>OU744797.1:18879069-19504541 GCA_916614155.1 Mesoligia furuncula
CGATCAATCACCAATAATGATGCTTTTCTGCAGTTTGTATTAGGTTTACTCTACCTGTGTAGCAGTCCTGATTGATGAGGACCGCTTGCAAAGTTAAACATACCTATCTCGCATAGTTTGACATACCAATACACCTAGAAATAATGGTGAGTAGGTTTAAGTTCTATTAAAACTCAAATTGATGCTTTTAAACGTGACTAGTTTTAGTTCTTATCATCTTTTCTGTATAACTATCTGTATGCCCAGTACCTACAATAATGAGTTAACGGATTATTAAGTTTTATGTGAATTGAGATCACATTTCGACGACGACGATCGAGACACGCACGTACATGCTAGGGATCAAGGTAAATCTTTCAACATGCGCGTGCGAGTCTATTAGAATGCATTTGTTTTACATGGAAGTGACATCGAGGTTGCGAGATAAGCCGCGACCGCGAGATATCGCTACAACAAGACTTTCAGTAAATTTCTTCTACAATGCGCCTTAATAATATTTACTGAATAAAATAAACCAAACATCATCTATATCTATACATATAATAAAATTTTAGAAAAGTGGTGTCTGTACAATGGAAATATATTAAAAAAAAACCGGGCAAGAGCGAGTCGGACTCGCTCACCGAGGGTTCCGTAACATCCGGGTTTATGCATAAGGTTTATGTTTATGAAATTAAATGTTTTTTTTATATTTTTTGGTTGAATAAAAGGTAAATTGCGGTTTACGATTTATGACGTATTAAAAAAAAACTACTTACTATATCTCGTTCAAACCAATTTTCGGTGGAAGTTTACATGGTATTGTACATCATATATTTTTTTTAGTTTTATCATTCTCTTATTTTAGAAGTTACAGGGGGGGGGACACACATTTTACGACTTTGGAAGTGTCTCTCGCGCAAACTGTTCAGTTTAGAAAAAAATGATATAAGAAACCTCAATATCATTTTTGAAGACCTATCCATAGATACCTCACACGTATGGGTTTGACGAAAAAAAAATTTTTTAGTTTCAGTTCTAAGTATGGGGAACCCCAAAATTTATTGTTTTTTTTCTATTTTTGTGTGATAATCTTAATGCGGTTCACAGAATACATCTACTTACCAAATTTCAATAGTATAGTTCTTATAGTTTCGGAGAAAAGTGGCTGTGACATACGGACGGACAGACAGACAGACGGACAGACAGACAGACAGACAGACAGACAGACAGACAGACAGACATGACGAATCTATAAGGGTTCCGTTTTTTGCCATTTGGCAACGGAACCCTAAAAAGTAGCAGGGGTTGTTATTATATCGATGCCGAACCCGAAAATGTAATTAAATTTTTTTTTGTCTGTTTATCTGTTTGTCTGCTGTGTTTGTGCATGCTAATATCAGAAACGGCTTATTCGATTTAGATGCGGTTTTCAGTAATATATTGTAGTAAGCTTCACTTAACATTTAGTGTAAGAGTATGTGGAACGTGAATCAAACAACAAGCTCCAGGAATGACTGGCATATTTTATTATTGAATCTTGTACCGCCACCAACATTATCAATGTACCCACTTATGAATATCATCACATCTTCCTCCCTCACAAAAATATGAAAAAAAAAAAAAACTTTGAATTCCATAAACTAATAAGGTATAAATTTTTTAAATACATATTACATTTTGACAAGCATTATCAGCTATTGGGCACTCATAATATAAACTTAATAACTAATCTCAATGCTTACATTGAACAGTAACATCGTTATTACTGTATCCTAAACTTGAGTAATTTAATTTAATCAATATATTTCACAATTCACTTATTATGTATAATTATTTTCATTATCTTGCTTAATTAGTAAGAAATTACGTAGGCACTATTCCTGCGACATTTAATTTGAAAGGATAAATATTTTATTCTTACTAACACACACATTTATTTGCAATTGTTATCTTCTTATTAAACTGTAACATACATTTAAATCTATTCTGATTAATATCAATATTACGTTGCCGTTGATAACACGTTTCACGGATACCTCCATCTATTCGGCGGTCGCACCGTCCTGCCAGAACGAGTAACATAATTATTATTAGATGACGGCTCACGATTTTCATTTCTCTGACACGATGAATTTTCACAATCATAATCAAACTCATAGTCTCGAAGGGGGCTATGTCTGTGCGAGTGATCTGCTATTAAGTGCCTTCGATTCCGTACAACTACTTTTCCATTATGTAAACGAACAGCATATGACCGATTTCCGTGAATTCGCTCAACTAAACCTGGTACCCAATAATTTTTAATTGTATCGAAATATCTTACATTTTGACCAACTTGTAACGGAGTTAAGTTCTTACTACTTTTATCATAAAATTCTTTTTGTTTATTTTGCCTATTTATTAATTTCTCTTTTATGTTATAATGCACCTTTGGAACCAATAATTTTATAGGTGTAGGAACAATACTTCTCAATTGTCGACTTTGTAAAATTTCTGCTGGTGATGCTAGATCACTTCCCAGTGGTGTATTCAAGCATTCTAACAATGCTAGACGATAATCCGTATTGTCTTCTGTTGACTTTTTAATAATATTTTTTACTGTTTGAACTGTACGTTCAATTTGCCCATTCGACTGAGGATAATAAATAAGGCGATGACGTGTTATGATTAAAATTCCAATCTAATGCAAATTTCCTAAATTCAAATGATGTAAATTGTGGTCCACAGTCTGACTTAATTCTTTCGGATCCAAGCAAATTCTTAAATCACCGTTCGATTTTTTAACCACAGTTATACTACTAACCCAATCAGAGGGACCCTCTACTTTTGCTATAATACCTTGTGACTCCATTTCTAATAACTTTTTCTTAACGTCCTCGCTGATCGCAAATGGCAATTTACGAGGCGCATGCACTACGGGGACGGCGTCGTCCCTCAATTGAATATCATATTCCCCCGGTAGACAACCTCATCATCTGCCTAGCCTTTTCCCAACTATGTTGGGGTCGGCTTCCAGTCTAACCGGATGCAGCTGAATACCAGTATTTTACATGGAGCGACTGCCTATCTGACCTCCACAACCCAGCTATTGGGTAATATGATACCCCTTGGTAAGACTGGTTGTCAGACTTTCGGGCTTCTGACTACCCGTAACGACTGTCAAAGATCCACGAATGACAGCCGGGACCAACGGCTTAACGTGCTTTCCGAGGCACGGAGGGGTCTCGGTATGTAAAGATGGTCACCCATCCACAGACCAACCGCGGCAAGCGTAGCTTAACCTGATCGATCGACCTGTGCGGCTGTTATTATTTAGCCACGGGCCCCTCCCCCGGTAGACAACCTATACCTTCAAAAACATCTATATAATCTTTATGTATCTTGGATTTAATATCAGATCTCTGCACAGACATAACCCTCTTAATTAAGTTCATTTCTACACATGCATAACGTCCCAATATAGGCGTGCTATTTACATCTGCAATTTTAAACTCTAATAAATACAACTTGTTCTTATGATATACTTTTAAATGTGTTTTCCCTAAGACAGTAATTAAATCACCTGAATAACCACTCAATTTAGTATTAGTTTGCAATATTTTATCAACGGGTATTCCTAGTCTGGACAAGAACCGCATCGGTAGCACATTAACATCTGCGCCCGTATCTAACTTAAAATTTATGCAATGCTCATTAATTTTCAAATCTACAGTCCAATCACTCAATTCTTTATTTAACGCAAATATTACCTTTTCGTCTGATGCCTCCACAAAGTACACACCACACACTTTTGCGAAGTGGTTCATTTTTGAGCAGCGTAGACACTTCTTACCATACGCCGGACAAGCATTCCTTCCGTGCATACTACCACATCTGCCACACTGGCGCGTCGTGCGCGGTCTGTTTGTCGGCTGCTGCATCGGACGAGCGGCGTCTGCGGCGACCCCGCGCCCGCCTCGCCAGCCTGCGCCTCCTCGCTCGTATCCACCGCGTGATCGCACTGCTCCTTTCATATTGCCGTCGCATGTTTTTGTAGACGATGACAGTCCATAACTTACTTTATTATGACGCTGTAATGCCCATATCTCGTTTTTTCCTTCTTGTAAATTGCTGTCCTGATCAATACTGTGAACTACTTCATTCTCCTTCTTTATGTTCTCTGAATACATTCTTGAAACCACCTCGGCTCGACATATCTCCAAGGTTTTATTTAAAGTCAGGTCCCCTTCTCGTAATAATCGTTCTCTAATTGCTGGGCTTGTCACTCCACACACAAGTCGGTCTTTTATGAGATCGTCATTCAAATTTCCAAACTCACACGTTTTAGACAATTTCCGCAAATCAAACACATATTGATCTATCGACTCATTTTGTTGCTGATCTCGTGTAAAAAACTTGTGCCGTTCCACCGTTAAATTTTTCTTCGTTTTAAAATGTTCATCTTAATTTTTTACACCCACCTTCTAAAGTTGTTTCTTTGCTTTGTTCTAATATTTCGCGGCATTGCTCACCTACTATATGCAGAAAAATGTTTAATTGTATCACTGACGTTTTTGTCGATAACTCACACGCGTTGAAATATATCGTAAAGCCCTTCTTCCATCTTTCCCAACTGTCGCTCAGCTTGCCCGATGCTACATCAATCGAATTCTCGTCAAATTGGAACGGTGATGGCGGTGTTAACACTGTTTCCATTATTGCAATTTTTATTTTATTTTATTTATTTGAACTATTTTATCGTCTTTATTTCACTCACTGCTAACTGGATTCTATTGTACTTTATTAGTTACCGACTGCGCCATGTAAGAGTATGTGGAACGTGAATCAAACAACAAGCTCCAGGAATGACTGGCATATTTTATTATTGAATCTTGTACCGCCACCAACATTATCAATGTACCCACTTATGAATATCATCACAATGTTTATTTCATGTCAATCGGTTCATAAATAAAAAAGTTATGTCAATTTAAAGAATCACGGCGAACATTTGTTAAGGTATTCTATCAGAGTACGTAAACGCCTCGCGCCTGCGCGTCCGTGGCTATATATACAAGGTGTAACGGAAAGGAGGTATCAACCCTGAAGGAGGGGAATGAAGATGAAAAAAAAAATTTGGACCTCCCATAGTAATAGCACATCAATGATTTACTATTACTATGGGAGGTCCAAATTTTTTTTCATATTTCGACCTATGTTCTTTGGGGAAATTTGTTCAGTTTCATGAGCACATTCACCTCCTTCAGGGTTGATACCCACTTTCCGTTACACCTTGTATAAAGCGCGCTGAGAGCCGCGCCGCTGCCATAATTCCGATCCAGCCTGTCCCTTGCTGCCCTCTCCCAGCGACGCCCTAAGCCGAGGTCCGTACCCCACAGGGGGTGCCCTTAGCGTGTAGTCGCTTAGTTTTTAAGTTTATATTGTGTAGTTAAGTTGTGTATTATGCCCTGGCTGGAGGCCTTAATTTATTGAGGCATCCACAGGAAAGCCAGGTTAAGCAGTCGACAACCCCTCAGGTTGAACTGCGAGATGACCATTTCAAAAGAAAACGCGCCGCTGCCATAAGGATTCAGTTATTCGTAGCGAACGCAAGTATCCTGGAGAGTATAGGCGAATAGTTGGATTCGATTATTGCGATTCACTTGAATACTGACTGTTTGCATATTTCATTTATTTATATTTTAGGGTTTGTAGGTTAGGTTCTTTTTCTTAATTTTCTTTAAAATTTTGTAAGTATTTGGTATAGGTTAGGCGGTTCTTTCCTTGATTATTGGGTATTTACTTATCTTAATTTTTATTTAGGGTTTTGTAAATATATTGTAAGCATTTATTATTGGTTAGGCATTTCTTTCCCTGATTTTCGGTATACTTATCTTAATTTGTATTTAGGGTTTGTATATAAATATTATAAGTATTTGGTATAGGTTAGGCATTTCTTTTCTTGATTTTCTTTATTAAGTATAAGTTCATTAGCTTAGGTTAGTAATTATTTTTTCTAGCAATTCTTTTGTTTTATAAAGTTAGTACGTTTGTCTGTGTAGAAGAAAAGCACCACCCCTTACTTCCCGTGGGTGTCGTAAAAGGCGACTAAGGGTCTCACCGGAGAATGGGCAGCAGCGTTCTCTATGCATTCCACCACCATACCATACTGCGATCGCCAACCCGCCTGCCAAGCGTGGCGATTATGGCAAACCCCCCCCAAAATTGGGGGAGGCCTATGTCCAGCAGTGGACGTCTATCGGCTGAAATGATGATGATAATGACGTTTGGTTTAAACGTCTTAACACTTATTACTTAAACTGTGATAATTTTAGACTGTATAATAATTTGTAAGTATTTATAATTTAATTGTTTACGATAGTACGTGTTTACTAAATAACTGTGTGTTAAGTAGTAAGTACTATTTTATTGTAAGAATGCCTCGAAGAAAATCCAACCTCTCCCAATGTAGCAGAAATGCTAAAAGGATGAGATTAGTTCGATCACAGGAATCTAAGGAAGGTCGTGAGGCAAAAGCCTCTCTGCACCAGGCTAGGTTTCGTGCTGCAGAAACTTCGACTCAGCGAGAATCTCGACTGAGTTCAAATCGTTCTCGAATGATGACAACTCGAAATAGGGAAAACGGGGAACAACGAAAGGCACGTTTATCTGTCGATCGCGAAGCTCACGCGCTATCGCGTGAGTCTGAGACTTTTGCTGTCAGGGAAATCCGCCTGAGCTCCCAGAGAGTACGGACAACAAATGCTCGATTCCAGGAGACACAGGACGAACGGGAAATACGTCTCACTGCCGATCGTGAAGCTCATACACTATCGCGTGAGTCTGAGACTTTTGCTGTCAGGGAAACCCGCCTGAGCTCCCAGAGAGTACGGACAACAAATGCTCGATTCCAGGAGACACAGGACGAACGGGAAATACGTCTCACTGCCGATCGTGAAGCTCAAGCACTAGAGTCTGAGACTTTCACTGAAATTCGCCTGAGTTCTCAGAGGGTTCGGACAGCAAATGCCCGGTCTGTAGACGGTATATGTAATTCAAAATATGCTGCCCGAAAAGTCACTATTCCACGCGGACGAAGTCGCGGGCACAGCTAGTCAATACTAAAATGTATTAAGGACACTAAAATAATAATGTTATTTTTCTCTATTCTGTCAATATTTATCGTTAGATTGTTTATCAACCGTTCAAAAACTTATTTCTGCAAGTTCGTTGGATAAACTTAAAAATGTTTCACATTTATTTTGTTTCGAATACATTATGTTATTCTTTTGCATTCGTGATAAATCGAAGTCAATCGTTCAACGCGAGACGCATACATTTTAGAACACTAAACCTAATCTACTTTCTAAAGAAAACAGAATTCGAAAATCTTTGAGTTGCCCTTTTCGACTTGTGTTTCGAATCTTTTAGTCAAAATTTTCAGTCGTTTTGATTAAACTTCTCTTCATAATCAAATGAGTATACTTTTACCGACATTTTTTTATAAAATTTAAGGAATTCTTACGTTAGAATAGTTTTGTAATGGCTCCATAACAAAAAACGAATACGGTAAGTGGCGATAACATTATGTATAACGATCACGCGCGTAGTGGAGCGAAAATGTCGATATCGAGACGATAAATCATGTTTATGAAGCAAAATGCGGCGGCTACCAGTCATACTGTTAGGAAAATTAAAAATTAAAAATTTAAAAAACCCCCGAAACAAAATAATAATAAAATTAAATGTAATTGGAAAAGGATAAAATAATTTAAAAACCCCCGACATAAAGAATTTATGTAACGAGACTAAAACAGATAAATTCATATGGAAGTCGGGGACCTCTTAGAATAGAAGGTGTTCCACAGAACGGTCCCCCGACTTCCATATGAATTTATCTGTTTTAGTCTCGTTACATAAATTCTTTATGTCGGGGGTTTTTAAATTATTTTATCCTTTTCCAATTACATTTAATTTTATTATTATTTTGTGTCGGGGTTTTTTTAATTTTTTAATTTAATTTTTTATTTCATGCTTTTTGTAGGGACTCCTTAATTTTAGTATTTCATTTCTTTTATTTTCTTGCGTTTTAAGATTCAGGTAATTTGGTGTTTAATCAGGTTTTTTATCCGTCAAAAAATAATTATTAATTTGCAGTTGAAGAATATTTATTAACCGACTTCAAAAAAGGAGGAAATTCTCAATTCGACGGTATGTTTTTTTTTTTTTTTATGTGTGTTTGTTACGCGATTACTCCGCCAATTGTGGACCAATTTTCAAAATTCTTTTTTTGTATGAAAGGGTATACTCTCGAGGTGGTCCCATTATCGTCAAGTTGGAATCTGATGAGAGGATCTCATGGAAATCGAGGGAAACCCTCATATTTCACGGGTTGCGATTCGATTACTTTAATATGGTTGCTAAGCAATTTATGCTCGTCACAATGCGTATGGTGAGTGGTTGTTAAGGAGTTCTCCTGGTAAGAACCAGTCTTACCAGGAGAACTCCTCAACAATTAACGTCCCAACATCGGGAAAAGCAATATTTTGTAACAAGTGATGAGCAGTTGACATTAGGCTATTGTAACTTATACAAATTACAAACGGACCCACTAAAAACTGAAAAATACAAACTTTTTACAAAAAAAAAAACCGGCTTCCAAAAAAAACACTACAAATTGAAAAATAACTTTAATTTCTGAAGTCGGTGTCAATGAACGAAAATGCGGAACCAAAGACACCGACTTCCGAAATTAAAGTTATTTTTCAATTTGTAGTGTTTTTTTTGGAAGTCGGTTTTTTTTTTGTAAAAAGTTTTTTAAGACTAAATAGATTTTTTTGTTTTATTATTATATCCTTTTTCTAGTTCTACCTTTAGTTATTCAACTTTCGTACAAGTATTTCATAGCTATTAGATATCTTAGGTATTTCAGATCTAGTTTATAAAATGGGACTGCGACACTATCTGATATAGAAATACGTTTGTTATGTAGGATAATTCCATTCGTAAAAATGGTCAAACTCAGTGGTCGTAGGTATTAGTCATCACTCCACTTTCCTCGTCAATCTAGGGCATTGATCAAACAAAAAAATAATTTTCAAGTTTTTAGTTTTCATTTCATCTTCTATCTATTATTACATATAATAAAATTGTAGAAAAGTGGTGTCTGTACAATGGAAATATATTAAAAAAAAGTAGCAGGGGTTGTTATTATATCGATGCCGAACCCGAAAATGTAATTAAATTTTTTTTTGTCTGTTTATCTGTTTGTCTGTTTGTCTGCTGTGTTTGTGCACGCTAATATCAGAAACGGCTTATTCGATTTAGATACGGTTTTCACTAATATATTGTAGTAAGCTTCACTTAACATTTAGTGTTTATTTCATGTCAATCGGTTCATAAATAAAAAAGTTATGTCAATTTAAAGAATCACGGCGAACATTTGTTAAGGTATTCTATCAGAGTATGTAAACGCCTCGCGCCTGCGCGTCCGTGGCTATATATACAAAGTGTAACGGAAAGGGGGTATCAACCCTGAAGGAGGTGAATGAAGATGAAAAAAAATAATGGACCTCCCATAGTAATAGCACATCAATGATTTACTATTACTATGGGAGGTCCAAATTTTTTTTCATATTTCGACCTATATTCTTTGAGGAAATTTGTTCAGTTTCATGAGCACATTCACCTCCTTCAGGGTTGATACCCCCTTTCCGTTACACCTTGTATAAAGCGCGCTGAGAGCCGCGCCGCTGCCATAATTCCGATCCAGCCTGTCCCTTGCTGCCCTCTCCCAGCGACGCCCTAAGCCGAGGTCCGTACCCCACAGGGGGTGCCCTTAGCGTGTAGTCGCTTAGTTTTTAAGTTTATATTGTGTAGTTAAGTTGTGTATTATGCCCTGGCTGGAGGCCTTAATTTATTGAGGCATCCACAGGAAAGCCAGGTTAAGCAGTCGACAACTCCTCAGGTTGAACTGCGAGATGACCATTTCAAAAGAAAACGCGCCGCTGCCATAAGGATTCAGTTATTCGTAGCGAACGCACGTATCCTGGAGAGTAGGCGAATAGTTGGATTTGATTATTGCGATTCACTTGAATACTGACTGTTTGCATATTTCATTTATTTATATTTTAGGGTTTGTAGGTTAGGTTCTTTTTCTTAATTTTCTTTAAAATTTTGTAAGTATTTGGTATAGGTTAGGCGGTTCTTTCCTTGATTATTGGGTATTTACTTATCTTAATTTTTATTTAGGGTTTTGTAAATAAATATTGTAAGCATTTATTATTGGTTAGGCATTTCTTTCCCTGATTTTCGGTATACTTATCTTAATTTGTATTTAGGGTTTGTATATAAATATTATAAGTATTTGGTATAGGATAGGCATTTCTTTTCTTGATTTTCTTTATTAAGTATAAGTTCATTAGCTTAGGTTAGTAATTATTTTTTCTAGCAATTCTTTTGTTTTATAAAGTTAGTACGTTTGTCTGTGTAGAAGAAAAGCACTACCCCTTACTTCCCGTGGGTGTCGTAAAAGGCGACTAAGGGTCTCACCGGAGAATGGGCAGCAGCGTTCTCTATGCATTCCACCACCATACCATACTGCGATCGCCAACCCGCCTGCCAAGCGTGGCGATTATGGCAAACCCCCCCAAAATTGGGGGAGGCCTATGTCCAGCAGTGGACGTCTATCGGCTGAAATGATGATGATAATGACGTTTGGTTTACACGTCTTAACACTTATTACTTAAACTGTGATAATTTTAGACTGTAAAATAATCTGTAAGTATTTATAATTTAATTGTTTACGATAGTACGTGTTTACTAAATAACTGTGTGTTAAGTAGTAAGTACTATTTTATTGTAAGAATGCCTCGAAGAAGATCCAACCTCTCCCAATGTAGCAGAAATGCTAAAAGGATGAGATTAGTTCGATCACAGGAATCTGAGGAAGGTCGTGAGGCAAAAGGCTCTCTGCACCAGGCTAGGTTTCGTGCTGCAGAAACTTCGACTCAGCGAGAATCTCGACTGAGTTCAAATCGTTCTCGAATGATGACAACTCGAAATAGGGAAAACGGGAAACAACGAAAGGCACGTTTATCTGTCGATCGATTCCAGGAGACACAGGACGAACGGGAAATACGTCTCACTGCCGATCGTGAAGCTCATACACTATCGCGTGAGTCTGAGACTTTCACTGATAGGGAAATTCGTCTGAGTTCTCAGAGGGTTCGGACAGCAAATGTTCGGTCTCAGGAAACACAGGAAGAACTAGAAATACGTCTCACTGCCGATCGTGAAGCTCAAGCACTAGAGTCTGAGACTTTCACTGAAATTCGCCTGAGTTCTCAGAGGGTTCGGACAGCAAATGCCCGGTCTGTAGACGGTATATGTAATTCAAAATATGCTGCCCGAAAAGTCACTATTCCACGCGGACGAAGTCGCGGGCACAGCTAGTCAGTAATAAACTTAAGAAAAGTATTGAGAGTTTAACTACTGTTTCTTGCTAAAAAAAAAATGGCACTCCCGGAGTGCTGACAGAAGTGAAAACAAAACACAACAGAATACATTAAAACCCACTACATCCCGAGGACAGTCGAACACATCCGGAGCGGGTATTTTTTTAATCGTCTTAAAAACAAAACACGCACGGTGTCGCTTACGGTAACAGTGGCGCGAGCTCAATGGTTTTCCCTTTTAAAAAAAATACCCAACGCGCCTAAAGAAGTTTTCAGTTCAAAAATATATTGAACTCCAACAATTTTCTACTGCAGTTCAAACGTGCGTTACTGTTGCGGCCATGATGTGACGTCATTATCCACGATACTCACTGCTTTGTGTATACTTATCGTTTTCTTGGTCCTAAATCTTATAAATTAAGTTATTTTATGTACTTTATTCAAGCGGAAATTGTACTTGCTTACCTTAGTGAGAATTCAAGTAGTTTGCTAAGTTTAAAATAAGTGCTATAAAAATAATGCTCATCAAAGTATAAAAATAGCAATTGGTTTCTTGAGTTCTTGTACAATGTATATTTAAAAAATTAAAGAGTTTTGAATATCTTGCTTGCATATTTCCTATTAGATATGAAATAATATAGAATTGCGTTTTCATTAAAAGAAATCAATTGCAGTGTCTTGACATTTTAAACGCAGTGCGATTAACAATTTACGAACTAGTTACACCTGCAGCCGGCTTAAATTAGCGACCAACAGAATATACTTACACAGATGTGGCTATTAATTTATAATAGTAATTCGGTTTTGCTTCACCTACAACAGCTGTTGCCATACTTTGAATATTAAGCTTCGAAACTATCAAGCAAAGATGATACCTACTATACTTTTCAATTTACCTATAAGACTATGCGTTTGTAATAAATCATGGGACGTCGAAGTTTGCAAACAACATAGAAATTACTTATCCTGTTAAAGTATCCCACGTTGAACGTCTTCCGCATCAATTCCCCTCTAAAATTGTTTTATTATTTTAATATTCGGAAAAATGTGTGAAATTCTGGATATGCCAACCCCTGAGTACAATAAAGACAACTTGTGTTTCGCGCACATGTCGAGCATATCGTCTCTAGACGCTCCCACATCGCTATACGTCTTGATTATGAAAATAAAAGAGGCATTAATGAAATATTGTGATACATTAATTCTATACCATAATAATATGTAACACATGTACAAAGTGCACAGAAACCCAAAAAAAAAGCAAATTGACACTATTATTAGTTATCACATAATCTATTATCTCACTAATATAATAAAGGCGAAAGTTTGTGAGTGTGTGAGTGTGTGTGTGTGTGGGGGTGTGTATGTGTTTATATATTTGTTACTTCTTCACGCTCAAACGGCTGGACCAACTTTGATAAAATTTGGTATGGAGGTAGCTGACACCCTGGATTAACATATAGGTTACTTTTTATACCAATATTCCCACGGGATCAAAACTTATGCGGGTAAAATCGCGGGGCGCAGCTAGTTACTAATAAGTTTAATTATTAAGAACTAAATATTACCGTAAATTTCTTTTTCCTTTTATTTTTGACAAAAAAATAATCCTTATGATGAAGCCTTTCGATCGGTCTATTAAAGCTACAGGGTATTTTATTTTCTCGTGTAGCGGGTTCGATTCCCGGTTTTACCATGTACTTATTTGAAAATCTATGAATGCAGTTTAAATTGTTTTTTAAATAAAAAAATGTCTTCTTTCAGTAAAATGTTCCATCTACAATATTCAAGGTACTTTCCCTCCATGTGGCATAGCCGTGGGACGCCCTGTATAATCAATATAGAGAGCTATTAATCGTCATCATCTGCCTAGCCTTTTCCCAACTAAGTTGGGGTCGGCTTCCATTCTAAGCGAATGCAGCTGAATACCAGTATTTTCCATGGAGCGACTGCCTATCTGACCTTCACAAACTAATTACTAGGTAATACTATACCCCTTGGTAAGACTGGTTGTCAGTCTTTTGTGCTTCTGACGACCCGTAACGACTGTCGAAGGTCCACAAATGACAGCCGGGACCAACGGCTTAACGTGCTTTCCAAGGCACGGAGAGGTCTTGATATATAAAAATGATCACCCATACACGGACCAACCGCGGCAAGCGTAGCTCAACCTGATCAATCTTACCGTGCGGCTGTTATTACTTAGGCACAAGCCTCGTGCCTGTTATTGCTTAGCCACAAACGTGACCATATATAGAGAGCTATTAATTAACGCATTATTTGAATTCCTTCTTTACGTATCGTTTGGGTCGACGGAAAAAAAACGGTTTTCAGTGACATTGGGCAGCAGATAATTATAATGAAAATAAGGATCAAATTCCCGTTTCGCAGCATTTCTTTAGGCGGCGAAACGGAAACTTGGCAATAAAATCGGGGTCGATATGGAAAATTGCGCCCGAACTACTCTAAAACTATTTTCCTCTGCCCTTCGTAGTTACGAAACCTACCATTTGGAATTACCATTTGATTAGCAAAAGATCTTGTTTGAAATTCGAAATTTTGCAACTTAGCACAGAACAGTAAAATTGTATCTGTTTCGTAAACGAGAATTCTGTTAATATTATTTTATATGAATCTAAAAGAGGATTTGCATCAATTATGCTCAAAAAACTATTCTAATGCGCTAGGATTATTTTATTAATATTTATTTGCCAGAATATAGGTACTTACATAATAACATGGTAAAATAATTTTAGTCCCACTATATTCGACTTATCAGTCGTGCAAATATTTCTAGTGCATTAATATCATGAAATTACATCAATTTCATTAGTCATACACATCATAATCGTAATAAATGTACAGTCTTGCTTCGTTAATATTAAATTAGGCACATTACATTAAAAAATATATTAAATTAGTTTATTAGGTTATATCTCACAGTCATGACAATTAATTTATTGATTAGGTTTATAAATAATGTCAATAATTATAATTTAAATAAGTGTTAGTAAATTTATACTATAGGGACATCATGTCTCCTTAAAATTTAAATAATCATCTATTGAATAAAAACATCTGTCACAAATCCAATTTTTTAAAGTTCTGTTATATTCTAAGTTATTCAGTTTTCTTATTTTTTCCGGCAGTTTATTATAAACTTTCACCGCCATGGTGTAGCAGTTTCTGTTACATAACTTTAATCGGTTTCGAGGTATTATCAGAGGTTTTTGTACTGCCTTCCTTTTAAATTGGGCTTTATCATCCTGTTCAAAAAGTGATAAATGGTTTCTAACGAATTTACACATTTCAAAAACGTATAGGGATGGAAGTGTAAGTAAACGTTTAGCAATGAATATGGGTCGGCACGAATCAGACCACTTAAGACTATAAATTGACCTTATGCATTTTTTTTGGGCTAACAAAGCTCTCTGGACGTCTGTAGAGTTTCCCCATATGATTATCCCATACCTCAATACCGAACATACATGACTGTGGTATACCATTAATGCTGTTTCTGTATTAGTTATTTTTTTTATTTTCCGAAGTGCGTAAACGAATTTATGAATTTTTTTACAAACAAGATCCACATGAGATTTCCAATTACAATAATTATCAAAATTTATTCCAAGAAATTTTATTTCATTTACTTCTTCAATGATGTTATTATTATATTTTAATGTCAAGTCCATTGTGTCTTTTTTATTTCTTTTGTTATTATATGTCAGGTAACTCATGAATTTAGTTTTATCGATATTAATTTCTAAGTTATTTACAATTAACAAGTCATGTATATCCTTTAGAGTTTCATTGGTGACGTTTCTCGCCTGATCAATTGTAACTTCTTTAGTTAAAACAGTGGTATCATCTGCGAATAGTACAATGTACTGACCCGTTGATTCTGGCAATTCGTTTATGTATGTTAAAAACAATATCGAGGCTAACACTGTCCCTTGTGGCACGCCATAGTGATTCGTTGAGTATGGGGACCTATAGGTTACCTGAGTGTTAGTCTCTGGATGCATTTTTACAATCTCTGTGCACTGTTTTCTATCCCTTAAATAACTTTCAAACCAATTGTAGGCAGGGCCTCTTATACCGTACTGTTCTAATTTATTCAATAACTAGCTGTGCCCGCGACTTCGTCCGCGTGGAATAGTGACTTTTCGGGCAGCATATTTTGAATTACATATACCGTCTACAGACCGGGCATTTGCTGTCCGAACCCTATGAGAACTCAGGCGAATTTCAGTGAAAGTCTCAGACTCTAGTGCTTGAGCTTCACGATCGGCAGTGAGACGTATTTCTCGTTCTTCCTGTGTTTCCTGAGACCGAACATTTGCTGTCCGAACCCTCTGAGAACTCAGACGAATTTCCCTATCAGTGAAAGTCTCAGACTCACGCGATAGTGTATGAGCTTCACGATCGGCAGTGAGACGTATTTCCCGTTCGTCCTGTGTCTCCTGGAATCGAGCATTTGTTGTCCGTACTCTCTGGGAGCTCAGGCGGGTTTCCCTGACAGCAAAAGTCTCAGACTCACGCGATAGTGTATGAGCTTCACGATCGGCAGTGAGACGTATTTCCCGTTCGTCCTGTGTCTCCTGGAATCGAGCATTTGTTGTCCGTACTCTCTGGGAGCTCAGGCGGGTTTCCCTGACAGCAAAAGTCTCAGACTCACGCGATAGCGCGTGAGCTTCGCGATCGACAGATAAACGTGCCTTTCGTTGTTTCCCGTTTTCCCTATTTCGAGTTGTCATCATTCGAGAACGATTTGAACTCAGTCGAGATTCTCGCTGAGTCGAAGTTTCTGCAGCACGAAACCTAGCCTGGTGCAGAGAGCCTTTTGCCTCACGACCTTCCTCAGATTCCTATGATCGAACTAATCTCATCCTTTTAGCATTTCTGCTACATTGGGAGAGGTTGGATCTTCTTCGAGGCATTCTTACAATAAAATAGTACTTACTACTTAACACACAGTTATTTAGTAAACACGTACTATCGTAAACAATTAAATTATAAATACTTACAAATTATTATACAGTCTAAAATTATCACAGTTTAAGTAATAAGTGTTAAGACGTGAAAACCAAACGTCATTATCATCATCATTTCAGCCGATAGACGTCCACTGCTGGACATAGGCCAACCCCAATTTTGGGGGGTTTTGCCATAATCGCCACGCTTGGCAGGCGGGTTGGCGATCGCAGTATGGTATGGTGGTGGAATGCATAGAGAACGCTGCTGCCCATTCTCCGGTGAGACCCTTAGTCGCCTTTTACGACACCCACGGGAAGTAAGGGGTGGTGCTATTCTTCTACACAGACAAACGTACTAACTTTATAAAACAAAAAAATTGCTAGAAAAAATAATTACTAACCTAAGCTAATGAACTTATACTTAATAAAGAAAATCAAGAAAAGAAATGCCTAACCTATACCAAATACTTATAATATTTATATACAAACCCTAAATACAAATTAAGATAAGTATACCGAAAATCAGGGAAAGAAATGCCTAACCAATAATAAATGCTTACAATATTTATTTACAAAACCCTAAATAAAAATTAAGATAAGTAAATACCCAATAATCAAGGAACGAAACGCCTAACCTATACCAAATACTTACAAAATTTTAAAGAAAATTAAGAAAAAGAACCTAACCTACAAACCCTAAAATATAAATAAATGAAATATGCAAACAGTCAGTATTCAAGTGAATCGCAATAATCGAATCCAACTATTCGCCTATACGCTCCAGGATACGTGCGTTCGCTACGAATAACTGAATCCTTATGGCAGCGGCGCGTTTTCTTTTGAAATGGTCATCTCGCAGTTCAACCTGAGGGGTTGTCGACTGCTTAACCTGGCTTTCCTGTGGATGCCTCAATAAATTAAGGCCTCCAGCCAGGGCATAATACACAACTTAACTACACAATATAAACTTAAAAACTAAGCGACTACACGCTAAGGGCACCCCCTGTGGGGTACGGACCTCGGCTTAGGGCGTCGCTGGGAGAGGGCAGCAAGGGACAGGCTGGATCGGAATTATGGCAGCGGCGCGGCTCTCAGCGCGCTTTATACAAGGTGTAACGGAAAAGGGGTATCAACCCTGAAGGAGGTGAATGTGCTCATGAAACTGAACAAATTTCCCCAAAGAACATAGGTCGAAATATGAAAAAAAATTTGGACCTCCCATAGTAATAGTAAATCATTGATGTGCTATTACTATGGGAGGTCCAAATTTTTTTTTTCATCTTCATTCACCTCCTTCAGGGTTGATACCCCCTTTCCGTTACACCTTGTATATATAGCCACGGACGCGCAGGCGCGAGGCGTTTACGTACTCTGATAGAATACCTTAACAAATGTTCGCCGTGATTCTTTAAATTGACATAACTTTTTTATTTATAAACCGATTGACATGAAATAAACACTAAGTGTTAAGTGAAGCTTACTACAATATATTAGTGAAAACCGCATCTAAATCGAATAAGCCGTTTCTGATATTAGCGTGCACAAACACAGCAGACAAACAGACAAAAAAAAATTTAATTACATTTTCGGGTTCGGCATCGATATAATAACAACCCCTGCTACTTTTTTTTAATATATTTCCATTGTACAGACACCACTTTTCTACAATTTTATTATATGTATAGATAGATTTATCATGGCATACCATATCGAAAGCTTTCGTCATATCTAGAAAAACAGCTATAGGAATTTCTTTTTTGTCTACTGACCTTAGAATTTCTGTTATTAGTTTAAAACATGCCAATGTAGTTGATTTATTTTTAATAAAACCGTTTTGCTGTTTACTTAGGTATTACTTCATTTTTTTCAAAAAAATTCATAAGTCTAATACACATAACTTTCTCAAATATCTTGAAGAGAATCGGTACAAAAGTAATTGGTCTGTAATTTCCCGCTTCTGTTTTCGAATTCTTTTTATATAGGGGTTTTACGACGGATAATTTTAGAGCCTCAGGAAAGATTCCGTTTTCTAAGGACAGATTTATTAAATAGGTCAATGGCTTTAGTATGGCAAATATGTTATCTTTTAATATTCGAGTTGTAATACCATCATACCCTGCCGAATTCGTATTTCGTAACTCCATTGTTATCTTATAAACGTCCACATTATCTACTGGTTCAAGATAGATAGAGTTTGCTTACCTTCTTCCCATTATTGGTTTGTTTTTTGGGTGCTCGATGGATTTTGGTTTCGCGATGTTTATGAAGAAATTGTTGAAATATGTCGCAATTTCATCGCCTTTGTCCAAGATGCATTTTCCATCCGAAATTTCCTTGATTTCATTGGTTACGTTGTTTTGTTTTAGCCGTTCATTAACTATTTTCCATGTGGCTTTACACTTGTTTTTAGCATTTTGTATAGTATGCTTGTTTTTACTGCTTTGAATATTGGCAACACATTTTCTTAATATTTTACTATAGGGGAGAGTAGCCCAAAACGGGTAAGCTAAGGTTGATGTTAAAAGAAAACAACTTATAGATACAAATTGAAAATTTATTTGTATATTTTGAAATGTTTAGTTATCAAGGACTATAAAATAAATGACATATTTAGTAGTTTTGTACATTAAGAATAAAAAAATAACAAGAATCTTTACCATTCGAATTACCCGTTTTGCCCGTAGGGGGGGCCTAAAGCAGGTAGGGCTTTTGGGCAAAGCGGGTAGGGACTGAATTACATGAGATTAATGTCAATCAATGACTAGAACTGTTTCATAACAACCATAACTCAGATGGAGCTCCACCAGGATTATCGGCTACTTGCAGTGACAATGCTTGGATCAATGGACCAGTATTCTTGGAATGGTTGCGGCACTTTGTAGAGAACGTAATGAGCAACGTAAACCAGATTGTCCATGTGAAATAGATACTCAACTAGCTCTAATTCTTAAGCTGCTGTAAAAACTATTGTGAATCTTCCTAGTTTTTTTTTTGACATCCTTTCTTTACATGTATCTGTAAAGTCGAAAGGTTGATGCCATTTTTTTGCTGCACCGAAGTTTGACGGAAGTTTTGAGAGCTTCTCCTATCGCAAGCTTCATAACTCCCTCATCCCACGATGCATTTGCAGTCTTTCTTTTGTATTTATTAACCATCTGCAAAAATAAAAGAACTAATAAGCAGTCAATGAAATTATACAGGGCAAATCGAGTATGGGCAAAACGGGCACCCGCTTTACCCCTACCTTTTTTGCCCACAAGCATGTATTTTTTTCAATCGACTCTTATCCTGAAAACCGAAATAATAAACGCCAACCTATTACACAAATAAAACGTCTATTTATTGCAAAATCATAACACACAACTAGTAAGAACATATTGTAAACCATTTTCGAGTATTCAAAAGTAATGTAACTCAATTTTTTTTAGTGGAAATAGCAAAAAACTTATTTCTTATCTTACCGTGAACTCGTGTCCGCCAGAGAAGCGCGCCGACTCCCTGTGATTGGCGAGCGGCAGGCGCCGCGCACTGCACGCACACATTCTTATTAGCAATAACAGTGCACAATTTAAAAAGCATACCCGTTTTAGGCGGGCTACCCGTTTTAGGCGTACCTCCCCTACTTAGTGTATTTTAGCTTGTTTTGTCTACTTTTGTTTTTGTAATATTCGTTTTGTAATTTTCGCTTAGTTACAAAAGACTTTTTCAAACCCTTTGTAATCCATTTTGGGTTTGTCGAGTTTTGGTTCATTTTGACTTTTATCAGTGGGAAACAAATATTAAAAAAGAGACAGATATCATCATGGAACAGAGAAAATGCTTTATTTACGTCTGTTTCAGCAAATATCTCTGAGAAAGACATATTACTTAGGTAATACTTAAACTTGTTCAGATTATCTCTGCATAAGTCTCTTTTATATACAAACCAATGTTGTTTAACAAGATTTTTTGCTTTTCCTTTTATTGACAAAGTTTGACCCGTGTTGTGATCAGACAGTCCCAATTCGTGACAATAAATAACATTGAAGTCCAACGTCACACTCTTGTTTATCCTCACATACCAGCTCACGTAGGTTGGCCATACACGGACTGCTCCAGCAGTAAGCCAGTGATCAACATACACGGACTGCTCGTGCAGTCAAATTCAGCCGTTCAAAGCTGCTATTGATACCTGCCTGCTTGCTGCTGCAGCAGTCGCTATCAACTGCTCTGCGGTTTTTGGCCTTAACACACGCGTCGTGGAATGAAGAGCGCGGGCGGAGGTAACTGCGTGAGAGCAGTCGACAGCTCGAACAGCCAGTGCATCCCTGGCGACTGCTTGACAGCACGATAAAATTTCACCACGCTGCCGACCACCCGAAGCAGTCGCAACTGCTCGTATGTGTGTAATAGAATACTGTAGTTTGCATGCAGTCGCAGCTTGAAGCATTCGATACTGGCTGCTTCAAACTGTCCGTGTTTATTCCTCAATTTTCATGATTGCACCTACCACTGTTTGTCTCTGCATCACCCAAAGGTAGGCTGGTAGAAAATACATATGGCATTAAGTCCACCTCTGCACATTTATGTGCATGAAGTATTAAATGTGGCGGCGACGGCAGCCACGACTGCTAGTGGAACCGCGTGCTCGGACCAACCTTTTAAAAGAGGCGCCGCTGACGCGTGCACTCCGCACGCTCAACCTCATAGCGAGTGAGACGGACTTATTCTGTTGTTCTCTGGGTGAATTCACAAGGAATGCTTTGTTTGTAATTAGTTATAGGTATTAGTTATAAGTAACAATTAAGTATTAGTTAAGGCGCATTTACCGCATTGGTTAGCTGTAATGGTAGATGTATGTTGTTAAATAAATAAATAAATAAATAATCAAATAAATAATATGGCCGGCCGTAGTGTTTCAGTTTAATATCGTTCTACGGTGGCAGTTGTAAATTTTATCAAATTGAATGAAATTTGAAATGTACCGTGTTTATACAATGCCTGCTTGATTACTGAAAATTCAGGTCTCTAGTTTTATCCACAACGAAGTTATAGGGGGTCGAAAATGGCCTGAACTGTTTCGAGAAAAGGATGGTACGGCCGTGCCGCTTTTTGCCCGACTTGGCGGGGGCACTGCCGTGCCCCCAGATAAATTGCACCTTCCGAGTGGGTTCAGTTGACCAAAGACTCCTTCTGTGATATACCACTAACCCATTGTTTACGCAATTAACTTCAATGTAAATACTTGTTCAAAACACTGGATTGGCTTCCAATTAATACAAAAGCGCTCCGGTTTGATATTAATAGTATTTAATCAAACAATTGGTTTTAAGTGGTTTAAGGTATTTATCGGTAATTCCATTCCTTTATTTAAATAATAAAAGCGAAGTGGAAACCGCTTAACCACCACTAATGGGTATTCTACCTAAGTACCTACCATCAAACTTAAAATCAATCTGAATATAATTCGTAATAAACTGAATTTTAAAATAGTACTTGAACAATTAAAAATTAAATCTGGCACGATTACTCCACGAGCGAGTGCTCTGCAATTTTAACTTGGGAGACGCTTAATCCTTCTCATAATGACACTAAAAGAACTGGAAAATGATCGATGCCTTATGAGCTATGAAACGTTGAACTTTGTGCAATATGATTGCACTGTTTATGTTCCGTTAGAAAAATAAAGTATTGAATTATTTTAATGAACAAATGGATGCAGTGAATTAAACTTCCCCACTTCACTGAACGTTCCAATGCGTGCAGTATCGTCTCATTAAAGACAAGGAATTGTACTTGGTTTTCCCTTTCATATTTTTTTTTTATTTGTACCTGTGTGTTCAAAATCACACGAAGTTCAGTCCTAACTGCTTTCTTCTTGGTAAGTTATGATATAGTAGGTACTAGTTACCAAAATAGGTACTTCAAATAGGTCATTGTTGTTTGTGGTTTGCTAGTCATACCCATCAAAATATTACTAGACATAATAATCTATTATAGCCTCAAGATTTAACACAAACCCTAAATCATGAATTGAGTTTCACGAAAATCCATTAATTTGTAAATCCACGTTAAATAGTACGACATAAATATGACAAGGTTAATTTCATTTATTAATTAGTCGATGATTCTGCAGACGATGTGGCTTGCAATGGCGCGGCGAGGCGCGTGTAGCTTAATTTAGTTTCGAGAAAATTTGATATCTCGGAATAAAGACCGCGCTAAGTCTTGGTTATGAACGTTTCGGTCGGTGGTACGAAATTAATTAATTGGATCTGATTTCGTGTTTTATTTTCTGGGCTTGCAATTATTTCATATTGTCACGATAAGATCCAGTTCGCTTCAAGGTTCTTTTTTTTTATATCTTAAACTACCATATAAGCCTATTGCAGCCGAATTCTGGCTTAGTCCATTTAGATTGGCATCGGCACGCTAAGAAGAACAGCCTACTATTCCACTTCATGGCGAAAGCCTCTCATACAGAGAAGGTACCTACGAGCATTGACCACCTCGCTAGCACTAGTTTTCCTCATTTTCGAGGTATTCAAAAAGTAACCGTCACAAAGAAAACTGATGATAGCTTTGTTAAAATGTTTTCTAAGGAGCATTTAAGGCAGATATTTGCTGTACACAAACTTTCAAAGTACACACGTAAATAGAACAATGAACTGCAGCCAACTATAATTAACAAACTGTGCAAAGCTAGCGAGCTTATGTAATTTATTTTGAGGTGCACCAAACTGAATGCTGTAGTCGAGTTGAACAGAACAAATAAGCCCTGAACACCTTGAGAAATTTAGTGGAATTTGTTCACAATTCCGGATTGGGGTTAACTTAAATAGTGGAGCGAAGAGTAAAGTTCAACGAATTGAGCTATATTATTATACACCAATAATTTACTGAAATGTTTCTAATTTTTCATGGAGCTTTGTTAACATTATGGTTTCAGGTTGATATAAATCAGTCGTAACAATTGATTGTCGTTCGTGTAGACACAATGAGTTACTCAGAGTAAGCAATTTTCTTGTATATTTTCTTTTCCAAATGGTGCTCATTGGATAATTTAAATTATTATCTTTGCATTTTGCGATGAATTTGAACTTTGCTACTGTCTAAAATAATAGGGTTTCATTATTCCTATTAGACACGAGAATGTCTGTTCGAAGCTGCCCTCGTCATATTTTTGTATGAACTTTTATTTAATAACCGTCAGATCAAAATGTAACAGCGCTTAATAATTGGTGTTACAAAGCCATGTAGACGGCACCGTGGCAAGCTTGTCAAATAACCGTACTACCGGGCTTCACCGTTAACCGAGTCATTTCACGGTAATTATAGCATTTCTGTAATTTTATCTGAGTTTAACTAAGTGACCTGTTTATTTTAGCAATTTTGTACTTCTCGTGTCTGATACCTGTTTGTGGATACATGCAGCTCATTCATTAGGAAATAAATACAACAAATCAGACTAGTATTAAGCTCTCTAGACTTTATGGATCAGTGTAAGATGTTTTTTGAGATTAACCTTCATCGGTTACCATGAAATAATATCACCGTAAAAATTTCATATACCTACCAACCCTTCTCTGAACAAAATCTGAACATTCAGAACATATTTCGACACACATATAAATTTACACGTGAACGAGAAAAATACAAAACCAAGCTGCCCAAATTCTGCTTATTCCATCACTTGGTGTCCAGCGTGATGATCACGCGAACGAGCTACAATTTGCATATTTTCGTTACAAAACTCGCACATTTGTGTTTTACTGATACCGTGTAATGTGGCCGAGTCTCATCTGTCACAATAGATTGTCGCTTTGACGCGTTATACGTGACAGAGAAATACACACATTATTTGAAAATGAGTTGACCTGTTTTCATCATGTTTGAAAGATAAATAATTTAACAAGCGTGATATAATTTGCATTATGCATTAGGTACACCATTGATACTTTGTTTACAATAGTAAATCAAAACCACGTGCTTCTCTTTTATCGTTATAAATATATGCGCTTGACGTCCGTCCAATCTGCAATGTGATGACACCGCGGTTGTGTCCACTAAAAAGTAAAATGCAACACAAGCTTTCAAATTAAGTTTCAATTGTTGTTGTTGTTGTGTGTGTTGTTGTTCTGTGTGTGTTGTTGTGTTGTTTTATTTTAGTTGTTTAAATTTATTAAGTTTTTTTGTTTGTATTTTTTTTTTAAATTAAGTTTCTATATTTATGTCTGTAATTTATATGGTGTAGATAATAAAGAGTATTCTATCCTATTCTATTACATTTTTACGTTAAATACTGATAAAGTAGGTAGGCAACCATTTAGCAGCCGCACTCATGTATATTGCAGTCAAATCATACATAGCAGTGTTTTGTAAGACATGAGTAGCGAGAATGTTTACAATTATTACAAGTAGATATGTAATGTTAGCATACCCTACAAAAAAAGTCTTAACTCATAACTACTTAGCTAAGACCTATCAAAATAAAGACTCAACCGTACTTGAACTCCTAACGTGACTGCTGACAGGAATGACAGAATGGAAGAAAAAAAAACGTGTTGCGCCGACCCCTAGTAACATGAGACGAGAGCAGGAAAATAATGACAACATCTATTCTTGAAACTGTGTGTTGCCATGTACAAATATTAATAAAAGGACAATGTTAACTACAAACAAATCTACTATATTATTTAGCGCGGAACTAGTTGGCCGTGCCTTAGGTATGTGAGCGGTGGAACGGAGGGGCGGGGACGCTTTGCCATTACTCAGTACGTGCTTTGCAAACAATAGGCAACCCCGCCGCCCTCACCCCCATCCCCATCCAATGCGCGGCCAACTAGTTCCACGCGGACTACAGGTATTTTAAGTGTTCTGAAAGCCCAGTTATCAAAGCTATCAAAAACATTTTCGAAAATCGATAATTAAAAGTTTTTCCATACAAAAACTTCGTTGGGAGTGCATTTTGCAATGGTCGCCACCTCGCTGCAGGTTTGCATTAAGTTCTCAAAGAAAGTAAATAAAAAAGGCGAAAATGCTGTACTTAATTATTTCCTTCAGTAGTGCCGCGCTACCTCATGGAGTGAGTCTGTACAAACAGGCTCCAGTAACAATGTTTAGCAGTGTTTTTCTTACGGCACATCATAGAGAAACCAGTCTTTTGTAAGAGTTGATCTGAACGAGCATAATGCAGGCGTTGTTAAAGTTTATCGTTCATTAAGTAAACGCTGAGGAAAACAATCAGGTGTGGCGTTAACCAAAATTAAAAAAAAAAAAAACATATTATTAAAAAATTTAATTTATTTATTTCAAATAATATAAATAAAATAAAATATCTTTAATTCAGACCTAAGTAGGCAAGTCCATAAGTTGTCAGTGGTTAGTAACAGATTGTGCTTATATGCTATGTTATTGTTGTTAGTACTTGATTTCATTAATTTAATTTAGCATAAACCTATTTTGCTATTTGTACCGTGCCTTTAGATGGGGCAGTCCGGTCTGCCAGCAATCATTTTCAGGATACTGTTATGAGTGTTACTACTAAAACTGTTCACTGACACTATTACAACTTTCTTGAAAAACTAAAGTTACTATAATATTGTTAGTGCTTCGTTCTGCGCAAGTCATAACAAATAATTAGTGGAATAAAATGGGGACATCAAGCGTCTGAAATGGACTGGGTTTTCCATTTAATTATAAATGGAAACTACGTACACTGCAAAAACAATGCGATTTGATATTGAAAAAACACGCCAACTGGCTTCCCGAAACAAACTTTACTTACCTACATAATGTAGTAAGATCTTAAAACGGGACAGGAAATCTCAGTTGTAAGTATCTACAGAAATCTTTTGATTTGGGTTGGGTAATATTCTCTTCTCTTGAACTTCTCTGCTTATATTATACAAGCAAGCTTCATATTTGTCGTACTAGATATTTAGCAGTTTAATCCTACCTTAATTTGGATTACTATGGAACACAAGTCAATCTTTTCGGGTTAACGTGAATTTATAAAGCCCCGTGAGAAGGTAGCAGAGTGCTTAAGCCGTCAACTATCATCATAAACCAGAGGGTCGCGTGGAGTATGGGGATTTGTGTTCACTTTATGAATATGCTAATAGGTGAGATGTTAAAGACGTGAAAACGTTTCAGGGTTGGAGTATAGGTAACGGGGAACAGGAAAAAAGAAAAATTTTGCAATAATTTTTTTTTACTAAATTGTTTATTTTCTCGATTCTATCGTATAGAACACTTAAAAATAAGGCGAAAAGATTCTGGGTGATTTTTGTCTCCGACCAACCGTTTGTCGTAAAAACGATGTCGAAGGGATTCCATTATAAAGGCGTCAGGGACTTTTATTTTTCTAAGTCCCTGACGGGACAAGAGCGATATAGGATACAAGAGCGAGCGAAGCGAGCTCGGAACATGGGGCATCCCGACTCGGATAGGTTAGGTTAGAAGGGGATGATAACCCTTCGTGGTTATTTCTTTTTGAACCACCCAGAAGTATGAGTGGCTCCGTCGATATAACCTCTAGAATCACTTGACCTCCTAAGGCCATGAATATTGACCTATTACTGCTCCTGAGAATCACGGATTGATCGGATTGACAACCTGGATCTCAAGGTCAAGGACCATGAGGACAAGGTCAGTGGCCTTAGGAGCCTTTTAAAAAAAGCTTTTTTTTTCTTAAAGTAATCCCGCTGACCCGGCAGGCTTGTATGAAGAATGATACCGTGTATGAAGAAATCAAGAAATCTTAATTTATTTAGTTGTTATCGACAGTCACGTACTTGAATGATTCCTTTGTTGATTAACATAAACATCACACTAATATTATAAAGGCGAAAGTTTGTGAGTGTGTGTGTGAGTGTGTGTGTGTGTTTATATGTTTGTTACTTCTTCACGCTCAAACGGCTGGACCAATTTTGATAAAATTTTGTATGGAGGTAGCCGACACCCTGGATTAACATATAGGCTACTTTTTATCCCGATATTCCCACAGGATCGGCAATTACGCGGGTTAAACCGCGGGGCGCAGCTAGTTCTCACATAAAAGTTTGAGTTTATTAGGTTTAATAATAGATAATACACTTATTATAACATCACGCCTGTGAAATAGGGAACACGTTGGGACATGTTCCCTATTTAAGCTACACATTGATACAATATAGAGCATAAATTGAAATTGAATTGCAGTCGATGTGTTTTGAGGCTGATTGTGCGTGCAAACGTTTTTTTCTCAAACGCAAAGTTTTTCTCAAACAGCACAAATTACATTCAGTGAAAAGTCTGTAATAGTCTTAAAAGTCGGCAATTTTCGGCAATACTCTGAGAGAAAACGGTAACGTAGCTCGTGTGGTACAAAAAGTTTGTCCTGTAGGACAAACTTTTTGTACCACCACGAAACAGCGTAATGAGGAGACAGCACAGTGAAGATAATGTAATTGTAGCAGTTTACTTTAGCTTTGTTCAGACACTAATGTGTTGTGGAGTTAGGCTATAATAATTTGTTATTTTAAAAGACAAAGACAATGTCAGCTGCTTGCAGCATGTTAACTGCGGACAAGAACTCATTTCTGGAAGAAGTCTGTATTCAGCAACAGTTAGCTGTGTACTGTGTGCTGTTGAATTACAATCAGATCATCAGCTACACGTAGAAATACTTAACTTTGTGATCAAATAATTGTGTAAGTAAGTACCTATTTAATATATACCACTAGTAACCACGTTATACTAATAACCACGTTCGTTTACCTGCATAGAAACGAACTCTCTCGAACGGATTTGTTCCAAACCTAATAAACGCGAATTTTCCTTAAACGCTGCAACTTCAACGGCTCATTTAATTTTATTTAACTACTGCATAATTAAACAGAATTGTCTTTATGGAACTGAAAGCCATTTTCAGTATTATAACATTAAAGATAACAGCGAATATATCCTTTAATTTAAATGAGATTACGTTGCTAAAAGTTATTTTTTCCGAAATGATACTGTTATGGGTGTTATATTATTCGTTCGTATTATTGTGTAATCTTAGTAAGCTTCCGTTGGAAAGCTTAACACCATTTGTTTTGACAACGCTAGATTAGAACAATATATTTTTCGATAATTTCTCTAAAAAAGCTTCAGTTAGGTCATTACGTAAGGTCACATTGTCTTGCCACTTAAGTCTGTCTAGACCGTAGTTAACCTTTGTGTTGTCGCGAGAAAATGTCCAAAGGAAATTAAATTCGCAGTGACTCGAGAAAATTGAGGTACCGTAATGTCTTTTATGTATATCGGGGTCAAATGGCGGCAGGTGACCACGTAGATTCTATTACTAAACACGGGAAGAAGAAAATGTTTTACTGGTTTTAGTAGCACCCTGCAAGATAATCATATGTGTATGAAATGGATGCCACATTACGTAACTGAACATACTCTACGCAAGTAGATTAGTTATTTATGCAACTGTAGTATAATAAAGGGGTATTAAAACACGAATGTGGGTTTATCACACTCGGCTTCGCTTCGTGTGCTAATAGTATCACATGAGTGTTTTAATACGTAATTATGGACAGTTGCATACAAGACTTTATCTACACCCATTATATGCATCCTCTAAAGTTCTGAAACCATAGGGTGTTGTCCAGTGTTGTAAGAACTCATGCAAATTCATGGAAAGTTTAATTGCTGAGAATCAAAGCTTGTGTCACTCATTTTTGTAAACAAGTAATAAATGTTTGCATGACTAACATCGAACAAAAATGGCGGGATACGACGTAAATTCGAATAACCTATAACTTTTTTTTTAATTACGGCGCTGTGGTAGTGAACGAATATATACTAAACGTTGTATAAGCGTAAAGTAAAAAAAACATTTTTAAATTTTTATATAGACAGATATAAAAATTTAAAAACCGAAACCTTTTTCAACACGTGTCTGTTTGTCGCGGCTAATCTCCGAAACTGCTGGGCTGGTTTTGCCGGGACTATCAGATATACCTAACTTACATAACTTATATAACTTAGGCTATTTACTCCTCATAACATCAGCTATCTTTTTATTTATTAATAAAAACAATTAGGGTTCCGCGCAAAAAAAATAAAACCCATGCCATCCAATTTGTTTTCCGACATACACGTGAGCGAAGTCGCGGGCACAGCTAGTACCTAAGTAATATGTAACGCGTCCTCGATTGGGAACGTACCTACAGGCTACGTTAAATCTTTTTACATCAGATTCCTCAGCTGCTGACATCGTGGAAAGAGGAATCATTTTTGTGCTCCGATAAAATACAAATCGACAAATAGGTACTATAATAAAGACAAAATTGCTTTTTAATATTATATCCTTTTTTTAATATTTCGTTTATAATATTGGTCAAAAACTAGGTTGTGCAGTTTAAAATATTTTTCTTTCTTTCCAAATCTAATTGTAGATCCATCAATGAATCAGTCAGGAAAGTTCTGAATTTGAATGTTGATGGCTATAAGAACAGGGAAAGACTAAAGAAAAGATGGATGGATCGTGTGAAAATTGATATAGCTAGAAAAGGGGTGATTATAGAGATGACGACTAATAGAGTCTGGATGAAAAAACCATGTTGCGCTGATCTATACATATAATAAAATTGTAGAAAAGTGGTGTCTGTACAATGGAAATATATTAAAAAAAAGTAGCAGGGGTTGTTATTATATCGATGCCGAACCCGAAAATGTAATTAAATTTTTTTTTGTCTGTTTATCTGTTTGTCTGCTGTGTTTGTGCACGCTAATATCAGAAACGGCTTATTCAATTTAGATGCGGTTTTCACTAATATATTGTAGTAAGCTTCACTTAACATTTAGTGTTTATTTCATGTCAATCGGTTCATAAATAAAAAAGTTATGTCAATTTAAAGAATCACGGCGAACATTTGTTAAGGTATTCTATCAGAGTACGTAAACGCCTCGCGCCTGCGCGTCCGTGGCTATATACAAGGTGTAACGGAAAGGGGGTATCAACCCTGAAGGAGGTGAATGAAGATGAAAAAAAAAATTTGGACCTCCCATAGTAATAGCACATCAATGATTTACTATTACTATGGGAGGTCCAATTTTTTTTCATATTTCGACCTATGTTCTTTGGGGAAATTTGTTCAGTTTCATGAGCACATTCACCTCCTTCAGGGTTGATACCCCCTTTCCGTTACACCTTGTATAAAGCGCGCTGAGAGCCGCGCCGCTGCCATAATTCCGATCCAGCCTGTCCCTTGCTGCCCTCTCCCAGCGACGCCCTAAGCCGAGGTCCGTACCCCACAGGGGGTGCCCTTAGCGTGTAGTCGCTTAGTTTTTAAGTTTATATTGTGTAGTTAAGTTGTGTATTATGCCCTGGCTGGAGGCCTTAATTTATTGAGGCATCCACAGGAAAGCCAGGTTAAGCAGTCGACAACCCCTCAGGTTGAACTGCGAGATGACCATTTCAAAAGAAAACGCGCCGCTGCCATAAGGATTCAGTTATTCGTAGCGATCGCACGTATCCTGGAGAGTATAGGCGAATAGTTGGATTCGATTATTGCGATTAACTTGAATACTGACTGTTTGCATATTTCATTTATTTATATTTTAGGGTTTGTAGGTTAGGTTCTTTTTCTTAATTTTCTTTAAAATTTTGTAAGTATTTGGTATAGGTTAGGCGGTTCTTTCCTTGATTATTGGGTATTTACTTATCTAAATTTTTATTTAGGGTTTTGTAAATAAATATTGTAAGCATTTATTATTGGTTAGGCATTTCTTTCCCTGATTTTCGGTATACTTATCTTAATTTGTATTTAGGGTTTGTATATAAATATTATAAGTATTTGGTATAGGTTAGGCATTTCTTTTCTTGATTTTCTTTATTAAGTATAAGTTCATTAGCTTAGGTTAGTAATTATTTTTTCTAGCAATTCTTTTGTTTTATAAAGTTAGTACGTTTGTCTGTGTAGAAAAATAGCACCACCCCTTACTTCCCGTGGGTGTCGTAAAAGGCGACTAAGGGTCTCACCGGAGAATGGGCAGCAGCGTTCTCTATGCATTCCACCACCATACCATACTGCGATCGCCAACCCGCCTGCCAAGCGTGGCGATTATGGCAAACCCCCCCAAAATTGGGGGACGCCTATGTCCAGCAGTGGACGTCTATCGGCAGAAATGATGATGATAATGACGTTTGGTTTACACGTCTTAACACTTATTACTTAAACTGTGATAATTTTAGACTGTATAATAATCTGTAAGTATTTATAATTTAATTGTTTACGATAGTACGTGTTTACTAAATAACTGTGTGTTAAGTAGTAAGTACTATTTTATTGTAAGAATGCCTCGAAGAAGATCCAACCTCTCCCAATATAGCAGAAATGCTAAAAGGATGAGATTAGTTCGATCACAGGAATCTGAGGAAGGTCGTGAGGCAAAAGGCTCTCTGCACCAGGCTAGGTTTCGTGCTGCAGAAACTTCGACTCAGCGAGAATCTCGACTGAGTTCAAATCATTCTCGAATGATGACAACTCGAAATAGGGAAAACGGGGAACAACGAAAGGCACGTTTATCTGTCGATCGCGAAGCTCACGCGCTATCGCGTGAGTCTGAGACTTTTGCTGTCAGGGAAATCCGCCTGAGCTCCCAGAGAGTACGGACAACAAATGCTCGATTCCAGGAGACACAGGACGAACGGGAAATACGTCTCACTGCCGATCGTGAAGCTCATACACTATCGCGTGAGTCTGAGACTTTCACTGATAGGGAAATTCGTCTGAGTTCTCAGAGGGTTCGGACAGCAAATGTTCGGTCTCAGGAAACACAGGAAGAACGAGAAATACGTCTCACTGCCGATCGTGAAGCTCAAGCACTAGAGTCTGAGACTTTCACTGAAATTCGCCTGAGTTCTCAGAGGGTTCGGACAGCAAATGCCCGGTCTGTAGACGGTATATGTAATTCAAAATATGCTGCCCGAAAAGTCACTATTCCACGCGGACGAAGTCGCGGGCACAGCTAGTCCTAAATAAATTTTGGGATAAGGGCAGGAGAATGACGATGGTGATGTTGAAGAGTTTATGTTGGTGTTAGAAGCAGCAGACTCAAAGAACATTTGACTAACACTTGAAAATACTGTTGGAGCTGCTGAAGATTGTAAGACTATCCTTGCATTGTATAAACTCAATTTCCTTTGTATTGTATAATTGCATAGCACAGATGTGAGTTCTATGTAATCTATAGCTACCATTTACTGGGTAATAATATATCTTTCATTGAATTGAATATTCCCTGGCGGCTGATAGTGTGTCATGCTCACTCAAATGTCTCGCTGGCGGTGGCGTGTATGTTGGATCATTTAGCTCCCTTCAAAGTGGTTGAGCTGAATGGTGCTGATATATACGTCATGTTCGTGAACGGGCGCCGTCAGTTGGGACTGGTCATCACTTAGCCGCCTGGGCTTATTTTAATTGTTTTAATTTTGGATTGTTGTTTTGTTACTATTTGTTGTATTCTGGACGCTCTTAACGCGGACATCTTTTTTATTTTTTACATCGTTCTCACATTATATAATCATAAATTCAAAAGAAATGATGTAACAAATGTTTTTGTGAAATGAAATTTAAAAGAGTGTCCATGGAGTTTCTTGCCCGTTCTTCTCCATAGGTACATACGCTTTGGAATGGGCAACTAGCTTCATATTTTATGACTGACCGACTTCTTGACAATTCAAAAGTGCCTGTTAAAGGTTTAATTGAAATAAATGCTTTGAGTTTGATTTTGAGTTTTAAGAGCGTTTACGCCGTACGGCATTTCATACAAACTTTCAAGCCCTTATTTTTCGAAATTAATGAACCGATTTTAATGAAACTTCATACGTATAAGCAGGATACAAAAGGTCTAAAAAGTTAGTAGAGAACATTTTCGAAATAACTTATTTAAAAAAAGATAACTGGAAATCTCTGTTTCTATGGAAAATTTAAAATTGGTCTAATTTGGCTGTAACACTATTTTTCGAAAATGTTCTCTACTAACTTTTTAGACCTTTGTATCCTGCTTATGCGTACGAAGTTTCATTAAAATCGGTTCATTCTTTTCGTAAAATAAGGGCTTGAAAGTTTGTATGAAATGCCGTATGGTGTAAACGCTCTTAAGGGATTTAGTTGGAAGCGCTTCCGGCGCGTTCTAATTGAGCGTTAAGTCTCAACTGCCCAACTGCGACACGAGATCGGTAGTTTCACAAAATTAGACACTTGAATAGTGCAGTTTATGGAGCGATTTTCTGTACAGGGTATTTACACTACCTTTTTATAGAAAGTGTCTGAGTTTAGTCATCTATTCGGCACACAAGTAAAACAAATGCAATGAAAAATATAGAACTAGTCATAAATACAAAATAATTTTTGGGTTCAGAGGGCTTTATCCTAGTAGAATAATATATCTTAGTGCTACCATCATCAATGTATAAATAAAGCGAGTATTTCAATGGTAACCTAATAAATACCTCTCCCTCAGAGGCTTACCCGAGGATACACGATGGCTTGTCAAAAATTAATCTAGAATCCGACCGATAATGGATGTTGTTAGGAAACCGAAAACGAATGTGACTCTACCTTAATCGAAAAGAAGATATTCGCACTTCGCTTTGATTAATTTTTCCTACTTCGTAAGCAAAATTTAATTTACATATCTTCGGGGAGTGCAAGCGTTAAATTAAGGATTTATTTGCCGCCTTCAACTGAGAAATTGCGAATAGTATTCAACATCTTGGTTTCAATTAAACGTTTTACATTCAGAATTTCATTCAGGATTCGGAGTAAAATCTAAATACAAAATGTAGGTAAATATAATATATACTTGTCATGAGTTCATCCCATCTATCACATCGAAGTTCCCGCTTGTGTACATCAAAGATAAAAACCGTACCACGTATCGCTCAGAGTCAACACAAATGCCTTTTAGAATATAACATGATCCACTCACTTGTAAGATTTTAAGGACTCGTAAAATGTTATGCGAGATTTTACGTCAACTAACTCTTCAAGTCATCGTTTTACGTATTTACCTATTGATATAATATGAAAGATTAAAATATACAAATCTGGCCTCTCCCTTGTAAAGTTTATAGAGCAGAGATTCTGTTTGACAGCTGGAAAAGGGTTTTGAGGTCATATCTTTAGACGACTTACATTCAGTAAATAGTCTCTCGGAAACTGAGCCTCGTGGCAGTGTCCTGTCCTCACCATCAATAGACATTACTTGACCCAGTAAACAGGCATTCAAATCTCGTTTACACCAGAGACTGGCTTCAAAGGGTACTGTTATAAAAGTTTTATGAAACAAACCCAGGTGGGCCGCGCAGCTTTTCACATTTATCACAATGTTGCAACTACTTTCATTCTAAATAGATCCATTTTAAGGATATTCGACTTTAACACCACTTTTTTGCTTTCGTCATGACAGTAGGTGTGATAGCCGAAATAAAAAGTATCGCTCTTTTAATGAAGATCGCGCATCACACTCATTTTAATGAAGCACTATAAATTCTTTGGATAATGCAGCCGCGTAATTTTATAATGTGTTTTTCATCAGACATTTCTCTTTCTGCTTTAAAATAAAGTTTTTCCACTGTCTAGTTCTTTCTCAACTTACGTTCATATCAAAATTCACAGTAACAAGGAGGAATTGACCGACAATTTTGATGGTTTTATAACAAGGTACTTTAGATCTGTCTTAATTCCTTTATTATATTTCATAAAAAGAATAAACATTCTAAATGCAGGATTCCCATAATTAATTTATATGCATTAATATACAGTGTACAGCGGCGGCGTGGCAGTCTGCTTCCACGGCAAACACACACGGGCATTATAGTTGCGTAGAAGTCGAAAAGCTATTCTAAGCTTACCGTGCTATTTCAAGAATTTTAATACCTTGTAGGTACTGAACTTTAGCGTGCCTTGGCATGTAACCACATTCCCGTCTTTATGATAATGAAATAATAATTAATATTATTTTATTATGTACTCATTAGAAGGAAAGTGAGGCGTAAAGAAAGAGAAAAGTGTCCATTTTAAAAATAGACCAAATGTAGGCTAACTTCAAAAGCCATCATACGGGTTCTATACCTAAATTTAAAAACGAGATTACATCTGCTCACTGAACTATAGTATGGCTTCTGTATTCCAAGCCGGGTGTCGCCGTCGCGTCTATCACAAATGATAATGTTTAATCCCCTAAAAAATGTACCTACTTATGAAATAAGGCAGTTAAGTGGTAGACTCGAAACATTCCCTAATCGTCTGCTGTACTGTCACAAAAGCTTATCATTCCTTTGTAATCCTAATACATTTCCTGAAATCGCCTCGTTATTTTGGAAGTGGGTCATGAGATGAAAAATCGTCGTATGGTTTGCAGGAGGATTGTTAATTCGGCTTATTTGCGAAATGGCTGTCAAGTTAGTAAATCAAGTCTACAAATTAGATAGGCACAGGCCTATCTAGGTAGGTAGTACCAGGACTTTAAACAATAGCAAAAATAGTAGCACTAGGAAGAATCTACTTTGGTGGAGGTAGCCGCTTAACTGAGACGTTGCCCGAGGTTGCAGCGTGGTGCGGGAGAAGTGTGGTGACGTGATGCGAGAGCTCAGTGATTTGTCAACTTGTGACAACTATCACCCCTCCCGCACCGCGCAGCTACCTCAGGCAACGTCTCAGTTAAGCGGTCGGCCTATAGAAAATAAAGTTTAAATTAAATAATTTCTCACCAAGGGGTGCTAGCTGCGCCTCGCATAGGTTATCCGTGTTTCCCGGCGCACAAATGCAGGTGACGGCGGCCGGGTCCATCTGTCAGTCGATACATACAGCTTGTATATTATGAATAATATGATGACTAAGACAATGTTGGTCACCGACTGTACGCACTGCAGCACGAAACATTACAAGTAAGGACAGACAAAAAGCTATATATCTCTTTCGCACGATTCTCGCTGTTGTTGCTCATAACGCGTTCAAGGTCAAAGTGGGGTAAGTTGATGTGCTGGCAACTGTACTTTATTAAAACATCTTCATCAAGTTTGTGTTTGACATCTTTTGGAAAATAACTCGAATAGGTACTGTCAGATTGTTAAGTCTTTTTAGGTCATTTGATTTGTCAAATGTTTTTATTGAACCAACCCGAGTGACAGCTTCTTCTGCCACTTACTTATATTGATAATGTTTTTTGTAATTGTGATTACTTACACAAAGAAATTGTAAATAAGTGGCCATCTGATCACAGTGGACAAACAATAACATTTAGCTCCTACATGCCTTTACAAAAAATTCAAATAAGGTTTAGGACAATTACATGTAAAAAGTTAGAGAAATTAAATAATTCTTTGGCCAGTAAATTATGTGATCAGAATTTTAATAATATAGGTGACCCAAATGAGTTCTAAGCCGAGTTCTTTTCAATATTAAGCGCGCAGTTTAATAATACTTTTCCACTAAAAACTAAAAGCATTTACACAAAGTTTTTATTTAGTGACTGGGCGACTCCAGGTATTCGTAAAAGCAGGGAAAAACTTTTTGAACTCTATGGCTTAAAGCAACATATGAATAATACAAACTTTCATCAGTATGTTGCAAAATATTCAAAAACTTTTAAAAGTGTGTGTCAAATAGCTAAAGCTCTTTATATTAGTAATAAAATAAAATCGGCTGATGATAAAATAAAAACTACCTGGCAAATAATAAATAATGAAACAGGTAGGAAAAAACAGCGTAATACTGAATTTAATTTAGAGACTGCACATGGCCCCATCAACTCAGATGTAGAAATAGCTCAGGAATTTGAAAACTTTTTTTCTAATATTCCCCTTAAAACTACTGAAGCTTTAAATTCATCCCCCACGCTTTCTGCTGCCTTACTTAGAAATAATGTAAAGGCATGCCCTTTGGAGTTTAGGTTTCAGCATACAAACCCTCAGGCTGGTATAAAAGCTTTTAAAGATCTTAACATTAAATCAACAGAAGATCTCTGGGGAATGTCTGTAAAAGTATGTAGATCTTTCATCGAAACCATTGCGCCCTATTTAGCTTTTATATTTAACACCAGTGTTGATCAAGGAGTCTTTCCGGATCTTATGAAACATAGTAAAGTAGTACCATTGTTCAAATCCGGTGATAGTAAAGAACCTAACAATTATAGACCTGTCTCAATTCTGCCAGTTCTCAGTAAGGTGTTTGAAAAGTTGATGCTCAATCAAATGTTACGTCACTTTAATAAAAATTCCATCTTTCATGAACACCAGTACGGTTTCACCAAAGGGCGTTGCACTACTGACACCGGTGTTACCCTAATAAAGAACATTTTTAATGCCTGGGAAGAAGCAAAAGATGCCATTGGAATCTTTTGCGACCTCTCTAAGGTGTTCGATTGCGTAAACCATGAAACACTTCTGATGAAACTGGAGCACTACGGAATTAGAAAAACAGCACTTGGTTTGCTAAGATCATACCTGAAAGATAAAAAGGTTAAAGTTCAAGTAAACGGCGTAAACTCATTAGGGTCTGAAATGACAATGTCAAGTTCCTTAAGGTTCGATATTGGGTCCATTCCTCTTTTTAGTTTACATTAATGATTTACCGCAATTACTTCAAAATCAACCAAAGATGGTGTTATTTGCAGATGACACATCACTGATCTTTAAGATAGACAGACGGGCACAAAATCTTGACGACGTGAATAACTCTATTCTTCAGGTCCAAGATTGGTTTATGGTAAATAATTTGGTACTAAATGAAAAGAAAACCAAATGCATTAAATTTAAATTACCTAATGTTAGAAGTAGCGAATGTGACATCATACTGAATGGAAAAAAACTGGAATTTGTTGATTAAACGGTTTTTCTGGGAATCACGCTAGACGAGAAATTACAATGGGGACCTCACATAACATCTCTTGCGGGGCGGCTTAGCTCGGCCGCCTATGCTGTTAGAAAGATAAGACAGTTAACTGATGTAGAAACTGCGCGTTTAGTCTACTTTAGCTACTTTCACAGCATTATGTCGTACGGCATTTTACTATGGGGTCGAACTGCTGACATTGAATCCATCTTTATTTTGCAAAAGAGAGCTGTCAGAGCCATTTATAATCTACGTCGCCGCGAATCTCTCAGGGAACTTTTTAAAAGGATTAATATTATGACGGTACCTTGCCAATTGATTTATGAAAATATTATGTATGTAAGAAAAAATCTACGTCTTTTTGATAAAATAAGTGATAGACATAATTTTAACACTAGAAATAAAGATAAAATACATCAACCATTTTTCAGATTAGCCAAAGTACATACATCTTTTATGGGGTACTGTGTTAAATGTTACAATAAAATACGTAATGATATATTGCAATTAAATGAAAGAAAATTTAAAACTCACATTAAACGTACACTTTGTAAACAAGCGTACTATAAATTAGAAGATTATATCCAAGATAAGAACGCTTGGAAACATGCTGGTCCTGCTCCATAGGACAATCTAGAGTCAAGACAAAATCAAACTGGTTGCTAATTTAATTGTAAAATTTATTCTTTGTTCTTCTTTTTTTTACATTGATTTACATTCTGTAATTATTTTAACTCACACCCTGACTTATTACTATTAATTATTATTATTTTTTTTTTAATGACAATTGTTTATTTTTATCATTTTTGTAAATATGTGAGCACCATGTATCTATCAGATAATTAATTTATATGTTATGGTTTCATTTTTAATTCTTTTACCTAGTGTGGTACAGTAATTTTATTTTAGGTGCATCGTCTTCACATATATATTATATAATTAATGTACAAGCAAAATATTGTAAAACATTTAGTAACATTTAGTAAACAAAAGAGTAACTGTGGAGTTTCTTGCCCATTCTTCTCCATACGAAAACTACCTTTTGGAATGGGCGACTAGAATCAATTCTATTTTAGTAATTTTTGACGTTCAAAAGTGTTGAGAGTCTATTTGAAATAAATGCTTTGACTTTGACTTCGTGAAAAAGTACTCAGTAACAAAACTGCTGTCCAAATTGTAAAATGTGCCCGAAATCCTACTAAAACAACATGTATGGTAAGTACTTTAATTCAAACATTGCTAACCCCTTTTTATTCCAGAACAAAAAACCAACGAAATTGAGGATACACAAGGCAAAAAGTGGAATGGTTTCAAACGCTAAGTGTGACCTTTTTATACAGATGTGACTTTGTCTAGAGAGATAAAAAAGCAGAACTGTCCAAACGAAAAGAAAATGCGTTTTCTACACATTTTTCTCTTTTATTTGCTGCTCTGTAATTGTGTACATCGTATTATTGAAAAATTAATTTGTGACAGTTTGGATGATAGTCATAGAAAGAAACATATTGATCGAAACAATGGCAAACAGAGGGTCATTAGTTCACTCACCTTTAAGTGCCGTCGTTCTTACACATGTTGGAGGTCTTCGGACACAGTGGACCCTGCTCCAACGTTCGCTCCGATGTAACCCTCGAAAAATGGACAGTAAAACTCCCTGCGATGCGGAAAATATTATGGAATTAGGAATAAATATTGTAAATTATCGTGCGGAAATACTCGCCACGGTATTATATTATGAAAACGAGGTTTTTCACTGGGTACCTACACCAGGATTAGCAAACAGTCAATGAAGTTCACTATTTTCTCAGCACTAACTCTGGCACTAATTTAAACGAAGTAATGTGACCAGACCGGCTAACACGACACGATTCGGTGTAAACAAACTTTCTACCGAATTGTAATGTTTTCGTACGAGCTGGATTTACATTTAAATTGCAAAAGGTTTTGTTGATATTTTTGCTTTTTATTTGTGAGCAATAAAAAACACTAATTGCGAACTGCGGTGAATGAGTTTTTCATACGACTGTGCTGCAGTATTTACAAGTTCTCAGCAGCAAGTTATTTTCACAGGACTTTTTTGTAACGTTAAACATTTTGGAACGTTAGCTTTCGAGTACGTAATGCGAGTTTTCATTAAAACTATTGCTACTATCATTGAGCTCTGCGATGGTGAACTTAGCTGCTTTTGATGTCCATTGTTCTTATGAGTAATTAGGATAGTAAATAATATTACGGGCTGTGGTCCGGGCGTGGTATAGTATGGTGATGGTTTATTGTGATCTTGTGGAAAAACAAGAACTGTAAAATCACTTCAAAAATAAGTACATACTTCGCAACAAAACTACAGGAAATCTCTAAAACTAATTCATCTACTTTCTAAGCTGGTGAATGATTGAGTGCATTAGCATATCTGTCACGAGCCTCTCAAGTTGGCACTTTATCTAGCTTTCTGATTGTATAAACCCGTAGTTTGACTAGCTACCAGGCAAATGCACAGTTATCCGAAAAATTCCGAAATATCGAAATATCCGAAGATTAATTATTTGTTCACACATACCGCCAATACACAAACAATAATCGCGTGAAAAGTCTAAGTTTCTAAAATATTAATCAAACTGGTAGAATTATTGATCAAAGAGGTAATTTAAATATATAAATGTTAACTACTACTCCTTTGAGTTCTATAACTTTTTTTCCGATATCGGAAACATTCGTCTGCGGATATCGACGTTTGGGACTCGGTCTATAAGCTGTATGCCAAGCATGGAACGCTCCAAGGCTCTCTGTGCGTGAGCTTCCATGTCTCGACACCATACGTCATGGTGGGCAGAACACACTGTTTATAGAAGCGAGACTTCAGACATTGTGTAATTTTGGCTGATTTCAGAATGTCGTCCATTTTGCTAAATGCGGCTCACCTAAGCTGTATTCTTCTCGATATCTCTGTTGAAGCTATTTGCTAAATGAAAGAATATGGCCAATAATGTTACCATCGCGGGTAGAACCTGGATGAGGCTGGCACAGGGGCGTGGGGAATTTCACTCGAATTGAGAGGCCTATGCTTAGCAGTGAGTAAAGTCGGGCTGAGGATGATGGATGATAATATCTACTTTACCTGATCGCTAAACGCCTCCTTTGTTACATAATCCCATTTTTTTTTTAATAAAATCACATTCCCGGTGTCATTTTAAAACATTATCACTGAACTAGCACTGAACAAAGCATTATTAATATATGCATATATAAATTAACAATAACAAACAAAATTAAGCGTTCTAATGAGTGTATGTAGTGACCACCAAAAATAAATGAAAGGCAATCTGAACATTTGAAAATCGAACACGCTCTATTCAGCCAGTTCTTTTTCACGCGACATTTAGCCTCATTTCTCGCTCAAGTAAATACACTTTCGAATACAACTCGGCAGTCATCTCAGAAAATTCGGGTAAAGTTATTGAGAGCATTCGTTCTACATTATACACAACAGTCACGATCCGTTTCCGCGCAGCAGATAGAATAAGAATAATTCATTTGTTCAACCAATAAGTTTTACACAGAACTTTACTCGTTCGCTGAGTTCATCAAGCTAATCATATTAATGTTAATTCATAAGAATGATAGCTACTTCATTCATTACTCTGAAAAATCTTACTTTACTTCAGTACCCATAAATTTAGATTAGATTCTCACTATATGGCACTATATGGAGTAACGTAAAGCACTGAAGCTGGGTTCCCGTGTTAATTTTGAATGCTAACTAACCTTGTTGGTGGAAATTCAGTTAGCGTGTACTACCTCTTTACAAAGTAGCCTTGTCCACAGACACATAGAAAAACATTGCCCTTACCCTGAGGTTAGTAAATGAGAAATTTGTTGAGCACTCCGCGCATGCAAAATTCATTAGAATTGTGTGGTGAAAACGATGTCTTTAATTATGAGGCTTTAAGCGTGTAGAATTATTATATGTTAAAACACACAATATTGACGCATTGTATAATGGGTCAATATTGTGTGGGTGTAGGTCCAGTCACACTCAAAACGATAAACATAATATATTTAGATATCCACACTTTGATGCAGTTGAAGCGGAATGCCTCAAGTCCTGGTATAAGTCTGCGGGTATATTGCGGTCCGGCCTCCGGGCCGGTACCGCCGGCTCGCAACCAGTACATAACCGTGACCGCACATAGTGTCATGGGATATAATTATGTAGATGCTGGACTCTTTGATATAGCATTTGAACTCGCGCCACTGTTACCGTAAGCGACACCGCGCCGTGTTTTATTTATAAGGCGATTAAAAAAATACCTGCTTCGGATGTGTTCGGTTGTCCTCGGGATGTACTCGGTTTTAATGTATATCCGATATGACAGTGAGTGATGGCAAAGTATTCTGTTTGTGTTTTGTTTTCACTTCTGTTGGCACTCCCGGAGTGCTACTGTTTTTTTTATATAACAGGTTTAAAGGTAAAACCTTTTTAAATTTGTATAAAGTTACACTCGCCACACACTCTCAAAATATATTGGAATGCCATTAGGTTTTTTTTTTCATTTTATTTTCTTTACTTTTTATATGGCGATACACATTTCTTCCATTAAAATTGGCCAGGAAGACATTTAAATATTGAATTGTACCTAACCTTTTTACTAAGTTTGTATTTGATATGTGCTTTTTAGGCTTCCGTAGCCAAATGGCAAAAACGGAACCCTTATAGATTCGTCATGTCTGTCTGTCTGTCCGTCCGTATGTCACAGCCACTTTTCTCCGAAACTATAAGAACTATACTGTTGAAACTTGGTATGTAGATGTATTCTGTGAACCGCATTAAGATTTTCACACAAAAATAGAAAAAAATAAATAAATTTTAGGGTTCCCCATACTTAGAACCGAAACTCAAATTTTGTTTTTTCATAAAACCCTTACGTGTGGGGTATCTATGGGTAGGTCTTCAAAAATGATATTGAGGTTCCTAATATCATTTTTTTCTAAACTGAATAGTTTGCGCGAGATACACTTCCAAAGTGGTAAAATGTGTGTCCCCCGCCCTGTAACTTCTAAAATAAGAGAATGATAAAACTAAAAAAAATATATGATGTACATTACCATGTAAACTACCACGGAAAATTGGTTTGAACGAGATCTAGTAAGTAGTTTTTTTTTAATACGTCATAAATCGTAAACCGCAATTTACAATTCATTCAATCAACTCAAAAAAAAAAAAAAAACATTTAATTTCATAAACATAAACCTTATGCATAAACCCGGATGCTACGGAACCCTCGGTGAGCGAGTCCAACTCGCTCTTGCCCGGTTTTTTTATTACACTCCATAACTAAAAACACAGGGTAAAGCCCCGAGACAGTTTAGAATGAAATTCACCCTGTAATTGATAAAATACGACTTATTCTATGTAGTACATCAAACTACTTCCATGCACTGAGTTTGTCACAATGATTATGGGTCACAATCAGAATCTGAACGGTTAAGAAAAAATAATAAAGTTAACTATAGGTACGGCCCACTCCCTCTCACAGAGAGGAGGCCTGTGTCCCAGCAGTGGGAACTTTATGATATTATATAGGATTGTTATGATAGGTACAGTCGGCAACAAAACTGTAATTTATACATGTTATTAAATTGACTACAAAGTTTTTCAATAAACTTCTTTTTAGTTTTTCACATTAGTAAAGTATTTATATTCTAAAAATAATTGTACTTTTGCTGCAATTTCGAACAAATATTTTGCTCAGTAACTAAGATTGAAAATACTGAAGTGTTAATCGACTTTTGTTGCTGACTGTACACTAATACAACGATGTTTCATCCCAGAAATCTGTGCAATACAACCTAAAACTTGCTTGCTTGCTGTTTCATGAAACTTCTGGTGTGAATTTTCAACATGTTATTTTGAGATTAACATAATTCTGTGTCCGAGGAGCTTTGTTGTTCAGCGCCTTGGAGTAAGAGCTTATTTACTTAAAATACACTTCTAAGTGGCAACTGCTTCATTTGCCACTCGAGATGATAAGCTTGTATTGGTTTTTACCTTTCAGAAGTCACTCCTCACCGTTAACGAAAAAGGCTTCAATCCTACTAATATCATAAATGTGAATGTTTGTGAAGATGTTTGAATGTGTGTTATTCAATCACGCGTAAACCGTTGAACAGATTTAGATAAAATTTGGTATAGAGATAGTTTGAGTCCCGGGAAAGGACATAGGATAGTTTTTTATCCCGATATTCCGACCGGATTGAAACTTACGTGGGTGAAACGCGGGGCGCTGCTAGTAAAGTAATAAGTTTATTACAAACATTTTCCCGAAGATTGTCGGAATGTTTGGTCATCGTTGAAGTTTGTTCCATACAAAAAGATAGTTCTTTCGGTAATTGGCTAAAATTCACACCACGACATGTGTTCCTGAAAACGTCCAAAGGCATCGCGGAAGATCCAAGCGTAGATAGCGCGACAAACTTGACGCTTATAGGAGGGATTGGTAAATATTGGCTCAGGATCGAGTTCAATGCGAAAAGGAAAGGCAGGCCTTAACCCTACTGTAGGAAAATAAAGGCTGATTTATTTCAAACCGGCATTTTTTGTTTTTTGTATTTGTTCGGCTGTCCTTAGGGTGTACTCGGTTTTAATGTATATCCGATATGTCAGTAAGTGATAGCAAAGTAGGTATTCTGTTTGTGTTTTATTTTCACTTCCGTCGGCACTCCCGGAGTGCCACTGCTTTTTTTTTTGAAGTTGCCCACACTAGGAATTTCTCCTGTATTGTGATATGCATTAAGTTGCCGGCCATGTGTCAATTCAAGGAAGACTTAGGCGGAGTACCAACCTGATGCTTGTATAGAACTACCTTTAATTCTTTACGGCTCGATTAGTTCTCGGCTCACTTTCAAACGAACCACATAACCGCAAACCACTTTTTACCGGAAAGAGACCAAAATAAAGCTACACGAATTTAGTAAACTCCACTTTCCTCTATACGGCCAGTACTATTGAGCCAGTACAGATTATTTAAAGCTATCCAAAAAAAAAAAATGTTGAATGGCCCCTCTTGACCTCGATCACGCTTGATGGGAACGAGGGTGCCCAGAAAATGCCTAAAGCACTGGAACTCCCACATATCGACGAAACACAGCAGGCTGCTTGACGCCGGACTCCGGTGGAACCCGAACCAGGCCGGCGTTAGCCCTACCACCGCAAGGGAGGAATTGGCCAGTCAAATAAGGTGTTGGGTGTGACTGCCCAGTATGCACTGAGCGCTCGATTTAGTTGAATAACTGGTGAAACAAGCTGCGCTACACGAGGAGGCTTGTTCATGCATCCCAAAACCAAATAAACCAAGCAAAAATAAAAAATTTCCCTAACACGAGATATTCAACAGCAAACAAAAATAATATAAATACACGTAGTAAAAATGAAATTGTGTTACCTAAATTTAGATTAACTAAAACTAGCAAGTCATTTCTTGTAAACAGCATCCGTTTTTATAACAAGTTGCCAAAGCCGGTTACAGAACTTAGCGATGGAAAGTTCAAAACCCTCATCAAACGTGTCCTTATCAAAAAAGCATATTATAAGATTAAAGACTACGTTGAAGACAAGCTAGTCTTGCAATAATTCCTTCTGCACATGTGGCTTCCCTGGCTTCTCATTAACGGCATAACTATGTAAATGTCTATTAACTGCTCTCAAATTACGATGTTTAATTTTTATTTCATTATATATTTTTTTTTTTACATACTTTTTGACATAATTTCTTTATTATTTGACATTATATACTTTTATACATAATTTCTTTATTAATTGACATTATATACAGACACTTGAAATTTTTCACCTCTTTATTAGTGGTTTTTATGAGAATCATAACACTTGGTTTTAGTAGGTTTTTATTATTATTTTTCTTTTTTTATTATCTATCCTTTTGATAGATTCTTATTTTGTAAATGTGAGGACTTTGTAGGCCTTATAGACTTTAGATCTGTAGACCATTTTCTATTTTATCAAGTAATTGGTACTTGTTGACAGGCCTGCGCTGTCCTCCCATACCTACTGAAATCTGGAAACATTGTAAAAGCCAATTATTTTTAAAAAGAGTAACCATGGAGTTTCTTGCCGGTTCTTCTCCATAGGAAACGACCAATTGGAACCGTGCACCTAGCTTCTGACGTTTCATAAGTGCCCATGTAGGTTTATGTGAAATAAAACATTTTGATTTTGATTTTGATTTTGAAACATTTATTACCAGCCGGGAAATAAATGTGAAATTCATATGTACGAACAGCCCGCTTGTACCGTGCAGACACACGTTTCCAGGATTAGTATTCATGGGACGAACACTAAAAGCCCAAAAGCGATAGGATTTTATTAAGTATCACAGCTTACAACCTCCTTGAACAAGAATGAAATTTTTCTTTGTTGTGAGACAGAACAAAAAGTTGGTTATGAAGCCATAAAATATTTGGATTTTTCATGTATGTACATCATGTTTTACAGAAAGGTATATCTAGAAAACTGGAACGAAATTTCAAAATATTTTAGTTTTTCCTTGCTATATACACTAAACACTAATTGTATTCTAAATTTGAAGCTTCTATGTCTGCTAGAAGTGCCTTAGAGTTTTGATGATCGGTCAGTCAGTCAGTCAGTGAGTGACAAAATTAAGAAACTTTGACTAGTTATAATTCTTAAACTACTGGTTCAAATTGAATGAAATTTGAAATATACCATGTTTATACATGCCTGCTTGATTACTGAAAATTCAGGTTTCCAGTTTTATCCTCAACGAAGTTATAGGGTGTCGAAAATGGCCTGAACTGCTTCGAGAAAAGGATGGTACGGCCGTGCCCCTTTTTGCTCGACTTGGTGGGGGCACTTCCGTGCCCCCAGATTTTGTTGTAGGTTTTGGAGATTTTGATTCACAGGACAAAATAATCATATTTTTTTATATACAAAAAACTTAATTAAGTAAATGGCCAACGACGAGAAAGGTCGGCTGAATGTATAATAGTCCTACGATCAGCGAGGAGACAATGGTCCTGATGACCTGAGATGGAGCAGAAGATTGCCAAGCAATAGAGACAATCTCTCAGTAGTAATGAGAGGTTTGTTTTAGAAAAATAACATTTAAGCCTTTAATTTCTAGGTATCGTAATTTGTTTCATGGAAAGGTAGACGAACAAGTCAGAAAACATTATTTTCGGTAAAAATACAAATACAGTATCATACCGTATACAATATCATTATCATATCGAAAGTATCATACCAAGTTCGATGTACGTCACTGAGGCATTCTAGTATCAAGCCAAGTTCATTCTACTTTTAACTTCTCAGAGTTTACCCCTAATTATTTTAATTTACCCCTAAAATCAAACTTTTACTTACAATAACAAAACACGACAATCTGTCAATGACTTTCAAGATCGCGTTAATATTCACATTATCGCAGGGAAGTGTTTAAAGGGTTGTGATACAAATCTTATTGAATTAACATAGGAGTTGCGTCGCGTACGGAATTTCTATTTACTCACCATCTGTTGATTACCGGAGCCCGCCTATAATGGAGGACGATCGTAGCTATTAATTTACCAATACCGATCCAGGTAATAAGTATGTGATAATTGGGCGTCAGATTATTGATGAAGACGTAACAGATAAGCGATATATTAAGATTAGACTACTTAATGCTTTTATTATAAACTTAGTGACAGCTACACACACACACCAACAAGTTTCAAGGAGTTAATTCCAAAGAGACTTTCAATACATATCTCTAGAAAATACTTTTAGATCTCTTTTATTTACATTACTGCTATTAAGACTATTCGGATCACAATTTCTGGAGCTCAAAGAACTCCAACATTGTATACCTACATATTCTTTGACGGGTCAGTCAGTTGCACTTCCTGTATTACTTTTGCTACAGCAAAAGTAATAGTTTAATCTAGTGAAATCATGTTCTGACAGAATAATAATGTAGCAACAATACCGTTGTGCGTTGAACACTCAAGAGACCCTTTTGTACATAAAAATACGCTCAGGTTATAACCTAATTATTTTCTCACTATGTAAGCCGATAATGATTCACGATCGTTCGCTTAAGCGCTTTCGCGTTCTGAAAGCATATAAAAAACAAACACTCCCGAGTGTTTGTTTTTTTTAAGTTTTCAGAGCAACCTGGAGAAAAAGGTGTTTTTATTCATGGGTTGAAACCGTTATATTGTTTGCTATTTTTTACACTTAAACATACAGCTTAAACAAATTTGATTGAAAAGTGGTTTATAATTACACAGATAGGTACTTCCTGCCCCATATTCGAATTTCTTAATGTGTGACTTTGACAATACTATCTTCAATATTTCATTACTTTATTTCAATGCCTTTTTCAATAATTCACGAGATGGATAAAAGAAAGGGCATCTTGTTAATGAGGTGGTTATGAGGCAGAACAACTTTGGATTTGAGTTGAAGTTTGGAATGTATCGCAACAACAACTAAAATTCATTTCTGTTTTAATGCAGTACTTGTTAAGTCCACAGCAAATTCTCAAGAGCCTCAGAGGCAAGTTCATAACCGAGGTATTCGTGACTTCACTCGCACATAATTTATCGTTCATGTACACTAGTGAAGGAAAATATCCTGAAGCTTGTATGTTTTAGGTACGATGTAATGTAGGTGAGGTGAGTGCGGTCAAGGTAAAAATAAAGTAAAATCTGTATACTACGACCATGTCATACATGCGCAGATATACGAGTAATACTATTGTTTTTCAAAGTCTCACTCCAATTAAGAAGTAAATAATTCTAAAGATTCAGTAATTCTGTTGAAGCTTTTATGAAGTCTCAGAACTGACCTTGCTTCAATATGAAGCGAGGCCGTGTTTATTTATTTATTACACCATGGAAGACTTACAGCTAAAAGAAAACAAAAAAAAAAGGAAAACAATAGTCGACAGAAAGCCAATTACAAGTCTTCACGTTTAGACTTATAATAGAATTTGTGTTGTGAACATACAAGCAGTAACATAACACTTTATACTCTATTTGATAGTGTTCTCATAATACTTCTCAATGTTTTTCTTATCTAAGTCAAAAAATAATTAGTATTTGGCGTAACGAGATGCGGCTAAATGTTAACATTTTGTAAAGTTGTCAGAGTTCATGTTATAATCATTTTCAGGGGGCTTGTAGCCTGATATTAAAGTTTTTTGAAGAAGCAATTCAAACAATATGTACTAGTTTTAACTTTAAGCATACACTCCCGTTTGTCCCTCCAGATACAGCTTGTGCCGTGTCTTAGTCGAGTGTGAGCGACTCTGAGTCGCTCGAGGCGGCCGGAGATCAAAGAGACGACACTCACCACGAAATAGCTTTTATAACTACAATATGCTCTTAACTTTGAGCTACTTAAGAGCGTTTACGCCGTACGGCATTTCATACAAACTTTCAAGCCCTTATTTTTCGAAATGAATGAACAGATTTTTAAGAAACTTCGTACACATAAGCAGGATACAAATGTCTAAAAAGTAAGTACATGAACATTTTCGAAAAAATTGTGTTACAGCCAAATTAAACCGATTTTAAATGTTCCATAGAAACAGAAATGTCCAGTTATCTTTTTTTAAATAAAACATTTCGAAAATGTTCTCTACTAACCTTTTAGACCGTTGTATCCTGCTTATGCATATAAAATTTCATTAAAATCGGTTCATAAATTTCGAAAAATAAGGTATTGAAAGTTAAATAAGGTCTCTTAAGTAGCTCAAAGTTAAGAGCATAGGCCTAACTAATTCTTCTATTTTCTACTTTTAGTATTGTTTTAACATTCGAATATGTATAAATATAGTGCGTTACTGGTTCTCTGTTTTTGAAAACTTTTTCAAATACAGCAGATACACACACAAACACAGCACGCAGATATACAGCGGAACGTAGCAGTTCTACCTACTCCCATGGCAATTAGGCATAAGTTTATGTTTTGTTTTGTTTATTATTATATTTTTTTTTCTTTTTTCTCGGAACCATTGGGTCCCGGTCCTTTGGAAGGCGTACGAGGGGCCGAAGCCAACTCGCAGAGGCCCCTTAGGAAATTTTAATGAAATGCGCATTATTATATTATTATATTATTATTATTATTATTCTCAAGTCTATTTCCCTGCGGGCAGCGCGAGCCAAGATGACTGATACTGACCTCAAGTTGCGCTCCGACATACTCCGTAATAATTTTTAAAACAAGTTTAAAACTGCCCCATCTTAAGGCAGTGAAACGTGGTCGCTCACACCATATTGTGAGAGATTGTGATTATGTGTACATTTCTATTGAGGCCTATGCCTCGTTGGAAGGTGTACAGTCACCCAAAGGGCTATGCATTGAGTTTCTCTACGTGATTGATCAATGTAACCGTCAAAGCGTAAAGAATTGCTAAACTAAAGAGGCAGTAGGCAGGGAACATTTGCTATCACAACAGATGGTCGATGGAGACGAAAGGTTCTTGAGTGTCGACCGTATACCGGAAGGCGTGTTGGAAGGCCATCCACGAAGTGGACCGATGACCATGTGAAGGCTGCAGGAATCCGCTGGATGCGAGAGGCACAGAACCGTTTGATGTGGCGACGCTTGGTCCCGCCTATGTACAGCATTGGACGTCTTTTGGCTAAAATGATGAGTATGATGATGATGAATGGTGCAGGCCAATAAGATGTTCCAGTAAAGCCCTTTGAAAACACGCGTACTTGCATAAGTACGCGTGTTTTAGACTTTGCCAGCACTGTTTTAGCATTAAAACAGTGCTGGCAAAGTCCATAACCTCTTATAATAGTCCAGAAAATACATAATTATGGCGCCATGTAACAATTTAGGTTCACACCTCTTCATAATGCCCTGATAAAACAGCCCATTCGTCCTACTTATCATAAAACAAACATAAAAAATCATAATTTCGTCACGTCTTTAACGCCTAGCTATGCACAATTCTGCTCCCTTCAGGTACATTAATTATTTTCCAGAAGACATAACTTACCGGCGAGACCCACCGGTTCCTCGCCTGTAACTTTCACTTCCTCACAACGATAAGTACTTTGTTTTTGGGGTGACGCACCCAAAGGGTAAAAACGGGACCCTATTACTAACACTTCACTGTCCGTCTGTCACCAGGCTGTATCTCATTTTTCACAGATGATGTATTTCTGTTGCCGCTTTATTAGCAAAAAAAAAACTAAAAACAGAATAAATTAAATATTTAAGGGATAATAAATATTTATTTTATTTCTCCCACACAATAACGTGTTTTTTTCGGCGTTTTTACCTTGTGGTACGGAAACCTTCGTGTGCGAGTCCGACTTGCTCTTGGCCAGTTTTATTTTTCTTCTGTTTTAATCTCTGTCTTATCGACTATAAACTTTCTCATTTCATTCTGATCCCCTTTTTCTTTTTAGGAAAACAGTTTGCGCAGCGCAACCCAGCGCAGGGCACGCCGCGATAGCGGCGATAAGACCCCTCTTTGAGGAGTGGCTAGAGAGGCGCCACGGCGCCCTCACCTACCGCCTGACGCAGGTCCTCACCGGACACGGAAGTTTCGGGAGGTTCCTGCACATTATCAGGCGGGAGGAAACGCCCGGGTGTCACCATTGCCAGGATCGCCCAGAGGACAGGGTGGAGCACACGGTGGAGGTCTGCCCCGCTTGGGCGGAGCACCGCCGTGTCCTCGTAGAGGCGATTGGCAGCGACGGCGACCTCTCGCGTCCGGCCCTGGTGCAAGCCATGGTCCGGGGCGAGAGGGAGTGGGAGGCAGTCACCTCCTTCTGCGAAGCAGTTATGCTAGCGAAGGAGGTGGCGGGACGGCTTAGGGAGAGAGCCTCCCGTCCCAGCCGAAAGGGTTACCGCTGGCCCGGAACATAAAGGGCTAAGGAAGGAACACGGGTGGGTTTTAGTCAGTAAGAGTCTGCCACTCCCTTCCGCTCCACCCAGAGCGGGAGGAGTCATTTGATGATTTCCCACCCGCAAAAAAAAAAAAAGATGGCCGGCTGCAAAAAATTCAAATTGACGAAAATTTGTACATTTCTGATTTTCATTTTGACCTCACTTTCGGCTTTCACCCTCGATAACTATGAAATCGACACCCATGCCGAAAAATTTGAAAATTTTTGTAGCCGCCATCTTGGGTTTTCAGTTTGACCTCACTATCGGCTTCAGCATCCTCGACCCCACGCCCCCACGCTTTTTAGTTACGTTACGATTTCTACCTACCCCTACCGCAAGCTCCGTAATAGAACTTCGTTCCAATAATTATGATCAATATTTGTCATTCCTAGATCGTTGGAATAAAAAAGTTCAAAAAAATCCGTTTAGACTTTCCGACATTATACAAAGAGGAAAACCTTTTACCGTCGATTCTGTTTTATAAACTTATTTGCTATAGAACGTTCATCGAGCGGAACTAATTCCATTTCTAAGCGATTAATAACAACGATATTGAAACTGTTTTCCTAAAAAGAATATAGAATAAGATAAGACAGAAATTAAAACAGAAGAAAAATAAAACTGGCCAAGAGCAAGTCGGACTCGCACACGAAGGTTTCCGTACCACAAGGTAAAAACGCCGAAAAAAACACGTTATTGTGTGGGAGAAATAAAATAAATATTTATTATCCCTTAAATATTTAATTTATTCTGTTTTTAGTTTTTTTTTTTGCTGATAAAGCGGCAACAGAAATACATCATCTGTGAAAAATGAGATACAGCCTGGTGACAGACGGATAGTGAAGTGTTAGTAATAGGGTCCCGTTTTTACCCTTTGGGTACGTCACCACAAAAACAAAGTACTTATCGTTGTGAGGAAGTGAAAGTTACAGGCGAGGAACCGGTGGGTCTCGCCGGTAAGTTATGTCTTCTGGAAAATAATTAATGTACCTGAAGGGAGCAGAATTGTGCATAGCTAGGCGTTAAAGACGTGACGAAATTATGATTTTTTATGTTTGTTTTATGATAAGTAGGACGAATGGGCTGTTTTATCAGGGCATTATGAAGAGGTGTGAACCTAAATTGTTACATGGCGCCATAATTATGTATTTTCTGGACTATTATAAGAGGTTATGGACTTTGCCAGCACTGTTTTAATGCTAAAACAGTGCTGGCAAAGTCCATAACCATGAAAACACCATGAAAACACGCATACTTATGCAAGTACGTGTGTTTTCAAAGGGCTTTACTGGAACATCTTATTGGCCTGCACCATTCATCATCATCATACTCATCATTTTAGCCAAAAGACGTCCAATGCTGTACATAGGCGGGACCAAGAGTCGCCACATCAAACGGTTCTGTGCCTCTCGCATCCAGCGGATTCCTGCAGCCTTCACATGGTCATCGGTCCACTTCGTGGATGGCCTTCCAACACGCCTTCCGGTATACGGTCGACACTCAAGAACCTTTCGTCTCCATCGACCATCTGTTCTGATAGCAATGTTCCCTGCCTACTGCCTCTTTAGTTTAGCAATTCTTTACGCTTTGACGGTTACATTGATCAATCACGTAGAGAAACTCAATGCATAGCCCTTTGGGTGACTGTACACCTTCCAACGAGGCATAGGCCTCAATAGAAATGTACACATAATCACAATCTCTCACAATATGGTGTGAGCGACCACGTTTCACTGCCTTAAGATGGGGCAGTTTTAAACTTGTTTTAAAAATTATTACGGAGTATGTCGGAGCGCAACTTGAGGTCAGTATCAGTCATCTTGGCTCACGCTGCCCGCAGGGAAATAGACTTGAGAATGAATTGAGAGTGTCGACACCTGTTAAGTATTTCAAAACAAAATATAAACTTATGCCTAATTGCCATGGGAGTAGGTAGAACTGCTACGTTCCGCTGTATATCTGCGTGCTGTGTTTGTGTGTGTAGCTGCTGTATTTGAAAAAGTTTTCAAAAACAGAGAACCAGTAACGCACTATATTTATACATATTCGAATGTTAAAACAATACTAAAAGTAGAAAATAGAAGAATTAGTTAGGCCTAATTTTACTAAACCGTCGTCAAATAACTAATAGGTAGATCAGAATATTTTACCAAACCAGACGAAATAGCAGACTTTGGAACGGAAAATGATAACAATTACATTCTTGAACAAACTGTATCAATCATCAATCAGTTTTAATAACGATAATAAGCATTCCAAATACATTCAATGAATGGCTGCAAAATTGTACGCAATACATTTTGTTTTAAAACAAATATTTAGCATTAAAGACAAATAATGACATTACTGAGACGTTGCCTGAGGTAGTAGCGCGGTAGGGGAGGAGCGAGGTGACGTGATACGAGAGCTCAGTGATACGTCAACTTGTGACTACTATCACCCGCACCGCGCAGCAGATTCGTGGTGAGGCATGTGGAAGCACTTGCCTCACCACGAATATGAACGTCCACACATTGCGAATCATGCGATGAGCGCCGTGCGTTGCGCATGCCTCGCAATGTCTTTATCCGCCTTTAGATAAGTAATTGCTCTTGTAATACCAGGGGGCCTAAAAAGGCCACTTTGGGAGAATCATAAAAGGAATTCATTATGAATGATATTAAAAGTCGTAAAATGGTCACAATCTGACAATTCAAAATATTGTTTGTGTGCAATTCGTAACACGCAATTCATCTATTTGACAATTTTGTATGGAGATTCGTAAAATGGTCCACAAAATAGGAATTGCTTTAATGTCAAATAATGGAATCGTAAAAAGTTAGTCAAAAGCAACATTTCACAAATCGGATTGGAGGCTTTGTGAAGAAATAATGTTATAATGGCAGATTTAGCCCACTTTAGAAAAAAAGAAAACCCCCTAGAAAACTTTCTGAAGCACGCGCGGGTTACGACGACCCTTCTAGATCGCCAACAAAATGCAGCTCTTTGGAAAATGGACATAGCGTTCGAAATGCCGGATCTCGAATTTGTTGGCATAGACAGGCTAAATAAAAGTGTGTGTCGCGACCTCATCAATGAGCTGGAACCGTACATATGTACCCGCCGCGATGGCATAAGTACCTACTATCCCCAAGGCAACTAAAAGGATTGTTTTGTGATAAAAGTAAGTAGTGTGTTTTTCAACACTTTTAACTAAGTAGTTCCAGATAGACACTATCATCTATTATTATAGAGGTTCAGGTACTTACTCTGTACCCCCGCGGTGAAATGCATACAATCTTCTATTCACATTTTAGGTGTACCTACTATAGGTACACCTCTGCCTAACCCTTCAGGGATATATAGGTGTGATATTGTTATAGTATCATTATTCTTTACTTTAATTTAATTAAGTAGTATATATAGAGGACCCTAGAAGGGGATACCATATTATATTATACCTTTTACTAAAATAAAATAATATTGATATGAAAAATATTTTATTATATTATTAACAATTCTCATCTTAAATTATTAAAAGACTAATACAAACATAATAATTAATTAGGCTTTTTTTCATTCATTCATTTAGGTTTGCGACTCTGATTAGTGTCGATGTTAGCTGTGGAGGGGCAACCTAAGTCTCCTTTTTATGGAATCACCATCTACTTAAGACCCACTTGGAACAACTCCACCAGGCTGTTAAGGAAAATTTGTGGTTTTTAGTAAGTCAAATAATCATCATCATCATCTGTGTAGCCTTTTCTCAACTATGTACTATGTTGGGGTTTGCTTCCAGTCTAACCGGATGCAGCTGAATACCAGTATTTTACATGGAGCTACTGCCTGTCTGACCTCCACAACCCAGTTAGTTACTGGGTAATACAATACCCCTTGGTAAGACTGGTTGTCAGACTTTAGGGCTTCTGACTACCCCGTCATTGTTTAATTTGAGTACTATTATAATAATACAATAATTATGTTTCAGGTGACGCAGGCTATGCCTTAAAATCAACATTGAAGACACCACAAGTGGACACAGAGCCCGATACCTTTTTCCCTTTATGCAAAGTTTTTGTGTTATTTAAATGTTAAAATATCGTACTTATGTTATCCTTTTTTATTTCTTTATAATTATAATAGATGAATGAGTTATTTTTTTTATTGCATGTACCAAAATATTCATACTTTACCTCTATGGGATACCAATAAAAAATAGTCTTTCGACTGCACCAGCAAGCTGCACTATTAATTTACTATATCAGCTGTAGCATGTTGCATCTCCACCTCAGGTAAAACTCTCAGAGCTTCATCTAGTGCAGCCAGAGGGCGACCTAAAAAACGTAATAAAAATACCATAATTATAATCATTATCAATAGTCATCATGTCTTAGTCGCAATATGAATAGCTGTAGGGTTAGAAAAATCCACTCACTGCGGTATCTTGCTTGCCGAGTTCGACGAGGCAGAGGCACTGTTTTAGCATCAGCAGGGCTAGGGTTTGGTGCTGACGCACGAGTCTGGACAAAACACGGGGCTGCAGTGATCTCGAAAAGGGGCTCAACACCGACAGCGCTTCCACTTTGACTGTAGAAAATCGAGCAGATTGTTCCATTGTATCTCAGACACTAGCTGCACGTCTTTCCATTCCTACAAAAAATTACGTACATTTGAATACATTTGCACAGCATTTTATTTAAGTAATGATTTAAGTCAAACAATTATACACTTACTTTGTATTAAAAACGATCTTACTCGCACGAAATACTAGTTTTAAACTACACACATTATGATTGTTTATGTTGATGTTTGATTCAGTTTGACGTTGAGGCGGGAGAAACGAAGGGTGCGTTCCGAGTTGGGATGTAATCCATTTGATCGGGCTTAAAAACTAAAGACTAACAAGTCGCTCTAAATCGTAGCGATGCGATTAAACTCACCTAAATCGTAAACAATTTAGAAATTAGTGCGGTCGGGACCTTCCAATCGCACTAAATAGGAATCTAACTGTTCTAAATTCAATTACATCTTTCGGTTTCCTACAAATAGTGTACTTAACGCTCAATTCGGAATGCGGCCTAAAAATACGCGTTGCCAGTTTATTGTTTCTAACTTGCCTTTTCAGGGCTTATCTGCGGACTTTTTAACAGTTATGAGTATATTATAATGTAATAACATTTAATCTGTAGAAATAAAAAATAAAAAACTAATTTGATTAATAAAAACTGTAAACGAAAATTTACCGATAAAATTACGGTCTTTATTTTTTTCATGCGGTAATATTTACACCAAATATGATTCTGTTTAAAATTGAATTCTATAGGATTCAGCTACTAAGTGTCACCATTTTACGAAAAATAGAGGAATTGCTACTGATCTACTGGGAGTTCAGGAAATTACTCGTTTTTTGAGGAATTGCTTAAAGTGGCCTTTTTAGGCCCCCAGACGTGTACGGTAGCGTCAATTGGTACAGAGTTTTTGTGGGTGTAGTTATGATAATGTTAATGAAAAAGTTATCCACAAAATGATAATTCTTTTCAAGTTTCTCTCCGTGTAGTGGGTATTTTTTAAGTTAGTCGTCATTTTAAATATCCCGTAAATATTATAGCGTATCGTACAGCTTCATTACAAATAACAAAAGATTCATCGGAGTAGAAATCACCAAGCACATACGTGCACACTGCGGGCGAGCCAAGCGCGTGGAACGTTAAATAGCAGCCATTACTCATTGTTTAAAAAGTTCAGCATCCTGTATTTAGGTTTTCTGTTTAAGATTCAACGTCGGTACTCCCCAGAGAGGAAGAGGAAGGGGCAACTACATAGAAGGGATATGAAAAACTTTAGCTATAGAAACGTGTTTCTTTTTATCAATGTAATGTTTTAAATACGTTGTAAGTTGTACGTAAGTAAGTTAACATAACGCTTTATGATTTTGTAAGTAAGTTTCGGCTTACAAACGTTTCGCTGAATTTAGTATTTGCTCTTTCTGCGGAAAGACTCGATGCCGAACTGAAACGATTTTTTTCTTAACCGGATTTGTTGATTATCAAAGGCTCACTCGCTCGTAGAATTTGAAGTTACCAATTCCTTTTGACGTTTCATTTCGTTTTATTTATCAAAAGCTGTCGTTGCAAGGTTTCCATGTTACGTCTGCAATCTGCATCCGTTATTTTTAAATTCCGTATTGTGGCTGTCGTCGAGAATACTGGCTCCTCAATCAAAATCAAAACCTAGTTAGAGGCTAGTTACATGGTTAATTGGTCGTTTCCTATAGATAAGACCCAGCAAGAAACTACACGGTAAATCACAAATAACTCTGGGTACGTTCAGAAAAGTTCCCGTTGGTTGTGATGACATATCGCAATATTTTAGAATAGAGTGATACTTAAAGAAAAACTCGTAAGTATAAATTTTTTTTCACCAGACTTTTTTTTCATTTCCGGCAGACGCTGATGTTAAAAAAAATATACTGTAATGCATGGAAAATGCACAACAGTAATTTTCTTTTTATTTTCCAAGTTATCGAGATTGAGGCAATTGGTATTTTAATACGGAAAACGCAGCAAAGTTTTATAAAATTAGAACTCATTCACAAAATTATTTATGATCTTCATTCTCAGAAACAAGTTTATTTGGTTAGTTATCTCCTTAAATAATATTGGTGAGTGGTGATCAATATTTTCTCATCATCTGCCTAGCCTTTTCCCAACTATGTTGGGGTCGGCTTCCAGTCTAACCGGATGCAGCTGAATACCAGTATTTTACATGGAGCGACTGCCTATCTGACCTCCACAACCCAGTTACTGGGTAATACGATACCCCTTGGTAAGACTGGTTGTCAGACTTTCGGGCTTCTGACTACCCGTAACGACTGTCAAAGATCCACAAATGACAGCCGGGACCAACGGCTTAACGTGCTTTCCGAGGCACGGAGGGGTCTCGGTATGTAAAGATGGTCACCCATCCACAGACCAACCGCGGCAAGCGTAGCTTAACCTGATCGATCGACCTGTGCGGCTGTTATTATTTAGCCACGGGCCCCTCAATATTTTCTGCTAGACTTTTTTGTTTGCCCAACCCATGTCCACTTGAAATTTATTTCTGTTAACAGCTCACCACACGCTTTTCTTTCCAGAATACAATGGAAATATCCAGATTGCTACAATGTGAGCCCAGCGGCAACATGTTATAGTGTAAAGCTGGGCTCAGTGTCGCAGCACACGCGTACAATGCTTTGATGACGACGATATTTCGCGCTATTGTTACTGTAATGAACGACCCATACCACTACGAGCTGCGGCGTTGCGTATAGTTACCGGCACGGATCTTGAGCGCTCGGCGGTAGAGTGGGGATCGCTTTGCGCGTCGTATACTTATGGCAAAATAATTCATAATAATAATAATATTATTATTATGAATTTACGAGATATATAAATTCATAATAATAATAATATTTAATATTATGTTTTATTTTGCCATAAGTATACGATGCGCAAAGCGATCCCCACTCTACCGCCGAGCGCTCAAGATCCGTGCCGGCAACTATACCTTCTGTGAAATTACAATTTTAGTACAACAGAATCTGCTACCAATCAAAAATGGCAAATTAATCACATTTGCTGTCGTAAAGGAAACGAATGATCTCTACGAGGAGCCGACGAGATTTATGAAGTGAAAACTTCTTTAGGTACGTTGGGCATTTTTTTGAGATGGGAAAAAACCATTGAACTCGCGACACTGTTACCGTAAGCGACACCGCACGTGTTTTGTTAATAAGACGATTAAAAAAATACCCGCTTCGGATGTGTTTGGCTGTCCTCAGGATGTACTCGGTTTTAATGTATATCCGATATGTCAGTGAGTGATGGCAAAGTATTCGTTTGTGTTTTCGAGTGCCACTGTTTTTTTTACTCTTTCTCGGGACTTGTGACTATTAGTAAAACTTAACCGTAACTTAGCTTATTCTACGAGTACTACCAATACCTGTAAAGGTGTTCAAAGACAGAAAATAAGAGTCAGACGTGACGGTACCTACCACAAGTAAGTGCTGTTTATAGCCAAGTTCTATGAACTCGACTATCCTCTCATACCGTAAATTAGTTTTCCAATAAATGACTTTCAGCGAAGTTAGCTCACCTAGCCCGTACAGCGCTACAACTAATAATTGCTCACATACAAGTTAGTCGTACCTGGACACTTGCCGCCGATAAACTAAGTATACTCCTAATATTGCCTTGGTTTAACAGTTTACAAGGAAGCCACTGCTTATTAGTTTCACATACGAACTTAGTTGACTTAAGAACCTTAACTCCGCTAAACGGAATTTATCATTTATTAAAGCCTAAACTAATCCTCCAAAATTATATGACTTATATATATATAACAAAATTATATGACCAGCATGTTATAGTATATAAGCATGTTATACATATAATATTAAATTCCCTGCGCCGCGCGGCACATATTAATAAAGAGCTTTCACTATGAATCTTCATCTGCAGGCTGAAGACACAAACAAAGACAGCTGTTTAGTTAAATTATATACATATAAACATAATTTAAGTATAAATATAATAACTTGATTGACGTTAATGAGAATGTGGTGGAAATGTACAGACGCCAGCACATCAAGCTACTACAATCTGTCAAATTTCTTTAATAGATTTTCAACTTTATCGCTGAAGCATAAGGTTCAAAGTTTATTAGGAAAATTTTACAGTTTCGGGTAGCTTGATTTGCTGGCGTCTGTACCTGCATTTTCTGTTCGTGAATGTTACTATTACTAACAACTTAAGTGTTCTTGTATTTTTATTGATGGTAATCTGTAAACACAATACGTTAATGTGTCAAACACACGTCACTTATGTTGTCCCTCTCTCGCATTTCTATGGCCGTCTAGTAAGAACGTTGTGTGCTCATATATTATTATATCACTGTTAATCCTGCTAACTACTTTTATTTATACCATTAACCCTTCAGGTTATGGGCCCAGAGCGTCGCAGAAGTATAAATTTGTAAGTATTTTACACGAAATAAAATAAATAAACCGGCGAAATCTTAACCTACGAGAATACGGTATTTTTTTTTCGTCAACAACTTGGCGGGTTCATCTTCAACAAATTTTCTTTCCATCGAAAAATTAAAAGGAATAGAAAATTACAGCTCGTGGAAATTTTTGATGAAGATGGTGTTAATACGGGAAGAGTTATGGGAATGTGTGGAAGACGAAACACATGCTGCAAAAAAACAAATGAAGGCTCTATCACGAATTGCTTTAGCTGTTCAATCGTCAGTAATTCAACACATACGCAACGCGAAAACGGCGCATGAAGCTTGGAGCAATCTAACGAAAGCCTATGAAGACAAGGGATTATGTATTAGGCTGGGGCTCCTCAGAACATTATTCGCAACCAAGCTGAATGAGAGCGAAAATATGGAGTGCTATATCAACAAAATCACAGAGATGTCAGAAACGCTTAGTGAAATAGGATCACCACTGGAGGATGACTTTATAGCTGTAATAATGTTAAGCGGGTTGACCTCAGATTATGATCCTCTAATAATGGCAATGGAGAATTCAAATGTAAAACTTTCCAGTGAAATTGTAAAAGGAAAGTTGTTGCAGGAAAACATCCGTAATTGAGACAAGAGTGAGGCTGGTTCTGCCTTACTTGTTCGAAAACAACCAAGATACCTTGTTATTCGTCCTACTACATCATTTAGTGGCGCAAAATACTTTATTACATATATAGATGATTACTCTAGAAAGACTTTTGTCTACTTTTTAAAAAGGAAAGGTGAAGTGTTTGCTACATTTAAAGCTTGGAAAGTTCTAGTAGAAAATTAGACGAATAAGAAATTAAAAATTATAAGGAGTGATAATGGAACTTGATATTGTAATTTAAAATTTCAGAATCTGTTGAAGGACTCGGCTGTTGTACACCAGACAACAGTGCCACACTCTCCACAACAGAACGGAGTTGCTGAATGTGCAAATAGGAGCATTATGGAAAAGACACGCTGTATGCTGCAAACAGCGGGCCTTGGTCAGAAATATTGGGCTGAAGCTGTCAATACAGCTGTCTACACCAAGAATCGTTCCCCCACTAAAGCCGTCAGAGGGTGTACTCCAGAGGAGAAGTGGACGAATAACAAGGTATCCATTTCACATTTGCGTACTTTTGGTTGCATTGCTTATGTACATGTTCACTGTCGAACTAAACTAGAACCCAAAGCTGTGAAGTATATATCCGTAGGGTATTGCGAAAATACTAAGGGCTACAGATTATTAGACCCTGAAAATCCGAAAGATTGCATAAAGGCTCGGGATGTCACATTTTTAGAAGATAAATTTATTGAAGAGAATAATGTGACAAATGATGATAATCATTGCAATGAGTCATTTACACAAGTAGTCTTGGATGTAAATAATGACACTGAACCAACTACAGATTCATCTACTGAGGAAAATTTCTCTAATTAGGACCATTCTGATGACACAATTTTAAGTCAGCCTGAACCAAGATATAGTGTGATATCAGTAAATGATTCTGATAGTGAAGAAAGTTTTTATTCAGATCATTCTTCAGATGCAACTTATATTCCTGATATAGATGCAGAACAGTCGTCTTCGAGTTTGAATTCAGATGGCTCCATGGTAGCTCATCTCGTAAAAGAAATATCCCGTATCAGCGATACCGATGAACCACAGACAGCACAGGTGGCGCTGAGTAGTCCAGAAGCAGTTGGCTGGAAGCAAGCGATGAAAGATGAGTATGATTAATTTATCATCAATAAATGCTGGATACTCACTGATCGCGTTGATGGTCAAAAACCTGTAAAGTGTAAATGGGTATTCAAAAACAAACGGTGTCAATGGCGAACTCCTCAGATATAAAGCGAGACTAGTCGCAAAAGGATTCACGCAGCGATATGGGATAGACTACAATGAGACATTCTCTCCTGTGGTCAGATATTCAAGTATTAGAACATTGTTGGCTATAGCTGCTGAGAATAATATGGATATTCAGCATTTAGATGTAAAGACAGCGTTTCCCAATGGTGACTTACAAGAATTGGTATTTATGGAGCAACCACCTGAAGGTTACACAATAAAAGGCCACGAGAATAAAGTCTTTAAGCTTAATAAAGCAATTTATGGATTGAAGCAAGCTGCTAAAGCCTGGAATGATAAAATTAATAAGGTTTTGTGTGACAAATTAAATTTCAATAGGTCATTATTGGAAGCATGTGTTTATTATAAACGCAGTAATGACAAACTTATAATAATAGCACTGTATGTCGATGACATTTTGCTAATGTCAACACTTAATACATGTAAGGAGATAATTTATATTAAAAATAAACTCAAAAAAGAGTTTGAAATAACAGATTTAGGGTCAGCAAGGTATATCTTAGGAATGAGAATCTGCAAGTATAAGGACAGAATAACCTTGGATCAAACAAATTATATTGAGAAAGTGTTAAACAAGTTTCAAATGGAAGATTGCAAACCTGTGGCGACCCCTATGGAGAGTGGTTTGAAACTTGAAAAATCAAGTGTTGATCAAAAGGACAAATTTGATTACAGAAGCTTAATAGGATCACTGATGTACATTGCAGTAGGATCTCGACCAGATATTACCCATGCAGTCAGCTATCTGAGTCAATTCAATGATTGCTACAATGAAACACACTGGAAATCAGCGAAGAGAGTACTTCGCTATCTCAAAGGTTCAAAAGAATTGTGTTTAAATTTTCATAAAGGTGAACTTACTATTACAGGGTATGCAGACGCCGACTGGGGAAGGAACGAGACAGATAGAAAATCCTATACCGGTTATGTATTTCAGGTTGGCAAATCTGTAGTTTCCTGGGAGAGCAGAAAACAGAGAACCGTAGCCTTATCAAGCACAGAGGCTGAATACATGTCTCTTTCTGACAGCTGTAAAGAGGCTCTGTTTCTTCGAAATTTTTTGCATGAAATATTGGGTGCATTTTGTAAAGTTACAATTTTCAATGATAATCAGTCAGCTCAAAAGTTATGCAAAAATACCGTATTGGTGCTAGAACAAAACATATTGACATTCGACACCATTTTATTAGAGAACATATTTGTAATGGTTCTATTGATGTCAAATATTTATCCACTAAAGAAATGTTAGCAGACTTGTTAACTAAGCCATTGGTAAAAGAAATGCATAATAAGTTTGTAATTCAAATAATGTAGAGAATACCATAGGTTGTGATGGTTAAATTTATTTATAATTTATAGTGTTATGATATGATAACAGTTAAAGCTACTCTGTGTTTGTTTCATAATATTATGATGCATTATGTATGTACATTTTATTAATGTTTATTATATAGAACTATATTGGTTTAAGGGCCAGTGATGGTAATCCCTCATCAAACGTGTCCTTATCAAAAAAGCATACTATAAGATTAAAGACTACGTTGAAGACAAGCTAGTCTGGCAATAATTCCTTCTGCACATGTGGCTTCCCTGGCTTCTCATTAACGGCATAACTATGTAAATGTCTATTAACTGCTCTCAAATTACGATGTTTAATTTTTTATTTATATTTTACATACTTTTTGACATAATTTCTTTATTATTTGACATTATATACTTTTTGACATAATTTCTTTATTATTTGACATTATATACAGACACTTGAAATTTTTCACCTCTTTATTAGTGGTTTTAATGAGAATCATAACACTTGGTTTTAGTAGGTTTTTGTTATTATTTTTCTTTTTTTATTATCTATCCTTTTGAAAGATTCTTATTTTGTAAATGTGAGGACTTTGTAGGCCGTATAGACTTTAGATCTGTAAACCATTTTCTATTTTATCAAGTACTTGGTACTTGTTGACAGGCCTGCGCTCTCCTCCCATACCTACTGTAATCTGGAAACATTGTAAAAGCCAATTATTTTTAAAAAGAGTAACCATGAACCATGATGTTCTTCTCCATAGGAAACGACCAATTGGAACCGTGCACCTAGCTTCTGACGTTTCATAAGTGCCCATGTAGATTTATGTGAAATAAAACATTTTGATTTTGATTTTGAATCTGTAAACACAATAGGTACGTCAATGTGTCAAACACACGTCACTTATGTTGTCTCTCTCTCGCATTTCTATGGCCGTCTAGTAAGAACGTTGTGTGCTCATATATTATTATATCACTGTTAATCCTGCTAACTACTTTTATTTATACCATTAGCCCTTCATTTATAGCGAGCAAATTAACTGGTGAATACGTTTTTGTAACCGTCTTCAAAAATTTATCAAAATCGGTTCTGTCGTTTGGTGTTTAAACCATAAATTGGTCAAAATTCAAGTAAACGACATTGTTTTAGTATGTATGTTACGCAATATCTCCGGCAATTGTAAATCGATTAAAAAAAAAAAACATATGGGTAAAGTATGATGCCTCAGGGATGGTCCCATATAAAGTATTAACTTTCCTTGGATAGTTTTTGAGTTAGCTTCAATAATACGAATTTTTTCTACTTAGTTTATACTGATGATGTTTTTTTTTGTTTGGAGTATATGAATTTGTGTGAGGTAGGTAACTAAAAAGTGAAAAAATTAAAAACGTTTTTACTTAAAAAAACAACCGACTTCCAAAAATAAACACTACTAAGTGAAAAAATGCGAACCTAACAACACCGACTACCGAAATTAAAGTTATTTTTCAATATATAGTGCTTTTTTTTGGATGTCGGTTGTTGTTTTTTGTACGGTCAACCGCACGTATGCGGTAACCGTTTGACATTAACACGGCTTTTATTCCATAGCAGTAAGAGAGATTTTCGTAGTTACTACTGCTGTGCACTCGACCGAACTTATTAATCAAAGACTTTATGTTAGAAAAATAAGAAAAGCAGCAGTCTTTTTTCATTAAAGTTCACAATCCATCGTTCGATGTAAGTCCGAAACAAGTATTCCTGGCGTAAAAACTTAAAAGAATATTCAGACTTTTACGCTAAAAGGAATAGCATTTTTATAAGAAGCATCTACCAAAACACGTTACTTTTACATAAAAATGTCGCCACAATGTAAGTCTTAAGATACATCTGGCCGCTGGTGAAAGCACTTACAATGAAAAAGAATAAAATAATCTTCCTACCAGGAACTTGGCCATTAGTGGCTCTAACTTGGTGTCTACTTAGTCAAGTTGTGATGGAAGATGCTGCGAGAAATGACTACTGCCACAACTTATTTAATAACTACTACTCACCTCCCTCCCCTTCTCTTTATTTTTATTCAGGATTGTTTCAAATTGGAATCATTTACCATTTTGCGTCTATTGGAATAAAATGTCATTTCCTTTACTAGTAGCATCCTTCACAAAGGCAATTTTTTGCTCAAACCGGGCTGGACGCTGAACATTTAATTTGACGTGAATGTATGAAAGCGCGCGCGGGGCAGAGGTCTCGACTATGGCCCGCGGGCCGTCACATCTGTGATTTTGGTACGTTCACAGTTTTATTGTGATTAGCAGAGATATTAGCGGAATTTGGAACGTACGAAATATTTCTTAGATGTTTTTTTAATCATGGCTTTTTGTTATGATGTAATGTTATGTCGTGTGTGTATTGATTTTTTATCGTATTTTTATCTTCTTCATTTACTGCCAACTTGGTAGGTACAATCATGTCGTTTTTTAGCTTGAAAATCTTTATCAAACTGGAGCTCACACGATCATTTTGTTTCCACATTCTCTTTCATCGCTAGATTAGCTAGGGTATACATTTGATTGTAAATCTATGTTTACACGCTTGCTCCGGCGGCGCCCCGAGGGAATAAACTGAGTAGAAAGGTTGTTTGATAGTTTATTTATGGTCCATTGCATTCCATCTAAATTTTCTTTTTGCACATAAGTAAGTTAATTTCATTTTATTTCATTCAGTTCACACGTACCGTATGTTGCATTGTTCTGATAATTGGCAGCTTTATTTTGTTTCGATTATTTAATAAAAAAGTCAGTGCACACTTTTGTAAAAATAGAAAAACATTTGATAATTTTGTCCGTTTAATAAAGTACTGCATTGTTTTCTTGTTCGTTCGTTTCGTTTCGTTCGTTTAGGAATAACAGGTGAAAATGAATGAAGATAATTATAGATGGGAACTAGGGAATGTATCCAATATTGCGGAGTACGATTGTCACCAATTGTGATTGTGTTTGTACCCAGCATGATGCATCTGCATTTGAGACTGCCGGGTGAATAGGATTATACAATACTAGCTTCTGCCCGCGACTTCGTCCGCGTGAAATTCGTACTTTCCTCCTAATATTTCGAAAATTTATGTTTATGATCTTAACATTTATTTAGATAAATAAGTATTCGGGCCAATTTTTAAGTTTATAGAACAAAGAGTTTTTGTACTTTTCAAATAAACTATATCCCCGCTTTTCACTCCAACAGGGATGGAATTTTGAAAAATCGTTTGGGATGCATGTGTTCATAACTTGACTCAAAGGCCCATACCCATTTTCGAGTTAATGGAAGCAAGCAGTAAAATCCAACCCATAAACTTTATTACTCTTTTCCAACTTGGTAGGAGTCGATTTTTGAAAAACCCTAAAACACACTTTTTTATTTTTAACCGACGTCAACAAAAGCAGGAGGTTCTCAATTCGTCGGAATCTTTTTTTTATGTACGTTCCCGAGTACTCGAAGAAGGCTAGACCGATTTGATTTTTTTTTTGTTTTCAGGGTATACTTTCCAGGTGGTCCCATTGTCATCAGGTCAGGATCTGATGAAGGGATAATGGAGAAATCGAAGGAACTCTTTAAATATTATAGGCACACCTATAGCGATTTGGGCAATTTTTACAGTAACTCGTGCATTTGCTCTCGAAAGCACTATTTGGTGAAGTGGAACCGATGATGAAGACCACAGATGGCCACCGGAACTACTCCATAATAAGTATTTCACGGGTTGCGATTCTATTACTTTAACATGGTTGCTAAGTAATTTATGCTCGTCACAATGCGAATGGTGAAATGGAGCTGATGGTGAAATACCAGGAGAATTCCTCAACAATTAATGTCAGTCATGCATCGGGAAAAGCAATATTTTGGTAAAGGCGATGAGCAAGTTGATATTAGGATGTTTTAACTTAGATACATTATAAACAGACCCACTAAAAAGTGAGAAATAAAAACGTTATAACAAAAAAAAAACCGACCTCCAAAAAAACACTACAAAGTGAAAAATAACTTTAATTTCGGAAGTCGGTGGCAAAAAACTTAAATACAGATCCAAAGACACCGACTTCCGAAATTAAAGTTAGTATTTCTGGAAGTCTATAAAGTTTATAAACCAAATAAATAAGATTTTTCATATAAACAGTGTCCCGCTTTTTACCCCCATAAGGATGGAATTTTGAACAATCGTCTGGGATGTTTCGATGACTTTTTTTTTTCGTGTGGCAAATCATCAAATGACCCCTCCCGCTCTGGGTGGAGCAGAAGGGAGTGTCAAACTCTTACTGACTAAAACCCAGCCATGTTCTTTCCTTAGCCTTTTATGTTCCGGACCAGCGGTAACCCTTTCAGACAATCCCGCTGACCCGGCAGGATGTTTCGATGACTCGACTCAAACATTATTTATACCAATTTTCGAGCTAATCATGCCACGTAATAAAATACTCCCCTGTGAAATTGACTACCCTTTTTCACGCAGTTAGGGGTAGATTTTCGAAAAACCTTGATACACATTAGTCTTTATTTTTAGTTTTAAGTATACATACTCAGTTTCGAGCTAATCGGACAGCGCGTTAAAATTCTTCCATATAAATTTTGACACCCCCCAATCCCCAATCCCTTTTTAGAGAGTAGTTTAGAAAAACAAAAATTGCCAAACTTCATAATTTACTTAGATAAGTGTTCGTGCCAAGTTTCAAGGTTATTAACTCAAGGAATAAGATGTTTCATACAAACAAAATCCCCCCCTTTCCACCTCCTTAAAGGTTGAATTTCCAAAAACCCCTTCTTAGTGGATACCTACTCTTCACAAAAAACACACCCTCCAAAATTCATATCTCTAGGACCAGCAGTGCAGGCTGTGCGTTGATAGATTATATAATATAATTAAAAACAAAATTTCATTCCCCTTTTCACCCTCTTAAGAGCGTTTACGCCGTACGGCATTTCATACATACTTTCAAGCCCCTATTATTCGAAATTAATGAACCGATGTTAATTAAACTTCATACGCATTAGCAGGATACAAAGGTCCAAAAAGTTAGTAGAGAACATTTTCAAATGTCTTATTTAAAAAAAGATAACTGGAAATCTCTGTTTCTATTGAAAATTTAAAATCGGTCTAATTTGGCTGTAACACTATTTTTCAAAAATGTTCTCTACTAACTTTTTAGACCTATGTATTTTGCATATGCGTACAAAGTTTCATTAAAATCGGTTCATTCATTTCGAAAAATAAGGGCTTGAAAGTTTGTATGAAATGCCGTACGGCGTAAACGCTCTTAAGGGTTGAAATTCTAACAATACCGTTGCGTTACCTTCCAACCATAAATAAGCCTAGATTTTTACGTTGCGTTACCTTTACGTTGCGTTACATTTTTACGTTGCGTTGCGTTACCTTCCAACCATAAGCCTAGATTGAATTTTGTGATTTTAAATTTTACTTCGAAAATTAAGGACTTTCCATACACAACGCTGAGACACTTGTTAATTAATTTTAAATCCTCAGCCTAAACACAAAACTTGAAGATCCTAACTTCAAAACTGACAGACTTTCATATAAAGTTCCATCCCCTATTTCACCCCTTTAGGGGTAGAATTCCCAAAAATCCTTTCTTAGTGGATACTTACTCCTTACAAAGAACAAACCCTCCAAGTTTCATGTCTCTAGGACCAGCGGTTTGGGCTGTGTGTTGATATATCAACAGTCAGTCAGTTTACCATTTTATATATATAGATAAATGATTCGCATCGTAAAAAAACTATTTGCAGTAAATAATAATAACGAATTAACGAAATGAATGGAACTGGTGGGTTTAGATAAAAACATGATTATTACATTATGCGAGAGTGGGCACAAACACATTTGAATGTTCACGTTTCCTCACTAAATTGTCATTTTCCTTGGTTGTACCTGCAGTTTACAATAATATTTAAAAACTTTTTTCAATAAAACTGAATTTTCAAGCATCTTACAAAATCATTACCTACCTACTTAAAGTCAAAAGCACCTAATAAGCAGCGAGGTGCCGATTGTAGTTGCCTTCGCGTTGACGTGTGCCGCTCGTGTGTATGCACACTTCAGAGTTTGTAGAGCAGATGCTGCGTAAGATTAGAGTGATGGTTGTTGCAGTATTGCAGCAGGGGTGGTTCTTGAGGTATTTGATGGTGTGGAAGCAGAAATAAAAATGCAGGTTTTTGGCGTTACGTGAGTAGAGCGGATTTTATTGCAGACTAAACTGAATGACAGTAGTTTGACACAAGGAACAGGAAATGAATTATAAATAAAAAATATAGTTTGTTGGAGTTGTCAACAATGGTAAATAGGCATTACTGTGTTTGTGTACCCACACAAAATAGTTAGGTTTAGGAGATTGGATTGGAAAAGTTTTTATGTATTTATGTTAGACGAGAGATAATTAAGTGCTGACACCCGCAGTCTTCGTTATTTACACATTTTCTTTCCTCCGATCTATACAACAAAGTATATCCTGACTTATCGCTCCCCCATCAATTGTTTCTCCGTCAAATGCTAGCAATTCATCAAGCTCTCGCTTCGAATTTCCTCTATCTGTCTAATTGTAGATACCGTAATAGCCTAGAATGGTAGGATCATTCTGACGGTATTCTCGGAGGACGCTGATGTCCGACTAATTTACGACGTCATAACTTACTCGCTGACTCTACTGCTGTGATGTTGTTTTGTAATTTGTTGGTTTATAGTACATATTTTCGGAACGTTTTAAATTTTGTGTTGGAAGTCTATTGTGTGAGTAACGAGTTTTGGGTTCAGCTTTGTGTTTCAGCAAGTTAGCTGTACACAGGATGAAAAGTTGACCGCTGTTGTATCGCTGTCCAGGGGATCTGTTATGTATTCACAGTACCTTTAATGTATACTGAAATATTTATAAACCTCCATTTTTATCAAAACGTAGTCCACTAAATAAGAAATTTTCCACGAAACGGTTATTTGGATTATTATTTAGTTCAACTTTTTAGCACAGCTACGGTAAATATTAAATATTAGCTATTAATATGAAAAAAAAACTATTACATTTTAATGACTATGATTCTGTAAATACATATATATTATAGCCACGAATCATATTTTGATCAAGATACCACCAGACGTTACACTGGCCTGCAAATTGCAAAAAACGTAAGAAAATTTTTAGAACCAGCAAAATAAAAATAAATAATAAAATAAAAATAAGACAGCTGGCGATGGCGTGGTGCATGGCAGTTTTCTCCATCTTATGAATAGAACTGTGTATAATAATTAACTTAGATGTATCACAGGAATCTTATGTTTTGACACGTCGCGTTGCCACGTTTGTAAATTACACCCGTGCGAAGCATGGGCAGCCAGGAGTCTTCCTGGCTTTCTACTTTCTTTCTTTGATAGTCTTATCAAAGAAAGAAAGTACGTTTATTTGCGGCAAACATGACGCACAAAAAAAAAACAAAAATGCAATGAGAGTTTAACTCACGTTTTAATTAACTATTGTGACGCCTAAGTAATGATATGTTTGTCAGGTTTTTCATGTCCCGTGAAAAAACCTGAATTTTTTGTGCAAATAATAGGTACACAATAAAACTTTTCTAGAATTTCGTTTTTTTTTTTGTTAATCCTAGATAAAGCGCTTTTGTCTTCTATCTCACTCACATTTCTGAGAGGCTTGTTCAAAATATAGCACTATTGTCTCTTAACACTTTTAGCTTTTTTTAACTTGGAACGAACTAGTGTGGTTAATGTATAACATTAACCACCATTCTCTATTATCTGTGTTAATAGCCAGAAGGTGCTTTTGGCGACTCCATCCGAAAACCGGTGATATTTTTTATTTGTCCGCCTATGGTGTTTTCCTTATACCTTTTTAGTTGGCATTATTGTCGTAGTCGAGATTTAGTTTTTCACTTCCTTATTAAAATAAACTTCTTTAACCATCACTTTCACTGAAATCTGATAAGATATCACTGAAACCAAATGAATAATAATTAAGTATGTAAATGACGATACTTACAAACATAATTATTATTAACACTTCGCAGGACACTTAACGCCCCTCGACGTAATAACAATAAAACTTCTATTATGTCTGGTTCAGTGTCCTTCAATGTGTTAATAGAGTTTCTAGTAATGTATTGCTCTGAATTCCTCTAAAGTCTAACGTCTACCTAAACCTTGACGACTTGCCAGATTAAACAAACCGATTCGGTCTGTAATTATAAAAGCTCTATAGCTTTAGCCAAATCGGTTTGTTTAGTGATATTTTAAAGCCCTATGGTTTAGAAAAGAAGGACCTTTGTGCCTAAGTATTGTTAAAGTAATATCATCCAATTAGAGGCATAAAAGGGATGGCTTTATTTGCCGAGTAGGTAAGTATTCAGTGTTAATGAATGAAGGTTGTGAGAGAAGGCCTTTTTCTAAATTAACTTTTCTAATAGGAGAAAATAAGTGAATAAATTTAATTAAAGGAAAAAGTGAACCTTTTATTAACTTTGAAAACTCAATAAGACATCCTTTTTATCTACATTTGCAGTCATTCAAAGAATACGTTGGTACTGCGCACAATAACAGCAGCAGTGCACTCATTTTTTTGCTATTCTATCCAGTAATCTAATCATATTTATTACGCAAGGAAAACCTTGTATATTTTCCACTATTCAATCTGTAAATCACACAATGGCTAACTGTACCGCTAATCTGTATATGTAAAATTCCAAGTTCTGACTGACTGATATATCAACGCACAGCCTAAACCCCTGTTCATAGAGACATAAAACTTTGATGGTGTGTTCTTTGTGAAAAGTAGGTATCCACTAAGACAGGGTTTTTCGAAATTTCATCCCTGACAGGGTGAATGGGGAGAGGGTGAAATTTCAAGCGGACTAAAACGCGGGCTTAAGCTACTTACACCATAAATAAAGCTCGGTTGTTGTTTCCATGATGAGGGTACATGTTATGTGGCGGGTATACCTACACACTTTCGCACGTAATTAGGTAATATAGGGAAATGTGATAAACGGCTTAAGTATAGGTAAGGAAATTAGATCAATATATTTTTTGAATTCTATATATTTGAGGATGTTTGTTATTGAAACGTGAGATCAAGTACTAAATTCATTATTTTTGTAGGAGGTACAAAGATAACAGTCATCTACTATTTCTAAGCTTGGAACAATGCAAGCTCAACAGCTCCTGTTTGAAGTTCCAGATAACACCAAAGTTCTAGGTAATACCTATAAGTATTTCAAACCCACGCGTTTTATAATGAATCAAGAGTTTGTGTTGAGCTTCTGTAAATACAGTAAAATAGGTACCAAATACTTTTAGTGCCAAGCTTGGAATTTGAATTTAAGTCCTGTTTATTAAAGTTATTTGGTAATGAAACCTCTAGGCTTCAAACCCACGCATTTCATTACGAATGTGTACGCAATAAATCAAGCATATTACGTTTGAGCTTCTATGAATACCTTAACAAAACCGCAGAGCACAGACCACAAACTGAATAACGTGAGCAGAGCACGTGAAACAGTTACACTAGAGCTCCACATGTGACGTTGTGCCGTAAATGTTTTCTGCAAAAGTCGACCTTTCGCACGGCAGACTGACAGTAAAATAAATCTAGTAGAATTTATAATGAGCTTTCTGTACTTGTATTAGGTTATTGTTTGAAAAAACGAATGAAAGTGTAGGCGCGTCCATGTAAACAGAGACAAATTGAAATTAACGCAGTAATATAACGTTGTATTATTTGAACTTCCTACTACACACATCACAGGTGGTGAAGGCGCCTAATATCTCTTTTGAAATTTGTGCGGATGCAGAACCAGCCCATAGCGAATTCCTACTGCACAATTTTAAATACTAAACATTATTTCACAGTGTTCAGCACGCATTTTGTGTGACCGAATAGGTACGATATTTTGGAATCACTTTTGATTTTAATTATTAATAAACTTTCAGTAAAATAATTGAACTATAAATATTAAATTATTAAGAAAACAGTACAAATCGTTGCTGAAGCGTGGCTGCTACCTCACGTTTCGTTGGGTGACTGTCAGTTCTACCGACCGGCAACTGAATTAAAATTTCGATGGAAAATGCGCAAGGAATATTATTATTAAACAACTAGCAGTGCCCCGCGGTTTCACCCGGGTAAGTTGCGATCCCGTGGGAAAATCGGGATAAAAAGTATCCCATCTGTTAATCCAGGAAATGGTCTATCTATGTGCCAATTTTTATCCAAATCTGTTCAACGGTTTACGCGTGATTGAGTATCAAACATCTTCACAAACTTTCACATTTATAATATTAGTAGGATGAAGGCATTATTATTTCCATGAAACAATTAAATATTCACGTCATGTTGTAGAGATCGGATGGTTACGTGTTCAATAGACTTGTACAGGGGATATTCAACTGTCAGACAAGTGGGTATGCAGAGTAGCTTGCTCTGATGTGTTAATGTTAAATGGTTCTAATGGATAAAAAACGTCTTGTTTCACGGTTTTTTTTTAGTCGGTACGTACCTGACGCAAATAAACAATTTTACCTGGTTCAATGTAGATAAAGTTGTATTGGCACACCTTAAAAACTTGAATATTTTTCGATAAACGATCCATGTTTATACGGTGCGGTTTTTGTTCAAATTAATTCATTTCCTTTTTTAAATTTGAATAAAAATACCGATAACATTTGGCCCACAGAACGATATTTTAGTTGAATGTCGACGAGTGTGGCTGTAAAATGTTATGTGCGCACAAATTGTCCATTTCGTCCTCTCGGCACAGCTAAATGGAACGATTGAAAAAATACAAACGATGATTTATACTACTAGCTTCACAATACAGACTTTGTGTGTGGAAAATTACTTCATAATAATATTCTTTTGTTATTCAATTTGTTGGTGTGTTTTCTAACGTATGGAAATTGAATAGACTTAAATAGAAAAACATCACAAACATCTTCGCGGTCCAGAAAGCAATACAAGATAAAGCATCCTAGTTCCATGTTACATCTTACAACATCAATCAATTATTATAAAAAGAAATGGCATGACTGATTTTAGCAAACATTGCGTTTAAAAACAGAACCTTCTTTTTTGAATTTGGTTACTAAAAGCGGTAGCGGTCAAAGGTCGCTTACAAGACCTAAACGCAAAAAACGCAAGTTTTAGAAGCAATAAAAACATATGATCGACTACAGTAAACAAAATCAGAAAAATATATGATATTCTTCAGGATATATGCTAGGTAGATAGTGTATTGAAAACATAATACAACTAATTTGATAAGATAGAAAAAAATCATGAAGATACCTTTAAAAACATTCTTTTTACAATAAAAACCATACTGTCATACATACAATCATTGTGATTCTTTGTCTGATTATTCTACAAACAACATACTAAAGCACTAGTGTTTTAATTTTTTTGGTATCAGTAGATTTTTTGTAAATACACTCGAGAGCAATGAATCCGGGTCACTTAAAGAATCCTAAAAATCTCGGAAACTAAAAATGCTAGGTTAATGCAATAAATTGTATTTAATAGACAATGTAATACTCCTTAAATGAAGGTATTAAAATTTCTTAGTTATTGTAAAGTTATATCATAAAAAAATCAAATTTGAAAAAGGGCCACTTTCGAAGATGGAACTACGAAATTACAGCATTTGGTTTTGCTTTTGTTTGTAATCTGTCATTTATGTGGGTACATAAACCATGTTGATAGTGCTCTATGTTCATTATTCAAGCTGAAATTATGTCGCTTACGCCTGAAGAATGCACCAGAATACTTACAATGCTGGAAACCGGCCGGAGTCAGCGCGATACAGCCAGGACTGTCGGTGTGTCGCTGTCAACAGTACAAAGAGTTCTCCGACGTTACGAAGAAACTGGTTCTAACCTACGCAGACCAGGAACGGGCAGAACCAGGTGTACCACAGCACGAGAAGACCGATACTTGGTGAACACCATGCTTCGAAATCGCTTTCTCACAGGAACTGAACTCACAAATCAGTTTCGACGCCTCGGAGGAAGTAACCCAAGTGCATGGACAGTAAGACGTCGGCTTGCTGAATCTAACTTAAAACCCCTTAGACCTGCAAACGGCCCTAAACTGGAGCGTGGGCATCGTATTTCAAGACTAAGATATGCCCAGAGCCACGTAAATTGGAGTATTGAAGATTGGTCAAAAGTTATGTTCTCCGACGAATCAAAATTTATGCTCTACAAGCACGATGGAAGACACAGAGTGTATCGAAGACCAGGGGAAAGATTCAAGCAAGCATGCATCGAAGAAAAAGTAGCCTACGGTGGTGGGTCTGTACTTGTGTGGGCCGGAATTTCTTCTGAAAGTCGCACAGAGCTGGTGATCATAGAAAACGGCTCTTTAACTAGCGTAAGATATGTGGAAGAAATCCTCAATGATCACGTTGGTCCATTTATGGTCAATTTAGGTGAGGATGCTATATTTATGCATGACAATGCCCGACCTCATACAGGTAGGATTGTGAATGACTACCTTCAAGAGATGAACATTACTCGTATGGAGTGGCCAGCGCGCAGCCCGGATATCAACCCGATCGAGCAATGCTTGGGACGAGCTAGGCAGATGCGTAAAACAACGAAACCCTCCCCCAATCATGCTTCGTGAGCTCAAAATTGCTCTCACAGAGGAATGGGAGAATATTCCCCAAAATCGTATAAGGAACTTGGTGTACAGCATGCCAAACCGCGTAAACGCAGTAATGGAAGCACGAGGAGGCAATACGAAGTATTAAAATTCAAGAAAATCGTAATAAAGTTCAAAAATTTCATGTTTCCTATTTTTGTTTTAAGGAGAGATCAGCAGTTTTTTTCTTTATGTAATTTTGTGTTAATAAAATGTATGGTGACTCATATTTTTTTTACTTTCATTTAAGGAGTATTACATTGTCTATTAAATACAATTTATTGCATTAATCTATCATTTTTAGTTTCCGAAATTTTTAACATTCTTTAAGTGACCCGGATTCATTGCTCTCGAGTGTAGATAATTGCTTCATATTTTGCAATAAATTACCAGCGTTGTGTCATCGCGCTTCTATTTCTTTTCTATGCAGTCCGACACTGACCGCGCTTTAGTTCATGTAGTCCCGTAAAATTAGCATTTTTTTTTTCCAGAAAGTTTAATTGAAAAAGCCAACAATATTAAATTTTATTTTTATAGACGTACGTATGTTTCTTGTAGTATTGGAAGGCCTCCCATAAGGCGGACCGATAACCTTGGGGCCTAAAAAGGCCACTTTGGCAGAATCACAAAAGGATAACATTATGAATCATAATGGACAGTTAACTGTTAAGTTAATCGTATAAAATCCCATTGGTATAGGATTTTTTAGTTATTTTTTTTGTCTGTGCTAAGATACCAATCAATCCAATCCAAATCCAATCCCAATCTCTTTGACCATACCTACGTAGTGCAGCAAAAAAAAAAAAGAAAAACACGGACTGTCTTCGCCATATCACAATTCATAATGTTATCCTTTTATCATTTCGCCAAAGTGGCCTTTTTAGGCCCCCCTTGTGATAACCGCAGGAATCAGCTGGATGCGAGAAGCACAGAACCGTTCGAAGTGGCGATACGTGGGTGCTTATATCCAGCAGTGGACATCTTTCAGCCGAAATGATGATGATGATGTTTTTCATACGTAAGGGTAAATATTTATAAGCTTTAAAAAAATAAAAGTATAACTTACTCTGTTATCACGTTTTGAGGAGTTATTCCGGTCTGGCCCCCTGAACCCCCCCTCCACCCCCCCCCACCTCGATCCCCTCCTGGATCGTCTTCTGTTATAATCTTTGTCTTATCCACATTATGTAAGTTTACTCTTTATGACAGGTAAGTACAGTCAAAAGAAATTAAAAGACAGTCAGTGGTGGCCCAGTGGCCGCGATTTACGAGTTGTCGGTCGTAGGTTCGAACCCAGATAGGCGCTTTACTTTGTCTAAATTATTTCATCACCGCTGCTCTCAAAACTGTGAAGGAAAACAACGTGAGGAAACCGGCATGTCCTAGATCCAAAAATTCGAAGACATGTGACATCTATCAACCCGCACGGGGCCCGCGTGGTAGATTATAGCCCATTTCCTCTCGAAGTGGAGGAGGAGGCCAGGAGGCCTCTGTGTCCCAACAGTGGGAACAATATAGACTACGAAGTAATTCATAAGAACGTTATTATTACCATTTTGTTGACCTGTATTTTTTTAAGCAACAAATTTACATCAAATTAGAATTGTTTTATTTTCACACTGCACAATGCAGTAACAGAACAAAAAAAGCCAAACCCTGACAGTTGTATTCCACATCAGTGTTGTATGCAGAATCAATCAAGAAGAACACATCAACAAGAATTAATTTAACTGTCTATCATCTTTGTTTCATAATATTGTATCATGTATCAATGTGTAACCACAAAACGTCATTATTACTCACTAGCAGCGCCCCGCGGTTTCACCCGCATAAGTGTTGATCCCGTGGGAATATCGGGATAAAATACTATAGTATGTCCTTTCCCGGGACTGAAACTATCTCTATACCAAATTTCATCTAAATCGGTTCAGCGGTTTAAGCGTGAAGAGGTAACAGACAGACATACTTTCGCTTTTTTTTTTGTTTGGATTTAGTACCTAATTGTAGCTACACATTGATACCAGTATTTATGGAAAATACAAATTGTAGACAATCAAATTATTTCTTGTCCATGTACCTATACATCTTTATGAGACTAACTGAACCTGCTTGACTCTATTGTCACCAGCCTCGTTTCCAAGTATGTAAGTACACTTTGTAAACACTTTTGGTCTCAGTAAAGCAAAGAGGCTTTATAACTCGCGTCTGCGTGTATTTTTCATGACAAATAAATTACAAAATTAGGATTGGGACGTGAAAGCAATCACACAGCTGTATACCTACTCGCTGAAAAAAAAACAGTGGCACTCCGGGAGTGCCGACAGAAGTGAAAACAAAACAGATATTAATACTTTGCCATTGTATCCTGTATACTTGTGGCTAAGTTTCGCTAGCTAATTTAATTTGATCCTGTAGTATACTTGTGGCTAAGTTTCGCTAGCTAATTTAATTTGATCCTGTATATTTGTGGCTAAGTTTCGCTAGCTAATTTAATTTGATCCTGTATACTTGTGGCTAAGTTTCGCTAGCTAATTTAATTTGATCCTGTATACTTGTGGCTAAGTTTCGCTAGCTAATTTAATTTGATCCTGTATACTTGTGGCTAAGTTTCGCTAGCTAATTTGATTTGATCCTGTATACTTGTGGCTAAGTTTCGCTAGCTAATTTAATTTGATCTTGTATACTTGTTTTCAATTTTTTATATTTTGGAATCTTACGAGTTTTCGATCAGGGTCGCGTGTCCTGACGCGAGATTAAAATTTTTTACCCATTACAAAAAAAGTGTACAACGCCGCTAAAGAATATTTTGGAATCTTAGGATTTTTCGATCAGGGTCACGTGTCGTGACGCGAGTTTAACATTTTTTACCCATTACAAGAAAAGTGTACAACGCCGCTAAAGAAGTTTTCACTTCAAAAACTTTATAAATTATTATCCAAGCTCTGTATTGTGGCAAAAATCTTTGAAAGGATTATCTATAACCAGGTGTATAGTGCTCTTAAAAATTCGTTTAGTCCCTTTCAACATGGTTTTTTGAAAGGAAGGTCTACCGTCACCAACTTAATTCTGCTAAATGACTTTATTACTGATGCCATGGATAATGGTAAGCAGGTTGATGTCATTTATACTGATTACAGTAAAGCTTTTGATCGGATTGACCATGAGATCCTATTATCAAAGTTATATGGTATGGGAATACGAGGTGATTTACTCAGATGGTTTTCTTCTTATCTGGAGAACAGATCCCAAGCAGTAGTATTAAGCAATTATATGTCGGGTTGGGTGCCTGTCCCCAGTGGAGTACCTCAGGGTTCATTGCTTGGCCCATTACTCTTCATTATCTATATAAACGACATCAACTCTTGCTTGATTTCGTCCAGACTGTTATGTTTTGCTGATGACATGAAAATCTATGCCTCAATATCATCACATGTGGACGTGATTGCACTTCAGGATGATTTACATCGTCTGGAGGCTTATTGTCGTGGGAGTAAGCTCGATCTCAACCCTGCTAAATGTTCGGTTCTAACATATTCTCGAAAGCGCTCAATAATACCTTCATCGTATATCTTAGGGGATAAAGTACTACCTAGAACAAATTGCATCCGAGATCTGGGAGTATATCACGATTCTAAGCTTACCTTTGAATTTCATGTCGATGCCATAGTCGCTAAAGCATCTAAAGCACTAGGCTTCATAATGCGGCTATCCAAGTGCTTCACTCAAGCCAAAACTTTAAAAATTCTTTACTGTACCTTTGTTAGAAGCCACTTGGAATACGCGTCTGAAATCTGGAATCCATGTTATCACAAGTACATTGATCGTATAGAGAGCATCCAGAAAAGGTTCATCAAGTATTTGTGTTATCATCAGAAAGTGCCCTACCGGTCTGAAGATTACCACAACCTCTGTAAGAAGTATCATATATTACCCCTAATTAATCGGCGAGCAATCTCTGATTGTATTTCATTATTTATAATTTTCAATAATTCTATTAGCAATTCCGATATTCTATCCAAATTTTATTTTAACGTTCCTAGAAGGTCAAAGCGATGGAACGCACCGTTGCGTGTTCCATTTACCTCTACGAATTACAGGCAAAATTCATTTATAGTGCGCGCAAGTAGTAAGTTTAATGACTTATGTAAACAGCATGATTTTGATCCTTTCATAACGAGTGTATCCTCGGCCAGAAAGTGCCTGAGCCTTAGCTTTTTTAATTAAGTTTTTGTATGTTCAGGTTTTTATTCTTATAGTGATTATGAAATGTTAATTTAGTTTATGCTTGATTGTTATACTGTTTTTATTTTCTCTTTCTTTTTTTGGTAGCTTTGTTGTGTTGTTCACACTCTTTCTTTCCAATCTGTTTTTAGAAGTGATGACTTGTAATTGGCTGTCAGTCTCACGTGCTAGTTTTTATTCTGTTTGTTTTAGCTGTAAGTCATCCATAGTAAATAAATAAATAAAATAAAATAAATAAATTTTTCAGGATACTGGTCACCAGTCTGGGACAAATTCACCAACGCATTCATAATTGAAAACTAACTTGGTCTTGTTGTGTTAACCAATAACTAGAACAACTCAAGACATTGAGTGAATACATAATAAGGTAATAAATAATAATAATTTCATAGTTGGTAATATTTGTTTAGTTCTCGACAAACACAGCTAGCTGATAACGCCAATCAAAACTTTTCTTGTTTTGAGAAGTTGCTCAGTGAAAGTTGTGAGTGCCGTAACTCGCAAACTGCCTACGTACTGACGTCCTCTGTCAGACTGCTATGTGTCTATTTACAATATTACATCTCTAGACGTACCTACATAGCAATGCAAAGTTTTTTCAGCAGTTATGTTTGCTTTAAAATAAAGTAAGAAAGTGTCCGTACTAGACTAGCCAGTACGTTCAGATCACACACGCGGCCTCTATGCTACAAAGCTGATCACACAAGCGAGCTCGTAAATTGGATGCCAGTGCCAATCCCGCCATCATCCCGTCATTGGTATGACGCCAGACTTTAAGCCAGTAGTTGGTCCTGGCTGTGATTCGTTCGAATGCAGTCGTTTTATGTTGTCTTCTGACAACGTAAAACCGAAAGTCTGACAACCAGTTTTGCCAAGGAGTATCGTGTTTCTCATTAACTGGGAGAATGGCAGTCGCTCCAGGTAAAATCTAGTATTCAGCTGCATCCGCTCATACTGGAAGGTGACCTCAACATCGTTGGGTCAGGGCTAGGCAGATGAGGAGTTTATAAAACATACCGTGCGTTTTTTGTGTTAGATACGTCGTTAGCTCTCACTCTAAAAGAAATAGTTTTATTATGTTTTAGGTTATTACATATGTTTTGGTAAAATGTTCTATTCCACAGATAAAGTAATTTTCTTTTACTGAAAGCATTGTACCAACTAATTGCCAAGGTCCGTTTATACAGAAAAAAAATCCTGTGCGCTGGATCAAATGACTCGTTTTACGATGGATTCTGATCATATTGAACCTGGGTAATGCTGAAATTCCTGATTTCACTTTAACTCTTTTCTCAAATTTCCTAAATCAGGTTCAGTGTTAGGTAGATTTTACATAAACAAGAGTCAGATTATATCAATAAGATTAGACGATTGTTTTCTAAGTAGTTTTTAAACTCATTTTCGCAGCCTCTAACAACAAACCGACAGACCGGACCACAAAATTAGTAACTTCTCTCACATTATGTTGTGCTCACACAGGCTCGTTTGTTACAAACAAAGCAACGATCAGGTGAAGTTTACAACAGAAAAGTTCCGTTCGGAGGCAATTGTTCCATTTTTTTTTTCTTTTTATTTTGCCTACGGTGTTGCACTGCTAAGGAAGGGCCTCTCCCAAATTCCTTTAGGCATCCTTGTCTAGAGCCACCTCTAGTCAACCCTTGCAGTATGCATCTAGGCCACCTCGCCTCCTGTTCCTGGACCGGCCTCAGTGGTGCCGTCCATCCTCAGCCCACCGTGTGGAGACTGTTCCAATATAAACAATATTTTTTTTTGTCTTTGGTTAGAAAGAAAACCACCATAAAATAGATACCAGACTAATAAAATAAGGCATTGTTTGCATCACATTGTTACAATAAATATCTCTAAACAACATGTGACACTGCACCAATAATTTGCTGAGATTGCTTTACAAGGACACTACAAAATTCAACTGCTCCAATCAATCTACACTCATGTAGCTTCGTGTCTATGCAAAATAGATTCGTTATATTGAACGCCAGTAAAATAAAAGGTTGGTTAGGTTATATTTGTTGCCTACCCACGTTTGCCGTCCATCCAGCACACACCGGGACATTCTCACGGTCAATATTTGATTTAGTTTCAACCCGAGCGTGTCACGCGTTGATGTTTTTTTTTCAATAGTGTTACGTACGGCTCGGTGAGCAATAGCCTGCGAGCTGCGTGATATAGAAATCCGCACCGTATCAACCGCGGCTGAAGTCAGCTGCAGTGGATACGGTGTGGATTTCTGTTTCGTGTGTGGAAAAGCCAAAAGGCTGTTGAAATGGACGAACATGGGAGTTATAGAGTTTCGGTATTGAGCTGGTTAATAATTTGAAAAATTGCAGGTACAGACGCCAGCATATCAAGCTACCCGAAACTGTCAAATTTTCCCAATCAACTTTGAACCTTATGCTTTAGCGATAAAGCTGAAATATATTAAAGAAATTTGACAGATTGTAGTAGCTTGATGTGCTGGCGTCTGAACATTGCTGTTTAAGCGCGGACTGAAATTAAATGCCAACGGTACGCTATTGTTATTAAAATATTTTAAAGTGGACATTCTTTACATAGCTTCTGCCCGCTACTTCATCCGCGTGAAATTTCTTGCTATAAATATACACTTATGTTTACCTTGAGATATTTTCCAATTTTCCACTAGCAAAGCCAGGGTAACAAAGTCAAGAAAACTAAGAATAATAAGAAAATGTCAGGAATATTATTTTTAGTGTTGTATAAATGAAGATAGGTGAGTAAAGGTGGAATGAGATACAAAACTCGAGACACCATTCTTTACTAAGGAACTTCCTAACAAAAATTAATAAACGTTACGTAACTTTGCGTTGTTCCCTAAACAAAACTTTTAAAGATAATTTAAACGTTTTAAATTTCGAGCGGGGCTGTATTTGTAAACATGATAGAAACGATCGTTTCCAAAGATGAATTCTGATAACCTAAACTGAGTATCAAAAAGCAGCACAATGCGCTTTTCCCTATTGACAAAGAGGTACTAACCCACTCCGTTTGTTGATCCGGGATCTGAAGGCACTTGATCCTGGTGATATTCTCGTCGGTGATTGAATTTTTTCTCACTGAATGTCAACCCACTGGTAGTGTACTGCTGAGTAAAGTACCTATATCAATACAATTCCTAGATATCCGAATCGATATAGTCTCACTATGTCGTGATGGGACGGGGAAAGGATTGGGGATTTTTGATGTCGTTATCGCGCCACGGAAACCTTCAAAAGATCGTTTGCCGCAGGTTTTAGGTCCCTGGTGCTTCCTGTCGTGCTGCTGCAGGCGTCGCAACACGAGCCTAGGACAAAACCAACAATAGTTAATATTGAATGGGTATATTTTTTTGAATTGCAGTCCGTTTTCGATTGGCTCAAAATTCAGACAATAATTACGCATAGACCCAACAATTATTCCAGAGGCGACTCCTCACAAATTTTCTGTTGAAATCGTCTAAAAATGTACAGTCAGTAAAATTTTATTTTTTTAATAAAAAATAAACAGCTCATTTATCAAATTAATTTTCAGTCGACAACATTCATCGGTTTCTTAGTAAACTTTAACTATATCCGACGATCCTGCATACTTATCTCTTTTGTTGACTACATAATTTGTGATTGCAAGCTACAAAACGTTTCCAATACAAAGCTATCATATAAGGTACTGAAGAAGAAAAAAAATATGGGATAGAGGACAGGCCCAAAATTAGACATTTATTAGATGTCCCTTGCTTCACTCCGATCTGTAACTTTCTACTTCGTGATTAATGACTAAATAAAATTATGTCCGTTTCTGTGTTTCTGTACACCTGACAACGTATATGCAAAATTTCAGGATGATCGGTTCAGTGGTTATGCGTAAAAAGGTAACAAACAAACAGACAAACTTACTTTACAATATTAGTTAGGATTATTTTGTCAAAATGTGTGCTCTAATAAGGTCGTGTAAGTTTAAAAAACTTTTTACAAAAAAAAAACAACCTACTTCCAAAAAAAACACTATAAATTGAAAAATAACTTTAATTTCGGAAGTCGGTGTCTGTGGTTCCGCATTTTCGTTTATTGACACCGACTTCCGTAATTAAATTTATTTTTCAATTTATAGTGTTTTTTTTGGAAGTCGGTTGTTTTTTTTTTTGTAAAAATTTTTATTTTTCACTTTTTAGTGGGCCATCTGTGGTCTTCTTCATCAGCTCCACTTTACCAAATGATGATTTCCGAGAGCAAATGCTGAAGTTATTTTAAAAAATACCCAAATCGATAACGATTTGGGTATTTTTTTTAAGCTATAAGCTTTGCCTATAAAATTTGAGGGTTTCCCTCGATTTCCATGGGATCCTCTCATCAGATTCCAATTTGATGATAATGGGACCACCTCGAGAGTATACCCTTTCAAACAAAAAAAGAATTTTGAAAATCGGTCCACAATTGGCGGAGTAATCGCGTAACAAACACACAAAAAAAAAAAAAAAAACACACCGTCGAATTGAGAACCTCCTCCTTTTTGAAGTCGGTTAAAAATAGAACAAGTAAATCTTAACTACCAAGCAATTATATACTTACTACCAATGACATTATAAAGGAAAGATACGCTACGTTCATACTGAACGACGTTCTGTATTGTTACGTTGTTATTACAAAGTACTTACTGCGATAGATAATACGGAACGTATGACACAGAAAGAGATAGCTATCTGTGTGTGTTGCTCGCTGCTATTAGCAAACTAAATGAAACTACAACAATTGTCTGAATTTGGCTGCAACAATTAGCGCGCGCTAGTGCCATATCTACCTTTTTAATACAATATCATTGCTTACTACTACTTAATACTTAAGCAATTATATTCTTACTACTACTTAATACTTAGCACCTCGCACCTCGCACCTCGAATGATACTGCCAGTACAAGCGTTAATAATTGTGCAACATGTTTTACATAATTAATTAAATAAAATCATGTTTATTATTGGTGCCATTGTTTACTATTCTCTCTAACAACACAATCTACAGAGTTTGCCTACATTGTAGTAAACAACATTGAAAACATAGTATTTATAATTATTTTAGGGTATGTTACATAATCAAACTAATATGTTTTAATAAGCAAACAGGGCAACAATATTTTAGTGATAACTTAAAAATACCCTAACGTGATTACTCTGACGTTCTGACCCGAACAACATAGCAAGTAATTAAATAGTCCATAATCTTCCCAAAATGTTCAGGGAGGAAAGGTCTAATTCATTCAAGATTCATCCCTTGGTAAGTCATCCCTCTGTGCGGTCAAGCTTCTGTTTAATTTCCGGCTAATTGTGTACAAGTTGCGGGTAGCCGTAAAATGTGGCATATGAGTCACTAGCTTTTGCCCGCGGCTTCGCTCGCGTTAAGTATTATTAAAAAAAAACTAATACATTTACATCCTCCATCATCCCTGTAATGTTCGCTGGGTTAATAAAACACACTTTGACAGATCAGTTAAGGTGAAGTAGTCTATGCGAAACCCAGATAACGTCTGCACGCGCCTACCGGCGGTAAGCGACTGCCACGCCAATGCCTGCGCATACACTACATCCCTCCTTTATTTTTATTGAATTGATATGTTTGTTGTTGTCATGTTTATTGAAATATTGAATTTATTCTAGTCGCCCATTCCAAAAGGTAGTTTTCGTATGGAGAAGAATGGGCAAGAAACTCCACCGTTACCCTTTTAAAATGTTTTACAATGTCTTGTTTATATAATATAATTATATGTGAAGACAATGCACTTAGAATAAAATTAGTCTACCACAAAAGGTAAAAAGAATTAAAATGAAGCAATGGCAGGTAAATCAATTATGTGATAGATACAGGTGCTCACATATTTACAAATTATTTACAAATATTGTAAAAGTAGATGATTTTCCTAGAATTTTCGCTTTGATAAATCCAATTTAATGGAGTGTTACATATGGCACGATCCACACGATGATGTCTTCACGATGTCCTCACGATGATGTCCTCCCGATGTCCTCACGATGTTTTTCTTCACCATTTTGTAATGTCCAATTTAATGGATGTCCAAATGCGTCCAATCTAATGGATGCCCATTGCGTCCAATTTAATGAATCACATGTCTTCGAAGTATTGGTTCTCAGACATGCCGGTTTCCTCACGGTGTTTTCCTTCACCATTGATGAACAGTGGTGATGAGTGAAAATACACAAAATGCCTGCCTGGTTTCGAACCCACGAACTTAGTCGGGCTAGACCACCACCACTGTTGTGCTGAAATTAAATGCTATTATTATGTGTATGTGCCTACGTATGACACGGTGCGGTATGACACCAGAAGGTCAATTCTACTAATTTAAAACGTTCAAAATCTAGTCTCAGTCTCATATCGGCGACAAACAAATGTACTTGTCAAAATGTAGTGAGATTAAAGGTAATTTTGCAATTAGCATTATTTTAGGGCACGAACTATTATCACTTTTGCAGCCTGTGTCTGTAACACAGTTTATACTAGCACAGACACAGACGTTCACTCTGTCTCAAATAATGCATAGCGTTGTACTTCATTGTTTTTTTTTTTTTTTTTTTATGCTTGATCGAGATGGACAAATTGTACTTGGCTTTTTGAAATAAAGATTATTATTATTGTTATTATTATTTTGTGATTTTTACTTAGTCTATTACTATTCGATTTTTACTAAGTTTACCGTTTTTGTTTACCCTTTTTTGCAATTTGGATTAATTACAGGGCAAGGAATTATTATCTCATTTGTGATTTTTACTGAAGTTACATATTTTTCTTTTACCCTTTTATGCAATTTGCATTAATTACAGGGCAGGAAACTTTTACCCTTTTATGCAATTTACAGGTCAGGAAATTTTATCTCTTTTGTGATTTCTACTGCCATACCTAGGTATTGGCATCTGCCTAGCCTTTTTCCCAACTATGTTGGGGTCGGCTTCCAGTCTTAGCGGATGCAGCTGAATACCAGTATTTTACATGGAGCGACTGCCTATCTGACCTCCACAGCCCAGTTACTGGGTAATACGATACCGCTTGATAAGACTGGTTGTCAGACTTTCCGGGCTTCTGACTACCCGATTCACGAAAGATTCACGAATGACAGCCGGGACCAACGGCTTAACGTGCTTTCCGAGGCACGGAAGGGACACGGTATGTAAAGATGGTCACCCATCCATAGACCAACCGCGGCAAGCGTAGCTTAACCTGATCGATCGACCTATGCGGCTGTTATTATTTAGCCACGTGCCCCTCATACCTAGGGTTGGCAATAGAGATCAAAATCTTTTTAATGTCTAACCATGATTTATTTTGTAAATTGCGTAATCTAGTCGGTTCCAATGTATGAACTTGATGAGTTTTCACCCATTGATTGTATACACTGGTTGGTTATACCAATGTATAAGTTATTGTTAACTTTTAGGTACCCACTATTCATTTGATTGTTTACCTCTTCAAATTACTTCGTAATGTTTTGATACCGATTAACCACATAATCTATCAGTATCGCGACTTCCGCGATCTTATTTGCCTAATATTAGGCAATTCTGTTAACCAACAGTTGGGTTGGCACCTATCAACAAATGAGGTTATACGAAATAAAAGTAAAACTATAAATTCACTGTACATATTAAGCATAAGAAAGTTAAAACGCTGTACAAATAACATAGTCATTTTTTTTTTTTGTCCATGTCGCTAATTTTGCGACAAGGGGTTTCTAAAAGGGGGGCAAATTTTCCATTATTTTTTCGATAGGACGCACCGTTTTCGAGATATAAGCAAATTTAGAATTATTAGATTTTACACTCGCATGTTCCCGAAAATAACACCAGTACTTCCCGTGTTTCCCAAATAGTCAATCAATAATGCTATATTTTGCCACTAACTATTTGGAGAAACAATTTTATTAATTAAATAAACCTCATTCGTTAACTTGCCAGTATTAATCGCAACCATTAGGTTGTTTTGTTGGAACTTGTTCCATTTGTGTTTCTCGCAACCATTAGGTTGTTTTGTTGGAACTTGTTCCATTTGTGTTTTTCGCAACCATTAGGTTGTTTTGTTGGAACTTGTTCCATTTGTGTTTTTCGCAACCATTAGGTTGTTTTGTTGGAACTTGTTCCATTTGTGTTTTTCGCAACCATTAGGTTGTTTTGTTGGAACTTGTTCCATTTGTGTCTTTCACACACACACGCACATATTTTAATGTATATCAAAATATGTCTTGTTGTACCATACCCAGTACAGTTGCTCAATGTTTTTTGTCCTATAATTGTAATAATTGTAATTAAAGTTTATTTTAAACTAAATCACCGCCGTTCATATTTGACTAGCCAGCAAGTCGAACAAAGGTCCTTTGACGACGTGTGCTATGTGATTAAAGCAAATGTTCACTTGATATTACAACACTGTAATGAATTCTATGAATTCTTTTGTTGATTACAAATTACAATAGCCAGTGCAAAATGCATTTGATTTGACTACGATTAGTTCAATCACTAACCATAACAGATTTTATGACACTAGTTAGTTATAACAGTAGGTAAGATAATAATTTTATTTGTTACTTAACTTCGATTTTACCGTAGTGGAACTTCTGTTAAAACTGGTACATTAACGATATTTTCGCTGGAACATTTTTTTATTAGATCGAATAATATTTTCTAGATATTATTTACATAAGGGGTCGACACGGGGGTAAGCCGTGACTGACTCGAGCAGTGTTGCCACTGAGTTGTGTGCTACATCAATAATGGTAGGTACATCACAAATACATTTTAATTACCTCACATAGGGCAGTATTATCAACTTTATGATAAATAAGAATTATAATCTCATAACCACATCACGCCTGTTCTCCCACCTATGTTTGAATAGATAAGCAATCTTCATTGCTTTATTGTACATTATTGCCTTGGTTTCACATAATGTTACATGGCACCTGTAACTTAGTGACCTTTGAAGGTACTACCACAAAATTCCAACAGAAGAAGGGAACTTCTCTTCTACAAAATTGATTTACCGATTCATCATATTATCATAAGAAAATATTATGATAATATGATGAATCGGTAAATCAATTTACTAATAATCTAATTCATGTTACTGGTGAAAAGAGTTTTACTAAAACAATTTGTTCATCTATCTGTCCCCAAGTCAGAGGCTATAAACCTAGTTTGGGTGCCAGGAGATAATACTCAATGTACTATATGTTGTACCATATTACTGTACTTGTAACCTTTGTGAACATTGTTCTGGAAATAAACATTATTTTTATTATTTTTGTGTCTTTTTTTCTCACCTCTTAGGCTGGTTTTAGCTACATTTACGGGCCAAAACCAAGTAAATGCAACGTGTGGTGTGTATTAGAGTGTGTTTTCTTCCTCTAACTGCATGAATTTCCTAACTATTCTGCAGGTGTTTAAGATGGCAGCTTTCTGTTATTATTATTACTTAACATTGCAATAACATCAAACAGCAGTTTGTTGTTATTGTGACTTTTTATTTTCACTTTGCCCACATTTTATTTCAAAGTATGTATACTTATTATTTTAACTGGTTGGTACTAGTATTTAATTATAGTAACAATTACATAGCTTTTGTCTTTTCCTTAGTCTGTTGATAGGTAGCAATCTAAATTATATCACCCTAGAACTCGGGTACATATCGCACCTACGGTGCAAAAACGTCACTTATGCAATTTTTCTCAAAATTGATCTGAGTATGAGAAAAAGTAGCTTATGTACCCCTTTACCTGGTGAGTAATTGTCATTTGTGTAGTGCGTATACTTTCCGCGAGAGGGCAGTGTTTAGTCAAGAAGAACTATACATTTTATTAGGATGTCGAATTTTCAAACGCTTCCCCTGAACAATTACATCATTTGCATAAGTGACGTTTTTGCACCGTAGGTGCGTATGTCATTATCAGTAGTACTCATCAGGTAGTTCTTCCTACATGCAGGAAATTATCCTCTGTGGGACGGTTTTTTTTTATTTTTATTTTTGTTATCTTTCGTAAGTATTACAATGAATACATTACTCTGTATCGATTCTTATTTTTGCGTGGCTTTTACTGAAAATCAGTAACAGTATCACAACTGCATGCCCTATTATATTTTTGTAAGTACTTATTGAAGACAAGAAGACATGTGACATCTGCCAACCCGCACTGGGCCCGCGTGGTGGATTACGGCCCACTCCCTCCCACCGAGAGGAGGCCTGTGTCCCAGCAGTGGGAACATTATAGGCTGATTATGTATGTATGTTATGTAAGTACTTATTGCGTGAGTCATTTTTTGTGGCGTCCTGTAACAGGATTTTGAGACTCGTATGCGTGCTCATTAGAGCTTTTCGGATTCAGCATGACCTTTGACGTAAGCGTAAGTATGACTAACTAAATAAACTGAATAACTTTATTCAGTAACGTTACTTTACAATCTTCTTTTTAGTGTGTCGATAGCAATCTAAGTGAACTCGGCCCAGAATAGCAATCTAAATGGACTCGGCCCAGAATTCGGATACTTGTTTGGCGCCTTCACCAGCGTCCATCAGTTCCTGTAACGTGCAGCTGACAGGACACGCAGGACACGATATTAAGTGTTATACTTTACTATTATTATGGAAATTGACTGATAATAACCTTTATCTATTAACAAATTAGGTTTATAAACTAGTTGGCAGTAAATATGCTAGTAATTAAGCCATTATTGATGCTTACACTAACGTTTCCCGGTCTTTTCTGATATTTATCCATTAAGCATGGTCGTATTGCGAATAGTATTTGCGTGACCTTGATATTTCTGTGTCGAAATGCAAACAATTGATCCTGGCAAAACCAGTGACCTGATTAAAATAGTATCTACTGATTTTGTTTTATATTTACAATAAGTGGGTATGTAGGTTATTTACAACAGAAAAGTTAAGTATGTCCAAGATTTATGATAATAATCGGTTATTAATTTTATTTAAAATTAGAAGCGTGCAATAAGTCAATTATCTTGTTATTTAAATGAAAGCACTTACTCAATAATAATAACTACCTAACAATAATGTACTGTTTGCATTACCTACAGCACATTTAAAATAATTGCGTACTATTCAGGCATGGCCCTTTGTTTTGTTGTGAACAATATTCCCTGCATGGCCTTTTTAACATTTACCTTTTTTTTGTTGTTTACATCAGTCGAAGCAGAATTTATTTTTCGTAACTTAATCATACGAAACAGACAATAAAGCAATCATTAGCTGTAACCATCTACCTTGGTAACGATTTATTTACGTGTAGGTAGGTAGGTACAGCGTGACTACGTTCTGTTTTTACTTTAGTATCCAACTATAAACGATCCTTATCGAAATATAGTCGCTTAACAGATCGTAAACAACTTTCAACGTGCATTATTTTTCAGCGTGCATTCTTCCCCTTTTTTTGGTAAATGTTTTCAGCACTTACTTTTATCCTCGTCGCCACTTGTAATGTTCGCTGGGTTAATAAAACACACTTTGACAGATCAGTTAAGGTGAAGTAGTCTATGCGAAACCCAGATAACGTCTGCACGCGCCTACCGGCGGTAAGCGACTGCCACGCCAATGCCTGCGCATACACTACAATCCCTTATTTTATCCCTATGGGGGTTGAATTTATCAAAATCCTTTCTTAGGGGATGCCTACGTCATAGTAGCTATATGCATGCGAAGTCTCAGCCCGATCGGTTTAAAGTTGACAAAGTTTCATACAAACTTGCATCCCCTATTTTATCCCCTTGGGGGTACAATTTACCAAAATCCTTTCTTAGCGGATCCCTACGTCATGACATCTACCTGCATGCCAAATTTAAGCCCGATCCCTCCAGTGGTTTGGGTTGTGCGTTGATGTCAGTCAGTCACCTTTGAGTTTTATATATTTAGATGGTCGATGAGATTCTGTGCTCGGCTCGCTAGTTTAGTTTTAGGCTTTGTGTATTCCAGTTTCTAATTGGTTGGGGTCAGGATTGAACATTTATCGGTATTTTGTTAAATCAATAAAAATGTAACGCTTTTGTTTAATACATATTTTGCCTGATGAATCAAAAAGGCTGGTAGGTATTTATGTGCAATGAAAATAACCACTTCATGAGCCACGTTAAAAGTACCTACACGTTTTGTAATATTTGACCTCTTATCACTTGTTCTTTTTCTATACTTCATTGAATAAAATTCAAAATGTACCAATTCGTGCGAGTCGCCTATAGAAAAATTATATATTTTTGTTTAAAAGTGACGATTCGCCCGTTTCGGGCGAGAAAATTCGTGCGAATCGACTAATAAACCGTTCCAACCATAGATATATGATTTTACATTTCTATGGTTCCAACAATCATCGGAATAACAGCCTCGAGTGTTTCATTCGATATTGTTACACGATGAAATTAAGAATTTGTTACATTCTATATTTTCTGTAGGATCATATCATTTCGCAAATTGCCAATTTAAATTCAATTCCAGCGGGTAAAACATTACCTGGATAATTGAAATTGGCATGGCATTGGCTTTGATGTTAAAAGTGTTTCCTTTGAGAACATTGCAACGTTGTAAGTAATCCAGGATAAATTATTTTAAGTTCGGGCCCCTATAGTTTGATACGAATATTCTTCATTGCAGACTAATATTCTACCTTTTGGGGAAAAAGAGAACATGTTATATGGCACACATGGCAGCGCCGTACTATTAATAAGACGGTATACAGGAAGCAACGCTGTTAACGCGCACACACCATTGTTTTTCATGTGAACAACTATGTAGTTCAATGGCAGCTAGGGAGAATATAACCAATAATCGTTCTGTTGGTGTAGGACAGTTCTCTTAATGATATCACTGTTTGGTTAGTTGATTGTGTGTTCAGCATGATGTTAGGGTAATCAAGTTTCAAGTATTTGTTTTAGAGGAAGGGTTTCTGATGGCGAAAATGAGAAGTAGGTTAGGTTAAGTAGGGTAGGTAGTAGGTTGAGAAGTAGGGGTATGTTATGGTGTGAAGATTTATCTCGTTTAGTAAGTTTTGGTATGTTAATATAATGTTTGTAAACCTTGTTTGAAATACAAAAATATTGTCGTCTTTAATCTCTTTGACAAATCTTTGCTCTAGTTAAATGTAGTACAAACTGAAACTTTTACTCAATTGAAACAATTCCTTGGAAAGAGGACCGATATGTGCTCTTTTCAAAGTAAATCCGGCACGAATTAAAGAAAATTAGACTAAAACTTACGCAAACAAGTATTGCTACGGTCCATTTGTATTTAAAATACCTCTTTACATATTAAATAGAAACGCGGCAGGCGTAGTCAAAGTAGGTAAAACTTGTTTTTATTCTCTTATTAAGACTTCTCCTGATGTATTGCAACCAGCAACCCAACTGCAACTATATTGTATAGCAAAGGATGACCGTCTTAATGTTGAGGACACAACTTTACGAGAAATGGATGGCGTCTTTCTAAATCTCTTCCGTAGCTCAGCGAGGCATTTTATCTCACAGTAAAAATAATGCATAAGTACAAATGGCTGACTCATCCTCGTCAGCATAGCTTACGACTGGATCTAAATGTTGATATCAATTATCATGCGGACTGATTTTAATTCACTAAAGAGTCTACTTTTGTTATTTGTAGTTAGATCGTTCAACATGTAAGGTAAAAAAACTGAATAAATATTAGGCACTATAAAACTTCGAATAAATTACAACAGAGTTAACGTGAAGATGTATTGAAGAGGTCGTTTCTTGATTCAACACGATGTTATAGAGCTGTGCAATTAATTACTGGCAACACTCGTCGAAGATGGCGTCCCGCAATCACGCGAGCGTGACGCGCTAAGGAGAAAGAATCCAATTAACTATATTGTTCATCTATGTGTGATTATATCGGTGAAAGATATTTATTGATAAGGTTATAAACAAACAAAAAAAAAATACAATAAACAAAAAAAAAAAAACAAACGTTTGTATGTTGTTGTTGTTTTGTTTTGTTTCATAAACATCCCAAGTATAATTTACATTGTGTCATCCAAGCATTCAAAGTTATGTACCTATGTGCTTAGCACTCATTTAACGTATCAGTGCAAAAATAAAGCTCAGAATTTCTAGCCAATTATACAAAATATACCTACGTTGAAGGCAAAACCGCAGAAATGTTGTAAATTATTACAGCCATTACAAAACAAAGTACCCCATTATGTACTGCTCACTCGTTTATTCTGGACCACATAGCAGTAGATATAACGAAGGGATCGCCTAAAAAATGAATGTACTTTTATAACCAGTCTAGCAGAAACGCAGTAAAATGCTGAAAATGCCCAAAAGTTTTCGTATAGCATAGAATCGAAGCCATTATATCAAGTTATTATTTTATTCGATACTTTCATTCGTACTGATACTTACCTTTGAAGATTACGAAATATAAAAGGCACAAGTTCCGTGTATATAAACCTGCGTTGGTTATTGTTAAACTGTTTGCTGGGATTTACCTAATAAATAAACATTTTAACTAAGTATCAAGCAACATTGAACAGTTCCCTTCTCTTATTATATTGAAAAAGCACGTCATCGAAGTTCAAATAGTATACAAAACACAAATACGGCACCAGGTTTGAAATTGTTCCCTCAGAGCGTGTGCATGTGTACCAGTGCTACTGATCAGTGACGTCATCTAGGAGACACCCTAGAAACAATCTATGTTAAAGACCGCAATTTATTTGTGACTCGTCACATGAGGTTACTTGATGAAATTGTTTCGCTTATACGTTTCGATTCGGACATACGGGTTCGGGTTCACTTAAGAGCGGGCCATATGACAGGATAAAATCTGATTTCACCCGCGCCTCATTGCCTACCCCTCTCATGAAACACGATGAAAACAAAGCACAATCCCTTCCCGCCAGCAGAAACTTTTGGCGGCGAAAACAGAAGACGAACTAACAGGAGATCGAGGGGGGGGGGGTGGAGGGGGATTCACGGGATCAGACCGAAATAAATCATATATTTGTGTTTGAATTTAAATCTTCTGTAGTAAGTATACGCACAATAATCAGATAAAACGGCTCTATTAAATGTACCTAAATTTGATCGCTGTGCAAGTAAGCATATTATTCAATATTATTGTATGTCCGTGAATCTGTTCCGATGCTGGTAACAGATTCACGGACATATAAGTAATACAGCCTATGAATTTCCAATTCCGGATTGAAGGAGAGTAAACCGAGTTGAATGAATTAAATTCAAGGTACGGCCTTTAAATTTTCGATTCCGAATAAAATTACAAATGAACGATTTCTGGATATTTTCTTGTACCTATTTGTGCTGTGAGACCTTGCTTCTTGCCAAATTTCATGATCCTAGTTCAACGGAAATAATACACCCATAGGGTTTTAATTTATTTGCGAGTATCAAAATTTGCGACATGAATACCAATTTATGCCAGCTTCTAAGTCAACGTCTTAGAGGCTTGATATTTATACAGCTCCAAGGAAGCATAGATCTAATTATTTGATATCAATTTCAATTTGACACCCCCACGCATTCCTGAGAAAAAGGGTTAGACAAATAGACAACAAAGTGATCCTATATGGGTTTCGATTTTTGTACTACACGAACTGAACTTCGTACCGCCTCATTTTTTTTTCTTATTTTTCCCATCTCTTAATAATTATTCTGCTATTCGAGCCGAAGACAAATCCAACAAATAAAAGATCATAAAAATCAATCATCGTTCTTGAGTTATAAATGATGTATCTAACCCGATTTGTTTCATATTATATAGATAGATTATGAATCATGATCAAAACAAACTCAATAGTTTTTTTAACGTTATGAAGACTATTATAATGGTACCACTTACCTTAAACTTTGTTACTTTGAGCTGATGAAATTAAGCCTTTTTAGAATGACGACATCATAAAAGTCATATTACGGACGAACTCTATCCAATAACTTAGAATATTTGTTTTACCGCAGTGATCAGCAACCCTTTTTCTCGTAATGGTTTTCAATTACAATATTTAAACGGAATAATATGATAATTAGCCATTCTCTTTATTTTTAATGAAATTCTTCAGTACGTAAAAACATCTGTTTATTTTGCATATACTTACTATACGCTAAGCTTGAATTCAGAATTTTAGAATGTCATTTGTCTTAGTCATGTTTTGGAACTAAAAACTCAATGTTGACGTGAAAGAGTTTAAATTCCAATGTTTATTTAGGACCTAGTACATTTTAGGCGTCACGACATCTTCCTGTAAATGAGTGTTAACCAAGTAAAAAATTATAATGGTATATCGTGGATTTTGCTTTGCAAGATCATGCAAAGTCACTAAATTAGCAGCAGTGATACCCAAGTAAAAATAATATTGTTATGGTGGATTTTGCACTGTATTATGCAAAGTCAAATGTCATGAAAACCTTTCCTACGCGAAGTGCGAGTAGGAAAAAAGTCCTACCGAAAACATTTGTGAAAAAGAGGCCAAGTTTGGTACAAAAAAAGTAAAAGATAGTCGGCTTCGCCGATTAAAAAATGGGGATCTATGTAAATGGGTGCCAAAGTAAGTCGAAAGTTTATTAGGTTCCTCTTTTGTAACTTTTGAAACTATAGCTTTGAAAACTTGCCAAGTTACAATATAAACTTTAGACTTTCTTTCAACTTAGCACCCATATAGATCTCAATTCTTTTATCGGCGAAGCCGACAATCCCAAACATTGTGATCTTTCATAACCTTTTGTTAGTAATTTAATACATTCTGTAATTTTGGTTCCATTTTCATCAAATAAGAAAAAAAAAAAAAAAGTATAATGTCATGTGGGTGTCGTTGATAAGAAAAGCGCGGGCTTGGCGCGGCAGGTCGTCGACTAGCTGTCAGATAGATAAGTCGTATTGCAGTTTTGTATTTTTAATAATTCTGTAGTAATATGTCTACTGTCTATGAATAAACTTTATATCTACTAGTCTTCGTGAGTATAATTTACAACAAGAACCCTGGAAATACAATACTTCAGAAGTGGTAAGAACCGTTGGAGAAAATCTGCTGGTATGTAACCTCTTTTGTATAATGTAAATCACTACATAATCGGTTTGTATACTTACAAAGATGTTACTTACATTATTTTACAATCTAAGTTTCTCGAGAATTAAGAACGCAGTATGCTATAGGTACGTCACTTGCCCTAATAGGCGACGAGCAATGGTGATACTCACATTACAGCAAGTAGGTACCTGCCTTGTTATAAACAAGTGTAATCACCTCTAGAACTAAACATAATAGGTGTCTGATTTAGTTACTGTCAGGCAGTTTGATCTCACTGAAATGATTAGCCCACTTATTATTTTACAAACATATTTACGGCGGGTGTGGTAATTAAGTAGTTGTATAGTGCATCTGGGTGTACTGTAAGTACATACAAACTATATTGTGTAAGTAGGCATCTTCGAACAAAAGTTGTAAGCGGGTAAATTAAGGTCATCGCAAAGCGTACCACCTACCCACAGCCGTCGGAAGTAGGGTACCGGTCTTGTATCGGTTTCTTTTGCTTTCTATGTTTTTGATAATATAGACTATGCACATAGTACACCTGGTGGCATGCGTGTTTAAGAGAGCCTGGGTTCGATCCTCTGCCGAGAGCACTAGAAGAATTATTAACAATTGAATACACGATTGGGTTCTGGGCTTTATTTGTATAGGTACGTTATGGCTTAAGTCTATGACCACAGCTGACGAACCTTTTCAACAAGCTGGTTTGCAGTTTATCTAGACTGGAATATGAGAAGCCCACCATTACCATAGACCTGACTGGGAACGATACTTTAACTAGATGACCAAATCCAACTAGTCATAATAAAATTGAGAAATATATTAAAATTAGTAAAAACATTAAAAGGTACATACAAAAAAAAAAACTCTTGAAGACACAAAGTATTCACAAGTTTAACATTAATCAAGCCAACTAAATGTATGTAATAATAAGTTGGAAAATAGCAGACAAATGTATTATGTTGACATACAAACCTTCAAAAGGAATTACTGAGCAGGGAAAATACAATTAAGGAAATATCCTGTAAGTATGAGTCTAGTCAACTAATGTTAAGCGAGCGCTTGCAGGAGGCCTGTGAGTTGGTGGACCTTGTCAAGTACAATGCAGAGAGGGACGAGTCACTGACCAACAATCTAACTTGTAGTTGTGCTCTCACTCACACCACCACCTCACCACCCGATTCACCTCAGATGTCACAGCATGTTGTACCTGCTACTTCATCCATTTCAACTCATACTATAGAAACTATCTATCCCACTCAAAGTAATGTTTTGGTATTTTCTGATAGATTAGGATCTGGTTTTGGATCATTATTAATTAACCGCTCTAAACATATTATAGTTAACTGGTGTTATCATAACCTGCATTTGAATGAGCTTGTTCATAAAATAAAACATACACAAATGAATGAGCAGACTTCTGTGATTCTTTTAATTGGAAACAATCTGAGCTTAACAAAATGGGACATAGTTAATGGTATTGACACCCTACTTAAATTAAAACTAGGTAAATGAATATTATGTGCATTACCATATTCTAATAATTTGTATGATGCAGAAAACGATTACATTTAAAGTTTAAACAACTTAATGCATATTTTGACATGTCATCATAGTTTATTGTATTTTGATACAAACTATTTTGTTAGGGATTTTGTATTAGTTCAGGAACATATGTTTCTTCCCAAGAAAAGTCAACATGTATTGGCTACTTTGTTAGCTTACAATATACACGCAGTTATTGATAATTTAACTGAGACTAGGTTAAGTGACGAAACAGTATTATCTAGTACTTCTAATAATACTGTAATTCATCCCTAAAATTTCAAAAGAGAAGCATAATAGAATATTTTACAATTTCACCAAAATATAAATCGCTTCTCTGGCAAAATCCTAAACGTGGAAATGTTAATAGATAAATATCATATGGATATCTTATGTTTTTGTGAAACCTGGTTCAAACCGGATAGAATGTTGTTTAATGTGAACATTTTTTAACTTGCCAGTGCATACAACAGGTCCTCAATAAGAGGTGGTACTTTGATATTATGTAACAGTTGTTTTAGATATAAAGAAAGAAAGAATATCACTGCTTGCTCTGTTGATCAATATGTGAGGTAGCATGTGCAGAAGGTGAAGGCCATACTTTCTTATGTGTTTATAGACCACCAACCTCAAATTTGTCATCATTTTTGATCATAATGGAAGAAATACTAAGTAAACTTTTTAAAGATAGTAAATTTGTTTTTGTTTGTGGTGACCTAAATATTGATCTATTTGTTAATTCACCAGCAAAATTTAAGCTAATCTCATTGTTTAAATCATTTAATTTAAAATGTATATTTAATGAAGCGACTAGAATAACAGCAACTTCAGCTTCATGCATCGACAATGTATTGACTAATTGTAAAATAAAAGACTCGTTCTTAATTAGTGGCGGCAGGTCTGACCACAACTTGTATCATTTGACTTAGGTAAAAGATTACACATAGATAAATCCATTCAATTAAGACCTCTAACTAAAAATTAATTGAAAATGTTTAATAATAATGTTCTTAGCAATCTTTCAACAGCTAGTTTTGGTTCACAAGACCCCAACATAAACTATGGTACATTATTTTCTGCAGTAAGCCAAGAATTCATTAAAGCATGTCCTGTAAAAAAAAAAAAAAAAAAAGTTACTGTCAATACTAAACCAAAATTTAGTGAATGAGCCACTGCTGGCATTAGAAAAAGCAGAGATATTTTATATAATCTGTATCACGAGAAATCATTAACTTCTGATCAAGCCCTTCATATTTATGTAAGAAACTATTCTAAAATATTCAAAAGAGTAGATATGCGATGAGGCTAAATCTCAATTAATAAGTAACAAAATTAGTATGTTTAATAATAAAATAAAAGCTGTGTGGCAGGTAATTAACAAAGGAACTGAAAACAAAACAGCGAGATCAGATCATTCTTTACCAACATCCCAAAAGAGGTTACAAAGTATCTCCCCTCATCACCTATATTAGCTAAAGCTCTTCTTAAAGAAAACTTTAATAAGGATATTCGAAGCATTGAATTCAAGCCCATTTTTGTTGCCACAATAAAAAAAAAAAAAAATAATAAAAAAAGCATTTAAAAGTCTTAAAATAAAAAATAAAACACTGAAGACTTATGGATAATTTCTGTTAAGGTTCTTACAATATTATTGACGCAGGTGCCACTGCCCTAACGCCGCATATTTAATCAATGTTTAGACAGCAGTACGTTTCCTGACTTAATGAAACATAGTAAAGTAGTACCAATTTTCAAATCGGGTAGTTAGTTTGATCCCTCCAATTATATACCTATATCTGTGCTACCAGCATTGAGCAAAATCTATGAAAAAAAAAATCATGCTGTAGCAGATGTTATCACATTTTAATTCAAATGGGATTTTACATAGTCGCCAGTTTGGTTTCACGAAAGATAGGTCGACGACGGACGCGAGAGTAAAACTCATCAGTCACATTTTAGAACCCTGGGAGAAGTCCCAGAATGAAGTGGCATTTTCTGTGATCTCTCAAAAGCGTTTGACTGCGTTGACCTTAGTACACTGATCTGTAAATTATACCATTACGGAATTCATGGACAAGCTGCTGATCTTGTTCAAAGCGACAGCAAAAAGTAAACGTTAACGGGGCGACGTCATCAGGGTCTCTAGTTAAGATTGGCGTGCCTCAAGGCTCAATTCTTGGCCCTTTCCTATTTCTAGTTTATATTAATGACCTTCCTTACATGATGGCTAACTTGTCAGATATCATTTTATTCGCGGTTGACACTTCTCTTATTTTTAAAATAGATAGAAAAGATACGGATGTCTTACATGTTAACGATAGTCTGGCTGTTCATTCGAAATGGGTTGAAGCTAATAATCTTTTACTTAAGAGTCCTGTTACATTTTTTTACGCAAATTCATGATTTTTGACGCTGTAATTTTCAGCAGTTGTAAGATATTTTAATTATTTGTTTAAGAATAACGATAGTACTATTCTCTTTCTTGTAAGTTGCAGTTACACATTTTCATTTTTCTTTTCGTGTAATTTACTATAAATATTTTACGAACACAGTTTGCAAGAAAAACCGTTGGCGATGGAACTTTGACGCTCAAATTCACATTGTTACATTAAATTCTTATAAATGCTAACATTATAAAAAGATACTTTGAATGTTTTACTTGTTTATTGGAGTTCTAGAATTCCTTTAAATTCCTTGAGTTTTTATGGATAAAATCGTAAAGAAAGCCTAATTTAAGCAATAAATGTCTTGATTCAGCGTCCATTACACTCCAAATTAACGCAACTTTATCAAATAAACTAATCTATATATATATATAAAATGGTAAACTGACTGATTGTTGATATATCAACGCACAGCCCAAACCGCTGGTCCTAGAGACATGAAACTTGGACGGTGTATTGTTTGTGAAGAGTAAGTATCCACTAAGAAAGGATTTTAGGGAATTCTACCCCTAAAGGGGTGAAATAGGGGATCGAACTTTATATGAAAGTCCGTCAGTTTTGAAGTCAGGATTTTCAAATTTTTTGTTTAGGCAGAGGATTGAAAATTAATTTACACATGTCTCAGCGTTTTTGACAAATCTACCCCCGAAGGGTTAAAAAGGGGGATGAAGTTGTGTATGGAAAGTCCTTAGTTTTAGTCCTAGAGACATGAAACTTGGAGGGTGTATTCTTTGTGAAGAGTAAGTATCCACTAAGAAAGAATTTTTGGGTTTTCTACCCCTATAGGGGTGAAATAGGGGATGGAAGTTTATATGAAAATCCGTCAGTTTTGAAGGTAAGATCTTCAAATTTTGTGCTTAGGTAGAGGATTGAAAATTAATTTACACGTATCTCAGCGTTTTTGACAATTCTACCCCCGAAGGGTTAAAAAGGGGGATGAAGTTGTGCAAGAAGTAAAAATTACTAAGTTTATTATCTAGGCTTATGGTTGGAAGGTAACGCAACGGTGTTGTTAGAATTTCAACCCTTGAGGAGGTAAAATGGAGGATAACATTTTGTTTTTAATTGTATAATCTATATTAATAAAATTCAATGACCTGACTGAAATATCAACCCATAGCTTATACCGCTGGTCCTAGAGATATGAATTTGGGAGGGTGTGTTCTGTGTTAAGAGTAGGTATCCACTAAGAAAGGGTTCTTGGATATTCAACCTTTAAGGAGGTGAAAAGGGGGATTTTGTTAGTATGAAAAATCTTATTCCTTGAGTTAATAACCTTGAAGCTTGGCACGAATACTTAGCCAAAACAATTATGAAGTTTGGCATTTTTTGTTTTTCTAAACTACCCTCTAAAGACGGATTGGGGTGTGTCAAAATTTGTATGTAAGAATTTTAACGCGCTGTCCGATTAACTCGAAACTGAGTATGTATACTTATAACTAAAAATGATGATTAACATGTTGATACATGTTAATCATTATTTTTAGTTATAAGTTTTCTGAAAATCTACCCCTAACTGCGTGACAAAGGGTAGTTAATTTTACAGGGGAGGATTTTACTGCGTGACTTGAATAGCTCGAAAATTGGTATAAAATAATAATTAATCTTTTAGTCAAGTTATGAACACTTCTTAAACGATTTTTTAAATTTCCACCCTTATAAGGGTGAAAACCAGGGATACAGATTAAATGAAAATAAACTGAAAACTTTGCAAGAATACTATCTAAGTAAATTATGATGTTTGTCATTTTTTGTTTTTCTATATTACCTCCTATAGAGGGGGGGAGGGGTCACAATTTCTAAGGAAGAATTTTAACGCGCAGTTCGATTAACTCGAAACTCAGTATTCATTCAAAAACCCTGATACGTTATTGTTTATTTTTGGTCATAAGTGACCAAAAATAAAGAATAACGTATCAGGGTTTTCCGATAATCTACCCCTAACTGGGTGAAGCGGTGTAGTCTATTTCACAGGGGAGTATTTTATTACTTGGCTTGATTAACTGGAAAATTGGTACAAATAATCCCTAAGTCAAGTCATAGAAACATCCCCGATGATTTTTCAAAATTCCATCCCTATGGGGATAAAAAGATGGGATACAGTTTATATGAAAAATCTTATTTATTTGGTTTTATTAACTTTAGAGACTTCCAAAAAAAAACACTACAATGTGATAAATAACTTTAATTTCGGAAGTCGGTGTCTTTGGATCTGTATTTTAGTTTTTTGCCACCGACTTCCGAAATTAAAGTTATTTTTCACTTTGTAGTGTTTTTTCTTAAGTCGGTTTTTTATTTTGTTAATTTTTTTTTATATCTTCATTTTGTAGTGGGTCGGTTTATAATTTATCTAAGTTACAATAGCCAACTTGCTCATCGCCTTTACCAAAATATTGCTTTTCCCGATGCAGGGACATTAACTGTTGAGGAGTTCTCCTGGTATTTCACCATCAGCAGCATTTTACCATTCGCATTGTGACGAGCATAAATTGCTTGGCAACCATATTAAAGTAATCGAATCGCAACCCGTGAAATGCTTATTATTGAGTAGTTCCGGTGGCCATCTGTGGTCTTCATCATCAGTTTCACTTCCTTAAATGGTGCTTTTCGAGAGCAAATACACGAGTTACTATTAAAAATACCCAAATCGCTATAGGTGTGCCTATGATATTTGAAGAGTTCCTTCGATTTCTCCAGGATCCCATCATCAGATCCTGATCTGATGACAATGGACCACCTGGAAAGTATACCCTTTCAAACAAAAAAATATTTTTTCAAATCGGTCCAGCCGTCTTCGAGTAATCGGGAACATACATAAAAAAAAGGTTCCGACGAACTGAGAACGTCCTCCTTTTTTTGAAGTCGGTTAAACATAAAAAAGTGTGTTTTTCAAAAATCGACTCCTACCAAGGTGGAAAAGGGTAATAAAGTTTAAGGGTTGGATTTTACTGCTTGCTTCCATTAACTCGAAAATGGGTATGGGTCTTTGAGTCAAGTTATGAACACATCCCAAACGAAATTTCAAAATTCCACCCCTGTGGGGGTGAAAAGGATATCAGTTTATTTGAAAAATACAAAAACCTTTTGATCTATAAACTTAAAAATTGGCCCGAATACTTATTTATCTAAATAAATGATAAGATCATGAACATACATTTTCGAAATTTTTAGAGGAAAGTACGAATTTCACGCGGACGAAGTCGCGGGCAGAAGCTAGTATTATATAAAACTTCAATCTACAATGAATACGTTTCATTAGTTTTTGTTTCTCAATTTAATAAAACAAAATTGAAATAAATAAAGTTAAAATGCTATATATTCTGCGACAATTCGGCGCGCCCCTCATTCCCGCTGATTCCCGCGCAAGCGCTTGACGAGGTAGGACCTGTCGCCGAATTTTTGGCGCGCAAATGTCCGGAGATCGCTACTATTATCGACTCGTGTACGCCGATCGAAATAATTTGATTTGCGTTTACGATCCGTAATAGGACTCTTAATGCGAACAAAACTAAATGTCTTAAGTTCTCATTTTGAAATGTACCTCAATTGGGTCTAAATTTAGAATGTCAAAAAAAAATAAAAAAATACAACTAGATGCTGTTACGGAAACTGTATTTCTGGGAATTACTTTATATTCCAAATTACAATGGGGCGCACACATTAGAGCTCTTTCAGGTAGATTAAGTTCAGCTGCATTATGCAGTAAGAAAAACAAGGCAGTTGACAGATATAGCCACAGCTAGGTTAGTATACTTTGCTCATTTCCACAGTATTATGACATGTGGCTTTCCTGACTCCTCATTAAAGGCAAAACTATGTAAATGTCTAGTATCTGCTCTCAAATTACGATGTTTATTTTTTGTTTATTGTTTTACAAACTTTTTTTGACATAATCTCTTTATTATTTGACATTATAAAGAGACAATTCTAATTATTACTACGCTAGGGCGACTAGAATCAATTCTATTTTTTTTCGTAATTTTTGACGTTCAAAAGTGCCTTTTAAGTGCCTACTTGAAATAAATGTTTTGACTTTGACTTTGACTTTATTCACCTCTTTATTAGTGGTTGTAATGGGAATCATATCACTTGGTTTTAGTAGGTTTTTATATATTTTATTTTTATTTATCCTTTTGATAGATTCTTTTTTTGTAAAGGTGAGGACTTTGTAGGCCTTGTAGACTTTAGATCTGTAGACCACTTGTTGACAGGCCTACGCTGACCTCCCATACTTACTGTAATTTGAAAACATTGTAAGAGCCAATTATTTTTAAGAAGAGTAACCTTGGATATCGATGGGGGCACTTTCTGCTATTGTCGAAATAAGTTCCATAACTGACGATTCTCTTCCAGAGTAATTTAATGCATCTATTATCTTTATTAATTAACTGACTGACATCTTATACACTTACCACTATTTTCCGTATTATGACGCTTACAGCATAGATACCAGTGAGAAAATTATGAATTATGACCATGAGTGTGACTGTTAGCCCCTAGTGTGGCCAATACAAATAGATAACAACGGACCCCAAGTGTGGTACCTAATGAAGTTCCAAGTGTGAAGTATGATGATTACCCAAGATCAATGAGAATCCCCAAGTGTGGATGTTAGCCCCTAGTGTGGCCAATACAAATAGATAACAACGGACCCCAAGTGTGGTACCTAATGAAGTTCCCAAGTGTGAACAATAATGATGACTGTCCACTGAAATGAATGAGAATCCCTAAGTGTGGCTGCAGTTAATCAAATCTACCCCCAGTGTGGTAGGTATAATAGGTAATAAATAATATAATATAATAGGCTTAGGTTATAATTTGTGTGCCCCTAGGGTGGCTCTAGTGTTATATTATTATAAGCTGTGAATGATAATTATAATTTTAATTAAGTTTATTGATTAGTTATTGGAGTTACTACTAGCTGTTCTCTTGAAGTCTTAAAAATATCAATCATTATGTGTACTTAGATTTGTGTTATACAGGTTATACTAGAATAAGATAAATATGTACAGTTAAAATAGGCTTAGGTTATAATTTGTGTGCCCCTAGGGTGGCTCTAGTGTTATATTATTATAAGCTGTGAATGATAATTATAATTTTTATTAAGTTTATAGATTAGTTATTGGAGTTACTACTAGCTGTTCTCTTGAAGTCTTAAAAATATCAATCATTATGTGTACTTAGATTTGTGTTATACAAGTTATACTAGAATAAGATAAATATGTACAGTTAAAATAGGCTTAGGTTATAATTTGTGTGCCCCTAGGGTGGCTCTAGTATTATAATATATTATTATAAGCTGTGAATGATAATTATAATTTTTATTAAGTTTATAGATTAGTTATTGGAGTTACTACTAGCTGTTCTCTTGAAGTCCTAAAAATATCAATCATCATGTGTACTTAGATTTGTGTTATACAAGTTATACTAGAATAAGATAAATATGTACAGTTAAAATAGGCTTAGGTTATAATTTGTGTGCCCCTAGGGTGGCTCTAGTATTATAATATATTATTATAAGCTGTGAATGATAATTATAATTTTTATTAAGTTTATAGATTAGTTATTGGAGTTACTACTAGCTGTTCTCTTGAAGTCCTAAAAATATCAATCATCATGTGTACTTAGATTTGTGTTATACAGGTTATACTAGAATAAGATAAATATGTACAGTTAAAAATGGAATTTAAAATAAGTAGAAATCATTTATATGTCAGATTTACTGTTGTGGATCTATCTTGTACTATATAAAAAAAAAAAAATTGTATGATAACCAATGCTTTCCAACATATTTCAATTTATTGTTTATAACAAGTGAAGGTATGAGGTCATACCTTACAGTGAATGGCCGAACTGAGTTGGGGATAGGGTCATCCCCACGGCAGAATGGCCGTCTGTTAGTAATTTAATACATTCTGTAATTTTGGTTCCATTTTCATCAAATAAGAAAAAAAAAAAAAAAGTATAATGTCATGTGGGTGTCGTTGATAAGAAAAGCGCGGGCTTGGCGCGGCAGGTCGTCGACTAGCTGTCAGATAGATAAGTCGTATTGCAGTTTTGTATTTTTAATAATTCTGTAGTAATATGTCTACTGTCTATGAATAAACTTTATATCTACTAGTCTTCGTGAGTATAATTTACAACAAGAACCCTGGAAATACAATACTTTATTCATCCCCGCCATAAAGACAAAGCTAGTTATGAGAACACTATCCGTATGAAATATTTCATGTGCACACCGTTTCGTACTTTTGTCTACAATAAACCCTATGATTACCTGTTTTAGCTTTTTGGTTTATTTCTTTTTTATTCCAATAAGAATATAAGTACCAATAACCTACCCGTATGCTAAAATTCGAGTTTCAACTTGATTTAGGAAATGGTCAAAAGTTGCTTGAAATTGATCGTCTAAGGTCCACCTTACACGGAGTTTTGAGTAGAAGAATTTGGATTCTGAGTTAATCGCAATAAGATCTAAAATTTCGAGCAGGAACTTTCAAATGAACGATATCCGCAAGAAAATTGACAGAATCAAAAATATGTCAAATAAAATGAATGTCACTTTGAGTTTTCAAATATCAACATCGAATTATTTTAATATTTTTATTTTATAGTTTTGGCTCGGTATTTATTCAGTTTGTCAATATTTAACATTTTTAATAATCGTTTTGGAAGTGGCTTTAGTTATTTTTCCATGTTTTATATTTCACAGTTTCTTTCTTACAAAGTGATGAAATACGAAAATATTGTTTACGTAATTAAATTATATCCAGCGCAGCCGAAAATTTGAGCACAGTCCTCTCGTCTCAACAGAGCGACGGCGACTGATTTTATTTTTTACAAACTTATGTCTCAACCTCGTGTCACGCGAGACGAGAGCGTATCTCGCGGATTAAAAATGTAGTAAGCGCCAAATGCTTTTTATTCGATTATCATTTAAAATAGACAATATTTTAAAAATTGCTTGGGTCATCCCTAGGTTACAATAAGTGTTATTATTTATCCAATTTGTGGTTCCGTAACATGCACCAAAATAGAATGCAAACCAAAATAGTTGAAAATTAGAGGTAACTTTGTGATAGTTTTCTATCGAGAAAATTTTATCGTACCATGTTTTCGTCTGGGTCGACCGTTACATTTATAATGAAGTTTCCTGCCATATACTTTTTTTCCAATTTGAACATGATTTATTACTACTGTTTAAATCGAATCTAAGATTGAGGATTTTCCATAGGGCCTGCCCTTAATGCATCACAAAGTTACCTAAACCTCCTTGTGGTAGTAAAAAGTTTGTTGTTTTCTGTTGTTTTCTGATTATAGTAGACGATATAGTTGTATGGCCTGTATTCTAGTCATTCCGTTGTATAAATCCGTTTAGTTCTTTTGTAACATTGTGAATTTCTTATCTTCAAATATCGAATAAACAATTTTCCTTCCTTCGTGTAGCTGCAATATTCAACCTTCAATATAACTGTTAAAACAAATGTCAAACATCACATAAGTGACACGTTATTAATTTGATCTTGAATTTGATCCTAGATTTGGTTATAATCTTTATAACTTGTTTATAACTTTGTTTTTAACTGACTCGTAAACCCTTACATAACAATTTTGCAGTAAAGTTACACATGAAAGTGCATAGTTCACCCATTAATTAACCAAGGGTACGCATATAAACCAAATGGTTGTTTGTTTAGGTTACTAAACTTTATCGTTAATTAAAAATGTCCCGGAAGCAGAGAAACAATAATGTCCCTTCATTAGATTGTTAGAATATCTTAGATCTAGCCGAAGACCATCTGGAATAGCAAAAACAAAGTAGTCATACCTCAAAAGCGAACATAGTATAAGGAAGTAACACTACTTCTGTTTTAAACAGAAATACTAACTAAAGACTAACCTTAAACCACACCCTTACGTTTCGAACAGACATAACAGCAAAAACAATAATATTTTAGAAATATCTTATCTATAAAAAGATAACTAGAAATCTCGGTTTCTATGGAAAATTTAAGATCGGTCTAATTTGGCTGTAGCAATATTTTTCGAAAATGTTAATGTTGTATTTTTTTAAGTTAGGTACTTAAGAACATTTTCCTGCCTATGTGTATGAAGTTTCATTAAAATCGGTTTATTCGTTTCGAAAAACAAGGGCTTGAAAGTTTGTATGAAATGCCGTACGTCGTAAACGCTCTTAAGTCCTAAAGTATTCAAAAATAACCAACTACATAAGTGTCATTCAGTTGTTTAGGAGTATTGCAAGCTCCCTCCTATTAGGTAGATCTCGTTAGCCGCTGGGTAGCAAAATGAAGAGGTTATTTAACCAGCAACTAGTAGGCGGAATTATGATATCCATTGAAATCCGTAATGGGTTGAAAGATAACGATGATTTTATGGCTTTGCGGAAATGAAAACCTTGTTGGAGAAATATTTTCACAAATGAATGGCGAAAATAACAGGAAATGTTAGGAGGTTTCTTCTCTCCAAGAAAAGATAATGTAGCCTTCGACAATGTAAAGTAAAATATAGAGCTGTTTTTACATTGTTTGTAGAATGTTAAGGCACAGGTAATTTCCTTAGGTTGCACGTTATACAGAAACCGAATCTTTTTACCCCTTTTTTGTGATACAAGTCGGTGTGCTTCACCCCACTGACTGTTACATTTGTATCCTTGAACTACGCCTACCAAACCGTAGATCTATTACAATCCCTGCTACACTCGTTCTGATTTCTTATTTCCGTGTCTCCTATTTTTGTAGTGAGCTGAACATCTTTAGAAGGTTCTAACAGGATTTAGGATTTATGACTCGTTAATCAACAAGGGCAAGATAAAACCTTTTATTTTTTACTAACTGCGCCCCGCGGTTTCACCCGCATAAGTTTCGATCCCGGGGGAATATCGGGGAAAAAAGTCGCCTATATGTTAATCCAAAGTGTCAGCTACATCCATACCAAATTTTATCAAAATTGATTTAGCCGTTTAAGCGTGAAGAAATAACAAACATATAAACACACACACACACACTCACAAACTTTCGCCTTTATAATGTTAGTGTGATGTGATTCTCATATTCTACACAATAATGGTTTGTACGGTTTGTACAGTCCACAAAACATTAGAATGATTACCTACTACATCTAGCTGTTGATACAGTACTAGTCATTATCTTAATTTGTCAGGTAGCTATCCTAAGTAGTTAGCATTTGTATGGGTAGCTACACAAAAGGTTTTTGACAAATTGGGAAAATGACTAGAGACGTAGGTCTCAACGCTGGAAGGTTGAGACGAGAAAAGGATTTTATTATGATTTCTATTATCCTTATTATGTTTGAGTTGCAATATATGATAAGGCGTTGTATTTATATAATTACTAGCTGCGCCTCGCGGTTTCACCCGCATAAGTTTCAATCCCGTGGAAATATCGGGATAAAAAGTAGCCTATATGTTAATCCAGGGTGTCAGCCGCCTCCGTACCAAATTTTATAAAAATTGGTCCAGCCGTTTGAGCGTGGAGAAGTCACAAACATGTAAACACACACACACACTCACAAAACTTCGCCTTTATAATATTAGTGTGATTTCTTTGACGTAGACGTTTTAATTGTCAATTTCAGTAATGAATTACATAAACAACGCCTCTCCCACTCACTAAACTAGAAATAATTATATCATTAACCACCCATGTAATGTCTTAGCAACAATAAACCACGGCGTTACTTTAACAGATGACAGCACATGCATAACACATTCAGCATAATAATGTTCAATTTATCACGTGCTTAGCAGCTATTGCACATATTCCCACAAATCGACGGACAGGCTTTAAATAGGGAATATCTATGAAGATGTGACTCGCTCTTTGTACAGTGACTTGTTGAAAGTAATGTCGTTTAGGTATATGGTCAAGTAGATAAAGCTTTATTTAGCGCAGGCGTATGCGTGTTAAGTGCTCACGTCTCATATTTTGTGTCACGTGTGATAGTATTGCGGCTATAAACTTTATGAAGTGCATGAGCTGGGTTTTTTGAGAGATGTAGGTCCCTATGTGTTGTTACCCGGTTCGTAATAGATACATAAAACTGTGCGGAACGTAGACGTTCTTTTCAAGACCATTTTATACCTAAAAACATCAAAACACCAAGACCTAGCTATAAACGTAAAACAACCACCTGAATACCTGCTAAAACAGAGCCACTTTTATTGCCACCAGTCAACAAATGAACTCCGCCCCGCCTCACGTTAATGATAAAATTCCATAGTGCTAAAGAAAACCGGACAACAGCGAGTAGAACTCGTTGACTTAGAAAGTTGATTGTTTATAGCTCCAAGTGACCGTAGATCTAAAGTATTTAATATCAATTTCAACTCGATGCCTTCACGAGATACTATGAAAAGGTCTTGACAGACGGACGGACAAACTAAGCGAACCTATTGGGGTCCCGTTTTTTCTTTTTAAGATGAAATGAAAAACAGGTTGAAAATATAAATTGTCGGTGTAGTAGCTAGCTAATATACCGACAATTCAGTGAAGGTATTAGAACATGAACAGAGGCACTTCGTCGCTCTTAAGTCATTGTTAAACTCCATGTTAACTTATCACAATTTTTATTTATGGAAACATAATTTTAAAAGCTAACAGTATTAAAATAATAATATGTACAAGTATATAAAAAGGAGGGGAAATAATCAAAGGGCATCAAAAAATTCATCCGCATCGCTGTCAACAGGAAACGTGCCCAAAAGACTGGCAGCATTGCCACGTTGTATGGCAATGCTGATTCTTTGGCCAAAAAGTAGGCCAGCCGAAGAGATACACTCTTCAGAATTTTGATTAATGTCTCTTGTGAGTAGCTCTTTTTTTCTCATTGAGATAAGGATAATATTTCGCTGAAAAAATAGATATTATACTTAACCAAAATTGTCAGTTTTTTGAAGTATGACAATGTCTGTTCAGTCACGCCATCATAATAATAATCTTTATCTCGCCAAATAATGAAAGGTAACTTCCATTGTTTCCTTAAAGAATGGAGTTTAACGAAGACTTTACAACGTTTAGTAACCCTGTCAATATTTATACCTAAGCTTCAAATCCAACACCTAAACAGTAAAGTTCTTAAAAAAAAATATATTTTGGCCACAAAATAATACCAGTAACATTTATTTCTTCGTCTTGGGTTAGTAATTACCTGCTAAGGTACAGACACCAGCACATCAAGCTACTACAATCTGTCAAATTTCTTTAATAGATTTTCAACTTTATCGCTAAAGCATAAGGTTCTAAGTTGATTTGGAAAATTTGACAGTTTCGGCTAGCTTGATGACTGTGCTGGCGTCTGTACCTACATAAATTACATAAGTTTAAACACTTAGGCGAAGAAAAAGTACTTACAGAAAAGCATTCAGAAACATTTTTACACGGAATTACTATAATCTGAGCAATTAACCGTGTGGACAAGCCCAGAGGAGGTTTTTACAAAAAGTGTTGACCCATTTTCATAAAACCTTATACCTAATTAATTGCTATGAAAACAGTCAAGGTTCTTTACAAGCTATTTCGATTACAAAATATTTAGCCCTGAAAGAAATAAGACTTGTCTTGGCTGTGGCCAGAATTTTGATTTTTCAGGCGATGTTATATTTGGCATCCATACTAATATCATAAATTTGAAAGTTACTCTGTCTGTCGGTATGTTACCTTTTCACGATTAAACCACTGAACGGATTTCGATAAAATTTGACAGAGAGATAGATTGCATCCCAGGGAAGGAGATAGGATAGTTTTTATCCCAATAATCCCACGGGATCGACACTTCTACGGGTGAAACCGCGGGGCGCTGCTAGTATGGGAATAAAACAGCAATCTTAGAACCGTTAGGGTAAAAACATTGCCTATATTAATATAGGTTGGTTAATAATTCATTGTAAGAATGTAAAGAATATACCTAGTTATATATTTTCATTTTCATAAACATACATTAAGTATACGCCATATCTAAATCTCCTGACGATCGCAGCCTCCATTGTTTAAGACGCAGCGAATGTACGTAAATCTCGCATCTCGTAAAGTATTCGCGTCGCGTCGGCTGAAGCGCGATATGACCGTATTACGAGTTTTTAACACCCTTCGCGGAAATACGTCGATCTTTACCTACCTATCACCCCTTCCGCACCGCGCAGCTACAATTACCGGCACGTAACTTGGCAAATCACTGTCCATTCCAAGGTTGCCTGGAAGAGATCGCAGAAAGCGATAAGGCCGCCCATTGTATATTTTGTAGTGTTTGATCTTTTTCATGTTATGTATTTTTGTGGTGTACAATAAAGTATATATAAATAAATAAATAAATAAATAAACAAGAGATTTTCGTAGTGGGGGAAGTTCGCGCATATAAAAATGTATGAAATTGTGCGTGCGCAAACTTCCCCCACTACAAAAACTCTTGCCAAGTTACGTGCCGGCAACTATACCTCAGGCAACGTCTCAGTTAAACGGTCGGCCTATAACACCTTTAACAGTATAGCACGAATTTATCACACTAATATTATAAAGGCGAAGTTTGTGTGTGTATATGTTTGTTACTTCTTCACGCTCAAACGGCTGGACCAATTTTGAAAAAATAATTGTATGGAGGTAGCTGACACCCTGGATTAACATATAGGCTACTTTTTATCCCGATATTCGCGCGGGATCGACATTTACGCGGGTGAAACCGCGGGGCGCAGCTAGTCCAATATAATTAGAAAATGTAAATTGATTCTTGGCTTTGCCCAATTTTGGGATTTTGTTGTACATAATATAAAATATCAATCTGCCTAGCCTTTTCCCAACTATGTTGGGGTCGGCTTCCAGTCTAACCGGACGCAGATGAACACCTGTATTTTACATGGATCGACTGCCTATCTGACCTCCACAACCCAGTTACTGGGTAATACGATACCCTTTGGTAAGACTGGCTGTCAGACTTTCGAGCTTCTGACGACCCGTAACGACTGTCAAAGATCTACAAATGACAACCGGGACCAATGGTTTAACGTGCTTTCCGAGGCCCGGAGGGTTTTGGTATGTAAAGATGTTCACCCATCCACGGACCTACCGCGGCAAGCGTAACTTAACCTGATCAATCGACCCGTGCGGCTGTTATTACTCAGCCACAAGCCCCACTTATTTTTAATACAATTATTTAATCAACTAGTTCCACCGTGAGAGGTAAATACTTTAATCTCATTACAAGAACGCAAATAAATAAGCTATTTCTTAAGTAAGCCTGAGTCGGCAATAAAATGTGCTTCTTAAAGCCAATTAATTCAAATTGTACTTCTGGCTTCTGTTCAAACACAATGGTTTTATTTTATTGAATCCCCATTTTCTTAGTAAACGGTTTCTTACTCCATTTAATTGATTAATTGGTTTTAAAAAGGAAGTTTAGTACAATCTAAGAATTAATTCTAAAAGTAAGGAGCAAACCCCACTGAATTTGCCGCAAACCGCAAACTATAGGCCATTTATAAGCGTTATGCCCCAATGACTACCCAGGTTGAAAAGAAAGTATATCTTGAGCACGTAGCAATAAAAATTATCAAATAATATAGCAGTACATGTCCTAGAACCAAAAATTCGAAGACATGTGACATCTACCAACCGGCACTGGGCCCGCGTGATGGATTACGGCCGACTCCCTCTCACAGAGAGGAAGCCCGTGTCCCAGCAGTGGGATGATTTTAGGCTGATTCTGTAATATAGCGGTAAAATAATATAGCCTCCGGCGATGCGGTACCCGTAACCAGAATGCCAATTCTCCTAATAGTATTATGAGAATTGGCCTTTTGACTGTGAACGTTTTTAAGATTACTAGAATTGTCCCTCAGATGGTTCAATTAATAGTCCTCTTTCGAATTGTGAGCTCTTATTTATTTTAATAAATGCTCAAAATCTTCTTGATATTTCCTATATATTTATTTATACTTTTTTACAACGTACTGATTCATAATTTTTTTAATGATTGCATGATAACTGCTGATCAATGCTATTTCAAGCGACGCGACGTGGACAGTGCAAAGTATCTACTTACTGTCTGTACAAAAACACAGCGTGAAGTGAGGTTACTCCACTCAGTTTTTTTTATGAACACGTAAAGTCATCTTCGTCGTCGAACGTCCTTTCTGTGTGACAGAGAAATATAAATGTTTGGCAGGTACTATCATTATCTTCGCTTCGTTATCATTTATTTCGAAAAGAGGATAAAAACGAATAAAATATTATAACCATCATTCCTGCAGATTCATACTGGCAGGCGTTAGCTAGAGGGGTGTCAGGGCAGAAAACCTCCACGTGTGCCCGGGGACTGGGGTTCCTTTCTGGATACGTCCGGGGGGAAGACCAGTGTTCGGGCCGGTGCATCCTGGGGTGCGGGCAGCGATTTCCCATTGGGATTATTTCCCAGTGGGATTTCGCTGTCCGCATGCTAATGTTCTGCCAGGAGGATAGATGTTTGCTGTGCCTGGCCTACACTTGTATACCTAATAATAACATTTTAATCAAAACGAATGATCAATTACCTGTTATACATAAATACTAGTTTCGTTTGTTCGGTAACATAGCATTGTCATAGTCGCACGACCACTCTATTTGGAACAGTACCATCAATTTATTTAACGTTTTTCCCACTCATATTTACTAATAAGCACAAACTCTCATACAGGACTTACATGCACATACACATAACACCCTCACACATTCACACACTACACTACACACGCAATCCTACAATAACATCACCTTACATTACACTTCACTAATATTATACCACCTTTATTATAGACTAGCTTCCGCCCGCGACTCCGTCCGCGCGGTTGTCGGTCTTCGCGTGGATGGTTTATTTCTCCATTTTGAGTAACTCTGACAATGACATCTTATAAATATCTATTGGACCCAAATACGGCTAAGAGGCTAAGAGGCTCTATTGAGCTACTGCTGTTGAGCTCGCGTTCTGTAGTAAATATTTTTTTCATAGTTATTCCGACCTTGATAAGTAGCATGTAGCAGTAAATTACTGACAGTGACGAAAAGTTTGCAATAATAAAAAAGTGATCGTGATAATGCGACAGAAAGTTAATTGAGAGCTTCAGCATACACAACATTGTTAGTGAGCTCGTCCGGAATCTAAACATGAAGATTTCTTGGACTGCTCACACGGGAAAGAGCGACGTAAAGTTGCCCGTGTGAAAAACAACTCGCGGTAAGATCTACGCCAGCAACTCCTAGGGTCTGACCTTGAGCCTTATTTATTGTCATGGCGTAACACAAAGCTACAGGAAACTGTATTCTCTTAAATTGAAATGGAAAATTATCCACTGCGGGTAATGCAACGTGTGTTCGCGGTTCTACAGAACAACGTCTATGAATAAAACTGAAAAATAAGATTTTTTTTTCTACGTATTTTTCCAGGATAAAAAGTATCCCATTTTATGCCCAGGATAATAAGGTATAATTATACCAAGTTTCATCGAAATCGAACCGTTAGTTTTCATGTGATGCCTGCATATACAGACAGACAGACAGACAGACAGACAGACAGACAAAAATTTTTTTAATCACATATTTGCGTTTAGTATCGATCCAGCAACACCCCCCGCTATTTATTTTTTCAATATTTTCAATGTACAGAATTGACCCTTCTACAGATTTATTATATGTATAGATTTACCTTTGTATCGAAACAGTTTTCTAATAGTGATAATATTATATATAAACTAAATCAAGATAAATGTTCAAAGGGGTGTGAGCCCGGAGGTCTGTCATACAGGTCCCGAACCTAGTTCAGACTCCAGCTCTCACAAAGGTCCTAGCATACCTAAGGCAAAATTATATATACACACTGCTGTAGCAATGTACCTTTATGAGAGAAATAAACTGTATTATTGTTATTATTAACTGTCTAATGAAATGAGCATTATACGCGTGCCAACTCGGGAGATGTATTGTGTCCAGAGCTGCTCATGTATTAACAGGGTTCGCAGACTATTAATATCTAGTATCTCTTTATTCACCATCTAGCGCTCGTTACGGTGTATCAGTCTGAAAGCGAGTGTTGTCACGCTGACCGATCACGTCTATACCTACTCGGGGACACGCACGTGATCCAATGTCGAACATTATTACCTACTCTCTCTGTAACTTAAAACGTGCACACACTTCACATTAATTTGCCTTACATACACACAATATTGACACCAGACACTACCTAATAAGACTTCAAAGTGCCCTTCCTTTAAGGTAGGTATAACCTACCTGTTAAGTGCCGTTCTGCCAAGGGTCAAAGGTCACTGAATGACAGCTAACCATGGTATCCGTACCCTTCCTTTAAGTATATTCAGGTAGGTATAACCTACCCGTTAAGTGCCGCGTGCTGGTAAGGGTCAAATGTTACTGAATAACAGCTAATAATGGTATTAAGTAGCTACAATAATAAATAATGGATATTTTTTCTAAACAGAAATAATCGATTCACGACAAGTGAGTAGGTAAGGTCTTGAAAATATTTAAGAGCGTTTACGTCGAACGGCATTTCATACAAACTTTAAAGCCCTTGTTTTTCGAAATGAATGAACCGATTCTAATGAAACTTCATACGCATAAGCAGGATACAAAGGTCTAAAAAGTTACGTAAGAACATTTTCAAAAAATAGTGTTACAGCCAAATTAGACTAATTTTAAATTTTCCATAGAAACAGATTTCCAGCTTGTAAATTTTTTGAAAATAAGATATTTCAAAAATCTATCTTTAAAGTAACTTTTTAGACCTTATATAGTATCCTGCTTAGGTGTATGAAGTTTCATTAAAGTCGATTCGATCATTTCGAAAAACAAGTTTGTATGAAATGCCGTACAGCGTAAACGCTCTTAAGAATACATGCAAATTTTTAACAAAGCTCGGAATAAAGACGTCTTATTTGCTTCATTCATTTACAAAGTCTCTCAGACGGGACCTACAGATTAAAATTAAAGAGGAAATACGGGTGGTCTTTTCCCCATACAAACGCTCTCGCCTGTGTCTTTCTGGTCTATGACTATAACGCAATGTTTTTTTTTTTACAAAATAATAAATATTAACTACTTGTATGTTCCTATGTTTTCTTTTTTGATGACACATTATTTTTATAAGCACTAGAACCCTCAAAAAATGCCGATTTAAACCGCTGTCAACAAAGGCCTAGTTACAAATTTGACAACTATTAATGAAAAAAAAAAAACATAGGGACACAGTATATATCTTTCTTACTCAGTTTATGAAATATCTTTTGAATTGGTCTAATATTGGCGGAAGAAATAGGCGAGAGCCAAACTTCGAAATATGACTTTTTACTTAGGCTTTTTCAAAAGTCTCTCCGACCGCATTACCTCTTAAGAACATTATCTAGGTCTCACCCGCTAGCGCTTTCTCTAAAACTGACACGCTCCAGCGCTGTAAGTAGAATATTTAAATTACTTAATGTAGGTATGGTTAGAAAGGAGGTGACTGCCGAAAGACGTCTGAAAGAGATGTATAAAAGAAGAATACATGTTGCGCCGATCCCAAATAAATTTGGATGAGGACACGAGAATGACTGACTGACTTATTATTCCTAGTGCATTGCGATTTATTCCGGTCTGGGGGCCTAAAAAGGCCACTTTGGAGAATCATAAAAGGATTACATTATGAATCGTAATATGGCGAAGACAGTCTGTGTTTCTCTTTTTTCGCTGCACTACGTAGGTATAATCAAAGAGATTGGGATTTGAATTTGGATCGGATTGATTGATATTTTAGCACAGACAAAAAAAAATAACTGAAAAATGCTTCACCAATGGGATTTCATACGATTAACTTAACGGTTAACTGTTAAGTTATCCTTTTATGATTCTGATAAAGTGGCCTTTTAGACCCCCGAACCGACCCTCTCCTCGATCCCCTACTAGTTCGTCTTCTGTTTAATTATCTGTCTTATCAACTTGCTTTCTCTAATTCCGAGGATTTTTACTTTGACATTCGCACGAGTATCTAAAGCGAACCTAATAGTCAAAGGTAATAGCGTAATCTTGGGTTGGAGGGCAGACTTCATGGTAACTTAATTCTTTCTGTCTTACAAAATAATACCCCAGAAACGCTTTGTACTATTTGTGTCTGTCATCCAATATATAAAAGAAACCATTAGAACATCATCATTGTGATCCAAGCATCTTTCAATTCCACTCTTCATCCCCCACATTTTTTAAATGAAACGCATTATCCAAGCCAATTTTTAAAAAACGATAATCGTAAATCATGCGAACGTAATTTGATGGAGAAACCCCGTGCCCTAACCGAAATGATCGTCGCGTTTATAGGTCAGTCATTTGTTCGGAAAACTGAAAGGCGGCCTCTGTCTGTGTCTGCGTTAGGGTTCGCCGATCAATCGCACTCTCGCGCGACTATCGCGTTGGTTTAGGTACGCGGGGTAAGAAAATAATATTAATCACACCATCTTTGTTATTGATATTTATAACAAGTTGCCAAAGCCGGTTACAGAACTTAGCGATGGAAAATTCAAAACCCTCATCAAACGTGTCCTTATCAAAAAAGCATATTATAAGATTAAAGACTACGTGGAAGACAAGCTAGTCTGGCAACAATTTCTTCATGTGGCTTCCCTGGCTTCTCATTAACGGCATAACTATGTAAATGTCTATTAACTGCTCTCAAATTACGATGTTTAATTTTTATTTAATTATTATTATTATCTTTTTTTTACATACTTTTTGACATAATTTCTTTATTATTTGACATTATATACAGACACTTGAAATTTTTCACCTCTTTATTAGTGGTTTTAATGAGAATCATAACACTTGGTTTTAGTAGGTTTTTATTATTATTTTTCTTTTTTTATTATCTATCCTTTTGATAGATTCTTATTTTGTAAATGTGAGGACTTTGTAGGCCTTATAGACTTTAGATCTGTAGACCATTTTCTATTTTATCAAGTACTTGGTACTTGTTGACAGGCCTGCGCTGTCCTCCCATACCTACTGTAATCTGGAAACATTGTAAAAGCCAATTATTTTTAAAAAGAGTAACCATGGAGTTTCTTGCCGGTTCTTCTCCATAGGAAACGACCAATTGGAACCGTGCACCTAGCTTCTGAGGTTTCATAAGTGCCCACGTAGGTTTATGTGAAATAAAACATTTTGATTTTGATTTTGATTGCACGCCCAAGAAAGCTATTTACTACACCTAATATTACGAGCTGTAGGTAGTACCTACATAAGGCCACATGTCGTTCAGACTTTACTCGCCAACTACGGTTTTGGAAGAAAAAGAAAGATATAAGTACGAATGCGAAAATATTTACGGTCAATGTGCCACTACCGGCGCGCGCCGTGTCGTTCCTGTTCTGTTATCTGTTACGCCTGCTTCACGAGATAATCAACACTAAAGAAAATAATTGAAAAACTTCTAACGTTTTAATTTCTCATTTTTTCACATATTTGCCGAATACTGCGCTTTTGGCTACTTTGTATAAATGTGTCCTTACATAATTATGTTATGATTATAATGTGCGTTTTATTTGAGTAAAATAAACAATTTTTCTTTCTTGCTTACTACATCTAATTTGAGATTCATAAATAAAAAAAATTCCAACTACTCAAGAAATCCTTCATCCAAACAGATTAACAAGGTATAAGTGCTGTGAGCAGAGTAAACATTGAATTGTAGTCCTTACAGATATATTTTTAAGAGTGAATGTTGGTGTTTGTTGACTTAGTGAACAGTTAAGGGATTTAGTTGAAGTGCCTCCAGCGCGTACTAATTGACGGCTAAGTCTCAACTGCGACACGATGTCTGTACTTCTACAAAGTTGGATACTTGACTGGTGACGTAGCGGCGGCATATACACACATGGCAACTCGCTCCCTATTACATGGGACTAATGTAGCTAAAATCCTACCAACTCTTCCATTGATACTTCTCTATAGAATAGAATACTCTTTATTATGTACACCATATAAATTACAGACATAAATATAGAAACTGTACAAAGGGTGAAACAATGGGAGGTCTTATCGCTAAGAGCGATCTTTGAATCTCGCTCGCCTACCGTACGCGCGGCAACACGTAATTAGTTGTGCTCGCATAATTAAATCCTTCATTAGTATTAAAAATCAATTGCTAGTATAAAAGAACATTCTGTTGTGTGGATAAGTGTACGCGCTAAACAGTGTTCAAGTTTGTTTTTAAATCCATCAAGTGGTTAATGAATAAACACGATTTTAAACAATATCGATTGCAAAAAGTATAACACCCACCTATGAGGCGCATGAGTCATCGTGTCAACGGCCAGTTAAAGCGACGTACCGAGGTCATTGAACGACCTTCACCGACACACTGCGCATCGTCGACTACACTCGGCGGTACTTCGTATTACGTAGAATAAAGACAGCTGTATTGGAACTCGCCCGCTACTCCTGCGCATCGCAACAAATTTGATGATAACTGAGTGAGTAAGGGCGACTAATTTATCCAGTTAACGCATGCCACCTGATCATTATTTATTCGAATTTTGACTGCCAAAACCTACCTAATAATCGTCACAGATACCATACCCTGAAACACTAAAAATGATGATGCGACACTCTCCTCCTAAAAGTCCAGCATCACCCCATTATACCTCTGAACCAGATCTAACAACATTATCCACATCTACGCACGATAATGTCAATGTAACCAATGTAACCCAGAGAAAAAGAAAACGGGAAAACGATGAATTGGAGCGTATGGAAAACATGATGAAGGAAATGAAGACTATGATTACCGAGCTAGTTTCAAAACAAACGCATCAAAGTGATAAAATGGATATCTTGCAGTCCGCTTTAGATGATATTAGATCTCAAAATTTAGCCATTAGTACACAAAATTCAGAAATTAGTTTGCAAAATGAGGAAATTCGGAAGTCGATGGCATTTTTGTCAGATAAATATGATGATGCTATTGTAGATATAACTAACCTACAGGCAGAGTGCAGCAAACACCAGGCAGTAATAAACGCGCTGGAACAGAAAATTGAATTTTTGGAAAAAAGTCTGAAAGCAAGTTCGATTGAAATAAAAAACATTCCTACCTCAGAGCCTGAAACCAGTGAAACCCTCACAAGCACAGTCCAAAAACTCGGCAACGTCATCAGCCAGCCTTTGCAGAAGAATGATATTAAAAATATCTTCCGCCTGAAGAGCAAGACAGAGTCAACTGGTATGGTTATTGTGGAATTTTCGTCACCTGCAGTGAAAGAAAAATTTCTGACGTCTACTAAAAACTACAACAAGAAAAACAAAGAAAATCGTCTTAACACTACGCATCTGCACGAAAAGTGCCCTAAACATCCGTTGTACATTTCTGAAGTCCTCACCGCCATGACAAGACGTCTTCATTACCTAGCACGAGAATTTATAAAGAATAGTGACTATGAACAATGCTGGACGGCAAATGGAAAGGTATACGTGCGCGAGAAGCAAGGTATGCCCAGTCGATTAATTAAATCAGAAGACGATCTGAAAAAATTGCGTAAACAAAAGTGACTAAGCTCCGTCATTTCATTACACTTTATCTTGTTTAAATTACCAAAATTAAAAATTGTCTTGTTTAGAACTTATATAATTAATCAAAATATTACTAACCAACAACTAATTTACACATATCTACACTATTACTTCAAAATTATATTAAAAATAACCCAAATACAGTCACATAAATATACAAACAGCTCTTCATTATCAATCACAAATAAAGCACACACTATACACTATATTATACATCATACATACCTCATATTTACACTTAATTACTTGCTTGGGCTGATTACAAGAACAGATAATGTTGATAAATCATCTCCCCATAGATCCATTATCTGCGTCGTAGTTGTACTAACTTTGCAACACGCAACGAAAAGTAATAATAAAATATTGAACATTGAAATATATAACGTTAAAATTCGATAACTTACAGAACAACATACAAAACATCGACTCAGTCTCTGTCTCTGACTCTGCGACCTGTGACCTTGACAACTGTGTTCCGCCTAATTTTAAACCAAACTTGTCACTCAAAATACTAAATCAAAATATCCGTAGTATTACTAAAAATATTTCAGGTTTCTACACAATCCTAGCTAGAACAAAAATTGAATGGGATATTATTGCATTAACAGAGTGCTGGCTTCCTGGTACACACAACATACCTGATTTGGACAATTATGATCGGTTTAGTACTATCAGCAATCTTACACAAAATGAGGGTGTTGTTGTTTATGCTAGGAAGGAACTCAAGGTCTCCGTAGAAGAACCCACATTCCTAAATGCCAACTGTCTCCAAATAAAAGTAGATCAAAATACAGTACTCCTAGCAATATACCGACCTCCAGGCTATAAAGACATCACTAACTTTCTTAATTCATTAAATGATACCTTAACCAATATTGCACGCTACAATAATATAATAATTTGCGGAGACATAAACATTAATATCCACGATCTATGCCGTGACCCAAACAAGCATAACTACTTAAACTTGTTGGCATCACATGGTCTACTGCCTGCCCATACACTGCCCACTAGACAACAAGCATGTCTTGATCACTTTGCCTTAAAAAGTCAGCGGCCTGCTTCTACACTTGTTGCCCATTCTGCACTGACCGATCATGACACGGTCTTGCTGTTTCTCTCAAAGAAAACCACTAATACGGCTATGAGAGAAACAGTAATCCGGGTCAATCACGACCAGTTAGACATAGACCTTGGCCAGCTAGACTATAGTGAAGTCTACAACAATCGAGATCCTCATGTAGCAGCAGAAACTATGGTTAATCTAATAGGGCGAGTTATAGAGACCAATTCACAAACTGCCAAAGTACCTAACCGTAAAAAAATTATGAAACCATGGATAACCCCAGGGCTTCTTCGCTGTGTTCGACACAGAGACAATTTGCATAAAAAATTTAAAAAAGCGCCTGATAATGATGATCTACAAATAACCTTTACCAGATACAGAAACTTCTGTAACAAATTATTAAAGAAAATAAAAAAAGAATACGAAAAGAATCAAATAAGCAAAGCAGGAACAAACCCCAAGCAACTATGGGCTGCAATAAATAATTTGACAAACAGGACTAAAAAGAAAGAAACTCCATCACATCTCCTAGCTCTGTCACCCACCCCAAAAACATCGGTAAATTCAGTTAACGATTACTTTGCTCAAATTGGTAAACAGCTCGCGGAAAAAATAACAAGCCCACCAGAACCAATCAAAGTCATTAATAATAAGAACTTGCACTCAATGGTTTTGCTACCAACAGACGAAGATGAGGTTGAAAAATTATTAATGTCCCTTCGTAGCGATTGTGCACTGGGATGTGATAGAATATCAAGTAGTATTATTAAAAAACATAAAGCCACAATTGTGCCCCCGCTTACATACATTTGTAACCTAGCTCTCTCAACAGGTAAATTCCCTAAAGTCTTTAAAAGATCAATCATACACCCGATCTACAAGAGTGGGGACAGAAGCCGTGTCAGCAATTATAGACCCATAGCTGTTTTGCCTGCCCTGTCAAAAGTTCTAGAGAGGATAATGAACAAAAGGCTTGTTGATTATCTCGAAAAACATAACCTTCTATCTCCAACACAATACGGCTTTCGGTCTGGCAAATCAACGTCCGACGCAGTACACGATTTGACAAACTTTGTTGTGACCAACCTGGACAAGGGGGAAAAGGTGCTAGGCATATTCTTAGACCTTGCTAAGGCATTTGACACGGTTTCTGTGCACATTCTCATCCAAAAATGGAGAATTTGGGAATAAGAGGGGTTCAACTTAAACTTTTTGAGAACTACTTGAGTGAGCGTACCCAGTGCGTTAAAATAAACGAACACATAAGTGACGAACGAGCAGTCTCATATGGCGTCCCTCAAGGAAGCGTGTTAGGTCCCACTCTGTTCCTTATATATATTAATGACCTGGGTATGCTCACACTCCCCAAGGGTAAGATCATAACTTTTGCAGATGACACGGCGCTCCTCTTTAGCGCTGATACATGGGACGAAGTTTTTTCATACGCGCAATCGGGCTTTAATACAGTGTCAAATTGGTTACGCAGTAATGTTCTTACACTCAATGTGGAGAAAACCAACTATATGACCTTCTCTCTTAGAACAAATGGTAACGTCCCAAACTCCTCAGCGCCCTACACAATAATAACACACAATTGTCCACAACCGCACGATAACACTGTGTGTACCTGCACTCACCTTCGAGGCACTAGACACGTTAAGTATCTGGGAGTTATAATCGATAGTACTCTTAGATTCCAGGAACACATTGACACACTTAAAACCAGGTTACGCAAGCTAATATATATTTTCAAAACCTTGAGACGAGTAGCTGATGACAAGTTAAAGAAATCAGTATACTTTGCCCTTGCTCAGTCACTGTTAACCTATTGTGTCACTGTCTGGGGAGGTGCTCCGAAAACTACAATGATTGAATTAGAGAGAGCCCAAAGAGCTATCTTAAAAGTGTCCTCGTTCCTGCCATACCGGTATCCCACAGAGCTCCTATACAAGGAGGCTAAAGTCTTGACAGTGCGTCAACTTTTTATTCTTAATATCGTATTAAAACAGCACTCATTACTTACCTATCATCCCACGGCTTCACATCGCAAAAGACGGTACAACCCCGTAGACCGCCGTCTAATGCACCAATCTACTACACAATTTTCAAAGCGGTTTTTCTGCCACCTAGGTGGTTTTCTATATAACAAAATAAACAGGATGTCACCTAGTTAACCTCACTAAAACTATGTGCAAAAAGAAGGTTACTGCCTTACTAGAAAAACTAAATTATGAGGATACTGAAAACATACTTACCTCTATGGTGTAATATCAGATATAGCTATAACCTTACAAAATACAAACCTACTTACATCATCATTCTCAAGTCCTAAAGTTACCTTTAAGTCACATAATATATAATATAATATAACACTATCACTCAGTCACGCACGCCCATAAAAGCGCCAGCACATTCACACACCAACATGTCGCTCACACAGACCAACACCACTCCACACACACACACACACACACACTTCTACACACAAATAACCTAATTAACAAAAGCTTAGTTTTTAATCATGTATAGTTCAAAATTTAAAATTTCCACTCGAGCCACCAATCTTTTTATAATGTTGATGTTTTATCTTTAAGGTTGTCAGTGTACAAGTACATAACAAAATGAAATGTATCTTTTTGTAAAAGGGCGGAGACCTGGTGTCCTGAAACACAGGCCTAGAGCTTAGTTTAGGCACCAGTCTCCCACAATATTAAAGTGTTATCTGACTCTGATACCATGTAACATAAGTACTTTTATAATATTGTGGTGAGAAAATAAATCTTATTATTATTATTATTATTATTATTTTAAAGACAACGAGACAACGTTTGGATGGATTGAAAAGAGGAAGGACAGAAAAATACTGTTGTAAGTCTGTGGTGTGCCATATATATAATACAATAAATAAACAATAATAAAGTTTATTATACTAATATACTAAAATAAATATTAGGTACATATAATAATAAAGTTGGTGGTGGTGGTTTATAGGTGTGATTCTTCTAGTAGGTATTATAGCCAACTTGTAATACGTTCCACAGCACTCAGATATCAATTAGCACAAGAAATACGGAGGAGACAGGTACGAGATAGATAGAGAGCTATCCTCGGTTATTAACGGCCAGTTTCTTCATCAACAACTAAAGTAATCAGTCAAAGTATTGACTTTTATTTGACCTTTAGGTACTGATACTTCAGCAAATGTGTTTGTTCATTCAAGTAACAGCTAAAATAGTGAAGAAACAAAGGAGACGTTCAATAAGTATGGGGCATGGTACTAAAATAATTGAAAATTTAAACAGCCTTCTGAACTGTATAGGCTGAAAGAGGGTAATTATTTTGATGTATTTGGACATTTAATTTTTTATACAGCCGCCCGTTTTTTTTAAAACAAGTCTTGTAAAATAAAATAAGCAGTTTAGGTTACTGGTAATACTGGTATTCAGCTGCATCCGGTTAGACTGGAACCCGACCCCAACATAGATAGGGAAAGGCTATGCAGATGATGACTTTGGATGTTACTTGATGAAGAAACTAGCCGTAATTATACTCACAAAGTTTACAAGGATACAAGCCGAAAGCGAAAGTACATCGGTCAGAAAAACACGGTAACTTCTGATCCACTACAGTGAAATTGCAAATTACTTTTAGAATAAACGCTAAGCACCCATAAGCATAACATTAAGTAATGTAGAACATAGGACAATAAGAAAATAAATTCCTTTTTCTTTTTTTTTATCGCGACACTAACCCAACTAGAAAACAAGTTGTGAGTTCAGAGAATATACTTTTATCGCTAGATAAATAGGCCTGAAGAACCAAGGTAACCGACATAGCCCGAAGAATTGCCAAATTTAAGTGTCAGTGGGCAGGGCACATTGCTCGCAGAACAGAATATGGCCGACGGGTCCGAAAAGTCCGTAAGACGTAACGTCGGAAGGCCTTCCACAAGGTGGACCGAAGACCTTGTGAAGGCCGCAGGAACTCGTTGGATGCGAGAAGCATAAGACCGCTTTCACATTTAGGCGACTTTAGCAGCGCGACAGTCGCGCGACCGTCACCCATTCAGAATTTCACATTACAGACACGTTACAAACAGAAGCGCACCAGCCGCGCGTCCGCTGCGCTTCTGTTTTTATTATGAAATTCTGAATGGGTGACGGTCGCGCGACTGTCGCGCTGCTAAAGTCGCCTATATGTGAAAGCGGCCTAAAACCAGTCGAAGTCCATTTCGACCGCTTTGTGCAAGCACCACCAAGTACTTGGGGGTGGCCTACGTCCAGCAGTAGACGTCTTTCAGATGAAATGATGGTGATGAAATTGGCCTGACAGGGTTAAAATAACGCGAGTACTTTAATAGTAACACAATAAAATAATGCCTCAAATGCTTATCAGAGAATACGCGATGGCTTGCCAAAATTTTTTCGTTTACTTAATCGAAAACGAAGATCTTCGCACTTCGCTTTGATTTATTTTCCCTGCTTCAACTGTAAGCAAAATTGAATTTGCATATCTTCGGGGAGTGCAAGTGTTAAATTAAAGATTTATTTTCCGACTTCAACCGCCAAAGTGCAAATATTATTTTACATTTTGTTTTAGATTGAATGTTTTACATTCAGGATTTTACGCTGGTTAGGGACTAAAATCTGAATACAAAATGTACATGTTAGTTCATAATATTTATCTAGGATTTCATTATTGTCGCATAGCTAGGCATCTATCACTTCCAAGTTTCTGCTTGAGTACATCAAGGATATTTTTTGTGTACAATCAAATATTATCTAGTGTCCACATATCGCTCAAAGAGACCTGCCAGTCAATTCTGTAAAAATCTCACCGTGAAAACTTAGGTGAAGTGAGTTTGTTTTTGCTAAGAATCGACACTATTGACAGCTCGCTCCACGCTCACTTCACCTAAGTTTTCACGGTAAGATTTTTATAATAATAATAATATTTAGGCCCCTAGAGTGTCAAAAGATATCAAATTCAGCATTAATTCGCATTTTGTGCATTAAAGCAATTTTAAAATGGGTTATAAAGACAGACTTTTAAATCGGCGATAAGTAGATCTTAGCAGATAGCATGACAATCTCAGTTTGGCGTTATGTGTATTTTTAGTTCATAGGTACATATTAGTACCAGAGACAAAAGTTATTGCTAATGGGTTCTGGTTTCCAGTTTAAATGGAAAAAAAACCAGAATATTTTTATTCATCTTTCACTCTTTTAACACAATTGGTTATACGGAGCTACCTACATGGCAAACTAGCGAAGCAACAAAAAATCTATTAAAAATATATGCTCTTGCATGCACTGGTCCACCATCAACACCACCAACAACACCACTTCACACTATCCAGTCGGTCGCCAAGTTTAAATTGGTTTCCACCATCACCTACCCTCCGCCGAGAGAATGGGAAAACTAGTAACGAGAAAATTTTGCTACGTAGGTACCTATAGGTATTAAGCTATTTATTAAGTAAAAGTTGGATGCCAAGTAGAGGTTACGTAATGGCCCCTGCCACTCTGATAGCCGAGAATGGCGCTAAAGCATCATTTATTACAGCAACAAATCAATCAACCAGCTATCAACAAAAATGAACTCCAGAAAAAAAGATTTACGTAAAATAATCTAGGTAGTCAAACTACAAAGTTGCCTCAGGGACTCACGATGATACTACCTGAAAATTGCTCTTTATAAACTGCTTCATGAAACTCCTCGTATGAATTTTCAACATTTTAGTTTGGGAATATCTGTGCCCGGGGAGCTTTATTGTTCAGCGCTATGGAGTTAAAACTTATTTACTTCAATACATTTCTATGTAAGTAGTTGATACTCGAGTTTATAAGCCTGAATCTATTGGCGGTGACGGTTCCATCATTTCTCCGATATTAGCGAATAAGGCTTCAATAAAAGTAACAAGTTAATTAGAAGGATTTCTCGCGCCTCGACCTATTTTTACGTAATTCAGGAAGATAGTTCTGTAGTGATTGGCTACAATTATATTTGAAGTGAAAACTTCTTTAAGCGCGTTGGGCATTTTTTGAGATGGGAAAAAACCATCGAACTCGCGCCACTGTTGCCGTAAGCGACACCGCGCGTGTTTGGTTTATAAGACGATTAAAAAAATACCCGCTTCGGATGTGTTCAGCTGTCCTCGGGATGTACTCGGTTTTTATGTATATCCGATATGTCAGTGAGTGATCACAATGTATTGTTTGTGTTTTGTTTTCACTTCTGTCGGAACTCCCGGACTGCATTTTTTTATTATTTTACCAATAGGTATTAGGCATTTTTTCAATAAGGGAAATTTATAATGTAGGCAAATAGTATCTGTACGAAAGCTGCTGCCTCGCGTAGATATACGTTTTCAGAATTAGTATTCATGAGACGAACGCTAAAAGTCTAAAAATGGTAGGTATAATTTCAGCAGGTACCATCACAGCTTACAACCCTTTTTTAACAAGAAAACTTTTCGTTGTTGTAAGAAAGGACTAGGGCTTGATTATGATAAAATAACTGATTGGTTTTTTTGTACATCTACATCTTGTTTAGCAGCTAAGTATTTTGTTTAGATTATTTAAATTATTTATATGATAGATGATATTTCTGTAACAAACTATAAACGTAGTTTTAGGTATATCTTTATTACAGGTAAATGGCGTGCACGTGCAATGTCAGCTGTATAAGGTACGTCCTGCGAACAGTGGAGTCGTAATGACCTGAGATGGGATAAAAGATTACTTTGCAACAGTGACCCTCTCAGTAGCAATTACAGATAAGCTCAGTAATGCTGAGTGTAGACGACATCATAAGGGCGGTTCTATGTTCTATGTTATGGATTTGTTTCCGTACTTAGTCCTCCAATGAACCATTATGCGTGCTTAAGGGCGGTTTGTTATATGGTCTTTCTCTGCATTTGCAATTAATTAAATAGAAATTAGAACGAATTGCTCCATAGGTATTGTAGTTGGAAACTATGTGCAACTAAAATAACAGTACCTAATATTCACTATACAGCCAGATAACTATGATAAATATTATCCTACTAGCTGCGCCTAGCGGTTCCACCCGCATAACTTTTGATCCCGTGGAAATATCGGAATAAAAAGTTGCCTATATGTTAATCCAGGGTGTCAGCTACCTCCATACAATGTTTTTCTATCAAAATTGGTCCAGCCGTTTGAGCGTGAAGAAGTAACAAACATAAACACACACACACACACACTCACAAACTTTCGCCTTCATAATATTAGTGTGATTATACCAAGTCTTGTTTGTGGTTCATACGAGCTTTCATAATCAGGCTATTTTACGAGCTTAAATCAAATGAAGAGTTAATTAAATGACACCACACATTATACAACACCTAATGTTCACGCACATTATGTTCATACTGTTGTGAACCTTTAAGTTATTAGACTGTATTTCATGATTATCTTTAGTGTATTCTAATAGTTGCTTGTAATAAATCGTGTTCTGACAGAATAATAATGTAGCAACTACACCACAGTGCGGAACAGTCGAGATACCCTTTTGTACAAAAATTATGTTCAAAGGGTATAATAAACTAGTTATTTTCGATATTCATGATTATTTGTTTTTTTTTATATATAATAATATGCTCTCGGCAAAGCAATTAGGAGTTGAGGGTGCTTTTATTAACGTGTCGTAAACAATAAAAAATTTGATTGACGAGTTGTTTATAACTTCACAGATACTTTCTGCCCAATGTTTGAATTTTTTAATGTGTGAATTTGACAATACTAATTTAGTTTGATTATATTTGATGGGTTTCTGTGTGCGATGTATTTAATAAACAAGTTGGAACTAACAGAGATCACCTTGTTGGTTTGGTTTTAATGTAGTAGTTAATAAGTCTACAGCAAACTCTCTCGAACTTCAGACTCAAGTTTACAACCAAGATATTTGTGATTTCGCTTGCACATAATTTGACGGTCGTAAACCTACACTAGTGAAGGAGAACATTCTGAAGCATAATGTTTTGGTACGATGAAATGTACGAAACGTTGGGGAGTGTGGAAAAGGTAAACATAAAACAAGAAGCCTTTAGGTACTCCTACAATGCATTATGTATAATTAAATAGATCTTAACCATCACGATTGTCTGAAGTTTATGCAGGAATAAAACTTTACAGTACTGTTCTTCAAAGACTCGTACCAATTAAGAAATGAAAAGGCCCAAAAGGAACAGACACACTATACTACTAATGGCTGATTTATCAATCGCAAGATAATTTTTATTGGCGAAATTAAATTGATGTCTGACAGATTTTGTATGGAAGAACTGTCAAAAATTCAAAATTATTCTTCGGATAAAATTCTGAGTTATTAAGTTTAAGTCTTAAGTTTTGTTTCTGTCTTTCTCAGTAATAAGGAAAGAGAACGGCATATATTATGCTCAAAATGTAGCGCTATCGCCTATGGTTAAAATGTTATGATAGGCAATAATCCGACTAAATAGAATGGTTGGCGGTTAGTGAATTAAGGTATTTAGTGGTTGTTGAATGTTTATTCCTTACTGTTGTGTCATCGAGTGTCGTTTTCAATTTTTTATTTGTTGACATTGCGGCTGCCCAAATTCAAAACCTAGTAACAGGTGATTTGAAAAAAAAACGGTTTTTGGCATTTTTCGACTTACTAGATAGTATCAAAATGATGTGGACCTTAAAACACCCAGTTTCATACGTAATTTAAAAAAAATAATTTAGCAAGTCTAAGCAATTTGGCATGATTACGAAAATTTCCTTGAAGTACAAATTTTAAACTTAGTATGTCTAAATACAAATTTAAAACCCTAGCAGCTCAAGCGACTTACTAAGTTATGAATTTGAAATACCAACTTGCTATGTTTTGAATTTGGCGCCAATTGCAAAATAGATGAAATTTCGTTTAGTATGTCCAGTGTCACCGGCGCACGGAGACTCGTGCGCCGGTGACACTGGACATACTAAACGAAATTTTCATTTTATTGTGTTTTAATACGGAGCGAAACACTCAGTGTTTCGCTCCGTATTAAAAAATAATAAAATGAGTTACAGGCAATTTTATCGGTCCAGGCGTATAATGCGTGCTTTGCAGAACGTAAACGAATGCAGGTAAGAAATAATTTATTCATTATAGTTACGAAAATGTAAAAGAAACGTGACATAACCTCAAAATATAATTGTCGTTGCATTATTTTCATAATAAAACTAACATTAAACTGGTATGTTGTGCAGACTTACTAAGTTTTGATATTGTTTTTACATTTATATTTGGGTAAATTCACAAATAAAAATAAAGTATGAGCGCTTCAAGTGTAACTATACTCTAAAAATAATTACGAGTATAACAACTAAAATGTCAACAATATAGCACAACTTTTCGCCAAACATCCAAATTGCTATCTCTTCTAGTTTCTTCGGGCGAACGAATCAAAGTAGCCGACTAGTTTTTTGGCTCTCCTGAACATTTTTGTTGGAAGGAGTTACTATGTTTTGATTTTAAGCAGCCGATTGTGTTCACGGCGTTTTTTAATTAAATTCAGGGAAATAAGTTTACAAAAAGACAATAATACAATGAGGACCAGTGTGGCACAATTTTAGAAACGGCACCAATCCTGTCGCTTCTGCGCAAAGAATAGCCGGCTCATTTGTCGGAGCAAAAAGTTGTGTGATCCAATCTTCCAAAGAAAGATACCTAATTGTTCCGGGTCTGGGTGTTTGTGCGTGTGTGATAGATTTGTGTTTGTAAATGCACCCACGACACAGGGGAAATCCTAGTGTCCAATGTTTAAAGAAAAAAATGTGTATTTTGTAGCAACTAAGTATGTGTTTTTATGTCAATTTTTGTGCTCCTTATTTTGTTAAATATGCTGTATGTTTCCCATATAATAATAAAATAAATGAAAAGGTTGTTTAAGTAAAATGTCTTTTATTTAAATGTAAGTTAATATTCGTCACAGAAAGCCTCCTAGGTAGCTGCTTAATGCCCTGCCCATTGGTTAGCTAGAATTTCATTTTCCCGTAATTTTGGCTTGAAATTGACGTTGTTTATGTCGTTGGTCTTCAAATTCAGCAGCCGCCGACATATTCCATGCTAAATAAGCTCGTCCAGACATTATTTTGACTCATAATACTCAAAAACGTATATAATTTCAATGTAAACATATTGCTAGTGAGTGACGTAACTACTATCGTAAGCGTATTTTTCGATAGCGTCTGTCAAATTAGTGACTCATGGTGCCGTTTTGTATGGCGACAGCTGAAAAACGTTAGTGACTATCGAATAGATTACGTTAGGTTTCTTACCTTTCGAAATCTATAGTGCTCATGGTACGAATTTTAATTATTTCATACATGTGGCACTGTACAATATTTCATACATATTATTTACGGAGACGCTAGTGAGTCTTGGTTGTGCAAACTCATGGTAGAGCTACTGGTGTTGGAAAAATCAGCCCTTATAACGTTACGTGATGCGGTTAAATGTTAGAATATTATAAATGTTTCAATGTTTCTTAAAGAAGTTATTTAGGTTTTACAATTTTTTTTTTCAGTCTTTATGTGTTTTTCCCCTGGCTTAGTTTGTGTCGCATCTCAGTGATGCGAGTTTGACTGGCTCTGAGTCGCTCGAAGCGGCTGGAGATTAAAGAGTTTGCACTCGCCATGGAACAGCTGGCCTATGTATAAGTAGTCTTCTTTTCGACATAGTCGGGCCCAGATAGGTTAGTTTCAGAGCAGCTCTTAACATCGTGAATAATGTTTCACATAACAGCCTACTACCAAGACAGAGGAACATGTTTAATAACAGAGGTACCCTCAAGGGAGTACACACAGTACTAGCAACAAAATTTAGGGGTAAGCATCTGAAACATTAAGTAACAAGCCAATGGGTTGGACTGACGAGTTAATAGGCTCACGTGCTTACTGAGGGTTTATGTTGACGTTGCAAATTATAGTTTAAATGAGAACATACATATTTTATGTTGTGAATTGTCGCTAAGGCGTAGTAAGCCTACGTGTGCTACGCTGTCGTAGCATAAACATAATTATATCATACCCATTCAGTGACTCAATATTTCGACAATAGTTTTCGTTCAATGTCAAACAAGTTCACTGTTCTTATGAAAACTTATATCCAAAGCGATATTAAAAATAATCGAAAGAACATCTTAAAACAACTAGCTTTTTAAAAACTTGCGGACGTTTTTCCATTCTTTCGTCGTCGCTCTGTCGAGTGCTGAGTTGTTGGATAATTCCCAGAGCACAGATTGTTTGAAAATTCGAAACTCTCAAGTCTCAAGACATGCATTATGTAACAACGAGTTTATTTTAGCAAAACAATCCCTTCATTCGCTTATACCTTCCTGGTTCTCGGAACAAAGTATTTTCGTTACGTAGTGTTATGTTTAAAGGACTTCTGGGTGATCTGACAACCAGTCTTATCATGGGGTATCGTATTGGAGGTCAGATAGACAGTTGCTCCATATAAAATACTGGTATTCAGCTAAATCCAGTTGGGCTGTATACCGACACCAAAATTGTTCGAAAAAGTCTAGGCAGATAAACAGGGTGGCTTTATCGTATTTTAAAATGGTCATAAACTAAACAATGACTTAGTTTGAAATGAGCGTATGAATACTCACACTCAAAATATTTGAACTCATTTTATCTATTTAGTCATTCATATAAGATCGTCAAAATAATCAAGTTCATAAAGCAATCCATTTAGACTCAACGGAGAACATTTGCTACAGAACGATTCATCGTCTAGAATTAATTACATTAATAAGCAATAAAACTGTTCCTGAATTACTCTTTTATCATATTTTCATTCGTTCAACGGTCCAAATATTAGGATTAGAATGTAGGGCAGCAGCTGTAATAGTAAACTTCACCACATAACTACAACATGCGCATACGATTTATTATAATAATAATAATTTTATTTCGAGTTACAAGACTCATAGTGTTAGTACTAATATATTTACAAACTATGTTAGTACCTACTACACTTACAAAGACAAAAACAAAACCAAAAACAGAAAACAGATTGTGACATCACCGCTGCACGGTGACAGGCCCAGCCGACACCTTGCAGCAGTAGTTCACAAACGCACAATCAAGCCTGCTTGCTATCATAGACATTATGCTGTTGGCGCTGCCCCGCACCCTACGAACCAAGGATGCGCACCGCTTCTGCATCACCGTGTAGAAACAGTCCACGTGAGCTTCAGCGAACATCCCTGATGCGCTGAAGTATCGGGGCAACCCCATCAACACCCTGAATGCATTATAATAGCCTTTATAATGATTTGGACGATTTACTTTCTGCGGCTTCCTTCAAAATCTCCGTAGTATGTACCGCAAAATAAATAAAATGCTTAAGAGTGTTTCTAAAAATACAAAGTAGGAGGACGTGAATGTTACAGGCGAGGAACCCAGTCCTACCGGTAAGTTATGTCTTCTTGAAAACAATTTATTTACCTGAATATGAATAATGGAGAACGATAGCGAGGTGTTAAGTATGTGTTAAGTAGGACAAATGGGGCTTTGTTGAATATTACGAAGAGCCCCTGTGAACCTCAATTATAACTTGGTAACATTATACATAATTTAGGATATATTACCGTCAGGAAAACACATCATGCACCAAGAGGTTTATAGGTAAGGGATAATTTATTGATACTTCACCAGCGCAGTTTGAACATAAGTAAGGCAACAGGTGCAAACTGTGACCACTTTCGAAGTGCTTTTAGTTAATCTTACTGCCATTTCAAACTATGTTACCCGTTTACATATACTGGAGAGCATGTTATGTTAAGAATTGTGTTCAATAGTAGCCACATTACCTGTAACAAAAATGCTGTTGTTAATCACCAAAATTTAATCTCTAACCTGTACTTCTTTAAAGTCCACGAAGCATAGTAGTTCCTTAGACAACCTATTTGAACTTGAAGCAGCAAACTTAGATTATATCAATCTTTTTAAGAATAAAAGCGGCAATGTTTCTTAAACTTGTTATATTACAACTATAAAAGTCTGGCGGAGTATTTTGTAGAGCGCAACTTATAGCTAATATCATTTATCTTGGCTCGCGTCCTGGAGAACTAGACTTGTCTTAATGCCAGAAGTGTACGGTAAAGCGAATCAGGGTAGCATTTTTACGAGTGTAGGTACGAAAATGAACATGTAAAAAGTATTCACAAAATGACAATCCCCAATCAACAATCCCTTTCAGGTTACACTCGATGTAGTTGCGTAAGAACTTTTTGATGTCATCTTTCTAAATATCTCTTAGTAGGTAAGTATTTCAGCAGATAGCTGCTGTGCCTTACATAACAAAAGATTCTTCGCAAAATAAACCTCCAAGCACATGAACTGAAACTTATATAGTCAGCCTATATAGTTCCCACTCCTGTGACACAGGCCTCCTCTCTGAGAGAAGGAGGGGGCCATAATCCACGCGGGCCCAGTGCGGGTTGGTGGAAATCACATGTCTTCGAATTTTTTTGTTTTATAACATGCCGGTTTCCCAACGATGTTTTCCGTTACCATTTCGACAGCAGTGGTGCTGAAATTCAATATACGAAAAAAAAAGTTTCAAAGTGAAATTGTAGTAATTAATTATTGTTTATAAGATTAAAATACTGTATTAATATTTTCCATTTATCATCAAACGTTTGTATTCTCTAGAGAGGAAGAGGAAAGGGCTGCGTGTGACAAGGGAGAATGTGTACATGCTATACCAAGTTTTAGTCGTCTACGTTTTTAAATCTCATGATTTCTAAACGAGCTTCGGCTTACCGATGTTGCGGTGAATTTAGTATTCATCGCTTGTTTTGAGAAAAGCTGTTAAAAATAAATAAAATAAACCTGATTTGTAACTTCAAAGATTCACTCGCACAAAGGATTTGAAGTTATACCAATTTCTTTTAACGTTTCATTGCGTTTATTTTCCTGTTATTTTTTATTTATTTTACAAGTTTTATGGAGTATGCGATTTGAAGCAAAGCATAGAACATTTAAAATGGCTGCAAATGTCTCTCCCGAAGTTTGTATGGAAAAAATATCGACTAGTGGCACCTTAATAGAACCCCGAGACAATAATTACGGTAGTTAAAGGCAGTATGTTGTTGAGAATATTCATGGCTCCTTTATTACAAGTATGTCAGGGTACTCTGAGGAAAATATCAAGACCACCAGCCGGAAAATTGTGAGGCTCACTATTATAGTGGTTTTTATTCGACCGTAATGGTTCTGAGCGTTACTTATTATACGGTAATGTATTATTTTAAAAGCGTTTACGCCGTACGGCATTTCATACAAACTTTCAAGCCATTATTTTCGAAACGAATGAACCGATTTTAATGAAACTTCATACGCATTAGCTGGATACAAAGGCCGAAAATGTTGCTTAAGAACATTTTCGAAATGTCTTATTTTAAAAAAGTTATCTGGAACTCTCTGTTTCTATGGAAAATTTAAAATCAGTCTAATTTAGCGTGAATTTAGCTGTAACGCTATTTTTCGAAAATGTTCTTAAATAACTTTTTTGACCTTTGTATCCTGCTTATGCGTAAGAAGTTTCATTAAAATCGGTTCATTCATTTCGAAAAACAAGGTCTTGAAAGTTTGTACGAAACGCCGTACGGCGTAAACGCGTAGCGATATAGGTAACTTGTAACTTTCTTGTAAATTATGTTTATAATTTACTAGAAAGTTACAAGTTACCTACATCGCTGATACGCTAATTGGTTTTAAAATCTTGACTGGTTTATTAAACTAGGACTTAATTGGTTTTGAAAAAAAACGAATTTTTGAGAAATTATTATAAAAAAGTTATTCGAGCCATTTCTTTAATGTTTTCTTTTATCAAGGATTTGCCATCAAATCAAATATTTCTTGATTTACATTTATTTTTCGTTACAATGTAGTTTGCTCGACGTAACTCAAACATTAAACCATAACAAAGCTGCTAATAGAGTCAAGTGCCAAGCAAATATTTAATATCAAATTATGCAAGAGTAAACTCGAAAGCTGGCATAACTCTGACAAGGAAAAGAAAAGTAAAGACATGAATAACGAAATAAAATGTTACAGTCAAAAGTAACGAGGACAGACGTCGAGGTGGCAAATAATAAAGACATTATTCGTTAAACGTCTCGCAGTGGAGTTTCTAAAAAGCAAATGAAATAATAAAAATGTACAGGTGTCTGGTGATTTCAACACGAAGCCAGAAATTGTTGATTTCAAAAGGTGGAAATATTCTGCTTCAGATTTCAATGTTAATTTAACAGCTCAACCCAAAGAGGTTATGAGTCGAACTTTAAGGCTTTTGACCGTTTTATGTTTACCTAGAGATTTCACCAAAAATGTCTGGTACGGAAATAATTGGATACGAATAAGTAGATAAGCACTAAAATTTCCTTATCAATTTATAGTTTCCAGTGCTTCATAAATCTGTTCCTCTGTGACAACCGTAAACGACAATTTTGGATAGTTTGCGAGCGGTTTGCCGCGGTTATTCGATTAAATTCGTGTCAAAGGTGAAACTGTTCCATCGAATTCGACCTACATTGATTGTGTAATTTAAACTCACTGCAAAAGCTTTGGTATCGAGAACGTTGATGCTATTTGAGTATAATCCAACTTTAATATTATAAATGTGAAAGTTAGTATGTTTCCAAGTTTCTTACTCAATCGCGCAAAAACGACAGAAAGGATTTGAAAGAAATTTGGGACACAGATAGTATATAACATGGATTAACACATAGGGTACTTTTATTCTGGTAGTACGTAGGTACTTATCTCATGATACACGAAATTATCACACTAAAAATTATAAAGAGCGAAAGTTTGTGAGTGTGTTTGTATGTTTGTTACTGCTTCACGCACAAACGGCTGAACGGATTTTCATGAAATTTGGCACACAGATAATTTATAACCAGAATTAACACGTAGGATACTTTTTTGGGATATTTCCACGGGATTGACATTTAAGCGGGGGAAACCGCGGGGTGCAGCTAGTTATCTATATAATTTGCGGCCACCACGCGGGCCGCAACCAAAAGCTTGTAGATAATATTCGCACCTAAAAGCTAGTAGATAATAATATAGGTGGCGGAAAGCTAATAATTATATTTATTTAGTTGGTACTTTTTTTTAACTTTCATTAAAATCGGTTCGTTCATTTCGAAAAACAAGGGCTTGAAAGTTTGTATGAAATGCCATACGGCGTAAACGCTCTAAGTCTAACATGATTGGCGAAATTCTGGGGAATGATTAGTAATACATTGTGATGTATGAACACACCTACCTACCTAATCCCCAATATTCACAGATTAGTAAACGAAATCTGCGTGGCTCACGAAATCGTGAGCCATGCAGATTATTATTAAGAGATGATGAAGAGCTTTAATAATTTGTTACTTATTACATGAACTAAGTCAGCTGCTGCTAGTTATTAGGTTTTGATTGCCTGCTTAGTTAATGAATGGTTTATAATCTTGATTGACGTTAGTGAGTTTCTGGTTTAAGTTAGTGTAGATCAATGTGCAACTTGACGTTTAAATGCGCCCCAGGAAACATAATCAGACTATGATGTTCCCACTGCAGTATTGGCACACAGGCCTCCTCTCTGTGAGAAGGACGGTGGCCGTGGGTGTGGGCCTCGTGGGCCCTGTGCGGGTTGGTAGATGTCACATGTCTTCGAATGTTTTGTTCTTGGACATGCCGGTTTCCTCACGATGTTTTTTCTTCACCGTTTTGGGAGCAGTGGTGATTAAATAATTTAGACAAAGTAAAATGAATGTCTGGGTTTGAACCTACGACCTACAACTCGTAAGTCGAGGCCATTACCACTGGGTCACCGCTACTCTGCCCCAGGAAGGTAACTAATATATTCCCACCATCTTACCACCAATATGTTTATTGCTTACTCCCCTTAGAATAATGATATTCAATTAGGATTTATTGCCATAATAATTAATTAGAGATAAATAAAATGTGTCTTTTTTACTTTTATTTCCGTTATCACTAAACGCGCATAAAAATATATATTTTTCTTACTCTATTATCTAAAATACTGGTAAACACATGTTGTTTCGAACGATGAACATGTACTAATTACCATCTTATTTCAAATAATTGCAACATTTCACGGATGGAAGTCAAAATAAAACAAACAAAATAAAACAAAAAATAAAATTTGATATTTTCCTACACACATGTGCGGAGAAATGAAAGTCATGATAGAAATTCAAGTAATATAGGTTTTTTTTAAATATGTATAATTAAGTCTTTGTCCGTGCAGGGCCACACTTTATCCATGTCCTTTGTGAAACGAAAAACAGGGACAACATTGTAAAACATTTGTGTTTACTTTCCACTTCCTAAGGTTGTGGCGATAGTTTATGCGTGGCATAGGAAGTTATATGAAAGATATAATTACGCATTTATTTACCTACATGTTACCTTAATGTAAATAATAACATGTCTGATCATGTTATTACTTACTGTTAGGGGAAACAATTGAAACCTTTTTAAGCATACCTATGTTATGAGAATAAGTTATCAGAAACTATATTCATTGGAGTTCATATTTATAAGCTGAATAGAAAAGCGTTATAACTTAGTCTGACGTCCTTTGAAATAGAAATAATCTTTTGACATGTAAATGTCGCTGTGAAGTTTGTTTGTGTTTCTGAACCGAGAGACAATAGCGCCGAATGTAGGTGTTTCAGCTTTGTCCTCTAGATAAGCAATTCTGTTCTTACAATGTTGTACCGCGTACTATCGGATAAACCAGCAATAATTAATAAACTAGGAGTTTTCCCTTAAGCTATGATTTTCTAGGAGTTGTGGCCGCTACATGGCGGCCGCAGTGGCAGTCATGAAAATGATGGCAGCGGGGTTTGACGTTACGGTGTCAAATACCACTCTCTACGAAAACACACAACAAATCATCATCTGCCTAGCCTTTTCCCAACTATGTTGGGGGCGGCTTCCGGTCTAACTGGATGCAGCTGAATACTAGTATTTTACATGGACCGACTGCCTGTCTGAACTCCACAACCCAGTTACTGGGTAATGCGATACCCCTTGGTAAGACTGGTTGTCAGGCTTTCGACCCGTAACGACTGACAAAGATCCACGGATGGCAGCCAGGACCAACGGCTTAACGTGCTTTTCGAGGTACGGAGGGGTCTTGGTATGTAAAGATGGTCACCCATCCGCAGACCAACCGCGGCAAGCGTAGCTTAACCTGATCGACCTGTGCGGCTATTATTATTTCGCTACGGGCCCCTTTAGGAAAACACACCAAGTTATTTTCATTAAATAACGTTTCAATAGCGTCATTCACCGGTAAATTGCAGACGTTATTTGGCGGCCACCGCGCTTCTAGGAAACCGTAACTTTAGACAGGATGCTTTAACATTTGCATAAAAATGCATTCAAAATGTCACAATAGTAGAGATGTAACAAGTCTTACGATACATCCTGTGGAAGCACTTACTATAAAAACCACAGTAGAGTCGAAATAAGAATGTAGCTTCTGGAAACTTGACCATTAGTTGTCTACTTAGTCAAGTTTTGGTGGAGAACGTTGCGAGAAATTACTTTCGTAACGAGTTATTCAATAACTCGCATTTCTTTTGTTCACGATTGTGGGAAACATTTTGTTCATTTCAATGTCAGTCTCAATACATTGTCATATCCCTTACTGGTTGCATCGTCACAATGTCAGTGTCTACTCACATACCAGACCGGCTGAAATTCAATTCGACGAGAATGACTAAATGCACGCCCGTGTCAAAGGCCTCAACTGTTGCCTATGACATGATAATTATGTGATTGTACGGAACTAATTAGCAGGGGTCTAATTGGAAATTGAAACGCGGGAAATGTGATTCTTATTATTTTATTGTAACTTATCGAAGTATGTTCTGTCGGACTAATGCTAGTCGAACATACTGTCGAAGCAATGGGTAGTCGAAGTATTGCTTTTTGGGACCTTGTCGAAATAATTAAATGTCGAAATTCAGTATGACAGTCAGTTTTCTCTACTTTTATTTGTAGGTACCTATTCTTTGCTTGAAAACCTTATGAAAAATTTGAGTTCACGCGATCATTAATTGTTTCTACATTCTCTTTCATCGCTAGATTAGCGAGAATATTAACCTGTAAATCTTTGTTCACGCGCTAGCTCTGGCGCCCCGAGGGAGTCGACTGAGTGGAAAGGTTGGTGATGCGTCACACACTAGATAGTGATTGAAATAAATGCTCCATTACATTATATCTAAAGTTTCTGTTTGTATTCACATTTTATTTTGTTAATTTGAAGAAATCTCCTAAGTATACTGGGGTGATGGCCATATAAAACCATACCTATTTACCTTTTACCATATAAAAGGTAAATAAAAAGTCACAGTTATGGAAAAAAACATGGGTGGGGTTGGGGACCCCCAGCAGGAACGAAGTTCAAAATGAATATCTACGATGATGGGTGCGAAAATTTGATAATATTCGCAGCCGCCATTTTATATTTTCATTTTGACCTCACTATCGGTTTCAGTACCCTCGAAAACCACCATGAAAACTATGTCTCTCTCTCTCTCTGACTCTCTCTATTATATGTAATATAAAGTCGCATGGAGGGAATAACGCTTTTTCAGTACGTGATGATTTGTCGAAGTTTATTCCTACCGCAAGCTCCGTTAAAGAACTTCGTTCCAAAAATGTACATTCAATATGTTTTTTCCTAGATCAAAATTCAATGCATTTTTGTTAAAAGTTTAAATGACGAAAAGATAACTGGTAAAAATGGGCGACTAACATAGATGGGGAGTAATCGATGACTCAATATTGCGGAGTACGAGTACCAGCTCGTCTACCAGCATGATGCACCTGCCTCTGCATTAGGACTGTCAGGTGAATAAGCTCAGGTATTCCATTATTGCGTTTGATATGAAATGATAAATGTGTTGCGTGGAACGCAATTTATTCATCTAGCAATGTAATAAAAAGACCAGTCAGTCAAAATGTAAGACGGGGAAGGACTTATGTTTAAGTATTGGAAACGCTCAAAGTATCCATAATAGACAAACGGTGAAAAAATTACAATTAAAATTAATTGCATCGTAAAAAACAAACTAATTTCAATAAAAAACTATGCATTTAATATTACAGAAAATAAATGAGCTTTCGTTACTACAAACAATGTTCATTTTCCTTTGATGTGTCTACAGTTTACAATAATTTAAGATTTTCTGTAAGAGACAAAGAAAAAGTATTTATTTATTCACTAGTACACATACATTTTATACATTTAAGTTGGTGCCAACATAAACTCAATAGAGTTTTACCGTGCACCAAAATCATCGACTACATAATTTAGAGAATTATAACCACTTACGTAGGTACTTAGATAAAAAGTAACAACAAAAAAATAAAATTACATCGGGTATAAGCGAACTATCAGCTAAAAACTAACTAATGCACATCAGTGACCAATCCGGCCGTCCATCCTTAGAACAAAAAGTGGTGGAAAATTAGACAGCGCCTAACGTAAATTGACGTATTTTTAGTAGCCATGTTTTTAATCACGTCTAAACTTGCTACGGAGTAACTTAATTTTACAGGACTAAACTAATATTTATCTTCTGTCCTTTTCTTAATAAAATATAAAGAAAAAGATGCACTCAACATAAATTTAGTTCAGTTTGTAAACAAGGGAATCGGCGCCAATATAAAAATGTTTAGTCCAAATACATTGTGTTCTTAGGCTTCTGAAATTACAAAGAAAATAATACGAACAAAATTATGTCAAAAAATAATAATGTAAGTAATTATGCTTAATTATAGCTACGTATTGAAACAGTGTTATGGAACACAAATTGTTGTTATTCAAATGATTTTTGTCGATATAAACATATTTTTTATATAAACATATATTGTGACTAACACCGGAATAACATTTAATAAACACACAAGTAGATGCTGAACCCATAAAATTAGATTATAAATAAATATCTTAGTTTCGAAACAAAATTGTTTAAACAAAAACAAAGTTGTATTTAAAGTTTTCGACCGTAATTTCAGGCCAACGAAAAGTAAATTAAAACCATCTATTTCTATCAGTATTTCAAAATATCTTTAGTTTGTGATTTCACCCTCCATTGACTTGAAAAAATGCACCTATTTGTGCTGAAAGCTCTTGAATACTAATTCAGTCGTAATTTATAATCAACATTTATCTCTCGGACCCCCGAGTTATTTAATAACACAATGCTCAGTCGAGGTATTAACATTTTTGTTTTCGCTTCACAAATAGTTACAGAATACCGGACGCGGAATAAACAAATAAGGTATTATTCAAGGGACTGGTGTAGAGCTGGGGGGTGAAACTTTGACAATTTGTTTGTTAGTGTGCTGTTTGTTGTGGTCGCACTCATTACGAGTTGAATGAGTGTGGGTGAGGAGATGTTGAATTGTTGAGAAAGTACCTATCCTATAGCTTTTGTTTTACTGGATTTAGAATTGCTAAGCGTGGTGCAAAGAATGTGGTTGATTGGAAAAAAGAAAGTTTTTTTATTAACTTCAGTTGTACAAAAACAGAACAGTTATCTAAACACTATGCAGCATTACAATTAAGGGATAGAGTGATTTCGATGGACTTTGGCACCTAAAGTAAGATTTAACTTTTGTTTAGGTTGCCAGCGTCCTCGCCTATAGATGAACATAGTATATCAGTAGTTGTAGGATGAGCACAGTATATTATTATTATGATAACTACTTACTAGTAAGTGCATACATGTGGCCTATTAAAGTACGATCGAGGAGGAATAGCTCCCTATGTGTATGTATTATTAAACCGACTTCTTACTAGATGTCATAAAACTATACTATACTGACCTTTTTTTGTTTTTAATTTTAGTATTTAGCTTGTATATTGTTTTGCAACACTGTATAGATTAGCTGTTAGTTTCCCGAATATAATAAAATAAAATAAATAGAATACTCCCTTTCTTTATAAACGCACATGAAAGACCTTATTACGAGATCACAATCAGTCACAGGGTAAATACCTTACAACAATGAAAACTGTAAATAATATCAAATCAATGATTAATTAATTCGTAGACTAATCGATCCAGAACCAGTGTCTACAAATTAGTGCTCTATAAATACAGTCCATATTCACGCTCACACATGCTGCACTGAAGCATCACTGCCATAAAATTATATTCCTTTACATGAAAATATGACAAGCAAACCAAATACCAGTGCATTGTGCAGTCGACAATGTGTGTTTCGATGCTGTCTAAGGAATGCAGAAGCTTGCTGCTAACGGAGCGGAATAGACACATTACATGAAGTTTTGAAATTGTAGATACGCCATTTAGGTGGCTTTGTTTAAGTTGAATACCGCCAACTTGATTAACGTAATTATTTTGTAATAATGGCTGAAATTGTTATAAATAACGGAAAAGGCTCAATTCCACGCTTTGACGAATTGAATAGTCCCATTTTGTTTTATAACGGGTAATGGAATCACAAAAAATACAGAAAATTATTTCCATCAGTGTAATGTTACAGAAAATTGAATGTAGTTAGGTATTATTGGCTTCAATGAGGTCCTCCGTACACTTTATACATCATTGTTCTAAAGGCAAGGAGCGGGCGGAGGCAGTGACCCGTGAGTTATTATTGAACATCACTGATCGCCGGAGATTGCTATGTAATGGTGAGTATACTCCGGAAAAACACCGCCGGTTAAGGAATCTTGTATTCATGCATCACATTTGGTTGAAGACTTGTTTTCAATTGCGTCTATCACATATTCAGTAAGCGTAAGATTGTGTTTGCTAGTGAAAACCGCGAAAAAAATACAGTACGAGTACATTATTTATCAAAAATGGTAAATTAAAATATTAAAGGTTGTACGACTTTTTACGACAAAAACAAAATTCGTATTCAGTGAGGGGTTGTTTTATAATATTTCCGTATATGTTTGAGTTGCCTCAGGCATTACATGTTGGTACGAGGTCACAGAATTTATAGAGTAGATTCTATATGAGATTAGAGTAATGGACATAGGACTCACAAATATAATGTGAGCGTTAATTCAAACCGAATTCGGAAATGTATGTATACACGAGTTTATGTATAGACTAGCTGACCCCGGTGAACTTCGTACCGCATCAGAATCAATAAGGATGAATGTATGAGAAAATGAATAATTTTTGTTTTTTTTTGTGAAATTTTCCCTCTTTTTAAAAGTTTATTCTGCTATTCGGGGCGGAGACAAATCCAACAAATCAAAGATCGGCCCAGCCGTTTTTGTGTTATAAATGGTGTAACTAACTCGACTTTGTTTTATTGATATAGAAGATAGATAGATAATGTTCCAGTCTCCATTGTCGTCATTCTCTCGAACTAACAAAGTATACTTATCCTGACATGACCTGTATACATAACATGCCATCACTTCATTAATAAATTGTTTCTCAGACAAGTGCTATCAATTCATCAAAGTCTTGCTTCTTATCCCCTGTCCCCGTCTAATTGTAGGTACCGTAATAGCCCACATTGTTAGGATTATGCTGAAGCTGATGTTTTGCTGGAACAACGGTGTCAGTATGGTACTTTAATTGTCTAACTTTTATTGTAAAGAATGTTAAAATAACTTGTTGAATAACTTCTATCGTTATGCATATTAAATGCCAAATAACGATAGATTGATAATATCGGCAACCCCTCCGATTAAGGCATTCGGGTTATTATGCATAGGAAGGAATCTCATTGTTATCAATTTATATGCAGTCAAATACGACGTGCTACGCGCCGCTACGACTTGCTACGAGTCACTACGCCGCGTCTTGCCACGAGCGGCCACGTCTATTGTGGATAGTTAAGTACGATACTAAATTCTAAAAACCAGTTAAATTGCACCTCGTAACCATGTTATTTTGAGATACGATAAGATTTTTATCATTCTATTATTTTGTTGTAAATTATTGCATTGGCTTCTACAATTTTCGAGAACGCTACACTCACTCTTGTAGTTATCCTAAATTCCCAAACTATTGTGCTTAAGTCGACAAAGAAATTTCATCATCTGAAATTGTATTAAAAAATAATCTACTATAAAGGAGGAGCTTAAATTTACAAGCTCACTTCGCATATTATTGGTTTTATTAATTTGTAAAATCATTACTAACATTTTTCTTTTTGTTTTTGTTAAATTACAGGATGGCAAACCTTGTTGGCCCAGGGCGCAAAATATATCACCCCCAACGTTGCACGTTGTGTTTACCCCTTTCATTGAGTGCTTATGGAGTTTTAAGTAAGTATATCGAAAGAACTTAAGGTTCCTTGGGGTGATAAAATACCTAATACAATGTTTAATATATATTTTGCTTTTTTGTAGCTTTTCAGAAAAGAACAAAATAATTCATTTCTTTCTGAGGACCAAAGTTTTCTTAGCAGAAAACTTTTTACAAGTATCAAAGTCACGCATTTGCGATTCTGATGCTAAATCCCCAAAACGAATGTGTCCCAGCAGTAGGAGTTACATTTATTTTGTTGTTTGTAGGTCGCGGGACCGACACAGAAGTTACGCGAAATAAAAGAAGTTGGTACTTATCTGATTCTTTTTAATCCTGATCCTGATTTTTTTTCTTTTTTTACCTAATTATTTTTAGGGTTCCGTACCCAAAGGGTAAAAACGGGACCTTATAACTAAGACTCCACTGTCCGTCTGTCTGTCTGTCGGTCTGTCACCAGGCTGTATCTCATGAACCGTGATAGCTAGACAGTTGAAATTTTTACAGATGATGTATTTCTGTTGCCGCTTTAACAACAAATAGAATAAAATAAATATTTAAGAGGGGCTCCTATACAACAAACGTGTTTTTTCGGCGTTTTTGCCTTGTGGTACGGAACCCTTCATGTGCGAGTTCGACTCGCACTTGGCCAGTTTTTTTTAAATATTAACTGCTTTGTTTTCTTGTATTATATAAATGTAATTTTTATCTCTTAGAATAGCATGTGAATCTCATAATAGCATGTACCTATATTGTTTTTTTTAAATGTATTTTTAATTTAATTATGTTTTTTAGAAGATGTGTACTCGATAATGTGTAAGCTATGGTTACCTGTAATTGAGTGTGCATTACAGGATAATGTATATTATACAAGTTCTATAATGGTAAAAGATAATTGTAATATCTTATTTCGTTGGAAATCCTTGGATAAATAAATAAATAGATCCCAAAAGGTAAATAGGTACGATTCAAAACATAATTCTGTTGTTGTAGAGAATCACGATACCTACGTAAAAAACTATATCATGAATACCTATTGGTACTCTAACCAATTCTTTGTAAATTCATAAATGGTATCTCTTGGCTTCAAAATGCTCTTGTAAATAAAATCTACATATCAAAGCAAGCTGTTTGCTTAATTTATTAACTCTTGCTTAAAAGTTCTACTCGACGCACTTCATTCTGTTTTTTCGAAAGCTCTTTAATTGATGGCATAGAATTTCCTGAAACATTTTTGCCCATTGACGATTCCGAGTATCGGAATAAATATTCGGTGGTCAAGGCACAAGCTCTTGTCGCAGTCAATGTTTGAACAAACGCTATTTGGCAGCATTCAGTAAACATCACCGTTTACAACATACGAGTCTTTAATCATGCAATATCCAACTCTATTTGCTTAATAAATAGAGTTCAAAGTAACATTCAACTTACAAACTATCAGTCTACAAACCACACATGTTTCGGATGCGTCTCATTGCCAAGTCTGACCAAAACTACAAACATTTTAGGAGATACTTTTAAAACTTGGTGCTATTTGCAGAAAATGCAGGTTATTCGAACTGCATCATAAAGCCCACCGTCACAGTGGCTATTTCATATTACTACCTCGTTAAGACAGACTTTATTTTGTAGGATAATGTGAAGGGTCATCTCATTAATGATCCTATCTTCTTCTTCTTTGTGTCGCTGTATTTAAGATATTGTTGGCCAAAAACTTCGCCACGTCCACGGCGTCGTCCGTGGCAGCCCAGAGGTCACTTTGTCTGTATGATTTGGGACATAGAGGGCAGAATAGGAGATGGAGCATAGGTAGCCCACATCCACACCATACTGCTGTTCTGTCGAGGTAGCCCCACTTTACCAGGATGGAGTTACATCTTCCCACTTATGTCCGGAGATGGTGATCTTATAAATCTATGGAAACGCCAACCTCATCGAGTAAAAAAAAAAATATGATTGACGTGTAAAAGTGTTTGTCCAAACCTACTTACAAAAAGCCAAATCATTTATCATGAATTGATTGATCGGACTGTGAAGTCCGATAGTGTAATGATTGTTTGCTAAACTTTACTGTAAACGGCTCTTAGAGGTGAAAAAGAAAAAATCAAATTAATTCAAGGTGTCGTTTGAAAGTAAAAGCGGTTGTTACGTCGAGCTTAGACCTATTTAATTTTTCTCTCAGTAAAAGCTATTTAGCTGCTAACCATTTTGTGTCGTTAAAGTTAACCTGGTCGTTAGTTTGGATCTTCCTACGAGCTGTGTCCAAGGCCTAATTACACTATCGGACTTCACAGTCCGATCAATCAATTCATGATAAATGATTTTACTGAGAGAAAAATTAAATAGGTCTAAGCTCGACGTAACAACCGCTTTTACTTTCAAACGACACCTTGAATTAATTTGATTTTTTCTTTTTCACCTCTAAGAGCCGTTTACAGTAAAGTTTAGCAAACAATCATAAGAATTTGTAAGCAAAGTCATCAGTAGGAACAAGTTTTATCTTGAGACTACCGACCGAGTAATTGAAAAGTATAGGGAAACTTCCAAATTACCATTTTCCATAATATTACGTTGCAAAAGAACTGCTGCAGAGGAAATAATTCGTGTAATAGGCGCCTTTTTGATTATTGGCAATATTTTTAAACGATTAGTGTCTTATCCTCTGTACCTACCTACTTTCAAGTGATCTTATTGAATATAATATAAATAAATAAACTCACGTTTTAAAAGAATAAAGCTCCAAACGAAGAAAAATATTTGTGTTCTTGCTTCTACTAAAACGTAGATTCGTAGCCCTATCAAATAAAAAACTTATTTCATCGAACAAAGTAAATAACGAAACCTAGAAAAAGATTGGATTTCCGAATTGCTGCAACATCAGCTTCCAGTTTCAGTCGATTCCAATAATGTAGTTGTAGATTTAATTTCATGCTGCAGAATGTGGCTCCGCAGAATGTGGTTGACATAATTTATGTACAGTCAGCCTCAAACAGACCAGAGATACAGCTACAATTATGTACCCGATGTGTAATAATATGTGTTGTGGCTACACATTAATGCAGTATTATGAAACACAAATTGTATACAGTCAAATGTGTTCTTGTGAAATGAAAGCTTACTGTACCTTCGTGAAATGCTGATTGTCAATACCCTCGATACTGCATAACAAAACGAAACGCAAATCAACATAATTGAATGCAATACAAATCAAATCATTTGTCAATTTCATCTCCACCATTGTGTTTATACGTTGTTTGTATTGAGTTTACAAACGCTCGTTTTATAAACAACGTCATGTGATACGGATCTGTCTCGTGATACTGTAATGTTTGAGGGCTAGTCAATAAAAGTCGAGCGTTCCACACCAGAGCTATATTCCAACAGAACAGCGAACACTTAAATCTACCGACATACTTACAATCTAATTATTATGAATCTACCTACATTACACTCCTCCCTACTAAATTAATACTACAATTATGAACTAACAACTTAATAACTAACTTAACTATAATAACAATACTTAATCTAAACCTTATAATTACGAACCTTAGACCTACACTGTCTAACGGCACGTTGTGGAGTCTGTGGCACTTGAGGCAAGGCAACCTGACTCTCAGCTGGAACCTGGACATCTGCAGGTGCATCAGTAATAGGCTGAGCTGGTGACGCCACTCCACGCGGCGACACGACGCCATCCGGCGACCCCTCCGACTGAGCCCGCTCACCACTACCACTGCTGTCATCCTCCTTACCAGTCGTCTGAGAATCTGTGACTGATCGCTCCGTAATACTAGGACCACTAGATACTAATGATAATCTGTTCCCTGTTCTTCTACGTAATTGATCAATATGCCTATGGACTATTTCCCCACTTTGACCCTGGACTCGGTAGTTGCTAGGACCCCGACTATCTACTACTCGACCGGGAATCCATCTCTCCCCTTTTAAGTATTGTCGGTACCATACCTCTTCTCCTTCACCCCCAATGCTCCTATTCGCCCCCTGTACAGATTCCGCCTGACGTTGTTGTGCTCGATGTACCTTGTTTTCCCTATCCGGTTTTATAGTATCCAGTCGTGTACGTGTACGCCTGCCTAATAAAATCATTGCGGGGCTTTCTCCGGTTGTCGAATGTTCTACGTTCCTATAATGCAGTAAAAATGTCCACAATGCCCTATCTATATTGTGTTTCTCTAAAGTAGCCTTTTTTATGACTCGTTTTAGTAGTCTAACTGCATTTTCTGCTAATCCATTTGAAGCGGGGTGGTATGGAGCTGTAAAAATGTGTTCTATCCCGTTATGTTTTGTAAATTCATGAAACTCTTTCGATGCGAACTGTGTACCATTATCGCTGACTATTTGCCTGGGCAACCCCCATCTACTAAATAACTCAGTTAATCTATCTATGAGACTAAAAGCTGAAGTGCTTGAAACATTGAAAACCTCCAACCATTTAGATGTAGCATCCACTACAACTAGGTATGTTCTACCGCCTATCGGTCCCATATAGTCAATATGTATCCGGCTCCATGGTCGGTTTGGCCAGGGCCACATGCGCGGCGTCTGCCGAGGCGGCGCGTCCGCCTGGGCTGCACACACTTCGCACGCCCGACACATGTGTTCCACTGCTTCATCTACCCCGGGCCACCATACATAGCTACGTGCTAAAGCCTTAGATTTCACTATACCCATGTGAGGTTCATGCAACATTAATAGCACTTTACTTCTACACGCTTCCGGTACCACTAACCTGGGCCCCCACATAATACATCCTAATTCTTCGTATAGTTCATTTCTCCTGTTAAAGTACGGTTTTAAGTTGCTCAAGTCACATTCATTTGGCCAACCATCTCTCAGGTAACTTAATATTTTTGACAGTTCCGCGTCTCGCATTGTTTGATTTTTAATCTCATTATAATCTATTAACAATGACTGTTGCACAAAATGTAAATGAGTTTGCTCCGGCTGTGTGGCCGTAGTCGTTTGTTTACTCGGAGCTAGCGGTAACCTTGAGAACCCGTCCGCTCCGTTTTGATCGGTGCGCACGTACTCAATATTAAATGTGTATGCTGATAAAATAATAGCCCATCTTTGCATTCGGCTCGCCACCATAGTCGGTATTCCTGTATTTGGACCAAATATTGATACTAACGGCTTATGATCCGTACGTAGGGTGAAATTACGCCCGTATAGATACTGGTGAAATTTATTAACACAAAATATAATCGCTAGCGCCTCGCGATGTATTTGTGAGTAATTTTTTTCTGCTTCTGTAAGTGTGCGCGACGCGTAGGCTATCGGTCGCTCGCCCCGTTCACTTGGCTGCGAGAGGACCCCCCCTACCCCACGCGCGCTCGCGTCACATGTCAATAATAGTGGTTTCTTAGGATCGTAATGAGCCAATACATCCGCGCCCCCTAGTATTTTTTTAATTTCCACAAAGGATTTTTCGCACTCAATCGACCAATGCCATTGTTTCCCTTTCTTTAATAGTTCATAAAGAGGTGCTAACCTACTACTCATATTCCTAACAAATTTTCCATAGAAGTTTATGATTCCTAAAAACGACCTTAACTCTGTTATGTTTGACGGACGAGGGATATTAATTATGGCCTCCACCTTGGCCGGATCTGTTTTAATTCCCTCATTATTAATTACATATCCCAAATATCGTACTTCTTTTACTAAGAATACACATTTGCTACTTTTCAACTTTAAACCGGAACGATGTAATCTACTAAAAACCTCTTCTAATGCTTCTAAATGTTCTTTTTTGTTTTTACCTCCTATTATCACGTCGTCGAGGAATACTTCTACGTTAGGAATTCCCTTCAACAAATTGCACATGATTCGCTGAAAAATTCCTGGACTTGAAGATAGACCGTATACTAATCGATTATACCTATAAAGGCCCCTATGTGTATTGATCACTGTATATTCCTTAGAATCATCGAGTTCTATTTGATTATATGCTTGGCTTAGGTCTATTTTTGAAAAATAATTTGCTCCGCTAAGTTTAACTATTAAATCCTCGATTCTAGGCAAAGGATAGCGATCAGTAAGTAAGACGGGGTTCACGGTCGCCTTATAATCGGCACAGATTCTCAGCGACCCGTCTGGTTTATTTACCGGTACGAGTGGCGAGGCCCAGTCGGAACAGTCGACGGGCCCGATGATGCCGTCGCGCAGCATGGCGTCCAGCTCGGCGTCGAGCCGCCCGAGCAGCGCGTACGGTACGGGCCGCGCGCGGTGGAACACCGGCGTCGTGCCGTCGCGCACGCGCAGCGTTGCCTTGCCCCCAGTGTACAGCCCCAACCCACCGCTGAATAATTCCTTAAACCTGCTTATCAATACATTAATCTCATTAGACATGTTGACTTCTTTCCAACTTACATTGTTACAGTTGCTAAAAACTGGAATTTTTATTTTTAATTCTGTTAACCACTGTCGCCCCAGTAATGAAGTGGTACCACCCTCAATTACAAATAATTCTAGTTGTTTACTACAATCCCCGTAAACTACCATTGGTTTGAACATTCCTAGGGGTTTCACTTTTGAGCCATCATAAAAGTTTAATACTATATTACTTGGTTCAAGTTTTTGTGAACTGTAACACTTTTTATACGTTGCCTCACTAATGCACGATACCGCGGTACCAGTATCGACCTCCATAGAAATAGTAACGTTATTAATACGTATGGGCAACTTTACCGCTCTGTAGTCGTTCAAGCACAGATGATGAAATTCCTCTTCTGGTAGATGTTCACACGCATCCCCGTGGTGCGCTGCCGAATGCCTGGGCTCTGTGCCTTTGCCTGCGTTCGCCGCCCTGTCCGGGCACACGCGTCGCAAGTGTCCCGGTTGCCTGCAGCTGCTGCATACGTAGTTACGGAACCGACACTCAGAATATGAATGCTCCGTCGCTCCGCACCCCGTACAACTCAACACCCGGCCGCCACTGCTTGCACCGCCGCGGCCGCCAGCTTGCGGCCGCAAGCTAGTTGCGGAGCTGTGCCGCGCCTCCGCCGCTGTCGCCGCACCCCGGACGACGCGCGCGCCCCGCGGCGCCCGCTGTCCCGCGCCGCCGCCATCTCGCCTGCTGCCGAGCGCGTGCACTGCCTGCTCCGGCAATGTCCCGCTTCCTGTTACGTCACCTCCGCCGCCCAGCGCCTTCGACTCCACCGCGGCCGCGTCCCGTTCCGCCGCTTCTAATGAACTCGCCAACCTTACCGCGTCCGTGTACGCAATTGTGTCGGCTTCCGCGAAAAGTCGTTGACGAATTATGTCACTCCTTAGGCCGCAGACGAATTGATCCCGCAAATTCTCGTTCAACCCTTCTTTGAATTTGCAATGTCTTGAGAGTTTCTTAAGCTCGGCTACGTACGCTGCAACGTTTTCCTCGCTAGCCTGTCTCCGTTGCCTAAACCGGTAACGTTCCGCGAGTACCGACGGCGTTGGTTCCAGGTGTTGACTTAATAGCTCCACCGCTCTGTCATACTTTAACTCCGCTGGCTTTTTTGGACTTGCAAGATTACACAACAATTCATACGCCTCGTCCCCCATGATGGCTATTAGAGTTGGTAATTTCGTCTCCTCATCGATTTTATTCACTTTAAAGTACATGTCTAATCGATCCACGTATATTGACCACGTGCCGGTCTTTATGTTGAATTCTTCAATTTTTCCTATCGACATCGTATCTTATGTTCGTACACTCGCGATTAATCAAAAATATGCGCTGCACCATAAGATTCACACGCGAAATTGTTCGAATTTTTCAATCCTCGTCGCCACTGTAATGTTTGAGGGCTAGTCAATAAAAGTCGAGCGTTCCACACCAGAGCTATATTCCAACAGAACAGCGAACACTTAAATCTACCGACATACTTACAATCTAATTATTATGAATCTACCTACATTACAGATACATAGTGAGCTATTCGTTTCACTTATTTGATTAGAATTTATTTTGGCGATGTATTTCGTTTATAAGAGTGGATTTGTTTTGTGGATGTGTTGTTATGGTTGTTTTTTATTAGATAATTATTGAGACTAGAAGTTCAAATTTCTACCACGCGTCACTTTTTGGCACATTCCGTTACAGAGTGGGAAGAAAGATACAACTCTCTCTCTCTGTCACTAAATTTCTCTTAGTTTCCCTATAATGCAGGTTGTATTCTTTTTACTGTTTATTATTGTTTCATGATTCTTTTCACACGAAATGATGGAACATTTAGGTATTAATTTGCGGGTAAGTAAAACAATAACAGTATTAAAACGAGAGGATAATACTTTACTTTAAATCTTAGGTAGGTCGGGAAAGAGTTAGTTAATACTTGGACGACATCATTATATGAATGTACAGACGCCAGCACATCAAGCTACCCGAAACTGTCAAATTTTCCCAATAAACATTTAACCTTATGCTTTAGCAATATAGTTGAAAATCTATTAAAAAAATTTGATAGATTGTAGTAGCTTGATGTGCTGGCGTCTGTATTTAGATATCGATCCTCCCGGGAACATGGAAACTACCTCCATTCTTTCTATTTTATATTTATGTAACCTTTAATTTTTTCTAATCAAAATGACTTTATGCATGCTGGCAACTTATGAAATGTTTCGGTCCTACTGGGTCTGCTATTTAATTAACATTACATTGTAATTTATTGCTAGAAACGAAAACCTTTGTCTGCTAATGTTGGCATAATTAGTCCACAAAATAAATTACCTCAAAAGACCCCTGTATATTATTTTTCTTTACAACATAGAAGCTAAGTTTTCCCAACAACTTCATGAATTTTAAATGAGAAACTTAATAAAAATAACAATCTTGAACGGCCGGAACGATGTAAGGAAATGGCTTTTACGTGGTAATAGTTTGGTTTTACCAAGCGTTAATCGAAAGGCTCTCACGCACAATAAAGCCTCCCCATGGCTTGTTATCTCTTCCTCTACTCAACGCTACCGCATAATGCCGTCCCTCTCTGACTCAATAGCACAATTACAGTGCTTTTTTCTTTTGCTCTCGATTTAAAATCCACTCTTGTTTTCAGTAGATGATCGTTTGTGACTCGGTCCCTGTTTTCATCCAGTCTAGTGTACTCTATGAAACTGTTTTGACATTCTGATTAAAGATCGCGACCCGCAATCTGTTTATCTGTTGTCTGAACACTTGAGATACGTAATAAATATTTAGTTTGTTATTGTGAACTTCTGAAGTAAGAGTGCTTTCCTCTATGGTGTTTGCTGCAAGCAACGTGAGTGCAGTTAGATTTTGACCCCTATTTTCAATGGAAACCGTTTTTCAGAGTGAATGAGCAATCTACTTCTCTATCTTTATAGCGGTATGTACTACTAAATTAGACGCTACGAGCGACTATCGACGTAGCCGTTCGTAGCATTTCCTAGCAAGATACGGTACGGCATAGCAGCTCGTATCACGTCGTATCCAACTGCATACAAATCGATAACAATGGGCTTCCTATGCAAAATCATCCAATTGGCTTACTCGGAAGGATTGCTAACATTACTCGTATTACTCTACCGTTAATTTGCATTATTTTATCAGAAAATTTGTTCGTATCAGAATACAAACAGGTTATTTTAACATTATCTGCAATTGAAACAATTAAAGTTTGTGAGATTGAATAACTCGTTCCATTTGATATTTTTAACTCGATATACGGCATTCACGAACCTCCCTTAGGTTAACCCTCTTACATCTAAGGAATTTCATGCATGGAGTATCCAATAAAAGACTTCAACAAATTATTTTCATAGTTTGTTGAAGTCTTTTTCGGACATTGAAATTATTAACTAAATTGACCACTTTGTTATGTTTCGTGTTACATATTAAAGCCTCACCATGTAGCTAGTTTATGAAATTACTACTTGTTTGTTCATCAAAGCTAGCCAATTGGAAAATGATTCTTTTGTGTAAAGTGCTATAATATGATTAGTGTGGGTTAATATAAAATATACTCTAGAGTTCCGCGATCAATATTCAGAATCTTCGAAGTAGGTAAAATATAACACGTAGGTAGGTAGTTAATAACGTTTACTATACTGGAAGTACGTAGGTAGGTAGGTACACAAACACCTGCTGAGCTCGACGCCTTGCGGCCTGTGATGCAATAGCTATGCATCGAGTAGGCTTAAGGCTTAGTGCAGACTAACCATAATATCCAATTTCTTCACAGAGCAGAAATAATATCGTATTAATCTAGTGTGGGTCGTAGGCTTGGCCCATAGATCGTCTGACATGCGGCAGGAGAGTAGAAAGACCTTTGCCCAGCAGTGGAAAATCAGTGGCTAAAAAAAAACTAGTGTGACTCATTCGTTGTGTACTGATCATCTAGTTTGAGATTTACCCAATGGTCAAGCTTGTTATTTTGCCACTACCTCAAACCATGATATAAATACATTGATTATCCAGTATTTCCTTATGGTTGTACTACTTTTACTATTCCTGTATATTGTATAAGGGAGGCTGCAGTCGGCGTCGTTTGTATGAGAAGTAGTGACGCACAAGTGTGATGGATTCCTTAGTAGGAAATGTGAACCGATCGTGCGCTGAATATTACGCTAGCTTTGATATAAAATCGATTTGAATTACTCGGCAAACCGAATAATAAAATACCGAGTAATCAGTTCGTTCCTCTTTAGGAACCAACTGATTTTAATATTCATGTGTATAAATCCGATTACATAAAGAGGGACAAATAGCTCCCATCACATTCATGGATTAAGACTTAATTTTATATAAAGGAATTAATTTATGTGAAGCATTTCATACGAGTCAGGTTCTAAAATGAATAAAATGCTTCAATTAGATCCATATAGGTCAAAATTTCATTCATGTGCATTCAGATCAATTTATCTGAACACGAAATATTTCTGGTTGTCTAGAACGCTCGAATTTCCAATCAACTGCAGATGTCAGGCTGACTGATCGACATGACACACTCCATCAGTGAATGTTTTATGTCGTCCGTCTCTCCACACACTTCACAGTTAGGGAGAAAATGTATTTCCAATTTAAAAACGGAAGATACTGGCCAGAAGGGTTCGATATTTTCGTAGGAAGATAAGGATCCCAATGATGTAAAAAGCTTCTTACAATATTCTTATGTTTGAAGCAGCTAAGCAGAGATCGTATAACTAGCTATCCTAGTATCGAACTACACTTAGGCACTAAAAAATAATTTTAAACTCTTACCCTTCTGTAAAAATTAAGTATGTGGTACAAGATCAATTGCTAAAAATATAAGTTCGTTTTATCGATCATTTCCCAGAGGAAACGTTGTGACCGAATATAAATAACCTACCCTCTTCCTAACGAAAATAGTTTCTCCAAAAGAGCTCCTTGTGGATGTAAAAAGAAGTTACTCGTGCATCATCATTTATCTCAGCAGAGATTTACAAATACTGGTAATAACTGCGATCTCTTATTTAGGTAATCAATTTAGGGTGTCGTATGTCGTGATTCTGGGATCTAATAGGATCCTGCCATCCGAGCCTCCGTAGGTTCGTGTGTTCAGGTCCAGTCAAGGGCGCTTTCGAACTGTACGGTTAAACAAACAAAACCCAACCATAATACTAATTTGTTATTCCTAACCCCGGCCACCAGGGGTTCCCCCCACAAATAAGAAAATGAAGTTACACAATTATGCAAACCTGCTATCTACATACGGTGCCCCTAGCAGGAGAGGAAATTCAGAAACTTATTCCACGTTCGTCCGAAATCTTTTAATTAAATGTAATGTCGGCGCGAGCTATTCGCACGTTCTCTGTTTCTATCGCAAACTCTTACTTCGATGTGTTTGCTATAAGTCTTTGTAATTTCAATTTGCTTTCCTTTTGCACACAAAATATTTGAAGTACGACTATTAAAATGTCAGGTCCCTCTTGTAGCAAGTGGGCCAAAACCTACATCAAATATAATATTTTTGATCTCTGAAAGGGTGCGCAAAAGTCTGTCAATCGTGTGTGTGTCTGACCTTTTTTTCTTTGGAAAAGCAGCTAAAGTGCCGTACGTAAGTCAACTAAAGAATATACCATCAATCAGAATATAAAAGAGAAACTTGTACTTCGCAAACGGCGAAAGGTTCCTTTATAAAAATAGCACAACATTCGAATCAATCTTTACCTTGGAAGTAAATTCTCGGTAAAACATTTATGGTCGCGCAACACAATAGACAATATCGCTATATTATCACAGACTGGTCCCGAGATTATCGCTACATTTGTTAGCTCTCCGAGGGACGCGGATAACAAGGGTATTGTGATTTAGAATGTTTATTATTGTTTGACACTGACATAAACATAATATATTATTATTGTACCAAACACCTGTCTGTATGGAGATATTAATAGAAGACGTGTTTTTGGGAAAATCCAGAATGTGCTATACTTTTTTATTCTTAGTACTATGGAATACCAATAGAGAAATAAGAAAGAAAAAATATGTTGCGCCAACCCCAAATAAATATAGGGATAAGGGCGCGACAATGAAGATGACTATTATGGACTCCGATGTATGTCTCAAGAGCGGATATTCCTACAATATTCCCGTTCACGTAATAATGCGTTTTGTGTTAAATCAATAAATCAGAATAAACATTCGATATTCAAGATAATGTTACGACAAAGTAATACGATGCGAAATAAAATCAATATGTTCGAGACAAAGTTTGTATAAGTTAGTAATTTAGCAGAGAATCACATTAAAACACATAGGTACCAATAACATATGCTGAAACTCATTCAAGTTTAGTTCACAAAATAAATGTCAGTCGTTCTTACATTCAGTCCTTCATTACATTCAAACCCAGAACTACTACTTAAAACGTCAAAACTTGCTTAAACCCCTTCCAAGATGAATTGTTGCTGAATCTGCCAAACTTTCATACGTACTTTAGTTATTAATACGGCTTCAGAATATTTTTTGTGTTTACTTTTCATAAAAAAAGTATAAGTAACTATTTATTGAACATTTCTCATCGTACCAGGATAATGGCAAAGTAGGGTCATGAGCTATTGTACGATTTTTGTTAAAAAAACTGAGTTTATCCTAGAACATTATTGAACATTGGCATCCTTTAATGTTTTTCAAAATGTTCATTATACATAAGTACCTACGCATGTAATTTTACATTCTTCTGGTGAATATACAAACCAATAATCCATGTTTAGCTGATATTAATGTGTTTAATCCCGTAGTATCATCACACGAGTTAGGTACGTAAACAAAAGTTACATAAAGTGATTGCATAAATGCTGCATACATTGTTGCTACCCAGCGCATATTATCACGAGCCGAGCTAATAATGTGTGCGGTTGAAGGGCTATTATGTCATGTCACGAGCATTCTAAACATTAATTTGTAAAGTATTTAATTTTATGTGACCGAATATAATATTTGGAGTCTTATTTAGTTTTAAAAATCATTAGTAACTTTTGGTTAAATAATTGATCAGCATTACAAAAAAAAAACAAGTTGCCTGAAAAACCCAATGACACTTTGCCCGGGCTTGTAACGACTAGACCAACGAGGTCAAATATTGGTTTGGGGTAATTAATCTTAAAACAATACACTACGATGATGCTGAAGCGTACTGTGAACCTGCCACACGATACATCGGGTATTCAATTGTCAGTTCCACTGACTGACAGCAGGATTTAATTTTTCGTAAAAACAAACTGCGAGTTGAATAATTTTTCCAGTATTCTGTTTTCCAAATGAAGGCTTTTTTGCATGAGATAATTTAATATTCACGTCATGGCTAGGTGGTCGGGTAGTAAAATGAAGTGTTATGATACCAATGAATAAATTTTTCAATTCAAATAAAAATCCCAGTATCATTCAGCGCACAAAGAATATTCTAGTGAAATTGTCGACGATTTTTGCTAGTAAAATGTTATGAGCGCACAAATTAGCCATTTCGTCCTAAACCGTAGTCGAAGCGGATATTTTGCGTACGGAACCCCGGGCCATAGGTAATAACTAATCGATTGACACCTCATTCATTAAAATCAATTGAGTAGTTCAGGCGATTCGGTGGAATATTAAATATAAAAAAAACACAGAGACTGCTAAAAACATCCTTTCCCAAAAACAACCCTTCTTGTTGGCTTCACCGTAGTCGGGTTAAGGGGTCACAAAACGCGGGCAGCAACAACAAAGCAACAACGGTAGGTCCCGTTGTTGCTTAAAAGGCCACTTTGGCAGAATCATAAAGGATAACATAATGGACAGTTAACTGTTAAGTTAATCGTATCAAATCCCATTGGTGAAGGATTTTTCAGTTTTTTTTTTCTGTGCTAAAATACCAATCAATCCAATCCCAATCTCTTTGACTATACCTACGTAAAGCAGCGAATAAAAGAAAAAGACGGACTGTCTTCGCCATATTATGATTCATAATGTTATCCTTTTATGATTCTCCAAAGTGGCTTTTTTAGGCCCCAAAATTAAACCTTGTTACATTATACCTTGGAAAAAGTTATATAGAACTACGAGCGAGTACGATTTACATCAGTGATGAAGCCCGTCGCTTAGAATACCAGATTTCCTTCAGAAGTCCTTTGTTGACCTGAAAATTACGAAAACATCAGATTCAAAATTACATGACAATTTATTATGCATTCAATTCACTGGACACCTGCGCAATGTTTGTTTAAATAACTCGCCAATTTGTCGAATATAGAAATCTCATGAATTAGATGTATTAGACATGATTATGAAATTTAAGATAATAATTATCAAGTCCTACCGTTCTATGCAATTCTACCACTTTTGTAAGTTAGGGGCGATTATATTAATTTCGCTGACATTTTTGCAGCATATAAATGAAAACTAAACCATGAAAACCTCATTCATTTTAAGTTTGACCCCACTTTTTTCCACCAATTGTTTCCCTCACGGTCAGCTCCTTGCTCGGTCAACTGATAAAGGTCTCGGCTGCTCGACCCTTGTCACACCCACGCTATAATAGAAGAACTGAATCGGATAACTAAGTAATAAAAAATCATCTCGTTTGGAAACAAGAATCTGGAGGAAAAACTGTTCTTTTATTTCAGGGTCAATTTAATTTGTAGGAGGTTGTATAAGTTTGTTATAAAGGGTCCTTTTTTGAGACAGAACAAAGAAATTGCTTCAGGAAATGTATAAGGGTTTCACGAATCTGTATTTTTCAATATGATATTAAAATGTACACAGTACATGTGATTAAGTGTAGAGCTAACTCCTTGAAATTTCATATTTTTACGAAATTGAGCGGCCTGAAAATGACCTTATTCTTTTTGTATGACCGCAAGCACCACAAAATCCCGCAAAAGTTAGCGGTACTTTGTTAGTATTATATCAAAATACTAGTAATGCAATGCCATCTATAGTGTTATTTGAGAACTGCTGTACGATTGTATGGAAGACATGTTCTGGAATAAATTCATTCGTTCACTCACAGTCTCACAGAAAAAACGTTGTTTGATTTATAGGTTATGGGCCCAGCCCAAAGTATTCTATTTTATTAAAATTTTGTAGTTAATTATCGAGTAAAAGTAGTGAAACATAGTTAGCAAAGTGTTATTCAGTATTTGCAATAAAAGTTTGCAAGAATGACAACGAACTACCTAGTAAATGTTCCCAAGCTAAAAGGGCGGGAAAACTATAACGAATGGACTTTCGCGGCGGAGAATTTTCTGATCCTGGAGGATAAGTTGCACTGCATCAAGCCAGAAACCGGGAAAACAACAGAAGCCGCAGACGACGCGAGAACCAAGGCAAAATTAATAATGACTATAGATAGTTTGTTATATAAGACGTGAAAACTACGTTGGAGCTATGGAAGAAATTAAAGGCATTATTTGACGATTCAGGATTTACGCGAAGAATAACTCTTTTTCGTAATTTGATATCGATTCGCCTAGAAAATTGTGTTTCCATGCAGTCGTACGTAACGCAAATAGTCGAAACAGGACAAAAGTTAAGTGGGACAGGATTTAATATCAGTGATGAGTGGATTGGTTGTTTATTGTTGGCGGGGGCTCCCTGAAAATATCATGCCTATGATAATGGCGATTGAGCATTCGGGCATACAAATTACAATGGACGCCATTAGAACCAAACTCATGGATATGGTGGAAACGGAAGTGAGCGGTCAATCCGATGAAGTTAGTGGTGCATTTGCAAGCAGTACAAAATGGCAACATAAGAAAAATAATAAATCCTCTATGACCAACGCGCAGAAATACCAATCGGACGAACGGAACGCAACGAAAACAAATGTCAATGGTGGCACTAAAAGTCATGTTAAATGCTACCGGTGTAAACCACCTGGTCATTATAAGAATCAGTGTCCAAATAATGATAATACCAATGCGAATTCAAAAGAAATACAACGTAAACAAAGTAATGCGTTTAGTGCGGTGTTTCTAAATGGCAAATTCAACAAATATGATTGGTACATTGATTCAGGCGCGAGCATGCATCTAACAGCGAATGAACAGTGGATTGAGAATCCTACTTATCACAAAATGAAGGATATATGTGTTGCTAACAGCGAGAAGTTGCAAGTATTATGTTCCGGAGATGTGACCATTTTAACTAAAACTGAAGAATGTGAATTTGTAATACCAGTCAAGGATGTATTATGCGCTCCAGGATTGACTACTAACCTATTGTCAGTGAGCCAGTTAATAATGTCCGGTAATAGAGTTCAGTTCACGAAAAATGGCTGTGAAGTATACAATAGAAACAGTGAATTGGTGGCTACAGCTGTGTTAAATAATGGAGTGTATAAGTTGATAGTACCGGATAGTGTGGTGGCTACTTTGTCTGCATCAGGGATCACTTGGCATCGCCGACTGGGTCATGTAAATAGTAAGTACCTAAACAAAATGACAAGTGCTGTAGACGGAATGAATCTCCAAGAAAAAGTTGATATTAACAAGATGTCATGTTCAATTTGCTGTGAGGGTAAACAGTGTCGTTTACCATTCACAAATGAAGGTTCAAGAAGCAATGAATTACTGCATTTAGTTCACACTGACATATGTGGACCTATGGAGAATGAATCACTAGCAGGTTCCAGGTACTTCATATTATTAATAGATGACTTTAGTCGAATGATACATGTCTACTTCATTAAACAAAAAAGTGAAGCACTCCGATGTTTTTCAGAGTTTAAAGCAAAAGTTGTGAAACAAACTAATAAGAAAATAAAAATATTGAGAAGTGATAATGGGTGTGAATATTGTAACAAAGAATTTGACTCATTTCTCAAGAAAGAAGGTATCTTTCACCAAAGAAGTAATCCATATACCCCAGAACAAAATGGCTTGTCAGAACGAAATAATCGAACAATTATAGAGAAAGCCAGATGCTTATTATTTGATGTGAATATGGGCAAAGAGTTTTGGGCAGAGACTACCAACACAGCTGTCTATTTACAAAATCGTACTGTTCTTCCTGCATTGAATGAAAAGACTCCTTATGAAGTCTGGACTGGACGCAAACCTGACATAAGTCACTTGCGAATATTCGGAAGCAAAGTCCATGACTTTGCTTCCGAATGGCTTCATGTGGCTAAAGAGAAGCGCCACAAATGGGACAGAAAGTCAGAGGAGCAGATACTGGTGGGTTATCCAGATGACATTAAAGGTTACCGAATTTATAACCCTAGAACAAAAAAAGTGACAACAAGCAGAGATGTTGTAGTCATGGAAGATGAAAAGAATCTTGTCAGTATACCAATTATTGAAAACTCGTGTTCAGTGGGGGACACAGTTGTCAAGGATAGACGAAATTCAAATATAATAACTATGGATGATGATACACTTCTTGGAACATCAGATACCTCAGATGATACTTATATTCCTAGTGAGTATGAGGATGCTGATGACTCACCTGAGAAGCCTGTCAGACCCAGCAGAATCAGAAGAAAACCAGAAAGGTATGGAATGTCAAATATGTGTATTCCGGATGAAGTGTTTGATGATGCTAATGGATTATGTCTGGAAGAAGCGCTACAAGGAGTAGAAAAGGAACAGTGGTTACAGGCAGTGAAAGAAGAACTTCAATGTTTTGAGGACAATCATGCGTGGGAGCTAGTAGATATGCCAAAGAATGAAGAAACTGTAGTGAAGTGTAAGTGGGTGTTGCGTAAAAAGATGAACAGTGATAATAGTGTTCGTTACCGTGCCCGTTTAGTAGCCAAGGGCTATATGCAGAAGCAAAATGTGGACTATTCAGAGATTTTTTCGCCTGTTGTACGGCATTCAACTTTGAGATTACTGTCTGCATTGTCTGTAAAACTTGGTTTAGATGTTACACATCTTGATGTCACTACAGCATTCTTGAACGGGGACCTTGAGGAGACAATTTATATGGAAATACCAGAATGCTTACCAAATTCTCAAAAAGATTATAATAATAAAGTACTTAAGCTAAAAAAGGCAATCTATGGTCTAAAGCAATCCTCAAGGGCCTGGTACAAGAAAGTTGACGAATGTCTTGTGGGCAATGGTTATAAACGCTCTAAACTAGAACCATGTTTGTACACTAAAATTAAGGATAAAAAACAAGTAATTAAAAAAACTAAAAAACCCGACTGCGGTAAAAAAATTAAGTTAAAAAAACTGAAAAGCTAAAAACAAGGCCATTTTAAATTAAATAAAAGTTGGAAGCAGGCGGGACGGACCCATTTGAGTTTAGGAATGTAATAAAAAAATGGTATGGGTCCCGCCTGCTTCCAACTTTTATTTAATTTAAAATGGCCTTGTTTTTAGCTTTTCAGTTTTTTTAACTTAATTTTTTTACCGCAGTCGGGTTTTTTAGTTTTTTTAATTACTTGTTTTTTATTTCCAGCTTTTTAGTTTACAAATTTGAAAGATCTCGCAGACGATTTAGCTCTTGGTACGTGTTTTTTACGATTTGTCACTTCGAATTACTTTTAACCATATAAGTTGTATATATTTTTGTAATCACCTTTAAAAACCCTTTATTTTGATACCCCACTCGATAGGTTTCGTGAAAAAAAAATTTTTTTGAAGACATAATATTGCGTCAAAAATCGGCCATTTTATATTGTTTCAATTTTGATATACCCAGTGACACTCGCGCTACCAAGACAAATCTAACGACGTATAACTTATCAAAATCCGTTCATTCATTTAGATGTTACGAGGGAACAAAGAAACGGACATACATACATACATACATACATACATACAGGTCAAACACATAACCCTCCTTTTGGGCTTCGCCGCAGTCGGGTAAAAAGAGAACGATAATAACATTGTATGTTGATGATTTTTTTGTGTTTACAAATGATGATATTGAATGTAATAACATAAAAAAGATATTGTCTTCAAAGTTCAAATTAAAAGATTTAGGACAAGTTAAAAATTGTTTAGGAATGACTGTTAATATTGATAAAATTAGTGGCACTGTTACATTGAGCCAAGAGAATTATATTAATCAGTTATTGAAGAGATTCAATATGACAGATTGTAAGCTAGCTGATACACCTTTAGAATCTAAATTGAATATTAATATAGGAAATAAAAATTGTGATAGTGGAATACCTTATCAAAAACTAATAGGTGGGCTCATGTATTTAGCAGTACTGACCAGGCCTGATATTGCATATTCAGTAAGTTTTCTCAGTCAATTTAACAATTGCTATGATAATGTAACTTTGGCTTATGCAAAAAGAGTTTTAAAAATTAAAAAAAAAACTACACATTATGGGTTAAAATATACTAGATGTGGTAATGATAAATTAGAGGGGTATGTTGATGCAGATTGGGGGAACAGTATTATTGACAGGCGGTCTTACACAGGTATGTGTTTCAAATTTGCTGGTAGTATAGTGTCTTGGGAAGCTAAAAAGCAGAAAACAGTTGCTCTTTCAAGCACAGAATCTGAATACATGGGCATAGCAGACGCTTGCAGGGAAGCAATTTATTTGCATAATTTGTCAAAGGAAATAATTTATGAGTCCTATACAATAACTATATTTAATGATAACCAGGGTGCACTTAAGCTGTCTTCCAGTAATGGTTATAATAAGAGAACTAAGCACATTGATATTCGCTACCATTTTTGTAAAGACTGTACCGCTGATAAAATTATTGAACTAAGATATTTGGAAACAGCTGAAATGCCAGCAGACCTATTCACTAAAGGTTTGGGTAATACCAAGCATTGTTATTTTTTGCAGTTATTAGGAATACAGGATGTAAAAGTAATATAATTGTTTTGTTTAATTTAGATGGGGTAAAATATAGTAGGCATCTATGTTATTTTGATAAGTGAGGGTGTTAGTATTATATCAAAATACTAGTAATGCAATGCCATCTATAGTGTTATTTGAGAACTACTGTACGATTGTATGGAAGACATGTTCTGGAATAAATTCATTCGTTCACTCACAGTCTCACAGAAAAAACGTTGTTTGAGTTATATACTTAAATAAAATATTCAGCTGGTAACTAAAAGAAGAAAAAGCAACTGATCATGGACAATTGTGTTCCGCGTCGACGCTGTACTCGATTCTGTTGTCACGAATGGGGGCTAGCACGAACGAACTTAAAATTTTGAATACACTGGTTCGCACATTTATTTTCTCAATATATTAATAACATAAACCTTCCGGAATAAATTCTCTATACGATGATGAAAACTCCATAAAAGTCGGTTGCGTAGCTTAGTAGAACAACGCGGTCACAAAAAAAGACACGAAAAAAAGTCGCTTGAGTTTGTATGAAATAGATATCAAATTATCTTAATAGTGTTAGTTTTCTTCCTTCAAATAAATTTTATCACAACACCAACACAACCAGGGAAATAAATTACGATTGCCAGAGTCCACAAAACTTAAGAAAATGGTAAGATTATTCCGTTTGCTGTCGTATAAATGAAGAAAGGTGACTAAAGGTGGAATGAGGTATAAAGATTAACCGGAAGACAAAAGGAAGACGCATTTGTTCGGCTTCGTGGAAGTGAATTATCTTGGTTGTTTGATGTCCGCAAGCTCGACTCACCATTCTTTATTTAGGCACTTCCGCGTCACCATCACACTAATATTATAAAGGCGACAGTTTGTGAGGGGGTGCGTGTGTGTTTATATGTTTGTTACTTCTTCACGCTCAAACGGCTGGATCCTGAATTAACATATAGGATACTTTCTATCAAAAAATCCAAGACATGTGACATCTGCCAATCCGCACTGGGCCGGCGTGGTAGATTACGGCCCACTCCCTCTCACCGATAGGAGGCCTCTGTCCCAGCAGTGGGAACATTATAGGCTGATTATGGTATACTTTCTATCCCGATATTCCCACAGGACCGACATTCACGCGGGTGAAACCGCGTGGCGCAGCTAGTTAGGTACCTAGTAATAAACGTTACGTTGCTCATGAAACGTTTAAAAGTATTGAAATTATGCAATCACGGATATCTATATGCAACGAATAAAATTATATATAAAATTATTTTAGGAAATAATGCCAATGCGTAGAAGGCTTGATTCTAGAAAAAAATTAATCATTGAAAGGATAGTAAGCGTACAGCAATACAACATACTCACCACCACGCGGGCCCGGCGCGTGTCGTTGGAAGCCCATGTCCCCGAAGTATTCGCTCCAGGACACGCCGGCCCCCCAGGATGCTCTCCTTCTAATTAGCTCATACCAAAATAAGGAAAATATAAACCCGACTTCAAGCATCATGTTCGCTGAAGTGTATAAAAAGTCAACAACGTTATTTTCTCATTCCGCAGTACAGTCGACGACAACCTCGTTACGTTGAATAATTACAGTAATGTGACACATTATTAACTCCCTTCCCACAGTGAGCCGCTCAAAGCAGGAACGAGTACAATTTTCTCCGTAATAATAAAAATCTAGGGGTATTTATCTCAAGTACACATACTCTTCCTACCTCTTCACATGAATTATTGAAGGATATAAATGTGTATTTCTATTCTTGTTACTACAATATTTGGTGCAAAATTTTCTGCAATAGCTTTGACGGCTTTTAGATTATTTTTTTTTATTAATTTAAAACACTAGAATATTCATAGAATTTATAGCCGCCATAAATTCATTGGACTCTTAAATAAGCTATTATATAATATATAATATATAATATATTCGACAACTATCACACAACGCCGTCTAGTCCCAAGCTAAGCAGAGCTTGTGTTATGGGTACTAGACAACTGATAAACATACTTATATATTTCTAAATACATACATATTATAGATAAATTACACCCAGACACAGAACAAATGATCATGCTCATCACACAAACATTTGTCCTGGGTGGGAATCGAACCCACGACCTCCGGCATAGCAGTCAGGGCCACTAACCACTAGACCAACGGGCCAGTCAATTTGTTTTGACATTGCAAGATATTCGGCCATCAGTGCTGAAATATTTCATAGAGTTAGTAGGTAGGTACTTACTAACAATAAATGTCGCAATTTCCGAAAGCACTTACTTCTATGTAATGTTGAATGTTCTAACTTAATATAGAAAGATTATCGATTTAAAGTCAGGGTATTTTAGCAAACATAAAGCATGTGCTTTGAATCTGAATCGTTTTATGTTACTTGCAAACTTACCTTTCTTTGTAGTACAGTCGGTGGCCAACATTATCTGACCCATTTGAGTGATAGCGAATTTGAACCTTATCGTGAACATTTAGAATACCCCGTGCAAGCATTTCGATAAATATTGTTGTTAAGCGATTTTAATAATTATGTTGTTGTTGTTAAGGTTGAAAGGCTAATGAGTTTCACGACTACTAAAAAAAAAACCAAGGCGAGGGTGGATGAATAAAAAAAAATATCGCGCATCAGTAACATTTTAAAGTTGTCTACGGTTAATAGCTAAATTCCGTGATTCATTTTAATAGCTGGTTGTGATTGTGCGATAATGAACTTTATGAAAATAGGTATACGATATGGTTCAAATTCTTTAGAATATTGCTTCTATCATCCCAAGTAAGGTCAAAAAACATTTCGAGACTTTACCGCCGTTTTAGCGCAACCTTCAAAAAACAAATTTTACAGGAGAAGGTTTTTTTTAAATATTTTTAAAAAGAAATGTGCTAGTAAATTGAAATTTTACATATATTAATGATTTTCAGACATTTACATATAATTATATATGTAAAATTTCAATTTACTAGCACATTTCTTTTTAAAAATATTTAAAAAAAACCTTCTCCTGTAAAATTTGTTTTTTGTCGGTTGCGCTAAAACGGCGGTAAAGGCTCGATATTACTACAGTTGAGTTGGTCTCGTGGTCAATTAGGCAGGTCGATAGTCGTCGGTGTCTGCGTTCGAAACCAGGAAAAACCTAACTAAGCTTTTTGTAGCAATGTTTTGTTTTTAATTATTATATTTTTTATTACTACAAGAACCATTAACAGTATGAGAGTTTTACGCTCATGTGAATGTAGCGAAATGGCCAAGCCATATATTTTGACTAAGGTGTAGAGTTTGCGAAGTTAGGCCTTGTAGAGTTAGGGCGTGTAGAGTTAGAAGCTTGGCTCTACATGAGATCTGATTACTTTTTGACAGTGCGAGCTACATGGTCTCGTCTTGGCAACATTTAACATGAAATGTTTTTGTGGGATTTCATTTCTTTTTGTAAGTTGCTTATGATATTTATACGAGTATTTTTTTCTGTTGTTCATTTTTTCTTTCTTCTTTTGGGGTTAATTTATAACAAGGACCCCCTATATAAATTTTCAGACCTCTAGCATCAAAATTTACGGAAGTCTCATACAAACTTTCACCCCCTAGTTTAAAGGGTTGAGGGGGTAAAAGTTTCAAGTTTTAAGATTTTTTTGTTGTTTGTGTACTATTACTAGCTTACATACCAAATTTCAGCTTTCTAGGACTTCAGGAAAATCCTTAAGAATATTGATGATCATCAGTCAGTGAATCAGTGACGAAATCGGAGTAATTTAGATATCAATAAAATCTAAAGTATAAGAGCTATGCAATCGAAACTTTATAGGTTTAATAAGTCAACCACTGACATCATATTCCGAAAATTTTGTTTATCTGGTATAATCCAAACCGAAGTTAAGAGGGTTCAAAAATACGACGAAGTGCTTCGAGAAAAGGTAGGTAGTGCCCTTGCGCTTCGCTTGGCTCGTCTTGGCGGGGGCACATTAATTTTTTTTATTTTTTTATTTATAAGCATTTAAAAAAGTCATGCTAATGCTTGGAAGTTTATTATTGAGAAAACATTGATGTATAAATGCGAGAAAATGAACGAATTTGTGAAATGTTTTACAGATTTATAGCTAAGTATAATCAACATGTTATTTAAATAGAAAAATGCATTTCCATTTATAACAATAACATCACCACAGAATCTGCAACTTTTAATGGTTTAGCATTCATTCAATTGAGCATTTACTTACATTAATGTGTTTCAAAATACATATAAGTAGATTAGTTAGTAGCGGAGTGGCGCACCGTCTCCTTCTATAACTTGCTGTAAGTGGCTATGTATACCGCAAACCATGTTCCAACACAAATCTTTTTCTCTCATGTGCTCCTATGTCGATGATACGATCTCAGCCAAATTGTTTTTATTTCGCACTTTGGATGTGTCCCAATGTAAAATCATTTGACCCCATAGGTTTTCTATAGGGTTCAAATCGGGAGTTTTAGATGGCCAGTAAATAACAGTTACACCTTCTTGAGCAGCTAACCAATTCTTCACAATGCCTGCACGGTGGATGCAGCAGTTATCTTGCACGAAGTAAATATCTGTATTTGGATAGGCAATTCGCACAGTCGGCAGCAGGACGTCACGCAGAATCTCCAAATACTGACTAAGTACTATTAAATCGATCACCAACTTCTACCAATCCCCATAGACGACATTCAGCCAGCAATGTTTTGTATAGTCATTTTGCTTCACATTGATCTGAAAAATAATTAATTACTGTGTAGTATTTCCTATTCACTACTCTATGGCATCGCGGTTATATTTAGAGTAAAAAAGAAAAAAATAACCTTTTTTAGTCTGTGGCAAGTCCAAACGTCACTTTTCTTTTCGCGCGTCTACGGCATCGTTGGCTCGAAAATCTTTAGCGCTATTTGTATTATCTAAATAATTTTTCTCGCCATGCCAAGTGAAGAAAAAATATTGAAAAGGTTAGCTAAGCTATTAAAACATGGAAAACGTCGACGTCGTAAGCGTAGAAGTAGAACACGCTCACGCAGTCCCCGGCGGCCTTCCTCGTCTGACTCGGAAAACTATAGAACTCGGACTCCGAGCCCCACACCAAGTCCAGAGCGGCAGAATACCTCTCCAAAATCACCTATTATAGACCTCTCGGAACAAGAAGGTGAGTGAATTTTACCTACCTTCCTTTTTAGGTTAAAACGATGTAATGGTACCTACTTTAGGTATTTCGTCATGCACGAAGATTGAAATGTCGTTACTTAACTACCGTGTGGGTACGAGATACCTTTAGCACGATGGTCAAACTTGGTACGTGATACCACAGCTTTGATTCGGTACGAGATACCCAAAAAAGTTGTCACTCAACTACCGTGCTGGTACGAGATACCTTAAGCACGATGATCAAACTTGGTACGTGATACCACAGCTTTGATGCGGTACGAGATACCCAGGTTAATAACGTACGCGATACGTTATACCTATTTACACGAATAATTGTTACCTACAGAACACAACACGATGTTCTCGTACACAAAAACTTTTCAAAACCTGCTCATGCCTATGCATAATTCCAGATGTGGAAAATTCGCAAAAGACAGGCACAGATGATCTTGCCCCATTCCGAGAAGCATTGGGCCGCGAATATGAAGATTCCATCAAGTTTGAAGGAAACATTCAAGAAGACATCAGCAAGCGCTGGGATCACATCTTGATAAATGGCCTTACCAGGGAGGAAAGGGAAGACATAATAAAAAAATATATGCTTCCTGAAAATTGCAAACTATTAGATGCCCCCATTCTAAATGAAGAAATAAAAACTATATTAACAGAGAGCTCTAAAATTAGGGACAAATCCTTGGAAAACACCCAGCATCAATTGGGGTTGGCCACGGCCATCTTAGGCCGTGTCATGACAGACCTAATTAAAGAACCAGATGTGGACAAAGTGATGATCATCAAAAAACTGAGTGACTCTGCCAAACTTTTAAATGATCTACATTATCATAAAACCAAGACTAGGAAACTGCTAATATCTCCACTGCTAGACAAAAATTTCATTAACTTAGTTGAAAAGGTCAGGAGAGATGAACATCTGTATGGAATGGATCTGGCTACAAAAATAAAAACCAGCCTAGAAATTAAAAAATCATCCTCCACAATTAAGAAGAACATGCCAAGGGTTACCTCAAACCAAAATGTCTTCAAGCAGAGGACAACGGGAAACCGGCAAGGTCCACCTCAAAACCAACCTCGTCAGCACACCAGAACACCGGCGGCTCGAGGTGGACTGAAGAATCGTGTGACACAGCCGTCATTTCAACGATCAGGACCGAATCAGTCCCGCCCCGGGAGGGCTGCACCACGCCATGCACACAGCAGGCGGTAGATAACCAGGTACATGCAGGCAACATATCTAATTACCTTTCATGTTGGAAACACATCACCTCTGATCCTATTTTGTTACAATGGGTAAAAGGTTACCATATACCCCTATTACAAATGCCCATACAAAACAAAAAGCCTAAAAATAATGTACCAACAACCGAACTCAACAACATGCGTCTGGCCATCTCTAACTTAATTGATTTAGGGGCTGTACAAATTTGCACTCCTAGTAAGAATCAATTCATCTCAAAAATATTCCTTAGACCAAAACCCAATGGAAAATTCAGGTTTATTCTGAACTTAAAACCCCTAAATAAATACATCAAGCTTGACCACTTTAAAATGGAAGACATTAGAACCGCCATTAAACTTATAGACCACAAATACTATTTGTGCTGCATAGACTTAAAGGAATCTTACTTTCTGATTTCAGTAACACCTGATCACAGAAAATTCCTTCGTTTCGAATTTGAAGATACCCTGTACCAATTTACTGCACTTCCTTATGGTCTATGCACAGCCCCCAGTGTCTTTACAAAGTTATTGAAACCAGTTATCAGCTCTCTCCGGAAACAAGGTTTTTGTCAACCATTTACCTTGACGATTTCTTATGTATTGGTCGCACATATCAGGAATGTGTAACTAACAGAGATGCTACTCTCAAATTATTTGAATGCTTAGGCCTCATAGTAAATTATGAGAAGAGCACCCTAATTCCAAGTACTTCTTGTAAATTCCTGGGGTTTATCATAAACACACAAAGTATGACCCTAGAATTACCACAAGAAAAACGAGAGGCAATTACTGCTCTCTTGTCAAAATTTAAAAAATTAAAGAGTTGCAAGATAAGAGAATTTTCAAAACTACTTGGAACTTTGGTGTCTACTTGTCCAGCAGTCCCTTATGGACAGGCACATTTAAAATTAATGGAACGGGCAAAATACTTAGCCTTATTAAAAAACACTGATAATTATGATGCCATAATGGACCTAAAAACTGACATACAGCCTGACCTAAAATGGTGGTTTAATAACATAAATCACATCTGTAAGAACATCTGTTATAGGCAATTTAAACTAGAAATATTCTCAGATGCTTCTCTAACAGGATGGGGAGTACATTGCAATGGTGAAAGTGTTGGCGGTCTATGGTCACAAGCAGAACAAAAACTCCACATTAATCAGTTAGAACTATTGGCAGCTTTTTTCGGTTTAAAATGTTTTACAAAATCATATAGCTACTGTGACATACTGCTACGTATCGACAACACCACTGCCATTGCTTGTATAAATAAAATGGGTAGCATTCAGTTTCCACATTTAAATGACGTCGCCAGGAATATTTGGACCTTGTGTGAAAAGCAAAATATAAACATCTATGCTTCATATATTAAATCTAAGGATAATTCACTGGCAGATGATGAATCCCGTAATACAAAAAATATAGATACCGAGTGGGAGTTATGCAATAATGCTTTCTCATCAATTAAAGATCAGTTTGGTATCCCGCAAATAGATTTGTTTGCATCTAGAATTAACAAAAAATGTGACACCTATGTTTCCTGGAAAAGAGATCCATATGCATTTAACATTGATTCATTTACACTAAATTGGAGTAAATATTTTTTTTACGCTTTCCCACCATTTGCCCTTTTAACTAAATGTGTACAGAAAATTAAAAGTGACAAAGCTAAAGGTATTTTGGTCTACCCCCTTTGGGATTCACAGCCATGGTACCCTCTCGCCATGAGTATAATGATAACAAAACCCATTGTGTTTGACCCTAGCCCTAATCTTTTGTTATCTCCTTTTAGGACAAAACACCCATTGTGCAGTCACCTTTCCCTGGCAGCGAGCATCTTCTGCGGGAGGCATTCAGACGCCGCAGTCTGCCAGAAAGCTCACTAAACATCATGCTAGCATCTGTGTCTTCAGGTACAATGAAACAATACAGTACAGTCTATAAGAACTGGTGGACATTTTGCAAAACACATGGTCTGGAACCCACTCTGACTTCTGTCCCATTCATTATTAAGTTTTTAACAGAAAAATTTGAAAATGGGGCTAGCTATAATACTTTAAACTCTTATAAATCTGCACTGTCTCTTCTCATGGGAGAGAAGGTAGGCACAGATGACAGAATCAAGAGATTTCTAAGAGGTGTGTTTAGACTGAAGCCAGCCTTGGCTCGTTACACAGAAACTTGGAACCCATCCACTGTATTGAATCATTTCATTAAACTACCTCAAAACACAGAGCTTAGTCTAGATATACTTACCAAAAAACTAGTAACGTTACTAGCTTTGGCGACTGCTCAACGAGTGCAAACCCTGTCTGTCATAAAACTGGAGGACATATCCATAACAAGTGCGAGAATAATAATTTCTGTCAGTGACATTGTGAAGACATCCGTTAGTACCAAAAAGCAAGCTCTTATGGATCTGCCCTTTTACTACCAAGAACCTAAGCTATGCCCAGCCAGTGCCCTAAAAGACTACATCCAGAGGACAGCTAAGATTAGACGTCAGGAGAAGTACTTGATGATTACTTACAAAAAACCCTATCACCGAGCATCTAAGCAGACTATCAGTAGGTGGATTAAATCCATCCTAGCTAACAGCGGAGTGGACACTAGTAAGTACACATCCCACAGTACACGCCATTCCAGTACTTCATCTGCTAGAGCTGCAGGTGTCTCTCTGGACGTAATCAGGAAAACAGCTGGCTGGTCAGAGAGCTCCTCAACTTTTGCAAAATTTTACAACTTACCTGTAGTAGAATCCAACAATAACAGCACTTTTATTGAATCGATTTTTAATTTACACTAGGAGGCCAGAAATAAAAAATACTGTATTACTTATGTAACCATTCCAATCAAGGCTGATCATGCAGATAACATCTGCGGTCGTTTTTTTTGTCTTCTTTTTCTTTTTAATTAATTAATATGATGTAAGTAACACTAATACTTACGAGTATTGGTGGCGGTGGTACATGTATAATCGATATGAGTATGATAATATTCTCTATTGTTAAAATAAACCATTAAATAACAGTTTATGTCAACACCTTTTTTCCCACAGCAATTTGTACTTGTGGTAAAACTATTGATCTCACTAAGAATAATAATATAATGTGTATCATAATGATAAGATTATTGAATCATCAAAGGTTGAATCATTGATTGTTAACTATGGAAACTAAAAAATAAAACTCATTTACTTTAAAAATCACTTCATTAATTCCCACAAATGCTTAGGTACATTAATATATAGGACACCTACTAGGTACCTACTTAGCTGTCCTTGCACATGCCCATTATGCTTCATCTCTGAACATCTACACAGTAATTAATTATTTTTCAGATCAATGTGAAGCAAAATTGAAAATTGGATGAACTTACCTAAGTGAAATCCAATTATAATTTTGTGAACATTGATCTGAAAAATAATTACCCACCCAGCCCAACATCATCTTGCATGCAGCCGAAACCCTGGCATAATGGGAACAAGCAGTATCCGGGCTCTAAATCAGTGACGTTTGGACTTGCCACAGACTAAAAAAGGTTATTTTTTTCTTTTTTACTCTAAATATAACCGCGATGCCATAGAGTAGTGAATAGGAAATACTACACAGTAATTAATTATTTTTCAGATCAATGTTCACAAAATTATAATTGGATTTCACTTAGGTAAGTTCATCCAATTTTCAATTATGTTGCGACATGACTCCACCGGATATCTATGATTACACCAAATTCATTAAAAATACTTCTCACGATTTACGTCAAACGTTTTAGAAATGTTTGTGAGTCACTGTTTAGGCGTAGGTAGACTGCCTTTTGTCACTTAGATCAATTTAGTATCCATCTACCTCACGAAGTAAACTTTTTCTTCGTCCTACTCATTTGTTTTTTTAATTTACCCACTTGTTTTCCAGACAAGTTGTTAGGCAAAAATCATATTGGTCGTTTTTAATAATGCAAGAAATATTGTAGAAATCATAAATGAAAACAAATAAAAAAAGAAATTGATAATAGATGGATTGTGTTTTCGAACCCGCATGTTGTTCGTCGCCAATCCAGCATCGAACCGCGAACCACAATGACTTGCTGAGAATACGCGAAATTAAAGATTGTGTAGTAAGTATTGCCGTGCTACTTAAAAGCTTTTCAACTTTAACGACAACTTAACAAGATATGCATATGTGAGTCAGGCAATGTTGGGTGGGTCAGACAATGTTGGTCACCGACTGTACCAACATTAGATATATAAATATTTCCGAACTCACTAGCCAAATATAAGCCATCAAAGGCTTCAATAGTTTTTCGTATATAATGATTTAAGCTTTGCGATATACATTTTGAACATTAATAAAAAAAATCGTGATTTCTGAGAATTGTCTGAAACTATCAACACTATCAGACTTCGTCCACAAAGGAGGAGTATCCCTCTTTTGTGGACGAAGTCTGATTGTGTACATACACACGTATCTTGTTTAATTGAATCATACCTAAAGCCATTTGATCCTGGTGATATTCTCCCAACTTGTAACACTCGTCATAGTACATGTACTCAGTGAACGTCAACCCACTGTTAGTGTACTGCTGAGTAAAGTATATCGATATAGTCCCATTCACTATGTCGTGTTCTATTATTATCCATTTACACTTTATCGGGACGGGGAAAGGGTTGGGGATGTTTGGTGTCGTTATCGTGCCCACGGGAGTCTTCAAGTGTCCGCCGCAAATTTCTGTGCCCTGGTGCTCCCTGTCGCGCTGCTATGCGGCAATGCCGAGGAGAGTGATGCTGAGTAGGTGCCGCATCACGAGTCTACAACAAAATACCCAATACTAATTTATTTTCTTAAAAGATCTATAAAAATAGATGAAAAAAATAGATAATAGATGGCGCTATACAGCTATTACAGCTAATGCTTTCCAATAGAAATTTACTAGATCCTCCTAAATGTGTAGGAATTTGATATAGTAAGCTACGGAACATTTCCAATAAAAAACAATCATTGCTTTGGTCGAAAAAATAATGGAAAAAAGACAGAGACTAAAATGAAGTGATTTATTAGATAAATGTCCGCCTCACTTGTCAATCAATCCAAAAAACCAAATCAAGTCATACTTGATTTGGTTTCATCTATGTAGGATAATTTGGATTGATTGAGAAGTACCTACGGAAGAACTCCAGAGTCAAAGGTTAATAAAATTGGGCTTCGGTTTTTTGTTATTATTTGCTGAAGTCAAAGTTATTTAGGTATATTCTGAGAACAATATTGTTCAGCGGCCTTTCAAATCAATGATCACTCTCAAGAAGGAGTAGGTAGGGAGTTTTACAAAAAGAGCCGGTTTTCCAATCTAGGTTAATAAAAACATGATGGCCACCTACATTCTTGGCCCAGCTCATTTAATAGATAGAAATCCATCAGTTCGAACAGAAGAAGACATTATATGAGAAGATATTGGCATTTCTCACAAGACATAAACCTCTCTTGACCATATCTGACACATATGACAGATCTATAGATTCATTAGTATTTCATACGCACAAAGGCAATATGTAAATACCGCGAGATAACCGACGAGTACCGGAAAATGATCGGTTTTGTTTGTACGTCACACATCGGTATTTATTCATCACCGACACGACCCACGTCACTTAGAACGGAGGATGTGTGGGACAAGAAACAAAAATACAAATGTTGTGTTTGGGTGGACGTCCTCGTCCATAAAAGGTATGGAAATACGTGAACCTTATAATAATAATAATAATAACGTTTATTGTGTCCAAAAGATATACACAAACAATTTGGGTTTGGAGTCTTCATTTAAGCAGATAATGCCTGTATTAGAGGACTCCGCTCCTTCACAACAGTTGGTACTTACTTAAAACACAATAAAAACAGTAGATGTAGTAAAACAAAATATAATTGTGTGAACATGAGTGAGTGTGTACATGTGTTGTTGAGTGTTATGAGTGTAATGGATGTATGAGTATGTGTGTGTGTGTGTATGAATGTACGTGTAGGTATGGGAGAGTCTCTGTGTGTGTGTGTGTGCGCGTCGTGTACATGTATTAAGTTACGTTTTGTAGGAGAGCTTCGGTATTTTCATATGTTAGTGGTTTTATCCAGTCAATCAACATTTCTTTACATACATGATAAGATTTAGCATATACGAAAATTTCTTTATTTATTTTGTTATACAATTGAGCCGATCGTTTACTAAATTGCATAGATCCGAATTTGGTCTTGGTTATAGGTATTTGAGCTATATTGTGTTTTCTTCTCCTAGAGTGTATATTTGAATTATAAGGTAAGGTTTTGTGCTTTTTTAAAATTATTTGAGTAATATATAGTTTCCTAACTGACAATACATCACTAAGTTTGTAAAGGTTCTCTGTAGAATATCTCCTTTTTTTAAAATGCATTATTTTGAGCAGGGCTCGTTGTGCTCGCTCCAATTGGATGAATTTAGATTTTGTTGCCCCACCCCAAACAGGAATACAGTATGTTAATATTGATTGCGCAAGAGAAATATAAATTTGAGTGAGCACAAACTTATGACGTTATCGTGCAAGGAAATTTAAAAGCGTCTTCTTAAATTTCCAAACATTTTACTTCCCTGTGTTATCGTGATACCGTCACATGGGCGTCCACGATATTATCATCACGTTAGAAATCATAAAAGCGCACATTTCTTTGGGGTTTTCAAAATGAGATCACACAAAAATATTATATAGATATTTGTTTTGAAAGTACAAAAAACAACATTAACACAAACATTTTTGGAAGAAAGTGATGTAATCCGATGATGTGTACACACGTCTTGTTCACTTGCTTGGATGCCTTTTCGTTTGCTACAAAACTTCAAAGTGGCAAAGGATTCACTGTCATCTTTATTTTGAAATGACATGTAAACATGATATGTAAACATGAGATTTAAACATGACATGTAAACATTAAACAGGGCTAGGGCCTAAAACCCTGTTTAATGCTTACATGAACCAATTGATTGGTGAGCTCAGCGAGACCAACGTCGGTTGCTCGATATTATGGTCAATAATGTTAGCTACGCAGAGGACATGGTCTTGCTGAGTAAATCAATCAGCGCGCTCAGGAAGTTGTTGACTGTGTGTGAGTTCTGTGCTGCATCACTTGGACTCATAATAATGTCAAGAAAAGGAAGCTTTTGATTTTTAAATCTAAGCCCAGTTCGTTAAATGTTCCTCCAGTGACCTTAAGCGGAAAGCTACTAGAGTGAGTCACACAATTTAAACACCCAGGGCAAGTAGTCACGGAGGACTTATCTGACGATGCTTATATAGAGAGTCGGTCAGATGTAATATGGCAGCCCGCAGGTTGGCGCGTTATAGTAAGGATGTATGTTAAAGTCGCGCTTTTCAAAGCATACTGCCAAAGCATCTACACGTGCAGCTTGTGGGTGAAATATACGCAGAGAGCCTACAATATAATGATGGTTCCAGGATGTTGATGGGGATTCCGCGATTCTGCAGCGCTTCGCAGATGTTCGCGGAAGCCCGTGTTGACGATTTATTTTCATGGCATTAAGAGGAAGAAAACAGCGTCAATAATGAGAATGAGTAGGTTGCGCGGAATCTCCAACAGCATCCTGATAACATTATTAGACAAAGTGGACAGTCCCTTTATATGGCGCTGGGTATGGAGACACGTGCCAATGTCATTTTTACCCGACTTCAAAAAGGAGGTTCTGTATTCATCTCGTATGTATTTAGTCGTATGTATGTTTTTAGTCGTTTTAGTTTGTAAAAGTTTAATAACATAGTTTCTAAATCACTGTTACTATCTATTATTTATTTTTTTTGCAAACTGGAATGTAAAATCACAATGATCTTTTAAGATCTCACGTAACATGTCAATTTCACGTGTATTTGTTCATGTCATCTGCAGTAACAGTATGAGTGAACATGAGAATGTGAGTGAAATGTGGGGGAGCGCACTTAGCTGTGACGTCATCACCCTGTTCATGTGTGTTACCTCGTATTTGTATGTGAAAGGCTTATTTGGTTTGTTGTGTAGCAAATTGGATTTGTAATATATTCTCAACTGCCTACAGTTGAGAGTATTAACATCTAAAAATATGACCATCAATATCAATTAAACTAACACTTGATGATTTTATCCTATTCAGAAAACATTCCAATAAATCTTTTCTTCCTAGGATGGTATAAACGACGTTTTATGGAAAAGTACAGACGCCAGCACATCAAGCTACTACAATCTGTCAAATTTCTTTAATAGATTTTCAACTTTATCGCTAAAGTTTAAGGTCCAAAGTTGATTGAGAAAATTTGACAGTAGCTTGATGTGCTGCCGTCTGTACATCATTTCACAGTGTTAATAGCATCAAGTAAGTACCTTTACACAAATTAACTTTCGTGTCCTATTCAAACCGCACATTACAAGCGTACCTACTGGATTTTATATCAACACTAGTAGCGCCCCGCGGTTTCATTTAACTTTGACTCTGTTTTTTAGGGGTCCGTAGCCAAATGGCAAAAACGGAACCCTTATAGATTCGTCATGTCTGTCTGTCTGTCTGTCAGTCTGTCTGTCTGTCTGTCTGTCCGTCCGTATGTCACAGCCACTTTTCTCCGAAACTATAAGAACTATACTGTTGAAACTTGGTAAGTAGATGTATTCTGTGAACCGCATTAAGATGTTCACACAAAAATAGAAAAAAAACAATAAATTTTAGGGTTCCCCATACTTAGAACCGAAACTCAATTTTTTTTTTTTCATCAAACCCAGACGTGTGGGGTATCTATGGGTAGGTCTTCAAAAATGATATAGAGGTTTCTAATATAATTTTTTTCCCCTGTAACTTCTAAAATAAGAGAATGATAAAACTAAAAAAAATATATGATGTACATTACCATGTAAACTAGGTACCACCGAAAATTGGTTTGAACGAGATCTAGTAAGTAGTTTTTTTTTAGTACGTCATAAATCGTAAACCACAATTTACCATTCATTCAATCAACTCAAAAATAAAAAAAACATTTAATTTCATAAACATACCTTATGCATAAACCCGGATGTTACGGAACCCTCGGTGCGCGAGTCCGACTCGCTCTTGCCCGGTTTTTTTTTTATAAAAACGTTGCCTCACACTAGGAATTTCTCCTGTATTGTGGGTTATAAACTATATGTGTACCAAACTTCATCCAAATCCGTTCAGTAGCTTTTGCGTGAAGAAGTAACAAGCATAAAAATCACAAACTTTCGCCTTTATAATATTAGTGTGATGTGATTATCGGATTTTCAATGTTTTAAGGATTTATCTCTTCTAAAGCAATATTTACCTTTAGTCAAACCCAATCCGGAATTGAGATGACCCATCAATTGCGAAAAATGTTATTTCCTACTTTGTCAAAGTAAGTTAGTAAAAACAACAAAAAGATTTTTGCTAATGTATACCGAAGAAATAACGAACAACTTAATTTATCTTTCCCAGGCATTGTACTCAAGAACAATAAAACAAGAATATATTCAAATAAATTGTTGTTGTTATAAAGAAAAGAAGAGCTATTATACTCGGATGTAGTTGGTTACAGAAGTTTAAGAAACTTCGCTCAGATACCAAGAAAAACACGATGGAAGAAAGTACTTAACAAGGCATCTATCCCGAAAAGAAAAGGGAAGTTCTTTACCAGTAAGAAATAAAAACGTCGTATTTTTTCGGAACCCGTCATAATACAACAAAATACCTACAGCAACAAAAATAAAAGTTTTTCTTAAGTTAGCTGATTAATAACAAACTGATAACAGCAACAAGTTTAACCCAACATGCACGATGACTTACGAAAGACATCCTTCCCATGAATATAAAATTAAGCTAGTCACAACAGCAAAATCCATACTAATATTATAAATTCTAAAGTAACTCTGTCTGTCTGTCTGTATGTTTCTTTTACACGCCTAAGCGACTGAACGGATTTCGATAAAATTTGGCAGAGATAGATTGCATCCCGGGGAAGGACATAGGATAGTTTTTATCTCGATATTCCTACGGGATCGACACTTATGCGGGTGAAATCGCGGGGCGCTGCTAGTGTTTTTATAATAGGTATTTCGTGGCTTGGAAAACAAGTTAAGCGTTGATCCCGGCTGCCATTCGTGGATATTTGACAGTCGTTTCGTGTCCAGAAGCCCAAAGTCTGACATTCAGTCTTATCAAGGAGTATCGTATCACCCAGTAATTGGGTTGTGGTTTGACTGGAAGCCGACCCCAACTACGTTGGGAAAAATTACTACAGCAAAATATTTGTAAAACACGTAGCTAAAAGATTTCTCTCACCTAATTAGTTTAAGGGTGCTAAAATTGTATGTTGTAGATAGTTAGATATATTATTGAGAATCGGAATTTTAGGAAAGGCTTATTGCTCGAAAATGATTAGGCGAGGAAAACTATTCAGAAAGTAAATAATATAAGCAAAATAAATCGGTAGGTATTTGTTCTACAGTTTGATTGCAAAGAGCTTTGTTTCCTCCTATACGAGGAGGAAACGACACTCACGACACACGACTGCTAACTGGTCACTCCCGATAGGACGATGAGGAGTTCGTAAAGGTAAACGTTTGTTCACAAACACAAAACGTATTGATGGTGCTTCGTGGTGAGAGTTTCAATTCAGTGGAGAGGATGAAAGTCTTCCTTTCATCCTCTCCACTGAATACAAATAGAGTATAGTCAGCTGTAAGTAATCTTGAGTATCTATATTGTTCGTCTGAAACGAAACTTGACTTACTTATTGGGCAGTCGAAACATTCGACAGTGCTTTACGATCGAAACATTTTTTTGCCTCCTTTCTGCTACTATTTGTATTGTTATACTCCTGCTAGTACACAGAATCTACTTAGTTTATAACCATTGTATTGATAATTTAATGGAGATCAATTCCGTACTTTTCAAAAATTGATTTCATGCAGTAGAAACGAAAAAAAATTAAAATAGATAATTTAATGGAGATTAATTCCGTAGTTTTCAAAAAAATATTTAATGCAGTAGAAACGAAAAAATCATCAAAATAATTCTAAAAGTTTTCCCGTCAATCACGTGTGAAATCTGAAAACATTGTAGCTTGCGAAAAAATCAATTAATTGAGTAATTTTTGTTTTTAATAGATTCGTTTCACCCTTATCCCTATTGAAAATGACTCTTTTATTTATTATATTATTCATTAATAGTGATTGGGACTTTAACGTAACCGGCGAAATGTGGGTGTACTAAAGGAACACCTCTGCCCAAATCCCTTCCCTTTCCCTTTCGGGAAATACAAGCGTGATGCTATGTTATGTATTATTATTGGGAAATATGTTTTACTAGCTGCGCCCCGCGGTTTCACCCGCATAAGTTTTGATCCCGTGGTAATATCGGGATAAAAAGTAGCCTATATGTTAATCCAGGGTGTCAGCTAACTCCATACCAAATTTTATCAAAATTGGTCCAGCCGTTTGAGCGTGAAAAAGTAACAAACATACACACACAATACACACACACATACACTCACAAACTTTCGCCTTTATAATATTAGTGTGATTCTATAAAATACTAATGACGACGTCAAGCAACCTGCTGAGTTTCGTCGATGTGTGGGAGGTCCAATGCCTTAGGTATCTTCTGGGCTCGCTCGTTCCATCATAGACCTCGTCCATCGCTTTCCATCAGGCGTGATCGAGGTCAAGAGCCATTCAGCATTAAAATAAATAAACAAAATTGTTTGCAGAACTAATTTTTTTTCAACCAATAAAAATGTATGATTCTCCTCGAATAGGATCTCGAACATAAATGGAGATAACATAACATTTCTTACCGTTAAGTACAATTCGATATCCGTGAGTACAATGGATGCTCCTAGGATGTTTTAAAGTAAGTATATTTGATTCAGAACGGCTTACTGTCAAAAGTTTAGACACAATACATTTTGTTTTGTTTGAAGTTTGTCTTGTTTATCCCAATAATAAATATCTACTTATTTTACACTTAATTTTCAAAACTCCGCAGACGTGATGGGTTTCGATATGTTAACACGATAAAATAAAAAAAACAAAAAAAGATTTGATGTCTTTTAATCCGAGGGCAACGAACGCGGGTAGTAAGTGTAGTTACTTGAAGTATGAGTAGAGAAAATCAGTTTTTTTTTGTTTATTATCAAAATCTGTCATAAGTCAAGTAAAAAAAACCAAGTCATAAGTCATCACTGATGACTTATGGCACTGAAACGTGGTCGCTCACAGTGGCCCTTATAAGAAGGCTAAGAGTCATCAAAAGGGCAATGGAGAGGGCTATGCTTGGAGTTTCCCTGAGTGATCGAATCAGGAATGAGGAGATCTGCGCGAGAACCAAGGTAACCGACATAGCCCGAAGAATTGCCAAACTTAAGTGGCAGTGGGTAGGGCACATTGCTCGCAGAACAGATGGCCGATGGGGCCGAAAGGTTCTGGAGTGGTGACCGCGTACCGGAAGACGTAGCGTTGGAAGGCCTCCCACAAGGTGGTACGACGACCTTGTGAAGGCCGCAGGAACCCGTTGGATGCGAGAAGCACAGAACCGGTCGAAGTGGAGGTGCTTGGGGGAAGCCTATATCCAGCAGTGGACGTCTTTTGGCTGAAACGATGATGATGATGATGATGAACTACACTAACAAGGGTCGTTGACCCCAAACAAATTATAAAAATATATTTCTTTTGTTGTGCGTCGCCTTAAGCTATGGAACAGTAAAATAAAAATAATAAAGGTTTCAATTTTTTATCACAAAAATCTCTCCGTAGGTAATCTGCATTCGCGATTTATTTGCCAAAAATGTAAACAAATATATTGAGTTTATGGAAAAATAACTTTAAATCCTACACAATAAAGTTCAGTTTACGCTACAACTTCAAACATTTTTATAATTTTTTCAATACTGCTAGTCACTCTGAAATCAACCTAATCTCCATTAAAATAAAGTTGATATTTGTTTAACTTGAAATAATATTAGTTCGAAACATAAGTTTGAATAGACTTTAGCTACTATTTGTACAAATAACACAGCATCCCTTGAGATAACTATAAAGTGATCCATTCTACTTCCATCGAAGGGCATCTCTAGAGGGTTTTGCGTGTTATAAGCGAACAGAAACATAGACCTCTACTTTGAAACAAAATGTTATGATATAATGAAGAATCCACCATCGGTCTAGTATAGTATAGTAAGGACTATCTTTAATTTTTTTTTTACTGTTTCTCAAATCTATACCTAATTCTTTGGTTATAGAAAGGATGTATGTAGGTAAATAATTCAAGATGCCTTTACTCTAAACTTCAGATGTTATAACGCTTTGCTACTAAAGTTAAGCCTCGATATCCTCTATTCTCTGAATCCAGCGATAGTTTCAATAAAATAATGTTTACATCGTGATTTAACTCGCCTACAATGGTCGCCTTTGTGCACCTGGACAAATGGGACCTCCGAATATATTTACAAGCGCCATAGAATTCCGGCTTTTCTGTTTCAGGTAAAATACTTTTTCTCATTTTATTTTCTCCTAGAAAGGCTCAAAATGGAGAATCTGGTTATATAACATTCTTGCAACACACAGAAACACAGAAATATGTACTTGTATTGAGGTATGAGTGTATAAGAGTGTAGCGGATGACGTCACTCGACGGGGTATAATACGCTGATTTTTTTATGTCCTATCGTACCTATAACAGGAAAATAACATTACATTTTGAGAAAAAAAGCCTAGAGACGTCTTTTAAAAATATACGGATATTTCATGGCATTCTATATGGCTATGGCAGAAAGCATTCACCCGGAACATAATATAATGTAGTAGCGTTATGTCAGGGACGGCCGTTTAACACGTAAGTCGCAAATAAAATTTTATAACCTAATGTCTTCAGATTAAATGCCAATTCAAAAGAAGACGATAAACCTCAAACCTGCTGAATATTCAGTTTGAATCAAAAAGTCTAGTAAATCTTTTTTACTGGCACTTACGCTCACAACTAGTCTGTAGGCATTCCAAACTTCTATCCACATACGTGCGTGAATAGAAGTTTGGAGTTCTTAATTCTCTTTATATCGTCTACTACGAGTAGTTCGCACTCTTTTCGTTGCCTTATTTTGGCAACTACCTTGGTTTTTTTTTATTCAAATAAAAAGTTCGTCTTTTCAATATCGCTAATGACATGTGCGGACTCTAGAGGTAATGAAGCGGGTGATTTAGGGGAGGTTAATATTGGTTTGCCTCCAAGCTTTTTATAACATGAAAGTCCGCTGACGGAATGTAGTGTATAGTGTGAGACATAAAAGGTTTTGTTCATGAGGCCAAATCTTAACTAGATTTGGCCAAGAAAGTACATGCACGTTATAAAAAGCAGGAAATATTTTAACGATTGAACAAAGCATTTCTCGCGATTCTCAATTAAACCTGCTTCTAGATTGAATTTGTAACCAGTTGAACAGTGACGTCAACATCTAAATTAAGCCAATAATAAACCGTTGTTGGTGCTGCATATTAATACGTCTGGAGAATTGCAATATCTGCTGCATGTGTCGCCGATGTCAACGTTGCGGCCGGCTGTTAGGTCCCTTTGGGGGCAAGTTGTTTGTCTTCAATAGATATAAGACTATGATAAAATTAGCATTGACTTGCAATCACAACTAAATATTTGAAGTAGCTCATTAATTGTACATATTATCAATATCTTCGGACACTGTACGCGAATTTACATAACTTAATTAAACCACAAACGCGCGCGAGTGTTTCCAATATTCACGTTGTAATTACCAATTATGAAAACCAGCGTGATTGAAAGACACAATATAACATTAGGTAATAGTTACAGTAACTAAATTAATTAAATAATTACTCTTTTACATAATACCGAGCCAGAAAAACAAATATTTATATTATTTACAATTATAAATGAAAAGATTTACGATAATAATCTTTAATTTATGTATTCCTTGGGTTTTTTGAAATACCTACATAGGATAAGGTCTTTTTATTACAGCATAATATTAATAAATGTTTCCACACGTCTCTGAACAGAAAAAAAATCCTATGTGTCGTAGTCTACAAACGCCGCTTTTAGACAATGAAATAACAAAATGCACGCAAGCGAAAATAATTAATCAAAATTAAACTCAATCATCATAACAAAGCTATAACAAAAGTTCCAGATTGTACAATCTCAAAATTCAGCTATATAAACAGTAATTCCCTTAATTTTGGTAATCCTTGCGGATAAGGAATTGTTAACATTGTGGTAGGAGCACAGATAACCTCCTCGGTGAGAGCTAACCTTGCGTAACCTTGCCTTGTGAGCCTCATAGTGGTATGTCGGTTATCTCGATGAACACCGAATATATTGCACAAGAGGACGCTGAGCAGTTTGGTTTAGTAATAAATTGAATATGTAGGTGTTCTGCCTGAGATAATAGCTCAAGTAAATGTAATACCTAACAGGAGCGGTTCTATGTTCAGGTGCTATGTTCAGACTATAACCACACTCTATCAAATCCAATTTATATAATGACTGAAATTTTGTTTGTGTTAGAGCAAACTCGTGGAGAATATTCGTTCGTTTCTACATTTTTAATTGTCCATATTATGCACTAATATCGATATGATGTTCACAGTTAACCAATAAATTAAAATTTGATTGAGCAATCATAGTTACCACAAAATGAACCGCATTATGAAATCAGAACTTTGTTATGGATTCAATAGTCAGCACTCGCCTTTTAACTTCATACAAATAGCATTGCATTGCTTATGCTGTAGGTGGAAGTGTTACATAACTGCTAAGGGAATTTAAGGCGACTACATGTCCTAAAGCGCGGTCTTTGTCGGACTGCATAGAAAAGAAAGAGAAGCGCGATGACACAACCCTGGTAATTTATTGCAAAATATGAAGCAATCATCTATTTAAAAAAAGAATATTGTTTGAACTAAAAAAGTAAAACACTAGTGCTTTAGTATGTTGCTTGTAGAATAATCTGCCAAAAAATCATAATGATTGTATGTTTATTAGTATGGTTTTTATTGTAAAAAGAAACTTTTTCGAGGTATCTTCATGATTTTTTTCTATCGTATTAAATTAGTTGTATTTTGTTTTCAACACACTATTTACCTAGCATACATCCTGAAGAATATCATATATTTTTCTTTTACTGTAGTCGATCATATACTTTTATTGTTTCTAAAACTTGCGTTTTTTGCGTTTAGGCCCTTAAGCTTCAAATGGAATGGCACAAGCTTTAATGTTTTGTCAAGCTGTAAGTTAAGCAAGCAAATAGTACCTAACATAATTGAATTCTATAAAATCTAGACTTTTAATTACGAGCATGTTCAACTGAAAAAACAGGCCCTTGAGAAAATTATAACCTCTGTTGAAACTGAAAACTATGTGGATAATGAAGTAGGTATGTGATCAACCTGTTCATTCATTCAATAGTGACTGTATTTCCTTTTCATTGTGTTATTACAAATATCACCGTCAAAGTAAATATTTACTTTGCCACAACAGCGTCTGTGTATTTCTGTAATGATTTTTAAAAGCATTATCATTAAAAAAGTTAAGATAAATAAATAAATTAATTACATATTATTTTTCTTCAGAGATTATAGGCGTGGCGATGTTATGTTACTCCTTTACTTCCATCATAATTTGAATGTCAGAAAATAAACCTTAACACCCTTACTAATACACGTATTATAGGTATGAGATGAATAGTTACACATAGATATCTCTCTTTCAGTCGTCAGTCATTCGAAAGAAGCGTTGTGTAACTATGCAGACGCTATTTAACGTTTGTTAGCAAGGGGGTAGCAAAGACAATTAATAAAGGGTTTGGTCCTTATAAAAGGTAAAATTAAAAAACCAAAAAATCTGTTTTGGGCTCATTGTTCTCATCATTATAAATCACTTTTATTACAACACGAACCTTGAAACCAAGCAAAAAAAAAACGATTTATTTAACTACACTCGAGAGCAATGAATCCGGGTCACTTAAAGAATCCTAAAAATCTCGGAAACTAAAAATGCTAGGTTAATGCAATAAATTGTATTTAATAGACAATGTAATACTCCTTAAATGAAGGTATTAAAACTTCTTAGTTATTGTAAAGTTATATCATAAAAAAATCAAATTTGAAAAAGGGCCACTTTCGAAGATGGAACTACGAAATTACAGCATTTGGTTTTGCTTTTGTTTGTAATCTGTCATTTATGTGGGTACATAAACCATGTTGATAGTGCTCTATGTTCATTATTCAAGCTGAAATTATGTCGCTTACGCCTGAAGAATGCACCAGAATACTTACAATGCTGGAAACCGGCCGGAGTCAGCGCGATACAGCCAGGACTGTCGGTGTGTCGCTGTCAACAGTACAAAGAGTTCTCCGACGTTACGAAGAAACTGGTTCTAACCTACGCAGACCAGGAACGGGCAGAACCAGGTGTACCACAGCACGAGAAGACCGATACTTGGTGAACACCATGCTTCGAAATCGCTTTCTCACAGGAACTGAACTCACAAATCAGTTTCGACGCCTCGGAGGAAGTAACCCAAGTGCATGGACAGTAAGACGTCGGCTTGCTGAATCTAACTTAAAACCCCTTAGACCTGCAAACGGCCCTAAACTGGAGCGTGGGCATCGTATTTCAAGACTAAGATATGCCCAGAGCCACGTAAATTGGAGTATTGAAGATTGGTCAAGTTATGTTCTCCGACGAATCAAAATGTATGCTCTACAAGCACGATGGAAGACACAGAGTGTATCGAAGACCAGGGGAAAGATTCAAGCAAGCATGCATCGAAGAAAAAGTAGCCTACGGTGGTGGGTCTGTACTTGTGTGGGCCGGAATTTCTTCTGAAAGTCGCACAGAGCTGGTGATCATAGAAAACGGCTCTTTAACTAGCGTAAGATATGTGGAAGAAATCCTCAATGATCACGTTGGTCCATTTATGGTCAATTTAGGTGAGGATGCATGACAATGCCCGACCTCATACAGGTAGGATTGTGAATGACTACCTTCAAGAGATGAACATTACTCGTATGGAGTGGCCAGCGCGCAGCCCGGATATCAACCCGATCGAGCATGCTTGGGACGAGCTAGGCAGATGCGTAAAACAACGAAACCCTCCCCCAATCACGCTTCGTGAGCTCAAAATTGCTCTCACAGAGGAATGGGAGAATATTCCCCAAAATCGTATAAGGAACTTGGTGTACAGCATGCCAAACCGCGTAAACGCAGTAATGGAAGCACGAGGAGGCAATACGAAGTATTAAAATTCAAGAAAATCGTAATAAAGTTCAAAAATTTCATGTTTCCTATTTTTGTTTTAAGGAGAGATCAGCAGTTTTTTTCTTTATGTAATTTTGTGTTAATAAAATGTATGGTGACTCATATTTTTTTTACTTTCATTTAAGGAGTATTACATTGTCTATTAAATACAATTTATTGCATTAACCTATCATTTTTAGTTTCCGAGATTTTTAACATTCTTTAAGTGACCCGGATTCATTGCTCTCGAGTGTACATTATGTCGAGTTGTACGAACACAAAATGTATGAAGCAGCAAATTTTTTTTGCGATTTCTGTGTTGTTCCCTTAATAAAAGTGGTTTATAATGATGACTACAATTACCCCTTTTCAGGTTCTCCATTATTTCAACTACAACTTGTATGAATTACAATTAATATTAAGCTCGGATAAAGGGGTATTCATTCTAAAGCTATTTTAAGAACAAAGCGGGCATTAGTCCCTTTTACATAATTTACTATCTCAAGAACAACGTAGTAGATAAATGAATAGAAATAATAATAACGTACTAGAACCTGTTTTAGCTCAAGAACTTAAAATAACATTAGAACCTCATGAATAATTATAAAATTATTTTTACTGTACCCATTTTAACTGTTACATCATGTGAATTAATATTCACATGGTTTAACAGTAAAAATGGGTGTGCCACAAGGCTCGATATTGGGTCCTTTCCTCTTTTTAGTGTATGTTAATGATCTACTCCATTTATTAAAAAATCAACCACAAATGGTGTTATTTGCTGATGACACTTCCTTAATTTTTAAGGTAAATAGACGTGCTACAAATTTTGACGACGTAAATAACGCTCTACTGCAGGTTCAAAATTGGTTCACTGCTAATAATTTAGTATTAAATGGAAAAAAAACCAAGTGCATAAGATTTTCTTCACCAAATGTCAAGGGTAGTGATTGTGAGATAATATTGAATCAAGAGAAACTAGAATTCGTCGATAAAACGGTCTTCCTGGGGATCACGCTCGACTCAAGGCTACAATGGGGTCCACATTTAACATCTCTTGCAGGACGGCTAAGTTCAGCAGCTTATGCGGTCAGAAAAATCCGTCAATTTACTGATGTAGATACCGCGAGACTAGTCTATTTTAGTTACTTTCATAGTATCATGTCTTACGGTATCTTACTTTGGGGACGGGCTGCAGACATCGACTCTATTTTTTACCCGACTGCGCGACGCAAAGGAGTGGTAATGTGTTCATCAGCCTATGTATGTATGTATGTATGTATGTTTATATGTTCCTTTGAAGCACTATACAGACCAAACGCCTGGGCCGATTTTTATGATTCACACGTTAATCGATTCCTCTTAGTTCGGCGAGTGTCACTAAAGACATGACGTTAGTGAAAATTCAATATGGCGATTACTGGACGCCAAATTAATTTTTTTTTAATTTTTTTTTCAAAACCTATCGAGTGGGGTATCAAAATAAAGGGTTTTAAAAGGTGATTACTAAAATATATACAACATATATACTTAAAAGCAATTCGAAATGACAAATCGCAAAAAAACACCTACCAAAAAATCATCTGCGACATCTTTCAAATTTGTAAACTAAAAAGCTGGAAATAAAAAAAGTTATAAAAAAAAAATCAAAAAACCCGACTGTGGTAAAAAAAAGGCAAGTTAAAAGAAACTGAAAAGCTAAAAACAAGCCCATTTTAAATTAAATAAAAGTTGGAAGCAGGCGGGACCCACACCATTTTTATTGTATTTTCAATTTCAAATGGGTCCCGCCTGCTTCCAACTTTTATTTAATTTAAAATGGGCTTGTTTTTAGCTTTTCAGTTTCTTTTAACTTACGTTTTTTTACCACAGTCGGGTTTTTTATTCTGCAGAAAAGAGCCATCAGAGCCATATATAACCTCCGCATGCGCGATTCAACCCTTAACTTGGCAAAATGTAAAGCACATGTGGTGCAGTATTCTGGCAAAGTATGAAACTGCAAATTAACCAGATTTTTATATTTAAATAGCTTTAGGGGAGTTTTAATACATTGTAATTAATATGTTTTATAATAATAATTTATTAATTTAAAAAATATTAATAGTGCCCCAAAGGGTAGGTACATCACCAATTTCACTTAAATTAGTAATTGCTGTTATTTGTGCCCCACAAGGTACAATGCCGTTTTTGCCTACAATAATAATAATATGCAAAATAACAATAAAAACAATATTTTGTAATCACAAAATAAGTAATTTATTCAAAAAAATTAAAAAACTAAAAATGTATTAACATAACTTATAAATTCTTACAAAAATTAACACAAAAAGTAAATCTTTTCTCAACTTTAATAATGTAAAAGTAATTATTAGTTAATTTTATTGTTAAACTTAGCTTACTGACACAGCCTCTTCGTGAAATCAGTTTAAGAGGTCAAAAATATCTTACGAAAAATGTAACAAAATTATCTATGAAAAAGGCCACTACAAAAAATACTACTTATAAAATGAATCACAATAATTGTTCATAATCAAAACAAAGTTAGTTGTAATTATAAATAGTAACGTAAATAGTTGTAAATAGTAATAGTAAACGTAATTAATCAACCTGCTAACTATATTTTGCTTTTAACGTACATAAAAAATAGTCTTCTGTATTTATTCCCTACTATGAAAACTTACAAAACAATTTACATCCCTTTTTATGCACAATCGCATTTCACACTTAGTACTGTAATATTAAAAAAAAAAAATGAAATGGGATTATTAAATGTGTGTGTGTAGTGCTACAAATAAATAAACAATAAGTAGAAGTGAAAATTCGGGCGCCAGGAGTACACACCAAACTATGCCAAGGATAGACTAACCTGCGGGAACTGGAAACTTTTAATCTTCAAGCGGGTATCAATAAAAATCGACACAAAAGTTATTGAACGATTTTATTACCCGAAGGCTGCTGGTCTCAATATACAAGAAAATTCCTTTCTAATATTAACAGTTGGTGTAAAACTAAGATGGAATAGAAATTAATTTTTGTCCTGTCATTATTGCACTTTTGTCAAGTTAAGTTAAGTATTATAAACCATACCACATTCAACCAAAACCGAACGAGCAAACCACGCTCATCCTGGCGATTTCGATCCTCGCGGGGTCCATGAAATGTGTCGGTAGGGGCTAGCGTTAAAAATTTAAGTCTTGAAAGAAAAAGAAAGAAGAAAGAAGAAACGCCTCGCGGCTGAAATCAAACATGAATAACTGTTAGCTGATGTCCAGCGTTGATAAAAATGGCGATCGAAATGGTTGACCAAATACAAATTAACTCACTGTTTCTTTTCCAAAAAAAAGTTTTTACATCAGTAGATGAATTAATCCAAAATATTTAAGGTTTGAAAGATCCTGAAACAAATATCGGAAACTATTAACGTCTGCCATCAAAATAGCCACGCGACAACGTGAATATTACGAAGAATTTTACCAACCTTTTTAAAAAATATGGGCAATCCAATTAGGATGCCGACAAGGGCAAATCAGCTACCACATACTAGGACTAGATGCCGTCCATCCGAAGACACCACTTCAAGATTTAATTCGGAGCTCTCAAATTACTCCATTCTATGCAAAGCTTGGGTCGGAAAGTGACCTGTCAAAATCAACTGACAGCATCAAAAGAAAAAAAATCAGTGTGACCACTACAAGATTCCGATTAAAAAAAAAAGAATTTTTACATGGCAACACCACCATGTTACCCACAAATTAAAGCAAAGAACGCGATATCATGTAACAGGCTTAAAAGACTCGTTACAGTACACATAAAAGTAGTTTTTCCAGAATTACATTTTCTACAACGACCTTTAGATGTCACAATAGGGTAATGGTTATGTCCGTCAAATCGTATATCTTCAGCAGGGCGTGTCTTTATAGGATTAATTATTATATTTCTAGATGATGGGCCCGGAACATCATGCAAATCCACTCCTAGTGGAGGTCAAGGTACCCTGCAGGGCACAACACCTGTTTTCTATAAAGTCGGCAGCGTGTCTTACAGGGCACACTTAATTTTACATCAAAATATCGAACAAAACATGATGAAAACTGATCAAATAAAGTAATACAAGAACTAATTAATTATTCAACAATACAAATTTCGTGAAATACACCCAATAAAACCATTAAATAAAAAATTACAAAACATTTTTCCTGAAGGAGCGAGATCCGTTCTTGACGTTTCGACATTTTGGCGGATAATGTTTAAAACTGACGTATTACTAAAATTTTGACATCGACAAATGAACGTTTATGAAATAAGCTAGTATTAAAATTTTTTTAACATACTGACATTTATCATATTTGTTTTGTATTCTCTGTAAACAGACCCGTGCTCTATAGGTCACATGCCGAAACTCATATCTTATTTTCTTGTGCTCTCTAATACACTTGCCAAGTTAAGGGTTAAGGAAATTAACATCATGACGGTGCCTTGTCAATATATCTACGAAAACATCATGTATGTAAGAAAAAACTTACATATTTTTAGTAAAAGAGGTGAAAGACATAATTATAGTACTAGAAATAGGGACCTATTAGTTCAACCAGGTTTTAGACTGGCTAAAGTAGACTCATCTTTTATGGGGTACTGTTTAAAATGTTATAATAAAATACCTCCCCACATTCTTCAACTGAATGAGACAAAATTAGTCTTGTATAAAACGCACACTATGCAGTCAGGCATATTATAAGTTAGGGGATTACATCGCGGATAAAAATGCCTGGCTCAATGCTGGTCCTGCTCCACAACCACAACTAATTGATTAACACTTGAAAATGCTGTTGGAGCTGCTGAAGATTGTAAGACTATCTTTGAATTGTATAAACTCAATTTCCTTTGTATTGTATAATTGCATAGCACAGATGTGAGATGATGATGATGATGTGAGATGTGATGTGTGTTCTATGTATGTACAGTTGCCAGCACATCAACTTACCCCACTATGACCTTGAACGCGTTATGAGCAACAACAGCGAGAATCGTGCGAAAGAGATATATAGCTTTTTGTCTGTCCTTACTTGTAATGTTTCGTGCTGCAGTGCGTACAGTCGGTGACCAACATTGTCTTAGTCAAGTCGGCATATCTTGTTAAGCCATTTTAATCATTATCTTCTTGTCGTTAAAGTTGAAAAGCTTTTAAGTAACACGGCAAAAACAAGTGGGTAAATTAAAAAAAACTATAAGTCCTCAAATGAGTAAGTCGAAGTAAAAGTTTACTTCGTGGGGTAGATGGATACTAAATTGATGTAAGTGACAAAAGTCAGTCTACCTACGCCTAAACAGCGACTGCGGCGCAAAAACATTTCTAAAACGTTTGAAGTAAATCGTGAAAAGCATTTTTAATGAATTTGGTGAAATCAAAGCGTCATGTCGCAACTTAATGACTATACAAAACATTGCTGGCTGGATGTTGTCTATAATTAGTCAGTATTTGGAGATTCTGCGTGACGTCATGCTGCCGACTGTGCGAATTGCTTATCTATCCTAACACTGATATTTACTTCGTGCAAGATAACTGCCCGATCCACAGTGCAGGCATTGTGAAGAATTGGTTAGCTGCTCAAGAAGGTTTAACTGTTATTTACTGGCCATCTAAAACTCCCGATTTGAACCATACTTATAGAAAACCTATGGGGTCAAATCTTTTTAAATTGGGACACATCCGAAGTGCGAAATAAAAACAATTTGGCTGAGATCGTGTCATCGACATGGGAGCACATGAGAGGAAAAGATTTGTGTTGGAACATGGTGTGCGGTATGCGTAGCCGCTTACACAAGCTAAAGAAGAAGACGGTGCGCCACTCCGCTACTAACTAATCTACTTATAAGTATTTTAAAACACACTATGTAAGTAAATGCTCAATTGAATGAATGCTAAACCATTAATGGCTAATGTTGCAGATTATGTGGTGATGTTATTGTTATAAATGGAAATGCATTTTTCTATTTAAATAACATGTTGATTCACTACACATAATTATACTTACTTAGCTATAAATCTGTAAAACATAACAACAACAACAATCGATAACAAACTTCCAAGCATTAGCAATGACTTTTTTTAAATGTTTATGAATGGTTAGGTTTGGATATGATATTATAAAATGTAATAATTTTGAACTATGAGCATTTACTTACTTTATCTTACTTTAATGAAATAATAAACATTTTTATTACTTGCAATGATTTTGTTTCATTTTTATACAAACTACCCATTTAAAAAGATATTTCCCGACTTCGTTCGTTAAAAAAAAAAGAAAAAAATAACATAATAATTAAAAACAAAACATTGCTAACAAAAAGCTGTATCTATGTTTCTCCTGGTTTCGAACGCAGATTACGATGAATATCGAGCTGCCTTAGTAGGGCAGGAGTAGGATAGGAGTAGTGTAGGAGTAGGGTAGGAGTGGGGTAGGAGTAGGGTAGGAGTAGGATAGGAGTAGTGTAGGAGTAGGGTAGCAGTAGGATAGGAGTAGTGTAGGAGTAGGGTAGGGTAAGGGGTAGGACGCCACGTAAACGAAGTAGAGCCGGGCAGCAAGAAATAATTTATATGGCAAAAAAACGTCTGCCGGGTCAGCTAGTAAATAATAATAATTCCTTGGAGTAACTTGGGAATTAATGTATAGATTCTTATCTTTTTAGAACAAAGGAATGGAGTACTTTGGGAATAACCCTTTTAATATGCGGTAAACTTGACACATAAAAAACACAAAAAAAAAAATAACGAATTGGGGGAAAACATGCGTCACATCCACGCAAAACGGCCATCGCTCAGCATAATGCTAAGACCCTTTACGAGATCTGTCTCGTAAAGGGTCTTAGCATTATGCTGAGCGATGGCCCAGCGCTGGTTTTCAGCGACAGCCAGCGTTGACGTGATGACGTCAACCGGTGCCGCATACGATTACAATAAATGAAAAACTGGCCAAGTGCGAGTCGGACTCGCACACGAAAGGTTCCGTACCACAAGGCAAGAACACCGAAAAAACACTGTTGTATGGGAGCGGGCCCTTCAATATTTATTTTATACTGTTTTTAGTATTTGTTGTTATAGCGGCAACAGAAATACATCATCTGTGAAAATTTCAACTGTCTAGCTATCACGGTTCATGAGATATAGCCTGGTGACAGACGGGCAGACGGACAACGGAGTCCCGTTTTTATTACCCTTTGGTTACGGAACCCGAAAAACATCAATCAAAATAAGAAATAAAATAAATATACTTTACCTAGTTCCAACAGATAGTATAAACTTGTAATTTATGCAGTGGTAACATTCCGGACAACGACTCACGCGCCACCGGGTTTTAATTATCTGTGCGAACGCGCAGCTTTCACAAAGCTATAGATTTGACGTTTTGACATACATACTGAGCATAATAATTAGCAATAACATGGCGCAATATAATATTAAAAATGATTGGTTGGATTTTTAGGTGCATTTTTTGTGTATAAAGTGCAAAACAATTCAAGCAAAAAAAAGTATCATTGGCACGTAAAGATAAATTTTGCGCTATTGAGCAAGCAAGTTGATCGTTCGGTAAGTAGTCGGAGATAATACCAAAATAGAAATAATGAATTAATTCATGGCCATAAGCAAGTAGCTTATAATCAAGTTAATTTAATAAAAATGGTATTTAATTAAATGCCGATTGTACCTCATTAAGCAATTTTTTTTCCTGTTTGGTTATCTCGATATCTAGTTACAGTCTACCTCAAAAAGATGTATACAATTTATTTATCAACTAGAATTCATTGGATTCTAAACATGTTGTGTTCCATAATTCTGTATCAATTTGTAACTACAATTATGTACCCAATGTTATATGTTTTGTGGCTACAGATTGATACATTATTGAGAAACAAATATTATAAACAATTAAATGAATTCTTGACAAAGTAAACATCTTTTTGAGGATGACTGTACAGTCGTTTTGTAGCGTTTAGTTAAATTGTAATGCTTTTATTCCATTGACTGTTTCAGAAGCAACACCAGTCTAGTTTGTATTGTCTGAAACTCTTCCTAAAAGTGCTTTACGCCAAGTTGTTCACAAATAATTTTATCTTTTGAAAGTAAAAAGTAAATCAACAAATCTGTTGAAGTGAAATTCATTATGTCTGACAACGATACTGGCGTAAATGACGCAGAAAGTGATAGTTTTGACGTATTGTATGACATGGAACTAATTTCAAAAGTCGACAAGGTTATAAAAACCAGTCTGTTGGTACTGACAATAGTAACTTTGGTGTACGGAGTAATATCATGGTGCATCTTGAAGAAGTTCCGCAAATACAGAAACTATGTGTTTCTGAATGCAATTTTAACAAATTTTCTCCAATATATAGTAATAAAAATCGTGATACCATATAGTATGTTCATTCAGCATGCTTGGGTTACAAGGTTTGTAATGTGTCTAAATGTTTACTTGATGTCTGTAAAGAACCACTGGTTGTTAGTTATATGTCATTTGTTTTATATAGATTTTGTAAAAGTGTTCGATGGGCATATGCAGAGAAGATATTTAAAAAGTACCTTGTTTGCCTGGGGTGTGTCTTTTATAACTACCACAATTTTTGTCTTCATGCTTTATTATTTTTTGTATACTTCAAGAGAAGTGCTATTCAGTCGGTCCGTTAGTTACATTCTAGTCTTTACCAGGGGTAGTTCGATTTTAGCGTTGATAGCTAACACTTGTTTATATGTCATAATTGTACATTCAGTTTGTCGTAGTTTCAACATGAGCGGAAATACAGCTACTAACATCTGGCGTCGCTTGTACATTGCCACTTTGATATTTATATTGAGCGACGTCATTATGCTATCTGAATATATTGTGTCTTTATTTCGTAAAATCAATTTAACCACAACAATGCTTCTTTTAGAAATACTTTTAATGAACTTTAATGGATTTGTACTGTCCATTTTTTTAATAGTTGCAAAGAGGAACCGATTAATATGGTATGAATTTTATGTACATAAGTTAAAACGAAGGTCGTTATCAGCAAGGCATAGGAATCACGATATCAACATGCAAGGAAGAAATAACTGTAATTCTGCTGATTGCCGAACGGAGATACTTGATGTATAATTTATAAAAATAATTTAGGTATTAAAGGTGGTATATGAAAAATTCAAATGTGTTTTTTTTTATTATTTTATCACGATGGCAAATATGAATTCTTTTATAAAGCACATTTTTTTTAATTTTTTCACATTACGTACTATTATGTGACGCCTATGTTCTTATAGATATGTTCGTTTTGTAGCGATTACAATACTTTCGTTCCATTGACTGTTAAGAAGCAACTCAGTTTGTAATGGCTAAAACTTTTCCTGAATGTGCTATACTAATAATACTAATAATAATAAATTATTTATAGACGAAGTTATGATGACGAACAATTACCGGAGTTTTATTGTGAACTAGCTTCTGCCCGCGACTTCGTACGCGGATCATGTTGCTTATGCCAGCGACAACGGGGTCGTCAAAATCGAAGATCTGAAACGTCTGATGTCGAATTCTAAGAGCCCGGGGACGGGACGGGTTGTGTTTGCCGACACCACAACCCTATATTTCCTCCGATATTTCTCTGCAGCGAGACGACTTTGAGCCAGGTCTCATTGCACAGTTTCGGCGGAGTAAGTTTCCGAAGAAGCATAATTGGGACACCGACCTTTAACTTAATGGTGTGCGCTGGTAGTCCACTTGCACTGAGGGAATTGAGAAATTCTACGGGGTAATGTGTGGCGTCATCTTGGTCGACAACTGTGTTTATTGAAATATAGATCACTTCATTTCCCTCAATTTCCGCGAGAATGCATTCATTGATCGTTTCTGGGTGTTAAAACGGCTCGTTCACACACCCATGAATTATGTTGGTGCGGTATCCTATTGATGTCCCCGTACACCAGGCGAATCAAATCTTCTAAGGTGGACACCACTCTCCCAAGTATCTCAGGTAGAACCACCTGGCCACCGTCTACTGGTAGCGTTCCCTCACCCAATTTTAAGAGAACATCAGAAAATTCTTGGGCGTGTACATTCCTGCCAAGATGTGCTCTCATATTCATCGTTAAGCGCAACCTATGATTATGTGGCCATAAGAAAGAGTATTTTATCAAAGCATTCACCGCATCAGCCCTAGTTCCTCGCGTCACCACAGGCAGCGCTTGTCGGAAATCGCCGCTAAACAGAACTGTAACGCCACCCATCATTTGCTGGTTCCTGCGGATGTCCTGCAAAGTCCTGTTGACCGCCTCTACTGCTTTTCTGTTCGCCATAATGCATTCATCCCACACGATTAAACAGCAATCTTTAAGCACGCGCCCTTTGTCACTGTTGCGTGACACTCCACAAACAGGTGTTTCATTACTCTCTAAATGTATGGGAATCTTAAACATTGCGTGCGCTGTTTTGCCACCAGGAAGCAGTGTTGCGGCGATTCCTGACGATGCTACTGCAATGGCAATCTTGTCTTGCCTCCTGACCTCTGCGAGAATGCCAGCGGTGACAAATATTCTCCCTGTTCCACCAGGAGCATCCAAGAAAAACATTTTACCTTGGCCGAGCCGAGTCAAGGATGGTGTCGAAAATTTACTTTTGCTCTGAGGTAAACTTAGAGACATGGTCATTGACGACGGTACTCATAGCTCTTGGATCATAATTTATTTCAGAGTTGTACTCTATGTTTCCAAGCTCTTGTACATCCAGATGTTGTGGAGTCGGTAGCCCATAATCCACCAGAGAACTGCCGCAGATCGAAATGAACTTACCATATCTTGAAGTGAACTAAGGCAACTGTTTAGGACGCGCTCATCAGTTGCCTCAATATTATCTTCAGTAGTGCGTCTCAGACCTCTTAGAAAGTCTTCACACAGAAGATGCCGATATTTCTCCCACAACAGAAGCGGATTTGCAATACCGCAGAACACCAACATGACGACAAACAATTGTCGCAAACGACTGAGATTGTCACTAATGCTGGCCTCCTCAAGTGCGTTGTCCCAGTGCTGATCACTGTCGTGAAGGTGGCGTGCTACGCAAGCAGCGCGGTATGTGGGATACTCAATGTCATCGACTGTCCTTAGAAACGCCATTGATGTTGGGCCGTGCACTGTGTGCAGTAACATTCGCAAATAACAGCACTCGTCATTATTTGGGTGCACAGTGTAAACCCGTCCCAATGCGGTGTCCTTAAAAATTCCCGGAAACCCGTCCACGGCGTGTCCGCATCGACGTCGAGTAAATACACCTCTTTGCTTATCGTACGTGTAGTACAACGGCACCTCATCATAGGTGAGTAATCTAGCAAAGTTGTCCCCTTCACAAAGTCTGAAAAAGGCCAATTTCAGTCTATCAAAAAGTACTCTGTGAAGGCCAACAGGAAAATTAAATACATCAACCAACACAGACAACAAAGGTAACCCCCGTTTCTATAGGATGAGAGCGGCACATCGCCACCTATAACAACACATTTTGGGAACAAAACCATAGCGCGATGTAACTCGACGCCAACACCATCTACTTAGAAAACGGAAACTACATATTATTTACCCAAATTAATTAAATTATGAATAAAACTAAATTGTCGTTAATTTAACAGACAACTACATTAGTTTTGCATTTTAAAAAAATATGGTAACAGCAGCAAGGATCAAAACTAATAATTACATACTTAAATGAATTACCTACAACAAATGTGCTTGGTAAGATATAACTTACAACCAAAAGTTTGACTTGAGTTCATGATAGTGTAGCTTGTTGTACCGCCAATCAATCTGTTTAGTAATATTGGTGTGAAACTCTCCATACAATTAGATAGGACATGTAAAGTTCTCAGTTTTCATAACAGTATCGTTCCTAATGCACATAAAAAATGCAAAAACTAAAAAAAAAGAATTTTACGATTTTTTTAAACAATATTATGGGATTTGAAATCGCACCATTTAGTGCGGTAAACGGTCGCCTGACCTTACCGCTAATTTCCCCGTTGACATATTGTTGAAATAGCTGTTCCCTTGCAATATATAATATTACTGCCCCGCTCCTTTATAAAAATAGCGTGATTATTATGTTCCCAGAGTTAAAGTTTTATTTTTAACTAAATAAACATGTCATTTTGTCCATTCAATTATTTTGTGCATTCAATTACGAACAAACACATTTTAAAATCAATATTGCTTACCTCCCATAACATACGACGTGATAATATGTAGCCTAAAGCCTTCCTTGGTTTACAAAGAACATTTTTGCTGAATTTCAATTCAATCTATCCAGTAGTTTTAGCGTGAAGCCGTACCATACACACAGACAAACAGACAAACAGACAAAAATTCTAAAAAGTCACTTTTTGTAGTCAGTTACGTTTTTCTAACAAAAGCCACTTATTTTTTCTCGAAAATTCACAATGTACAGTTTTTCTTTCGTTACTGTTTTATTATATGTATAGATGACGGCACGGTTGACATCTGTCGGGCATGCCACCGGCCGGGGGAATCAATCAGGCATATTATCTCCGGGTGTTCTCATCTAGCTAACGGAGAGTACTTCCATAGACACAACCTTGTAGCCAGGATAATCCACCAGCTATTTGCTTTGAATTACAGCCTTGTTGAATCGGAGGTACCGTACTACAGGTATATGCCCGACCCAGTTCTCTGTAATGGAAATATCACATTGTACTGGGATTGATCCATCATCGCTGACAGGAATATTGTTGCCAATAAGCCTGATAGTGGTGGTGGATCGATCAGAACGGCGCGCAATGATTGAAAAAAATCCCGCATGATGAGAACCTCGTGAAAGTCGAGAAAGATAAACAAATCAAGTATCTTGACTTGGCTCGCGAGATTGTCGACATGTGGGATGTGGACTCAGCGATCATTGTGCCGATAGTCGTGACAGCCAATGGACTAATAAATAGCCAAGAGCCTCAACCAACACCTGAGGAGGCTCGCGTTGGGTAGCTGGATCAAAGGCTTGATACAGAAAGCGGTACTTCTGGACACGGCCCGCATTGTTAGGAGGTTCCTCTCTCTGGAGCCCTGAACGCCGGTAGCTTGAACCCTGTTCCCGATACCAGTGGGCTACTAGTTTCTATATTTTTAAATGTTTTTATATTTTTTTATGCTAATATTTAAAAATATATTTTATATGTATTAATAAAGGGAATAATAATAATAATAATTTATTTCACATTGCTCCATATAAATTGTTATTAACACGAGAATACTTAAGAGCTAATGTTAGTAAACCAAGCAAATATAATAAAGATAGATTTTAGGACAATCCGACACCAGAACGCATGTATGCTACTTCACTGCGTGCAGCCGCATCCACCGCTCAAGCATCGGAGAATCCCACCGGTCCGTTAATACGCTCAAGATGCTGTTGGAACTAGCTCGCATGCGAGTTAGAGTCGAGGTGCAACTTTTACGCATGATTGCCGCAAAACTGTCGACGTTGGCCTTGGCAAACATGCCGGAGGCACTGCAATACCACGGCAGCCCCATCAGCATCTTGAAAGTATTGTTATACTGCACTCGCAGGCCGCTGTATGCCCTATGCAAACAGCCAACCCACAGGCTGCACGTGTAAAAGGATTGACAGTATGCCTTAAAAAGCGTTACCTTTACTTGTGTTGTACAGCGTGCAAACCTGCGAGCCAGCATATTACATCGAACAGAAAACGACCTGCGCTCTCTCTCAATGTCAGTACTGTCCTTTGAATCCTCAGTGTCCCAATGATCTAAATACTTAAATTTAGTATCTCTTTTTAAAGGGGTACCATTCAAGACTATAACAGGTACAATTTCATAGTGTTTAGTACCTGATTTAAATATCATAAGCTCAGATATACACCAAGTTGTTAAAAATAATTTATTAAAGGTGGTTTATGAACAATTCAAATGTTTTTTAGGGTTCCGTACCGAAAGTGTAAGAACGGGACCCTATTACTAAGACTCCACTATCCATCTGTCAGTCTGTCACCAGGCTGTATCTCATGAAACGTGATAGCTAGACAGTTGAAATTTTCACATATGATATATTTCTGTTGCCGCTTTAACAACAAATACTAAAAACAGAATATTTAAGGGGAGCTCCCATACAACAAACGTATTTTTTTCGGCGTTTTTGACTTGTGGTACGCAACCCTTCGTGTGCGAGTCCGACTCGCACTTGGCCAGTTTTTTTTTCTTTTGCCACGATGGCAAATATGAGTTCTGATTAATTGGTTTTTAAATTTTGCTTTTTTGTCACATTTAGTACTATTATGTCGAAACCTATGTTATTATTGGTATGTTCGTTTTGTAGCGATTACAATACTTTCTTTCCATTGACTGTCGAGAAGCAAGGCAGTTGATAATGTCTGAAACTCTTCCTGAATGTGCTTTACACCAGTTGCTCACAAATAATTTTATATTTTGAAAATAAAAAGATAGTGAACTGACACACTTGATACAAACACATGACACTACTACTGAACATTACTTATGAGCAACAGTTATTGAACAAGAGGAAGAGAATCGATTTAATAATAATAATAATTCTATTTATTTCTGACAGAGTCCATATAAGTATTAGTAACAATTTTTTTCAGAACAATTTGCTTTTCTTTATGGCCCTCGAAACCTTTTTGTGTTGTCTGCTAGTGACAGAGATATTTTGGTTTTGGCAGGTGCTACCATACCTTGGGTACTATTTATGAATGAAGGTGAATGGAAAGGAAAACTACCATGTCGGTCTTGCATATTCTTTTGTATACGAATTTCATTAGCAGGTTTTATGCAAAGCCCAGTCATTAGCCAATTAGGTAATCGATCACTAAATGAATCTTTAATGAAATTTCATTTAGACGATTTTTGCGGATCATTGGCAACTATAAGCGAGCGCGATCCATATCATTAAATATTTTAGATCAGTCGACCGTGAGACACTAAACATACTAGGGCTGCGTGATTATTTTTTCAAAGAATTTAGTCACGCCATCAGCATTTATTTAACCCGGATAATTTGCGCTCAAAATTAATTTAAGAAAGTTGGCTATGGCTGCATTTTAAAGCATTAGTAGGTATTCGGATTCCGCATTTAATAATGAGTATAATTATGTTTTTACAATAATATAGAACGGTTATAATAATCGTTGAGCTCCTTAAGTCTTGAGTTGAGCTGCACGATTTCTGACAAATGCGTACACTGACTGGACAGGTCCTCTCAATCTGTGTGGTTCTTTCCTCAAAAGACCGTCTCAGACATCGATCTACATGGTCTTCATATAACCTGACCAAGATTATGTCTGGACTTTAAAAGAGACTGTGACCTCTTAGTTTGTTTCGGCGTTTCTTCTCAGAGTAGTCAGATAGGAAACGTCGACATCATCTAGTTTTAAAAAAACATGATTGACGTGTAAAAGTGCTTGTACAACCTACTTACAAAAATAAAATCATTTATCACCATTTAAAGCCGAAACGACGAATTGACTGCGATACATACCTACGTGACGTATTTAATTTCAATCGATCAAAATGAGGCAGATTGCTATAAAATTCCGAAGTAAATTATTCCAACTAAAATAAAACCTGATACTTTGTTAATGAACAATAAATACAGAATTGCATATACTTATATGCAATTCTGTATTTATTGTAATTATTTTAATAATTATTTATTTATTATATTTTATTAACCTTATTTTATGAGGTATTTTACCTTATTTATTTTCAGATAGAATAAAAACTCGTACCTACATTACAATTTAATTTCGTCATCTAAATCAGCGTGTCCACATGTCAATAATTATTCTAATGTCAGAATAAAACAGGTTTCATGTCTAATTTCGCAATATTTCCAACACTTGAAGCGTTCGAATGGACGACCTGTCTCCACAAAAGCCTTTTATTTAAATAATCGTCGTGTATTGTTTAAAATAAATACTCGACGAAATCCATTGTTCAAATCAAACAATCTGTTAAATTATTCAGCAGGTCCTACTATTGTTTGTGATGTAAAAGTTGGGTCTATATATATTATCGTTCCACAAAAACTTATTAAATATAACTTAAATATTTATGTCCTTTTTATTCGACGTATAAACTGTCATGCAATGTTACAAGATAACAAGGTTTCTTTAATGTTAAATTTTAAAGAACGTACTCGTATGTACGAGGGAAGACAAAGATTCTCCAAGGTTTTGGCAATGTTATTTACTGTGCGCTTGGAATTTAAAATACTTTTGTTATTGGAAAATTCAAAAGTCTTCTAGCAAATATACAACTTCTTAGTAACACCCTCTCATTTCAGTAACTTAAAAATGAAACTAATGCGGAAGCTACTCAAGACAATTGCTTTTGATAACGACACCTACACCCCACTGCCACTGTTAATATTATTGCCCCCACAACTTTGGACACTAGCCAATAATGGAAACCGGTCTCTAAGAGTGCCGTTACATTTTTGCTACGGTTTCTATAACACTAATCGCTTGAAAGGTTATTTGAGAGACATAAACTACATCGATATGTGAACCCGTACCCTTGCGATAATGCGAAAAACTTCTGTTACACTTTGTTTTTAATACATAATATTATTATTCGTTGCTGTTTATGTGGGTCAGATGGACCCCTCACTGAACACATGAAGTTTATGATTCTTGGACTGGGTCCAGGAGACTCCTGTCCGTTGCCAAAACCTACATGTTCCACTCTTCATAAAACTGTCGGTGCGATGCAAAAAATATTTGAGTGTGAGAGTATATAGTACAGCGTGATTATTATGCTGTTTCACGCTCGGTGTGAGTAGAGGCTAAGAGAATCGTGGCTTTTAGTATTAATGGCACGGAAAGCAGTTTAAAGTAACGCGACGATGGTTTTACTAATTGGGGTTCCGTAGTTTTAATAAATCTTGTTAAAAAAACCTGCGTATATTAATGGTAAATAATAATACCGTGTTCATTTATCTGTAAGACTTACATACACAGAGGTATGTAATTAATGCCACAATAGGTACTGCAATCGAATACTTTACAAACATTTTTTTAAATACAGTAACCATAACAATACGTTTCTTTGTGCACTTTTTACTATTTCGTTGACGTGAAGAAAGTCGCTTTTCATTACCTGCTGCATGCCACTAGTGTACCTATCCACTTTTGAATTGTTTGACCTCGTGTAAGATGAGCTATGTCAGTGAGCGAATGTGAGGTAAAAGATAGCAGAAGTGGCTTCACCTGTCGTGAACATATGTTGAAAGGATAAATAGGACCTTTTTAGTAAAAACCAAAATAAATACTGATATTCAGTGTCTAAATTGACTTAATCATGTAGGATTATAATTGTACACTGTATGAGGGATGGCTACTCTGAACGGATCTATGGGAGAACGACGAATGGACGATTGTCGGCGTGTTATCTTATGTTAAATATAGTAACTGTAAAAGTGTACCTTGTACGATTAAATTCAAGTCAAAACACATAAAATGGCTGTTTACTTTTCAAAATAACTATGTAGGTATCAATTTATTATGTAGTATCCAGGTATCAATGTATTGTGTATGTGTATGTAGGTATCAATTTACTTTCTTACACATTATATTTTCACAAAATTGATTGCGTTAGTTCAAGACTTCATGAACTTCTGGATTACTCAGTCAAAGCTACACTTGAGTTATTTAGAAACTGTTCTAAGCGCCTCCGCAAGTCTTTGAGAAATTTAAAGTCTAGTTTCTACCATGCGCATACTTTTGGTTGCTTTGAAAACTTTAAAACAGCCTTTGAAACTAGTTAGCTCATATCCTGGGAAAATACGTAAGGAAGGATTAAGTACTTGGTTTTGCGAAACTACCTAACAGAAGTTGTTCTCCAAAAAAATTTGTTTCAAAAGCTTTCATTTATTTTGTTTTCAGACTTTCTAAGAAGTGTAAATATTATATTTTTTTTTTATTTATTTATATTATATTAATGTTATTAGAAGTTTAACTTACACCCACTACTCTCGAGACGAAAATAGTATTATAAACAGTAAAAACTTTTAATGAAAAAATCTCAAGTAAGAAATAAGCTTAATAAGGCATTCGATACTAACCTAATTATTGTCTAACTTAGCCAGACGTTCAGTTTGACATTTTCAAAGGAAGCCACAGACTGGAACGGTGCCAGATGACCACGTGTTGAGCTCTGGCAAGTAACATTATAATGCGCTAGTTAACGCACTGTTACTATGTAGCTGTTTCTCAATGCCCCTAAAGATTAATTAATAGTAAACTCTTTGTTGTTTCCATGAAATTGATTCCAGTATGAATGAACATACATAGTACATTCCCAATATACTACACAATACTTCTTGGTACCGACGTAATTAATTCCCGGTCTCGAAAAAGTATGCAAAGCCGACATAGCCCGAAGAATTGTGGCAGTAGGCAGGGCACATTGCTCGCAGAACAGATGGCCGATGGGGCCGAAAGGTTTTGGGGTGGCGGCCGCGTACTGGAAGACGTAGCGTTGGAAGGCCTCCCACAAGATGGTCCGACGACCTTGTGAAGGCCGCAGGAACCCGTTGGATGCGAGAAGCACAGAACCGTTCGAAGTGGAGGTGCTTGGGGGAAGCCTATGCCGATGATGATAAATGATTCCCTATCAATATAGTGTACATTATTCTATTTGTCAAGCCCTTGCATTTGATACCTATATTGAAGGAGTTGTGAAAAAAAAATATAATTCGCCATTTTGTGGTGGCGGCCATCTTGAATTTGAATTTTGTAATAGCTTATAGTATTCTACTAGTCAAGCCCTTTCATTTGATACCCATATTGAGGGAGTTGTGAAAAAAAAATGTAATTCGCCACTTTGTGGTGGCGGCCATCTTGGATTTGAAATTTATCATAGTGTATAGTATTCTACTATTCAAGCCCTTTCATTTGATACCCATATTAAGAGAGTTGTGAAAAAATATGTAGTCCGCCATTTTGTGGCGGCGGTCATCTTGGACCGATTTTCATCAAACATAGCTAAGAACACTCCCGACTAATTCACCTTTCAAACAAAAAAAACAAAATCAAAATCGGTTCATCCGTTCGGGAGCTACGATGCCACAGACAGACACACACACACACACAGACACGTCAAACTTATAAAACCCCGTCGTTTTTGCGTCGGGGGTTAAAAACGTCCAAGAAAGAAATGATGTCTACTGTAACTATAACTACAAAAAATTCAAATGTAAGGTTCTCGTTAGTTGAGTTCAGGATCCGAACCTCCAGTTCCGAGCTCGGGCGCGCCGCCATGATGCAAGAAATGGATAGAAATTGGAAACCTGCGGTGACCTAGAGCTTTAATATTCGGTAAACATTGAATGTGGACGTTTTCCTAGTATTCGTATTAGAATTGGATTTATATTATTTGGAGTGCTGGTAGGAAAATATTTTTATGAGATAAATTTACAATTTTGCAATGCTAGGGAGATATTCAAAGGAATTCCTACAGAATTTTATTTTCAAAATATAAACGCAAACGAACCTATTTCTCATTTGATAATTAAAAATCCTTCTTTCATTAAAAAATATCAAACAAAAATGTCTGGGCCACTTCAATAGCATTACACACACACTACGACACACACTTCGTTTACTCCTCACTCGTCTCTCTCCACATTATTACTTCCAGTATTTTAATTTAGTGAAGCATTTCTTCACTGCGGTATCTCCCGTGGTTCCGCATATTTTATGAATATCATGAGAGATGCGCTGAATGAGACGAGGGAGCGAATATGGTGCAAAATATTGTTGCAATATTGTTTTGCTTTATGCAGCTGTGGTGGATACATTAATTAAAAATCTCTTAAAATGTTTGCAAATGAAGTAGCGACCGATCGCGGCACTCGCAGCTGAATAGTGAGTCGTTGAATTTGGCAGCAGTTCACGTTGCTAAGTGCATATATGAAGCTATAATTACATAGTAGTTAATTTGGTAATTGCATGCTCTAACATCAATGTTGTAAACAGACACTAATGCGATGTGTGGACATTTGCAACAGTGCAACTGATTTTCAAACTTATTACACCTGCCAGCTTCAATCTGTGACTGCAACAGAGTATGGGGTACACATCTGACGGAAGATGCGTCGGATTTATCTTCGGCCTCAGCAATGTATTCGCTCGACGCAGTAACGTTTAGTTAGGTGGGTAAGGTTGAATATCCATACTTATAATGCGAACCTGTATCTGTCTGTTACCTCTTCATGTTTAAACGGCTAAGCCGATGTAGATGAATTATGGTATAGAGATAGTATGAGTCCTGGGAAAGGACACTGGACCCGCGGGTCCAGTTCGAGTGGGTCCAGTTGACCAAAGACTCATAGGATAGTTTTTATCCCGATATTTCTGCGGGATCAACACTTATGCGGGCGAAAACGCGGGGTGCTGCTAGTTTAACTATATACTTGTCCATTCTAACGTCACGCGACCGACGATACGCGACGCATCTTTTTTTTTTTTTGCGGATGGGAAATCATCAAATGACTCCTCCCGCTCTGGGTGGAGCGGAAGGGAGTGTCAGACTCTTACTGACTAAAACCCACCCGTGTTCCTTCCTTAGCCCTTTATGTTCCGGGCCAGCGGTAACCCTTTCGGACAATCCCGCTGACCCGGCAGGCTTCGGCCCTAAGGGGCCCCTCCCCGATGCTGACATCTCTTTGAGGCGCGCGTGGAACACGTACGCGCCATCCGGCACGGGCCTGGTCCTGATCGGGCGGTGAGCTACCCATTATCTCCGCCAGCAGGCCCGCGCCTACGGTGGCCGGGAGTCGTCATGCGGCTCCCGACGCCCGGAGCGTCTCCCGCGGCGGCTGGGACGGGAGGCTCTCTCCCTGAGCCGTTCCGCCACCTCCTTCGCTAGCATGACTGCTTCGCAGAAGGAGGTGACTGCCTCCCACTCCCTCTCGCCCCGGACCATGGCTTGCACCAGGGCCGGACGCGAGAGGTCGCCGTCGCTGCCAATCGCCTCTACGAGGACACGGCGGTACTCCGCCCAAGCGGGGCAGACCTCCACCGTGTGCTCCACCGTGTCCTCTGGGCGATCCTGACAATGGTGACACCCGGGCGTTTCCTCCCGCCTGATGATGTGCAGGAACCTCCCGAAACTTCCGTGTCCGGTGAGGACCTGCGTCAGGCGGTAGGTGAGGGCGCCGTGGCGCCTCTCTAGCCACTCCTCAAAGAGGGGTTTTATCGCCGCTGTCGCGGCGTGCCCTGCGCTGGGTTGCGACAGTCGCTCTTTCCATGCCGCAATGAGATCGCGCCGGAGATCCGTCCGCTCCGCAGCAATTTGCCGCGGAAGCGGATCCTCCCCCCGGCGTAGTGCCTCCGCGCGCCACTCATACAGGCGCGCGAGGACCATCGCCTCCAGATCCCATGGCGGCAGTCCGGCAAGGAGGCTTGCCGCCTCGCCAGAGATCGTGCGGTAGCCCCGGATAGCCCTTATGGCTACCACCTTCTGGGGCGCGTTCAGGTAGTGGGCGGCTCGCCGCCGCAGTGAACGCGCCCACACCGGGGCCTCGTATATGGCCATGGACCGCACGACCCCCGCGTAAAGCCTCCGGCAGGAGGCGTTTGGCCCCCTCAGGTTGGGCAAGAGCCGCTTGAACGCGGCCCCGGCCCGTTCCAGTTTGGGGGCCAAACGTCGGAAATGCTCCACGAAGTTCCACCGGCTGTCGAGGACGAGACCCAGGTATTTCATCGTCATCCCGACGCCGATGTGAACCCCTCCTACCGTTAGTTGGGATCCCGATGGCGGCGCGTTCCGGGGCCCATGAAACGACATGGCCTCGGACTTGTGCAATGCCACCTCGAGATCCAACTGCCGGATCCTCTCCACGACTATCGCAACCCCGCGTGTCATCGCGTCGGCCGCCGCCTGATGCGACCTCCCCTGCGCCAGGACCAGCGTGTCGTCAGCGTAGCAAACCACGCTGACGCCATCAGGGAGGTCGGCGCGCAGCACCCAGTCGTACCCGATGTTCCACAGAGGCGGCCCCAGGACCGATCCCTGTGGGACACCGCACGACATCTCTCGCCGGTTCCACTCCCCATCGCGACCGGGGTAGCTGACGGCTCTTTCCGTCAGATACGCCTCGACTATTCGACGGAGGTAGGGCGGCACCCGGTGATACCGGAGTGCCTCCACAATGGTGCTCCAGGGGAGGGTGTTGAACGCGTTGGCGATGTCGAGTGACACCGCCACGACGACCCCACCCCGGGACACCGCGTCCCCCGTCGTGAGGGCTCTCACGCGCATGATGGCGTCCACCGTCGAGCGCCCCTTGCGGAAACCAAACTGGCTGTCCGCAAGATCCGGCCCCGTCCTCACCAGGTGCCCGACGAGGCGGCCCGCAATCACTCTCTCAAAGAGCTTGCCGACCTCGTCAAGCAGCACGATGGGCCGGTATGCGGACGGAGAGTCCGCAGGGCGCCCTGGCTTCCGAATGAGGACCAGCTTCCCCGTCTTCCAACGGCGTGGAAACTGGCCTCTCTCCAAATATGCGCTTAAGAACGCCTCCAGTCGAGGCCCGAGAGCCCTCGAGGCCAGGACCCAGGCTTTACCTGGCAAGCCGTCGGGTCCTGGGGCGGTATTTTTGGCCTTCAGCCTTCCTACCGCCGCTCTCAGTTCTACCCCGGTCACTGCAGGGATGTCGTCGTCGTCCGCGTGGTCCGCTTCGGGCACCGACGTCGGGCGCGTCCTGGCCGGACTCGGGGCATTGCCACGTCACAAATTTCGGACATGGCCTCCCGGAACCACTCCGCCTCATCGTCGATATCGGCAGGCCTGTCCGGTGATGACACCCAGGCCTGCACGATCGAGGCTTCCAGGAGGAGCTCCCGGTCCAGCTGTTTTAGCGCCCACCGCGGACCACTCGGGGCCTGTTGGACCAGCGCGCGAGAGGTCTGGGCGGAGACGTCGAACCGGATGTACCGGTGATCGGAGTAGGTCTCCACCCCCTCCATGACGCGCCAGTCAATGACGCGTTGTGACAGAGCGGGGCTGCCGAACGAGATGTCCACCACGGACTCACCCCGCATCCGCACACACGTGGGAACAGAACCCCGATTTAGGACGACCAGGCTTGTTTCCAGAGCCCAGTCCTCCACCATCCTGCCCCGCACATCCGTGTAACGGGAACACGGGAACACGTGTAAGAAGTACACCCCCACTACTACTATCTCTCCGAACCGTGCTGCTACGCACCCCTGTCCCTTCGTGACGCATTCGAGGGAGCGCGACGCATCTGCCGTCAGATTTGAGTCATAGTTAATGACACAACACAGTTAATGAATCAATCATTAACTTAGGGTAGTCTCAAATCTGACGCCAGATGTGACTTGATAATTCTATTTTATCATAATAAATGAATACATACATGAAAACAAGAATTTAACCAAATATATGAATTTACCTTCGAATCTAGCAAACAAAGCAATCAAACAGCTTCAAGACATTTCAAACGACGTCACACGACAACGAAGTTTTCACAAGACGTCGAAGTTTGCAAACAACATGGAAATTACTAACTCTATCTTGTGTTAGTATTCCACGTTGAAAGTATTTGTCACCATTTTACGTTAGATTCTTTACTAAGTTTATTTGCGCAGAAATATATGAAATGCTTAAAGTGACAGCTACTTTAAGATAATGATGAACAAATTTTGTTTCGCCCACATATATTTATAAACATCTTAAAACGTTACTGCATCGCTAACTCTTGACTATGAAATTGAATATTAGGACACATTCATTCTTTTAAAATAATGTGCTAAATCTGTAAAATCGTATGTATAAGAACACTTCTTATATATACATACGTTTATGACAAAAGCTTGACAAAATTCCTTTCCTAAATAAGGCACGGCACACTTCCATAAAAGCAGACACTTCGTGTGCGTTAGTTTTTATTGTAATTTCTCATATAATGCTGTATGTATTTATAGTATTTTTAAGTTATATTAATATTGTATCGTATGTGTTAATTATGTGGCATGTTGCAGTTTTACGTGGAAACGGTCGATTGACGTAAACAGCTAATCATGTCGCTATTCAGCTGATTTGGTGTTGGCAGGGCACGTAACATGTTTATACCTGAAATAAATGGATAAATAAAAAATAAATAAATAAACGGCACCAACGAGGAATCGCATTGTCTCGTATAAAATAATTAATCAATAAACAACAACTGAACCATAAATAAAGCCTTGATTACAGTTCCTTTGTCCTAGTCGTGACGTTTCGGTGGATGGACAAAAAAATGGGCTTTCACGTAGGACTGAGCAATTCTCTAGGATTCGAGCGGAAATTTGGAAAAAATATCGGGGTCGAAATGGGAACATCGCGTCCGAGCTGGCCTAAAATTATCTTTTCCTACCCTCGATAGCCAATATCGTAGTTACGTAACCTGACTATTTGGCACCGTATCAAAAGATCCTGGTTGAAATTGATAATTTTGGAGCCAGGAGATGTTTTGCTGTTTTTCTTTATATTAAAAACCGGCAAAGTGCGTGATCCACGCAAATTGAAGGGTTCGTAGTGGGGATGAATTATTTATCCCTAGAACAAACTTAACCTTGTACTTGAAAAAATGTTCTCCCATACATCGATATACGTCAAGGTCAATTCTCGAACTGCAAATGTAAAATTGTAATCGCTTTTGCCTAGCGCGCGTAAAACGCGGTTTTCCAGATTTTGGTTAGAACTCACGTTGCGTGGGCGTTAGATGCGTATTTTAAGATATATGGGCAGCCATTTTGTTGTACACTCGATCGCGCACTTTCGGGTAAAGTAAACGCACGTTGACCGAAACGGAGAACAATCATTCGATACTATTTCGATCTATTTATTTACAAAATTTAAAAGAGACCACCCATTTGGGACATTGAAAGTCCCGGTACAACGTCACAAACATTCCATGTGTCAATCTATCTAATAATAATATTGGGTGCACCCAAAATTCGCGCTTGTATCACACCTGACGATTATAGAGATCATTTCCCTTTACCGAATACTCTTGTAAATTGTATTGTACCTTTAACGGACTCAAGACTGGTTCGTTAACCGCGAATACATTTTAGTTAACGTAATGAACTTCAATGTAAATTCACGTTTCGATGAACTGTTGGCTTGGGTTCCATTAATTCGAGAGTGCTCCGATTCAATATTAATAGTAGGCATCAAACAAATAAATGCGTTTAAATGATTTGGTCATTATTGGTCACTTCATTACTTTTTCATTCATTTAATCAATGAAAAGTAAAACCGAAACCGCTGAACAATTATGAACTGGCTCACAACTTACAACCGAGGAAAATTTAACTTGAAAATTTAATCTGAATATATATTATATAGCGCTGGTTACTGTTTAAATTGGTCAAAGTTTATAATTGATAAACTCAATTATAAACTTGGAACAATTTAATCCGTAACCGACGCAATCCATTTCTCTTTCCATAGTTTATTTAACTCGGGAAACGCATAATCCTTCTATTGAATAATAATGATGCGAAAAGTAGAAAATGAAAATTATCTCCGCGAAGACGCTTAATTTTTTTTTGTTTTTTTGTACTATTTCTTTGTTTAAATATTCCAGTGCTGGGAGTGCCAATTTGTTTTCTTTGCCATAATCATTTTGCGAAACAAACGTTCTACAAGTGCAGAATTTTGGAAAAGTTTTGTAAAAACCTCTCCAATATTAATAAACAAATGAACGCAGTGAATTAAACTTCGCTACTTTGCTGAACGTTCCTCTGCCTCGGGGAGCAGTATTATCGTCTCTTTGGATTTATTCTACGCTACTTTTGGTGGCTACTATGGTGTTTATTGAAACTCAAACTCAAAGCATTTATTTCAAATAAACCAATTACAGGCACTTTTGAATTGTCAAAGGGTCGGTCAGTCAGAAAGATGAAGCTAGTCGCCTATTTCAAAGCGTAGTAGGTACCTATGGAGAAGAACGGGCAAGAAACTGCACGGACACTCTTTTAAATCAAAATAATATGGTAAAAAAATATTGGTTACATTTAAAAATTATGCATGTGAAAACGATGCAGAACTTTAAAAGTGTCCGTAATGAAAAGATTAAAAAAAACAATATGAAATAAAATAAGCCATGGCAGCAAAGAGATGACCAGTCCCTACTGACGGCGCCCGCTCACGAACTTGACGTATGGATTAGCACCATTCAGCTCAACCATTTTGAAGGGAGCTAAATGATCCAACACATGCGCCGCCCTCAGCGAGACATTTGAGGGAGCATGACATACTCTCAGCCGCCAGGGACATTCAAGTCAATGAAAGACGTACCCAGTAAATAGTAGCTTTAAAGTAGGTATGTACAGATGCCAGCACATCAAGCTACTACAATCTGTCAAATTTCTTTAATAGATTTTCAACTTTATCGCTAAAATACAAAGGTTCAAAGTTTGTTGGAAACAATGTTGGTTGGGAAAATTTTACAGTTTCGTGTAGCTTGATATATTTGTACATAGAACTCATAATCGATGAACCCTATTGTGTCCTAATCGGCTTGAAAGAAAATCAGGAATTTGCGACACTAAAACCGTAGTTTGATATGATTCATCAAACTACGGTTTTAGTGTCGCAAAACAAGATTTAACAGAAATTCCCACAGTATTCATTCAGTTTCACCTCTAAAATATCTCAGGAATTACTTAAATAATTTGTCACGATCTGATAATTAGTAGGTACGATATGAAGATTACATGACAAGGTTAATTTCATTTAGGAGACGATTCTTCAGACGGTGTGGCTTGACGACGACGTCGTGGTGAGTGTTACCAGCAATAATTTAATTTAATTTGAACTTTCTTTTTTTTTTTTTCAAAAATGGAGTCTTTGAATTGTTATAACAAGTTTTTATAATGCCTAGAAAAAGTTATATGGTGATTAAAAAATTACCTAGCTAGCCGCAAAGCCAAGCTGGTTTAGATATTCTTTCTTTGTTGTTAATCCTTAGGTAATAGTTAATTTCTAGTCTATAAAGATATTATTGCGACTTTAAAGATGAATGGTAAAAAAATATCTAGTCTGAAAAAGAAGAGTCGAGCTAGTTTCAAACGGAGATTTAAAAGCTTGAAGGATTTTCCGCACAAATCCAGTTACTTCTGATAGATTGGGTCCTAAACTTGTACTGCCCCGGTAGCTACGCTACAAAATAGGACACGACACGTGATAGCTTTAAACTGAGTTGAGCTGTTTATAGTACCTAAATGTTCAATAAATGTAGGTTGGTATAACTTTAAATGTAAACAAGTCAATAAAATGTAACAAACAGGAACGTATCTCGAGGTGCATCAAACTGATACTGTAGTCGAGTTGAACGGATCAAACAAACCTTGAACACCTTGAGTGTTTCCCAATGGGTAGTGAGAGCTGTTCCCGCTTCCCAACTGGGGTTAACTTAAATATCAAATGATTTCGATTACAGCTAGAATCGACTGTAAACTTGTAGATAGTTTGCCTAGGTTTTGCGCAGAATGTTCATAGTAACGGTGACGGACTGCAACATACCTACTATAAATATTTTAATATTCTCTAAATAAATTCAGCTACGTGCGAAATAGTCTTATTAAGAAAATCCCATAGAATAGGTTTAGTTTGGTCACAAATGCGAGTTTAGGGCTTGGGCCACAGGTTTACTGCCGGTGAGTGATACTTACCTATGATTTTAAGCTTTACTTACTTTGTATCAGATGGTAGCTACGTTACTATCATTCTCATTCAAAGTTTGATGAATACGAAATTATTACAAAGTGTTATCGTGTATAATCTATATCTATAGGTTATCGTATCAAAATATCTTGGTTGAATTTATTAGGTATACGAGTACCTATGTAGAAGTTTATTTATGGTCACACTGACTTATTTATTTGTTGTTGCCATTTGACTTATTTGTTGTACCTATGCTTAAATACTAAATGATTGAGTTTTTAAGTTCGATTAAAATATGGAATGGATGGATAAGGATAGCTAAGAGATTAATTTGCTTATCAATTATGTTTGTAAAGGCTTTGTTACAATTTTTCGTTTAAAAGTATGTGTTTTGTATTAATAGTTCAGTTCATTTTATCTGTTGCAACATGCATGTTAAATAGGTAGATAGTATGGGTAGACTTGGAAACAATACGTCAAATTACAAGTCAGCCTGTATAAATTACGGCGACATGGAAAGAGCGACTGTCGCAACCCAGCACAGGGCACGCCACGATAGTGGCGATAAGACCCCTCTTTGAGGAGTGGCTAGAGAGGCGTCACGGCGCCCTCACCTACCGCCTGACGCAGGTCCTCACCGGACACGGAAGTTTTGGGAGATTCCTGCACATCATCAGGTGGGAGGAAACGCCCGGGGGTCACCATTGCCAGGATCACCCAGAGGACACGGTGGAGCATACGTTGGAGATCTGCCACGCTTGGGCGGAGCACCACCGTGTCCTCGTAGAGGCGATCGGCAGCGGCGGCGACCTCTCGCGTCTGGCCCTGGTGCAAGCCATGGTCCGAAGCGAGAGAGGGTAGAAGGCAGTCACTTCCTTCTGCGAAGCAGTCATGCTAACGAAGGAGGTAGCGGGATGGATGAGGGAGAGAGCCTCCCATCCCAGCCGCCGCAGGAGCGCTCCGTAGCTCACCGTCCGACCAGGACCAGGCCCGTGCTGTACGGCGCGTACGTGTTCCACGAGCGACTCAAAGAGATGTCAGCATAAATTGAAGGCCCTTAGGGCCGAAGCCTGCCGGGTCAGCGGGATTGTCCGAAGGGGCTACCGCTGGCCCGGAACATAAAGGGCTAAGGAAGGACCACGGGTGTGTTTTAGTCATTAAGAGTCTGACACTCCCTTCCGCTCCACCCAGAGTGGGAAAGGTCATTTGATGATTTCCCATTCGCTAAAAAAAGGCTAGACAACTGTCATTTGAAATGTTATAAAAGATCGTGTAACATATTTTTGCCCTCTTTCTGTACGTGGACTGGTAACAATATAAAAAGTTGTAAGTAATTGGTTCTCATTTATCAACATTCTTACCTGCAACGGCTGCAACAAAAGTTTGATATCACAATGTATTATCATAACCAGCACCCCAATTGCTTAATACACTTTCAATTACAATCCAATGGATTTTGAAGCAAATTGGTTATCAATTGCTTTATATTTATATTGAATTTTATCTGCTCGACAACGTAAATCACGCAATTAATGTTATTGAATGCATAAATACTTAGCCATTCGAAGTAAATTAGTCAATTACCCTGAAGTATGACTGAACTTAAATTATTCTTACAGATTTCCCTGAAATATCAGGTATGAAGGTCAGCTAAACTTCTAAAATGCCAATATTAGTGATCGGTGATGCCAATGAATAATTCAACAATAACGTATCTCATTGTTCTTGGAACTTTTTGTGTGGATTCAAATTGATAAATCACATTTGAATAGATTAAGCACTTTGTTTGATTTGCGCTCGTGTAGACTCAATCTTATTAACTTTTGAGGTAGGTACGTAATAAGAGATACAAACTTTTCAAAGAACTTTGTTGTGAACTCTTACTCTTTAAATACACATAGTGACATCTCGAGGCAAAAAAAACGACACCATACGCTACGTCATAGTAATTTCTCGACCGTGATTGGTTCTCATTTAAAATATTGTTCCCTCACCCCTCTCCTTGAATATTGTAAGATGGCGAATATAGAATTTGCTCGTTAAACCTAACGCATCATCGTTTTATTTTAATAATCCTCAACACAATCAAATATAGTAAACCTGAGTTTTCACAAACCTCACCGCTGCTGCTACATTTTGGACCTTCGAGCCGAACGTTGGATACCTACAAGATCGCCGAGCGACCTTTGGACGGGGACCCCTTGCACGTGGCGGATTGAGAAGAAAACGCAAAAGGTTTCATCGGAAATCATACGCAATCGGTGGGGCCAATCCTTACTCTTTTCTATCACTTCCCGAGTTCTATTTGGTGCTATAGTGTGTCTGTGCTCTTATTTCAGTGAAATTGCCGCATTGTATTCACGGAATATCAAACTTCCAGTCGATTACCAACCTGGTGACGTTGCTAGCATCAGTGCCGTGTGTGATTGATCTGACGATTATAAGCCGTGAGTACTCCTCTTTTCACTGACCACCAAAATGCCTATTGACTCTGTTAAATCCCGTGACAAATCTCCTAATTTGCTAAGTGTAGAAAGTAGTGAGTTAGTTCGCGATTTAGTTAGGAAGCGTGGTATTATTAAGGGCAGGCTTACCAAATTTAACAGTTATTTAGAGTCTTTAAAAGATTGTGATCATGATTTTCCTAATCAAAAACGCATTGATTTAAAGTTGAGGAGTCAAGGATGTACTACTTTATTTTCTGAATTTAACGACATTCAAACTAAAATAGAAGAAAGAGTGTCTGATAGTGAATTAGGTGAACAATTAAATCAAAGAGAACACTTTGAAGATAGTTACTACAGTTTAATATCACTAGCTGAATTTATGATGAACACTGATGAGGTTGCTGACTGTTCCAAGTCATGTCATAGCCATAATAACAACCAAATACATTCTGTTAAGTTACCCACTATCTCCATGCCTACATTTGACGGTTCCTATGAGCACTGGCTGGAATTCAGAGACACATTTACCTCACTAGTTCATAATTCTAAAGATATTTCCAATATCCAAAAGTTTCACTATCTCAAATCGTCCCTAAAAGACAGCGCAGAACTAGTTATACATTCCATAGAATTTTCTTCTGATAATTATCAGGTTGCATGGGACTTGTTGCTCAACCGATATAATAATTGCGGACTTTTAGTTGATCACCATATTAAATCACTATTAAATATAACTGCAATAACTAAAGAGTCGCCTTCTTCGATTAGAATTTTAATAGACACTATTTTAAAAAATTTACGCGCACTTAAGGTTCTAGGTGAGCCTACAGACTACTGGGATAGCTTAATTATTAATATCATAGTGTCGAAGTTAGATAAAATCACTGAAAGAGAATGGGGGTCTCATAAGTGCACATTGTTCCCGAATCCAAACGAGAATAATTCTAAGCGTTTATCGGTGGACGTCTTAATTAACTTTTTGCGCAATAAAGCAGACATGCTGGAGGCATTGCAGCGTTCACATAGCAAAGAAGCTCAAAGCACTAACAACAAAAAACAACACTCAAAATGTCCTAATATGTCACACTGCAATGTTTCTAGCGGACCGAGTAAATCAAATAAACAACGCGGTAAATTAACATGCGCAAAATGCAACGCGAATCATCCACTGTATACGTGTAAAGAGTTTATCGAATGCGACTTAGACACAAAGCTTAAACTGGTACGCGAGCACAACTTATGTGAGAATTGTTTACATTCGAGACACTCAGTAAATAATTGTAGGTTTGGGCCTTGTCGACACTGCAATCAAAAACATAACTCATTATTGCACAATAATAACGCTAATAGTTCGGTTACTTTGCATACTACAACGAACACCGAGGCGTCGCGTGCTAATGTGAGGGAAGCGCCTGCGCACCTCCCCGCGGCCGCCGCACCAGCCGCCTCGGACTCCGCAGTCCCTATTCAAGTAAACAAGGCACACATGCAAACTCAATCGATTAAATCTATAGGTGTGCAGTCCGTGTTATTGTCAACAGCTATCGTTGAAGTAGCAGATGTACACGGTATATACCATAAAGCGCGTGCCCTCCTGGACAATGGAAGCCAGCGCTGTTTCATTTCTAAATCATTATGTCAACTTTTAAACGTATCATTAATACAGTCCACAAACGAAGTTCGAGGCGTAGGTGATTCGATAGTACATTGTTCGCAAGCTTGTAATATCGTTATCAAATCCTGCGTCGAAAATTCATTTACTACGCGCATTAATTGTTATGTGCTGTCTAGGATTACGGCTTCGATGCCTGCCGTGTGTAAATTAAGCGCGCAAGTCTGCATTCCAGACAATATACGGTTAGCCGATCCGGAGTTTCTAGACTATAAAAATATTGACATTTTAATTGGCGCAGATAGGTTTTGGGATCTGTTAGAAGACGGTAAGATTCGTTTGTCTAGTGGTCCGTTTCTACAGAATACCAAACTCGGCTGGATTATTTCCGGACCTATAGTTAATTATACGCGCAAAAATGCGCCAATTCATTGCAATATTATTAATTCTTTAGATACGCAACTTCGATTGTTCTGGGAGATTGAGGAACTGTCTAAGGTCAGAGACGCACAGACTGAGGAAGAACGTGCATGCGAAGATCACTTTGTTCGCACCACTACTCGCAATAGCGAGGGGAGATTCTGCGTGCACATTCCACTCCATCAGTCACCTGATACCTTGGGGGATTCTTATACACAAGCAGAACGTCGATTTCTTGCGCTAGAAAAACGTCTGCAGCGTTCGCCTGAATATAAAATTCTTTATTCCAACTTTTTAAAGGAGTATCTTAGTTTAGGCCATATGACACAGGTAGATTCCTATGAATCCCCGTGTTATTTCATGCCGCATCATGGCGTGTTCCGCGAGCTCAGCACCACCACCAAGTTGCGCGTGGTGTTTGACGCAAGCGCACCATCGAGCTCGGGTAAGTCACTGAATGATTTGCAACTAGTTGGCCCTCCTATTCAGGGTGATCTCATTGCAATTCTTCTCCGCTTCCGGCAGCATAAGTACGTCGTGTGCGCCGACGTGGAGAAGATGTACCGGCAATGTCTAGTAGATGAGAGTCAGCGCAGCTTGCAAATGATTCTGTGGCGTGACCATCCCTCAAAACCGTTAGGTATATTTAAATTAAACACCGTGACGTATGGAACCGCCTCCGCGCCTTTTCTAAGTGTTAGGTGCCTGAAACAATTAGCATCTGAATCTCCTGATCCTGATGTCGCGCGAGCTATAAAAGAGGATTTTTATGTCGACGACTACATTACGGGCTTAGATGATAAAATTAAATTATTAGATCTATGCGATAAAACTCAGAAGACGCTGCAATCGGGCTGCTTTCCACTTAGGAAGTGGATATTTAATTTTAAACACGATGATGACCGTCAGTCATCTAGTCAGTTCAAACCTTTAAGCTTAGATGAAAATGTTAGTTCTAAAACCTTAGGAATAGGCTGGCATAATGCAAGCGACAACTTTTATTTTAATTCTCAAATTAGTATTGAAAATAACAAGGCTGTTACAAAGAGGTCTATTTTATCAAAAGTTTCGCAAATATTTGACCCTCTCGGCTTGTTAAGTCCTGTCATAATTGTTGTCAAAGTTCTTTTACAACAATTATGGCTATTAAAAATAGGTTGGGATGATAACGTTCCTAATGACACGGCACGCGTGTGGAACCGGTTTGTTATTTCATTGCAAGCGCTAAACACTGTTCGTATACCTCGCCATGCTATAGGTACACAGCCTGTGTATATCGAGTTACACATTTTTAGCGACGCATCTCAGACGGCGTACGGCGCGTGTTGTTATGTTCGTACAGTTAACAATGATTTAACAGTATCAGTTAGATTATTGTTTTCAAAAACAAAGGTCGCGCCTTTAAAACCTATTAGTATACCACGTCTCGAACTCTGTGGGGCTTTATTAGGTGCTCGTCTGTATGACAAGGTACGCAACTCCTTGCGTTGTAAGTTGAATAGCGTAGTATTTTGGACTGATTCCACGATTGTCTTAGGCTGGCTGCACATGAAGCCTAACCAACTTAAGACATTCGTTCAAAATAGGATCGCGGAAATTCATGACCTTACATTAGACGTTCCGTGGCGTCACGTACGCAGTGGAGATAACCCCGCCGATCTAGCGGATTCTAGCGTCACGCGGTGCACGATTGGAAGAACTTTCCTCGTCTAACTTGTGGTGGGAGGGTCCTGAATTTCTTCGTGACCCTAGTTTTTCAATAGACGATCACAAAAGTTCGGAATCGTTCAAACATCGCGAGTTGCCTGAGGTCAAGTCATGCGTCACTGCCGTTGTAGCTCAGGATAGTTGTGAATCATCTTTGTTTCCCTTTCATCGGTTCTCTCAATTTAAACGTATGAGGCGTGCGGCTGCCTTTATGTTACGTTTTATTAATAACAGTCGTGGTAAAAATAATAAGCGTACGGGCGGCCTTAGTGTAGATGAATTAGTCCATGCTGATAAAACATTAGCTCGATTTTGTCAAATGGAATCTTATCCAGTTGAATACAAAGCATTATCTAGTAATGAGACTATTAAAAGTAAAGGTTGTTTGTCCAAATTGAATTTGTTTTTAGATGATCACAAATTAATGCGCGTAGGTGGTCGTTTAGTTAATTCTGATGAATTTATTTACGATAAAAAACACCCAATTGTAGTTCATAGTAAACATCATTTTACCATTTTATTATTTCGTCATGAGCACATTCAGCTTCTCCACGCTGCTCCGCAGGCATTACTTTTTCATTTACGCGAATCATGGTGGCCTGTCGGAGGTAGGAACTTAGCTCGCCAGGTGGTACACAGTTGTGTTACCTGTACTCGCATTAGAGGTAAGACGCTAAGCCCTCTGATGGGTAACTTACCTAGGGAGCGAGTTACACCTAGTCTTCCATTCGTTCAGTGTGGGGTGGATTACGCTGGGCCAGTGCTCATTCTGAACCGCAAAGGTAGGGGTGCTAGGCTGATCAAAGGGTACATCTGTCTTTTTATTTGTTTCGTGACACGTGCTATTCACCTGGAGCTAGTCAGTGACCTCTCCAGTGAAGCGTATTTATGTACTTTAAAAAGATTTATTTCACGCCGTGGTAAGCCTGCAGATATATACTCTGATAATGGTCGTAATTTCGTAGGTGTAATGAATGATTTTTCTAAATTTTTAAGTAAATGTAATAGTGATATTTTAGAATTCGCATCTAGTCAAAATATTAATTTCCATTTTATTCCCCCTTATTCTCCGCATTTTGGTGGTCTGTGGGAAGCAGGAGTCAAGTCGAGTAAATACCATCTTCGTCGTGTGATAGGTAACGCGCACCTCACGTTCGAAGAGTACAGCACAGTATTGGCTCAAATAGAAGCCGTACTAAATTCCCGACCTCTGTCTCCTCTTTCCCCCGATCCTCATGACTTTTCCCCGCTCACTCCCGGTCACTTCCTTATTGGCCGACCACTAACTGCGCCAGCCGGCGATGACCTACGTGATGTTCCAGCTAATCGTCTCCAGCGATACCAGAGGGTAGAACAGCTTCGCCAACACTTCTGGAGCCGGTGGGCGAAGGAATACATCTCCGAGCTGCAGGTGCGGACAAAATGGACGGCGGATAAGGACGAGCTCAAACCAAACTCCTTAGTGGTTATTAAGGACAATAACCTCCCACCTCTGAAGTGGCATTTGGGACGTGTCCTTTGCACTATCCCAGGAAAGGATGGCATATCCCGGGTGGCTGATATACAGACGTCATCGGGCGTGGTGAGACGCGCATACACCAAGATTTGTCCTCTAATACAGGACGTGATCGACACTGATGCAGTGACTGAAGACCATTGAAAGCCACTACTTTCAAGGCCGGGGGCATGTTGTGAACTCTTACTCTTTAAATACACATAGTGACATCTCGAGGCAAAAAAAACGACACCATACGCTACGTCATAGTAATTTCTCGACCGTGATTGGTTCTCATTTAAAATATTGTTCCCTCACCCCTCTCCTTGAATATTGTAAGATGGCGAATATAGAATTTGCTCGTTAAACCTAACGCATCATCGTTTTATTTTAATAATCCTCAACACAATCAAATATAGTAAACCTGAGTTTTCACAAACCTCACCGCTGCTGCTACAAACTTTTTGCAATACAAAGAAAAATCTCCTGGTAACTAAAAATATATTTTTATCACCTTTTGAATTGATCCAAGAAACTGACTCGATCTAAAATACCTCTGTGACAGACAGACAAAAATGTATTATAAAAGTGCCGTTTTTTCTTTAATAAAAAACTATTCCCTTTTCGTATAATTATTGTTTGAAGGGTTTTTTTTGAGATTATACATAATATATTATATGAAACGGTAATTATTCCATTGTCAGATCAGGATTCGATAGGATTAAAAACCTAGATTAAAAGTTCCAATAACTTATAACACCGTCATGATGCTCTCCATTATAATACGCCATCATTAACCGAAGCCTGTCACGGTAATTTTAGACTTCTATATTTCCCTGGAGTTTAATTAAGCGACCTCTTTATTTCAGCAATTAAAAGCATCCAGCAACGCGACGAGATGACACAGTTTTTGGTTAGAAGTAACATACATTTTCCGCCTAGACATAATAAAGATAAACTAATATTCAGTTCATATTTCAGCTCATAACGTGTTATGTTCTGAAATATGAACTGAATATTAGTTGATCGGTTACGGCACGTGTGCCGTAAAGCTTACACGTGGACGAAATTAAAACAACAAAGTTGACTTGCTCGCGTCCCGTTTATGGCCATCGTGCGCACATTCTGCTTACCAGCACTCGGTGTCCGGTGTGATGGTCACGCGAATGAGCAACAATTTGCATATCGTGACAAAACCCGCGCGTTTTTGTTTTATGGATACCGTGTAATGTGGCCGTGTGTCATCTGTCACCGTGGATAGCGTAGCGTTGGTCTCGTAGTAAAGCTTTGCAACAAAATAGCAATTTGAAATTTGGAAAATTACAAACAATCATCATCTGCCAAGCGTTTTCCCAACTTTGTTGAGGTCGGCTTCCAGTATAACCAGGTGCAGCTGAGTACCAGTATTTTACATAGAGCAACTGCCTATCTGACCTCCACTACTCAGTTACTGGGTAATACGAAACTCCTTGGTAAGACTGGTTTTCAGACTTTCGACTTCTGACGACCCGTAACGACTGTCAAATATCCACGAATGATAGCCGGGACCAACGGCTTAACGTGCTTTTCGAGGCACGTAGGGGTCTTGGTACGTAAAAATGGTTGCCCATCCACGGACCAACTATGGCAAGCGTAGCTTAACCTGATCGATCGACCCATGCGGCTGTTATTACTTAGCCACAAGCCCCTCCAAACAATATTAATTTAATCTATAATATTGTAGAGTTTGGCTTTAAATAAACATAATCCTTTTGGGATATCAGTGCTCAGAACTTCTCCTAATTTTCACAGCCCATAAATCAGTGAACCTCAACAGTGACAGTAGTATTAACCAAACCACGACCTCAGTAAACCACAACAGAACAGCCTACTTCAAAACAGTTTTAATATCTGAAATCTGTTATTACTATTTGAGATTAATGTTAACCATCGCTAGCTGTTTATTGTGTATTAATGTGATAAGTTGTGTCGTTAATTTGACGCATTGCCTAAACTATTTAGATAGTTAGCGGATATTATGCAGGTTAGTACAATTGTGAATTGGTGTCGACTCTACCATTATGGCTTTGAGTTCATGTGTGAATCAGAACGAATTCCTAACACCAAAGATTATTTCAATTCCATAATATATGATTGATTCTCCCTAGATAAATCATTCAAGCATAAAGTAGCGACTCATCTACTCGGCCACAAGGAGCTATGTAATGTTAACAGAGAGCACAAGACGAGATTGGTGGAGGAGCTCGGACCGAAGCCTTCAGGCGACGGAATAAGTTTTGCATGGAGTTTAAGTGCTGATTCTCGCGAGGAATTTGTAAACATTATTTAGGTCACCATCATCTACATTGTGCAAGAATAAGTCCTAATTGTAGTGCAGTACCAGGTTACTGAAGAAAAGTGCAAAAAATTTCGGCATTCGGGTGTTGTACTTGATGTTTATAAGGGACAGACGAGACCAGCGTAGAATGAAGGATCTTTACAGGTTTATCAGCGACGAACATACAAAGGTTCCAAATTGAATAACTAATATTTAGACACATAAGAGATTAAAACACACAGTGATAAACTGATAAACAGGATAGGAAATAAAAAGTATTACTTCATGTTTAACAAAATCAAGCCTACTTAAATAGGCTTGATTTTGTTAAGCATTAAGTAATACTTTACTAAAGCCCTAATTTACTAAAGCCCTAATTTTTACTGCAAATCGCAATACTCCACCATACCTTCAAAACAAAAATCGCAAAATGATAATCTTTAAGAAAAATTAGTGAGGCTATTTTTAATTTCAATTGTTCAAGGATTCATTGCTAGTTACTTACTGCAAATTAACGTTAAAACTCGCTTCACACCCTTCTTTAAAAGATTTTCAACGTTGATAGGTTCGTAATCTTGCTGTGAAGTGTTTTATTTAGACCGAGCCTTTTATGATTTTTAAAAGAAATCTCGAACAAATGTTTTTTTTCAGGGAGTTTTATAATTTCAATTACATTTTTAAAAACTTGATTCTCAACTTACTTGTACTTAGTTTCGAACGTAGTGTCTGTCTAATATCTATCCGTCATAAGAAAGTAAATTCTATTTCCTGCGACACGGAAAGGATTTTTTTGGCGATTTCTGACGTTTCTGGTGCTCAAACCTCACTTGGTCCGGTATAGTTTTTGAACCTTTTAAGAAACACTGTCGATTGGCAGCAAAAAATTGTTTGTGAAAATTGCGTATTTTCTTGCTGTCTGTACTTATTTTCAAAATCGGTGAATGCAGATCAAAATGTCTAAAACGCTGAGGACAATTTTCTTAGACCGTTTATTTCTGACTTTTTTTGCTCGGCTCCTAAGTTTCATAGCGTGATGTTAATTTGATAGGCCAATTCTTGAGGCAGGTTATAAGCTATTTAATAGCTTATAACCTGCCTCAAGAATTGTGCTTTCGAAGGAAATTTTTTTTTCAAATCCGACTTTAGTTCCAGAAGTTAGCGTGTTCAAATAAATAAACTCTTCAGCTTTATTATTAGTATAGATTTATTATAATAGGTCATATATTTGTCAGTTGCGTATACACGCGACCGGCCTGTTTGACCAAAGGACTATATCAAAGACTACAATATAATGAGTATATAATGAGTCTCTACTACACAACACAACAAATGTCAAATACAAAATAATACGAGGTAACACTGCGAGATGACGTCAACCCCACCCCCACCGCGGGTGCGCGTCGCGTCACATTAACATATTCACTTACATTCTTACTGTAGATGATTTGAACAAGGACGCGTGAAACTGTTAGATATGACAACATGTTACTCACGACTGAAAATAAAATGTACCATTTCTCTCTGCGAGGAAATAACGAGGCGAGTTTATCCTTTGACACTTTGAAGTCTTGTAGCACGACTTTCAAAGGCCCGTTTCTCTCTTTTAAAGCATTAGAAAGATCTGAAAATTGAACAACTGCCGGTTTAATTCAGTGCCAAATAAAAATGGCCATACAGGAAACATTTTTGACAAAATAGGTTCGCAAATTTTGACAAAATAACTGCCCACTTCGTTCACAATAGGTTATTCTCTGACAGGCTTGCTTATTACAAACGAACAGGTGAAGCTTCCAACAGAAGAGTTTCGTACGGAGGCAATAAATAAATAATCCTTGATTGAAATCTACCGTTTCTAAAGATGAATTCTGAGAATTTAGACTGAGCGAGAGTGAGCTGAGAGTTGTCGGCACATCTCCGACAAGCAACACAACGCTATTCCCTGTGGTCAAATAATAACCTACTCCGTTTATTGGGGAAAGTACAAAAATTGTTTTACATAAAGATCAATTTGATTCAAGGAAACGTACCTGAAGCCACTTGATCCTGGTGATATTCTCGTCGGTGACGGAGAGCGCTCTCCTCTCGCCCAACTTGTAAGACTCGTCTTAATACGTGTACTCAGTGAACGCCAACCCACTGGTAGTGTACTGCTGAGTAAAGTATATCGATATAGTCCGATTCACTATGACGTGTTCTATGATCTATTTACACTTTATCGGGACGGGCAAAGTGTTGGAGAAGTTTGGTGTCCTCATCGCGCCCACGCATTTTTATATAAACAAGTTTGAAAGCCTGTATGGACCTGTGAAGGCGCACTAGCTAAAGCTATCGACAGACAACGATTCTAAAATAAAGTACTTAGTCAACGCGTCCTGATACATTAGAAACAGCAACCTCCACCGGGACCTCAGAAAAAAATCAAAAGCTCATGAACACAGACTTCATCAGCATGTGAATGCCGAGGCGCTCCAAATTCTTGACATCACTGAATTAGTGCGAAGACTGAAAAGTCCCCAGTAGAAGTTGACAGGAATTCCGTATCCGTTACATGGTAAAATGATCTTTGCTTCTCACTGTGCAGCTGACTCAGTTTCGTTTCTCGTTGGTTTCTAGATCAGCATCATTTTTGGCAATCTCAAAACAAATGTATGGTTTAACTCATCTTTTCCTGTGACATAAGAACAAAACAAGTAAACAGGAACTGACCAATGTTTTGCGTAAAATACCCTACAGAGATACATTCGAATGAAGTACCTACCTACGAGAAAAAGAGAAATAAGACTAGCAAAACGTTTAGAAAAACGAAACAAAAGAACATAAAATCTCCATAGACAGTTTTATGGCACAAACCCTTTCGTTATTAGAGTATTTTGTATTTTGTCAACATTTAGAAACAGTCCCTGAGATATTCTGACATACCTATTCAGTGGCAATTCGATGCTGAAACATGACCACCATTTATTCAGCGACGTTACACGAATAAAATTCGATTGTTCGATAAGTAAATGGAACTGAAGTCTGTTTCAAGCATAGAACGTATTTTTAGTAAATCATCCGCAATCACAGAACTTTTATTATTTTATTGAAGCTTTGTTCTGGAAGTAGTTATAATAAAAACTTACGAGTATGTTGATTCTACTGCGAGCTTAGAGCATGATAGTACTTGGACAGTTATATTTCAAGATGTTTTCACGAGATTATTGCCTACATATGCTGCTCTATAGAATTTGAGGTAACTTTAGAAAGAAGAAATAAAAACAAGTTAAGTTGTCTCAGAAATACGTGCATACAAAAAGAAAATTATATCGAGTAATAGGAAAAATAAAACAAAATAGATCTAATTTACTGGTTCGTACTACTACGCGACAAGCATCGTTTTACTTCGTGTCATCATAAGATGTTAGTAGCGCGTGTCGCGCGTGTCGCGCGTGTTAGTGACATGCGTGAGATATAATCTCACGCATGTCACTAACACGCGCGTACGTAAACATAAACCTGAGGATGATGTTTGTAGATATGTCGCAGCCAACCGGTTTATTTAGCCTAGCATTTTAACTAACGCGGCGGCCGTTCAACTAAAGGCCTCAATGATATTCAATTATAGTTTAGGTTGGAACTGTAACCAGTCACGCACGAGGCGAATTTGGTCGCAGTAACTAAACCAGGTCACCCCAACCAAATGGGTTAGGTTAGGTTAGAACTGTGATCAACCGCGTGCGAGCCGAGAGAGCGAAGTGAGGCGAGCACTACTTCCAAAGGCCAGAGGGTTAACTAAACAGCTAATTTAACCAGTTGGCTACGACAGATACACTACATTATCTGGAACAGACGACAGAACCAATGTCATACATGGTTACATATAACCAACGACCGAAGATAACGTACTCAGTGAACAGAACCACAATCTGTAAGAAAACAATACCTGCTTTAAATCGCGATTGACATAAGAATAGTGTGGATGTAGTTAAACAAGGATTGATATCTGTGTATACTCCATATCTAACAAAGTCTCCAACAAATTGGAGATGTTGTTGAATTTGTCTCAATCATATTGGGAGTTATTTATTGACTGTCATACTGAACTTCGAAGTTCAAAATACCGATGTACTGTATTCATAAAGTTGTAAATTACGAATTACGTGAGTTAGAAGGTACGCTATAACGAATTACTTGATTTAGAATGTTCATGAACGCGATGTACGGAACTTCGAAAGTTTGTTATGACGAATTACTTCATTGAGAATGTTCATCATCGCGATGTACGGAACTTCGAAAGTTTGCTATAACGAATTACTTAATTGAGAATGTTCATCACAGCGATGTACGAAACTTCGGAAGCTTGCCATGACGAATTACTCAATTTCGAATGATCATCATCGAGATACTGAGAGACTATTTCGCTTTTATGTATATCGATGTAAGGATAACTAAATTAAAAGGAGAATGGGTAAGTCCATACTCAGATGCAAAGTTAATTGGTGTCTATAGCAACATAAATAAAAATAAATCATAGTGTAAATAAGTAATGGTACCAAGTTATATCAATTCAAAATATGCCACCTACGAACAGGTAATTTTTAACTTAATTAACACCTCCCTCTATACAAAGTATGAACGTAAAAATAATTTGACTGTAATCAGAAAATAACAAATATAAACAGTATAATATTATTTAATATTATACTGTTTTATGTTATTTATTTATGTTGCTATAGACACCAATTAACTTTGCATCTGAGTATGGACTTACCCATTCTCCTTTTAATTTAGTTATACTTACATCGATATACATAAAAGCGAAATAGTCTCTCAGTATCTCGATGATGATCATTCGAAATTGAGTAATTCGTCATGGCAAGCTTCCGAAGTTTCGTACATCGCTGTGATGAACATTCTCAATGAAGTAATTCGTTATAGCAAACTTTCGAAGTTCCGTACATCGCAATGATGAACATTCTCAATGAAGTAATTCGTCATAACAAACTTTCGAAGTTCCGTACATCGCGTTCATGAACATTCTAAATCAAGTAATTCGTTATAGCGTACCTTCTAACTCACGTAATTCGTAATTTACAACTTTATGAATACAGTACATCCGTATTTTGAACTTCGAAGTTCAGTATGACAGTCTTATTTATTATGTTCGAGCTGTTTGGCATTGAAACACTAGGGCTATGTGGTCAAAGTGCTCACGTAGTTTTTCGAGACATCACGATTGGTTGACTCTTCACGTCACCAGAGGGCTTGCCTATTTTCGGCCAAAGAATTAGCATTGCCATACAACGTGGTAATGCTGATTCATTTGAAATGCTGACAGCCTTTTGGGCATTATTTTTATATTTTTTTTTTGTTTTTAGCTATATAAATATTATCTTGATTGAAAATATAAAAAAATGGTTGTAACACATTTTTTGTGAGACAACCTCGATATCTGAATATAGACACAAGTTCTCTGATAGTAAATGTTTTCAATCAGATAACGTCGATTTCACGTCGACATCGGAAAATAAACAAAGGTTTCCTTTAAACAATACCGCTATGGTGATTTCGGTTGAAGATTTCTAAACGGAAAAGTACAAAGTCGTTATAACTTTCTAACTAACTAAAACTCAAAGCATTTATTTCAATTAGACCACTTTTGAATTGTCAAAGACCGACTCTTGACAATTCAAAAGTGCCTGTAAATTATTTAATTGAAATAAATGATTTAAATGTTTTAATTTGGACAAGTAACCATTACATCAGATAAATTAATAAATATGAAAATATAGTAAATGAATCGATGCATTCACTTACCTCTCCTATAAAATAAATTATTTAAAATAAAATTGATTGATTCAACTTATTGGACCTTATCGTGGTGACAAGGTGCAACATAACTAATTCTTTGAATTTATTATTTAACATTTCATAGCAAAGCGCGGCACTGCAGTTCGTAGCACGTCGTAGCGGTTCGTAATACGTCGTAGAGGTTCGCAGCACGTCGAATCCGAATAAATACAATTGATTGCAATCAGAGACTTACTTTATCACGTATATTATTTTGCGATGCAATATTCTGATACAAACAAGTTGCTTGGAAGTTGCTCTTCTGTCAGTGGGACTGTATTAGTGTCTGTGTTTTGCTTTTGCATTCATGCCTTATACTTAGGAACGCCGCCTTGTTTCTGTACTGTTATTGGCAACTATGCACTGCCTACCATATAAAATAAAATAGATCAATTTAAAAAATAATATAAAATAAATACATAAAAATAAAAAAAATAACGGAACTACAAACGTAACATTCAAATGTAAAATTTTATTTTTTTCTTCTATTGTGATTTCGTTATGTGTTATAAACATAAATTGCTGTCTGCGTTAAAGTTAATAAATTACAAAGCTTAGTTTGTGGCGAAGATGCCAGTTGTTGCCTAAATAAGGAAATATAATTTTTTTTTGCTCCTTCTGCATGATGTGCCTACCTATGCTGAAAACAATAGGCATTGGCTGCAAACCACTATTTTGTGTTTTCATCAATATTAATTTCAAATTGACAAACGGATTGCGGCTTGCAATCTCTAATCTGAATGACAAAACATCATCCATGGATCGAGTCACAAACGATTTATCTACTGAATATGAGAGTGGACTTTTAATGAAAAGAAAAAAAAGAGCGCTGTAATTGGGCTATTCATTCAGTGAAGGACGTTATTATGTGGTAGTGTTGGGTTAAGGGAGAGATAACGATCTATTGGGAGGCTTTGTTGTGCGTGAGAGCCGTTCGATGAACACTTAGCATAGCCAAACTATTACTGCGTAAAAGCCATTTTCTATTATCGTTCCGGCTGCTAAAGATTTATTTTTCATTCGGGTTTCTCATTTAAAATTCATGAAGCTATTAGGAAAACTTAGTTTCGATTATTTAAAAGATGAGTAAGGAACTTTTAGTTACTTAATCTATGTTCTATGTTCTATGTTATGGGTTTGGTTTCCGCACTTAGTCCTTCAGTGGACCATTGTGCGTGGGCCATGGCGGCCGTCGGCGGTTATTCCAACCAGCCCACCTCCCTCCAGAAGCTGATCAAATCTCCTGGTCTGTTAAGAACATCTGTGTACGATCTGGGTGTCCCGAGGGTTTCTGACCTTATCTGGGTGACGCCTGTGCACTCAAAGAGCACATGCGCAATGGTTTCATCAGCCTCCATGCAAGCCCTGCACAGGGGACTGTCTGTTATGCCTAATGTGTAAAAGTGTTTATTTAGTGAGCAGTGTCCCGTGATGGTCCCCGTCACCAGGCGCAGGCCTTTCCTGTCCTGTCGTAATAAGCGCCTGGTCAGCCTGCCATCCAATAACGGCATGGCTTCTTTAGACTGCCTGCAGCCTGGTGACGACGTCCACCAGCTTTCTGCTTGTGTGTGGGTGTGCTCCTGTAGCCACCTGTGTAGTTGGTTGAAGGGGATGGGCACGATAGGTTCCGGTCCACAGACTGACATACTGGAAGCCCTTCTGGCCAGCTCGTCAGCTGCATCGTTGCCTAGCGATCCACTGTGTCCTTTTATCCATTGTAGTGTCACTGTATTGCGGTTCGGTACAGTTACCCGCTCGAGCGCATTGTGACATTCTAGTATCAGGTTCGATGTAATGCATTTTTTGTCTAAGGATTGGAGGACTGAGGCGCTATCGGAGAGTATGCGAACATGGGTGTCCGTGACTCTCCTGGCTGCTATGGCATAAGCCGCTTGCATTATGCCCACACACTCTGCTTGATATACCGTGTTGAGCATTCCCAGCGGTTTGGATATTTTTATGCTGAGGTCGTGTGAGAAGACTCCGACTCCAGTTCCACAGTCGGTCTTTGAGCCATCAGTGTAAATTCTCAGTTCTTTCGGGCCTGAGTGGTCGCACCGCTCCTCTTCAAGCACTATGTTGTAATGCTTTTGGAAGCAGTATTGTTTCGGGGCTTTATCACAAGGTGATGCCATCATTGGCTGCCGTTTGATCGCATCTTCTTTTAAACGTGTGTGTTTGACCCTAGAGTCTTTGCTCAGGGTCCCTGAGTTAAGGAGCCTAAAGGCAGCCAGGGTCGCCTCCTCCCTCACTATGAGGTGTAGAGGCGGCAGTCCGAGCATAGCCTGTAGGGCAGCAGTGGGTGTAGTTCTCATGCAGCCACTGATTGCCACACACGCAAACCGCTGCAGCTTTTCAAGGTCTTTTTGGGCTGTGCTCAGGTCTGTTCTGGGCCACCAGACTAGTGAGCCGTATGTAATGATTGGTCGGATGACTGTGGTGTAAAGCCAGTGAGTGACCCTGGGGCTAATCCCCCAATTCTTGCCAAGCATTCGCTTGCATTGCCACAGGGATATGCTGGCTTTCGTGGTAATATAGCTTGTGTGTTTTGCCCAGTTCAGCTGTTTGTCCAAAAAGATGCCCAGGTATTTGGTTTCAGTTGATAGGCTTAGGGTTGTACCAAAGAAACGTGGTCGTTGTAGTGTCGTCAGTTTTCTCTTTTTTGTGAAGAGAACCAGTTCAGTTTTTGTGGGGTTCACTGATAGTTGGTGTTTACCACACCAGTTTTCTACTATTTTCAGGGCCTGGCGCATTAGGTTGCACAGGGTGTTTTCGTGAGAGCCATTTATTATTATGGTTATATCGTCGGCGTAGCCTACGGTATAGTAACCTTTGTCGTTGAGTTCTTTTATTAGACTGTCCACGACCAGGTTCCATAAAAGCGGCGACAGGACGCCCCCTTGCGGGCAGCCCTTCGCCACTATGGCTCTTGTGGTGTCGTTTACGGTCACTTGTACTGCCCTTCGTTTGAGCATGTTGGTGATCCAGCCGCTCAGAGACGGGTCTATATTGTGTCTGTCTAGGGCCGTGCTGATGCTGTTGAAAGTGGTTTTGTCAAAGGCGCCCTCGATGTCAATGAAGGCTGCCAGTGCTGAGCATTTGTGGTCCACTGCGCATTCAATTTTGGATACCACGCTGTGTAGCGCAGATTCCGTTGATCTGCCTGTGGAGTACGCATGCTGTTGTTTGTGGAGTGGCTTTGCCCGAAGAGGTCCATCTCGGATGTGTCGATCACAGAGCCTCTCTAGGGTCTTTAGTAGAAAAGATGTGAGGCTTATGGGTCTGTACGCCTTGGGTTGTGTGTAGTCGGCCTTGCCCGGTTTTGGTATGAAGATGACTTTCACTTCGCGCCAGGCTAGGGGTATGTATCTAAGTGCTATGCAGGCCCGATAGATTTCTACCAGGCGTGGTGCGATATGGTCAACACCCCATTGTAGTAGAGCTGGGAAAATGCCATCTAGTCCTACGGATTTATATGGCTGGAAGGTGTTAATGGCCCACTTTACTCGGTCTACTGTTACTAGGTTGTGGGCACTGGACCAATCTTGTTCCGTTGGGGTCCATTCTGGCACATCTTCCCAGGTCCTGTCCTCTAGGAGTTTGCAGTCTGGGAAGTGAGTCTCGAGAAGGACCTTGCTGGTTTCATGGTCTGTTAGTGTGTATGAGTTGTCGGGTTTCTTCAGCGCGCCAAGGGTTCGGTCCTGATCTGTTGATAGTATCTTCCTTACTCTTGCGGCTTCATTATTGGTTTCGATGGATTCACAGAATTTCCGCCATGCTGTCCTTCTGGCGGTTCTGATTTGCTTTTTATATGTGTATTGGGTTTCTTTGTATAGTTCCCAGTCTTCCGGGAGTCTGGTGTTTTTGGCTCTGTTAAATTGCTTCCGGAGTGTGCTTCTAAGTTTACTAAGTTCAGCGTTCCACCAAGGGTTTCTTTCACTGTTGGTACGTGGTGCCCTTAGTTTGCAGCATGCATGGTACGCTTCGGTTAGGTACTCTGACAGCTTTGTCACAGTGTATTCAAGTTGTGCAGGTTCCCTTATAGTTATTTGTGATAGGTACCTAGCTAGTAGGGCGGCTAGGAGACGCTTGTACCCGGGAACATCGGTGCGCCGTGGATTACGCCTCGATGTGGGTCTCCTTATAATGATCGCGCATCGCGCTGGCTAGTGCCTTCGCGGGTGCTGCGCCTTCGGTCGCCTACTTTCCTCCCCCGGCTTGTGATTTTTCCGCGCTTTTTCAGCAGGCGTACTCTATCAACCGGGAGAGTGGTAGGGTCGCCCGGTTCGTCAACCTTCCCCATCACTCTCTGTCCGTGTCCGTCTATGTCTGGGTTAGTGATGCTGTTCCGCACGATGCTCTGCTGCCAGAGGCTCGAGGGAGGCATACACGTCGTGGAGGGTATTGGCGCGTGGGTCGCAGCCGTTGTAGGATTTAATGGCGCGTTAGTCGCAGCCGGAGTTGTGGTAATGGGCGCGTAAGTCGCTGCCTGTGTTATGGGCGCTAAATCAGCAGCCGGCCGCGCTGAGGAGCACGGCAAGGTTGTGCAGTCGGTTGCCCCCCCCAGAATACGTTGGGGGCTGACCGCCGTAGCGGTGTGGGATTCCCCGGCTTGGCCGGGACCCACCTGGGTAGTTGCTTTTGCCTTCTGCATTTTTTCATTGGTGAGGGGGTGGGTTTTTTGGAATCGAGGTTACCCGTCCTCTGGGAGGGAGGTCCTATAGGAGGGAGGGTGTTTGGTGGTGGGGTATAGGTTATTGGGGGGTCACCCTAGGCCTGGGATTTGGCCTAGGGATTTAGGGATTGACGGAAATTTTAGGGATATGGAAGGGTTGGAATGATTAGGATTAATTGGAGCATGGGATAAGGTTTATGGGTTACCCTAAACCTGGGGCTTGGTGTTCGGGCACTTCTCTTGTCCGGGATCTCTTTCAAGATGCTCCGGGTGCGAGATCGACCGTATGCAGTCGGTCCCGCAGCCGGAGTTGGGCTATCCGCATCCTGCCCACCCGCTCGGTTGCAAGAGAAGAAGTGCCCGGCAGTCTGAGTCGCTCCACCACGGATGTACGTATACATTCGCGTTGGTTCGGTCCAGCTAGCCCCGAAGTTACTTAATTATATTTTGTGAATTAATTGTGCTAGCATTAGCAGATCCAGGTTTTCTAGTCCCGCAATAAATTATAATTTAACTTGAATATTAAATAGCAGACTTTAGGCCCAAAACAATTCGAAAATTGCCAGTTTATTTCTTAAGAGAATTTTGTTAAAACAAGTAGATGAAAGGTTACGAAAATATTCTTCAGAAGACCACAGAATGTTTCCAGACAACTGAAGACTGTGAGCGGATCAAAGTCCAAGTAGTAACCTGCTTGAAATATAGTTACAGTATTAGCCCCGCCCCGTATTCTAGAAAAATAAACTGTTGAACATAATATTATCGTAATAAGTTCCTTTTACACCAAGTCTTTCCCTAATAACAGTTCTTGTACAATGCAATAGCGACATAGGAATTTGGAAATTTTCCTAAATGTCGGTCGTCTCAAGATTAAACTTGTGTCTGTTGATGGCTTTTCTTAAACATTCATAAGATTGTTTGCAAAAATTTACTGTAAACGGTTATTAGAAGGGAAAACGAAAAATATCAAATTAATTTTAGGTGTCGTTTGAAAGTTAAAGCGGCTGTTTCGCGGAGTTTGGCACCATTTCATTTGGGGAGATGGTTTTTCTTTCAAAGATATATTTTTAACGGTTATACATTTAATGCCGTGCCGTTAATCTTTTCGGCTTGTTTGTTTGGTTCTCTGTTAATTGAAAACTCCGTCATTGTACAAAATAGAGGAAAGCCCGATATTCTCATAATATCATAACTTACCCAGATAATTTTTCTCCCCATACTGCAAAATATAGCCTGGATCTTTCTCCCCATTCATCAAAATACAGTCAGCCTACTAATGTGACGGCCAACTTAACGATCTAATAACAGATCTTGTCATACCTATCATCTGCCTAGAGTGCCTAGCCTTTTCCCAACTATGTTGGGGTCGGCTTCCACTCTAACCGGATGCAGCTAGCATATTTTACATGGAGCATACCAGTATTTTACATGGAGCGACTGCCTATCTGACCTACACAACCCAGTTACTGGGTAATACAATACCCCTTGGTAAGACTGGTTGTCAGACTTTCGGGCTTCTGAATACCCGTAACGACTGTCAAAGATCCACGAATGATATCCAGGACCAAAGGCTTAACGTGCTTTCCGAGGCACGAAGGGGTCACGGCATGTAAAGATGGTCGCCCATCCAAAGACCAACCACAGCAAGCGTAGCTTAACCTGATCGATCGACCTGTGCGGCTGTTATTATTTAGCCACGGGCCCCTCGATCGTGTCATGCCTTGTAATATTCAGATTATTATTTCCATCAATCTGGTTAATAAGTCTAGCAACTCGACAACCTTCATTTTCTGCTAGTTTAACTAGGAAAGTTCAACAAATTTACTCTAAAATGTAACATTATTTAGTTCGAACTTGAAAATTGACAACATTCTGCCTAGTATAAGTACTAGGCAGAATGTTGTAAATCTATTCTTATTCACGTGAATAAGAATAGATTTCTTAGCAAACTGCTCGATCTAACTTAGGCAAGTAAGTACGTGCAATTTTTGCTTGAATAAAGCACAAAAAATAATTGTATTTATATGAATGGGGCACAAAGCAGTATCGTTGAAAATGACGCACATTATACCCGCAATCGTTACGGATGTTTGTACTGTGGTAGAAATTTATTCGAGTTTAAATGTTTTCGAGCAGCAACAAGCAGTTGATATTGGATTTATACTAATTTAGTAAGTTTACTGTAAGGTCTAATACGTTAGACTTAAGAGAACATCATATCAACACAAGTCCTAAGTCCAAAACCATAGTATAAAATATCAATTAAGTAATTCATTAACTTTTCACTCTAAGTAAGATAATTTGAAAGTAAGTTAATAAGCTTCGAGATTCTCGCAATAAATTCAAGAGAGAGTAGAGTTATTGCGACTTAATAATGTTAATGTTTTAATTATTACTGGGTTTCGGTGACCTCACTTTGTGAAATAATTATAAGACTATACACGTGAATTTTCCAAGTGGGCGTGGATGGCCAAATCCGAAACTATGAGGAATAGGGAAAAGTACTCAAAAGAGTCGCAGGCTCGATTTTCATGAAAACTAAAACTGTATCATAAAATTTTTGAAAAATCAATATTTCTAGCCAGGAATCGAACCCGTTTATTTTGAAAAAAAAAATCACACCGTATTATTACACCATTCGATAGTGTCGCTGATAAGAATCCAGTTCTGGGAAGTAATGGCATACGGGAAACTAAAGAAAAGAGCTCATTTTTATCAAAATACTTTTATTATTTTTCTTATGTTACCTACAAATATTAAACCATAACTGATTAATTGTTCAAAATGATGACCATTGTTTTCAATACATAGCTGGATTCAACGTCTCAAGGATTGTACCTACTGTGTTGTTGATTGTACAAGGATTGTGTTTTTATCAAAATCAATGGGTTCGATTCCTGGCTAGAAGTATTGCTTTTTAAAAAATCCAATGATGCAGTTTTAGTTTTCATCAAAATCGAGCCCCCGACTCCTTTGGGTACTTTTCGCTATTCCTCAATTCACCCTGTACCTATATTCGGGTTACATCAAAACTAATGCGTACTTTAGATACTAAAGAATCAAAGTAATGGTAGATATCTTGGTGCAAATCCGCACCCCAATATTGTATAACGCACCTTTTTTAGGACCCAAAGGATTTTGAATGAAATTTCTAATCCATTGCTTCATATACTTGAAATATTCATCTGCTCGACAACGCAATGAGTGTTGTTGAATTGTCAAAATGAAAGACATTGCAATTGTAAGTGTGTCGTGCAATTAACCCGCTGTTCAGTTTATTGCTCTAATTTATTCAGGCGGACTGGATAATATTCTCATCACTTTTATAGTCACAGGACAAGTTGTTAGTAGGGTTTTATGATACTAAAACAGCGTTTAATACCCAGGGACGCTTTATTTCCGTACAGAAACGATAAAATTAAAGTGCCTGTTGAGGTTTTCCGAAATTTTACAAGAAAAAAGCTCCTCCCGAGACAACCCTCTACGCAATCACACTAATTTTATAAAGGCGAAAGTTTGAGAGTGTATGTGTGTTTATATGTTTGTTACTTAATCACGCTCAAACGGCTGGACGAATTTTGATAAAATTTTGTATGGAGGTAGCTGCTGACACCCTGGATTAACATATAGGCTACTTTTTATCCCGATATTCCCACGGGATCGACATTTACGCGGGTGAAACCGCGGGGCGCAGCTAGTATAAAAATAAATACAGTTCTTTTTTCCAAGTCTCTGAAAGGTAACATATTTTTATGGGTACACGAACACAGTTCATTAATGCCATATCAATTTACCATTAATCTAAATCTCATGCAAGTATCAACTCTGCTAGCTCGTATCATGTCATGCCTGAGGTAACAAACATACTTCTCTCTGTAAATATTCTAACGCAACTCCTCACTGAACCTGAATGTTGTGTCTTGTGCATACTGATGCTGTGGCTGAATAAATTTAATTTTTACATTTTGGAAAATGCAGTATTCTTTTTTTCGTCACTTTTTAGGGTTCCGTTGCCAAATGGCAAAAAACGGAACCCTTATAGATTCGTCATGTCTGTCTGTCTGTCTGTCTGTCTGTCTGTCTGTCTGTCCGTCTGTCTGTCTGTCCGTCCGTATGTCACAGCCACTTTTCTCCGAAACTATAAGTACTATACTGTTGAAACTTGGTAAGTAGATGTATTCTGTGAACCGCACTAAGATTTTCACACAAGAATAGAAAAAAAACAATAAATTTTGGGGTTCCCCATACTTAGAACTGAAACAAAAAATTTTTTTTTTCGTCAAACCCATACGTGTGGGGTATCTATGGATAGGTCTTCAAAAATGATATTGAGGTTTCTAATATCATTTTTTTCTAAACTGAATAGTTTGCGCGAGAGACACTTCCAAAGTGGTAAAATGTGTGTCCCCCCCCCTGTAACTTCTAAAATAAGAGAACGATAAAACTAAAAAAAATATATGATGTACATTACCATGTAAAGTACCACCGAAAATTGGTTTGAACGAGATCTAGTAAGTAGTTTTTTTTTAATACGTCATAAATCGTAAACCGCAATTTACCATTCATTCAATCAACTCAAAAATAAAAAAAACATTTAATTTCATAAACATAAACCTTATGCATAAATCCGGAGGTTACGGAACCCTCGGTGCGCGAGTCCGACTCGCTCTTGCCCGGTTTTTTCACTGGTATACGCTATCTTACATCTATGAAAAAAGTCTAGTGCAGGAAACCTACTGAATATGTGATAGACTCAATAGAAAACCAGTGTTCCATGAATTCAAGATTCCTTATCTGGTCGTCCTCCAGAGCAAACATTCCACATACTTGCAATCTCCGGCAGTCAGAGATGTGCAATAATACCTGGAGAATCACAGCCTTCGTCGACGGCTCTTTGCCTTCAGAACAACGATGTATGAAGTGTAAAGAAGAACCACATTTCAGAACAATAGTACCAACTTAATTGCGAATTGGACGTTGTGAGAATTGGACATTTTGCGAATTGGACATAATGCGCCCAAAGGTCAATTTTCTGTAATGTGACATTGATCGAAACAATTTTAATCAATGTTTAGTATTTGTGATTGTTCAATACATTAACACGATAAAACAACTTGGGATTATTCAATTCGTCGTAGCGTTAAATATACACACATCAAAAGTGTCTAGGGATCAAGCATTTTTATGCGGATTTCTTGAGCTTTGTAATAAATTTATGATTTTATAAATTTATATGGATCCTTTTTGGTGCATTTCATAATTTGAATCAGGAACTGTGAAACAAATTCGAGTAAAAGATGAAAATCAGCTGTCAATATTTTCCCTATAAAAACATACAACGCATTGAAGACATTATTAGTGCTACTGTTTCCCTACTACTGATTAAAACCAACGTTATTATGGAGCGGCGACGTCATTTAAGCAGGGAAGAAATGCTCAGAGCCGTGGGAATGATAGAAGCTGGTTCCCGGCAACGTACCGTGGCGTTAGCTCTGAATACAAGTCAGAGTGTTATCTGTCGACTTTGGACACGTTACCGAAGCACTGGTACCGTGGCTGAGCGCCATGGAGGACGGTATCGCTGCACCACACGGAGACAAGACCGATACATTCAAATCTTAACTCGAAGAGCTCCAACAATAACCGCCATGATATTAGCCGTGAGGCTTCATCACTCTTCAGGGAACTTAATTAGCGACCAAACAGTCAGAAACCACTTGCATGAAGTGAACCTTCATTCCCGAAGACCGCTACGGGTACCACCTATAGCAATGCATAATCGTAGGATTCGATATCAATGGGCTCTTGAACACAGAAATTGGGCAGAAGAACAATGGCGTTTCGTGTGCTTTTCTGATGAGTCTCGTTTTGGTATGAGACCGGATACAAGACGTATACGACACTGGAGAACCCCTGGACGCCAACAGCGATTAAAATCCTGCCAGGAAGTCCATCCTTATAGTGGTGGAACCATCATGGTATGGGCGGGTATTTGGATCGGCGGAAGAACTGAGTTGATTTGGATCAGAGGCAACCTCAACGCTCAAATTTATGCTGAGACGATTGTATCAGACGTCATCGTTCCTCTACAAGTGCAAATCGGTCCCTTATTTCAGTTAATGCATGATAATGCACGACCGCACACCGCAAGAGTTGTAAGACAGACTCTCGCCGCAGCTAACATCAATGTCCTGCCCTGGCCTGCTCAGTCGCCAGACTTGAACCCGATTGAGCATGTGTTGGATTATTCCAAAGACTACAATATAATGCGGTGTGATTATTCTTTCTGATATAATTTTAATGTTAGAATATCGTTTGTTGGCTAATGGCATCTGTCACATTTACGAATTATATAAATAGTATTAATGTGAAAGTACCTAATTTAACTGAATATTGTGTTTACAAAAAAATAAAGCCTTAAGTTGTAAAAATCACATAAATGCTATGACTATAAATTATTAAGTAATATTTAATAACACTTGTAGTATATCATAGATTTAATATTGCTATTTTAATATAGTAGGCTGTTTCAAATGATTGGCACAATACTGTCAGTTGATGTTATATTATTTTTAAATACTTGTAAGAATTACGAATCAATTCTTATTAAATTGCTTAATCACATTATAATGTTTTAAAACGGTTTCTCTATATAAGATTTGTTTATCATTACCTGTGTTGGAAGATATTAATCCATAATCTATGATGATCTGTGATTGGTTCAAAATGGCGGTAAGATGTTTGACGTAAAAGACGTTGGTAGGATATAAAAAGGATAGTAATGACTTTATCAGGGCAGTTGTTGTCCGGTAGACGTTCAGTTAATTAGTAGATACCTATTATGTGGAATAGATCGGCCAGATGTCATGTAAGTTAATATTATTATCTTGATTATTGCTGATAACTATGTTGTTCTGTATTGTTGTAATATGGCCAATATTGCTAATATGTTAAGGTGTTTATTGGAATATTCCTAGCTATTGTTATTATGTTGCTATTATTCTGAGTTCCTTGGACCAAGAGATAGAATTAATTGTTATTAAAATAACGATAATGTATGACAATGTAATAAATTTGTTAATTGTTGTTTCCAAGGAGTTTCTTGTCCTTCTTCTCCTTGATGACCTAGATTTGGAACGGACAACTAGCTTTCTGATGAATTACTGACAAGACTAAATTGAAATAAATGTCTAGCCTTGTCTTTCTGTGCTTTATTTCATAAAATCCTTTCCCTACATACATACCATATTCATGGGCACTTTACACACATTAAATAACTAGTAACCATTCTGATATTCAAAGCTTTACATTTGGGTAATATAATATATATATACCTACACTTATAGATAGATTTTACTATGTTTTCTAACACATGCATGGGATATGCTACAGAGAAGAGCTCTGCCGAATATGGAGGGTATCCAGTCGCAAGAAGACCTTTTTTTGTTGTTGCAACGAACATGGGCGGCCATTCCACAGCGTGATTTGGATGAACTCATTTTGAGTATGCCAAACCGATGTTCTTGTGTTGTTAGTGTTCGCGGTAGAAACACGGATTATTAATTGTTTAAGTTACCCAATAAAATTTCACCACGAAGACCCACGAAGGAGGTGACTGCCTCCCACTCCCTCTCGCCCCGGACAATGGCTTGCACCAGTGCCGGACGCGAGAGGTCGCCGCCGCTGCCGATCACCTCTACGAGGACACGGCGGTGCTCCGCCCAAGCGGGGCAGACCTCCACCGTGTGCTCCACTGTGTCCTCTGGGCGATCGTGGCAATGGTGACACCCAGGCGTTTCCTCCCGCCTGAAGATGTGCAGGAACCTCCCGAATGCACTGGTATTTGGTTGGCTTGTGTCATTTTTGCAGGAAAAGGAAAATGCATGTTATTTTGAACGTGGTATGATTTCTAAAATATTTTTCCTATAATAAGCTCTTATCCGTAATATCTATCTTATGAAAAAAAAAAAACAATTGCACTAAGTATTTTACGCAAACTGTACCAACACCAATAAATTATTATATGTGGCCGGAACATTTCCAGTTTCACATGGTAAAAATAACGAAAGGCCGTCGAACAATATGTGTTATAGTATATAAACAATGTGGCGAGCACAATGGCGGCCGGTAGTAAATATCGGAAGTGAGGCTCCAGTGCAGCAGTGCAGCGAGTGTGAGCGGGAATACAGATGAATAAGAACTGCATGTATCACATGCGGACTTCATTGTGTAGGACAATTTATAATAATAATCTTATAGTTTCAGAAGTTGTTCTAGGGGTTGTGTTGTTCGAGGGGCCTGTGGATAAATAATAATAGCCGCACAGGTCGATCGATCAGGTTAAGCTACGCTTGCTACGGTGGGTCTGTGGCTGGGTGACCATGGGTGACATACCGTGAACCCTCCGTGTTTCGGAAAGCACGTTAAGCCGTTGGTCACGGCTGTCGTTCGTGGATCATTGACAGTCGTTACGGGTAGTCAGAAGCCCGAAAGTCTGACAACCAGTCTTACCAAGGGGTATCGTATTACCCAGTAACTGGGTTGTGGAGGTCAGATAGGCAGTCGCTCCATGCAAAATACTGGTATTCAGCTGCATCCGGTTAGACTGGAAGCCGACCCTAACATAGTTGGGAAAAGGCTTGGCAGATGATGATGAGTTTCAGAAGTTGTCCTGGCTGTTTGTCATTCATTCCAAGTAATAATGTGAAAGTGTGTGTAAAAAGTATTATTTATTATTGCAATGATCGGTACACGAAAATGTAATTAATGAATTATACCGAATTGTTTTCCCACGGAAAACAGTGCTATGAAATACGAAACATTGGAAAACATTTCAAGTATGGATTCACAGACTTCCTAATCAATTGGTCAACATCCACAATATTAATCCAAAACCACATTGAACAGCAAACAAATAAATTGTTAAAGTTTCACCGCTCCTCCCTCCTCTTCACCCCTTAAATTATTCCTTATTTATTTATTCCGCGTTCATTATTCAGTAACTGTTAGTAACACGAGAAGAACAACCTGAATACCTCGACTTAGCATTGTGTAATTAAATAACTCGGGAGTCCGAGACAGAATTTTTGATAATAAAGTTGGACAGAATTAGTATTCAAAAGCATTTCAGCACGAATGGGTGGATTCTTTAAAGTCAGCGAAGGACGAAATCATAAACTGGAGAAGTTTTGAAATACTTTTAAAGAACTTGACATAATTAATTTTTCGATAGCATGATATTACGGACAAAAATTTTTAAACATCCAAAACAATCTGAGTTTTTAAGACCAAATGTTTTGTCTTAAACATAACTTCATAGCTTCACGACATTTTCCCGGAAGGGTAAGACAGAAATGTACCTCTATTAATAATACTCACATTTTACCCATGTAATATAACTGGGTCTATTATTGCTATGGACTGGGCACACATCCAGATTATAGGGTTGAATTCCTGACAGAAAATCCCACTTCCGAATCGAACCTCGTTCTCAGAAGTATCGCTTTTGTATGTCGCGGTTCGTTCGCCGGTCGTTGTACAGACGCCAGCACATCAAGCCATCCGAAACTGACAAATGAGAAACCCAAACTCCATAGAAACTTGGGCCTGGCGTTACAGGGCTGGAATTTGGCCACAAATTAGAGCATTTAGGAAGGTTTCACGAGCCCAATTTTCACGTCTCCCAGCAATGGCCAAATTGGTAAAATCAGACAACAATGTTCACTTTTTAGGTTATTTTTAGGGTTCCGTAGCCAAATGGCAAAAACGGAACCCTTATAGATTCGTCATGTCTGTCTGTCTGTCTGTCTGTCCGTCTGTCTGTCTGTCCGTCCGTATGTCACAGCCACTTTTCTCTGAAACTATAAGAACTATACTGTTGAAACTTGGTAAGTAGATGTATTCTGTGAACCGCATTAAGATTTTCACACAATAATAGAAAAAAAACAATAAATTTTAGGGTTCCCCATACTTAGAACCGAAACTCAAAAATTTTTTTCCGAACTCAAACCCATACGTGTGGGGTATCTATGGGTAGGTCTTCAAAAATGATATTGAGGTTTCTAATATCATTTTTTTCTAAACTGAATAGTTTGCGCGAGAGCCACTTCCAAAGTGGTAAAATGTGTGTCCCCCCCCCCTGTAACTTCTAAAATAAGAGAATGATAAAACTAAAAAAATTATATGATGTACATTACCATGTAAACTACCACCGAAAATTGGTTTGGACGAGATCTAGTAAGTAGTTTTTTTTAATACGTCATAAATCGTAAACCGCAATTTACCATTCATTCAATCAACTCAAAAATAAAAAAAAAACATTTAATTTCATAAACATAAACCTTATGCATAAACCCGGATTTTACGGAACCCTCGGTGAGCGAGTCCGACTCGCTCTTGTTAGTACCTAGTTGAACAATGATATTTTTGAGACTTTCGTTTCCTACGTAAATCTGGAACGCACATGTGCTGTGCTGCAGCACCTGCCGCCTATCACGATGAGGTTTTAGGTACTTATATAAAAAGCGCTTAGGGAATGACTTCAGATTTATCTGATTGTTCTTGTAGCGGTACTGAAAACCTCAGCAGAAAACTATTATTATACAAGGCCCACTTACATCACTACTGGCTTGCATTTATTAATATTGTACCTAGGGATTTGATGCAATCTCAGATTACAGTAAGTAAGTAATCTGAGATTGCAATAATATATTAAATTAAAAAAAACACAGGTAATTGTGATGGTTTTATTAATTACTTTCTTCATTAGGATTATCGTAATATAATAACACAGTAGGTATCCAGAAATTGTGCAGGAGGCAATTGACTACTCTGGTGCCGTGCCTAACCAAGATACCATATTATGCTCATGGTGTGGGTACAGCATCCAACCGTTCTTTTGCTAACGATACAGGTACCGTTCTTTTGCTAACGATACAGGTTCGGTTATAGCATCCCTTCCACTTAGAGAGCTGTCGACTAATGTATAAACGAAATACATCCTATTACTAATATGCCTCGACTTTATTCTTCCTCTTAAGTTTGAGTCCGATGTTGACAGCTCTTGCTGTAGATCATGGAAATGCCGGGATGATCTCTTTGCTCGCACCCAACAAGAGTGACAGACAACACTTGAAGCACCCACCTGAAAATAATATATCTACATTAAAGGGTGCCTTTACACCAGAGATGTGTGGTGTGTTATTGCCCACTTCGAAAAAGAATGATCTAAAGAAATCCTGATGTAGGTTAGTAAGCCTGAGTTAACCATTATCACACTGTTCTAATTCACTTAAATGTTTTAGCATACCAATTAAAACTTTTGAATGCCCTTGTTATCAAAACTAAACTAAAAAAAATGTTATTAAAAAAGCATGAAAAAAACTATTATATTAACCGTGCGTGGTAGGATCCATCCTCTTATAACTTCGTGTATTCTGTGTTCCTGCACTGTACCAGTAGTCGTAAGTTGATGGCAACGAACTCTTCTCAGAAGAGAATGTCCACAGTGAATACACACTCGTTGGTGTCCTGTAGGTGTCTGTTCACTCCCTTCTGGTATATTTCCATCAAGAGATACAGCATTGGCATGATTCCAGCAAGCTTGGCAGATTAAACACGTTTACCTGAAGCAAACATTTATCATTTGACTATTAGGTCTAGCATTAGCATTTAGCAATAAACATCCAAGTGGCACATTTGGGTAAACATAAGCGGCCTTATTACATTCCCACTGCAGGGACACAGGTCTCCTCTGTGAGAGGGAATATAATTAACCAATAACTATGCAGGTTCAGTCCGGATTGGTGATGTCACAGTCATGTCTTCGAATATGAAGCATCACATCTGCACATTCTGGTATTATTATATAAAGTACAACTATCAACAAACAACTGAACAAATGCGATAACAGTATTTAGTTCGACTACATTAAATTATTACATACGTTGTACAAAAATGTTACACTATAGAAATATCGGATACTAACCGTTTGAGGCGCGCGCGCCCCGTTCCTGTACAATTGAAAGAATAATTTTCATCTTCCAATCTCCGCCTTCCTATTGTATGGCAGTGGGCCGTTGCTATTCCGCAACCAATGCACAGGTTCATGATGTCGTGCCAGTCGTCAAAAAGAGCAATAATCAGATCCGGTTTTCCAGCAAAAGTCAGAACAAGTGGCAGGTTATGTAACGGTGTCCATTGTTCAAGCGAAGGTCAGTCAGAATGCAATCAATTTCGGAGTCCAGTATTCGATTAGAGGTCTTATGAAAAAATGAATCCCCAGAAATACAGAAAAACAACACATCGACTTGCGCAAAAATACTTTTTTATGTCAATGAAAAATACGAAAAGCGAATGACATTAATGACATGACATTACAACCATGACAATTGACAGACGTTGACATTGACATTTGCCGTTTACTAGTGCAATCCATGGTGCAGTCGATTTTATCGATTATTTATTTCTTTTAATGTTTTTTAATGGTGATTACGTTAAATATCAATTAGTTTCCAGATTTAATTGTTTTACATTGATTTTAATACCTAAAAAGTCATTTATACTAAAACAATGGAGTGTTATTTAATTATTTGAATCAGCATCTATTTCCACTAAATCGATCATATTCTTAGGGTACGCTCTATTGATAGAATACCAGCATTTGTGAAGTTAGTGACGTATAACAAAATAAGTGTTGTAACGGTTTACAAAGGTGGTTTAAAACAAAAAAAATAAAAATCTAATTATTTTCTACACTTGGCCATTGTAAATGAGGCTAAGATTTAAATGGGTTAATTTAGCAAAATAGACGATTTTTTTGGTACATATCTTATTCGTGTAACGGTTAGGCCCAGAAACGGGTTTCTCCTTTCCCAATCAACTTTGAGTCTTATGCTTTAGCGATAAAGTTGAAAATCTATTAAATAAATTTGACAGATTGTAGTAGCTTGATGTGCTAGCGTCTGTACATAGATACCGACAAATCACCGGTGGATATTTTGTCAGCTTAGCCCTACCGGCACCAGCTGCGACTGGGTATTTAACGTTAACAGTTGCCCTGTCCCGAAATGTATTATAATATAGACAGGATTATTTTCTCTGTAATTTAAAAGCTAATTAATTCAGAATAAGAATTCTGGGTACCTATTATGTTTCTACATTATGTTGGAGTACCGATACCTACTTGGGTACTGGATTCATAAGAATAATTTATTTAAAAAACTATGTTTTCGTGCAAAAAAAACAGGCGTGCAACTTTTATACTTGTTCTATACCAAGTGTTCTGTACAAGATGTGGGTAAGGGATTATAAATAATACACAAGATGTACAGTTAGCTACGATTATGACGAATGCTTTTTATTGTGTCCCCGCCATCTTCGAAGAGTAAAGTGTGGCCACGTATTACAAAATCTTGTGTTGCCAGAAATATAATAAAAACATAATCATATCAAACATCCCCCGTAAAGCTAAACAGTTTACATACTCTAGCATTTAACTTAACTCATATTCTCTTAAATACAATGGCATTTTAGTGACTCTACCTGATCTCATTCTCCTTTCAGGAATAGCTTCTGTGTGAGCAGTATCTGTTACATTAATACTATCTGATACATTAATTTGATGTCCTTGCCCGCTATCCTCTGCTTGACTTTCAAGCAACTCATCAGGTACACTGTCATGTTTAACAATAAACTTATTTTTACTTGGTCTAATATGTCTTTCATTTCTCCTCACCAAATTACCTTTTTCATTTTTTACAATGAAAGATCTAGGACCATCAGCTTCACCAATAACTTTCCCTGCAAACCATTCTTTATTTGGTGCATTTTGTATTATTACATTATCCCCCAAAGTAAAAGATTTCTTATCCTTTGCAGTTTTATTATATATGGTCATAGATTTTTCTTTGGTTAACATCAATTGCTCTTTAACATTTAGTGGTACTTTATGTTTTAATAATTGCTGTGTACAAGGTAAATTAGTTCTTAACAACCTACTCATCAACAATTCAGATGGACTATACTCCAACCCTGCCACTGGGGTTGTTCTATAATGCAACAAGGCAATTTCAAATTGAGAATGATCCTCTAAACATATTTTTAACATGCCCTTAACTATGCCCACTGCTTTTTCTGATAACCCATTCGATTGAGGGTATCGGGGGCTGGACTTTATCAACTCAATATCTAATTTGCGAGAAAACTGTACAAATTCAAAACTACCAAAAGGTATATTGTCACTTACTATAAACTTAGGAACACCATGAGTACTAAAAATTGACAGTAATTTTTTAATTATAATCCAGTTGTTTTGTTCTTTAGAGACTTTACCTCTATCCATTTTGAATAATAGTCCATCAGAACTAAATAGTCTCTTCCAGCAAAATGAGCAACATCCATGCCAACTTTATTAAAAGGCAGGTCAGGTATTTCATGAGACAATAAGGGTTGTTTAGGATTTGATGGCCTGTACTTTTCACAAGTTTTACATTTTGACTCAAACTCTTCTATGTCTCTTGACATTCCTGGCCAATATAACACCTTTCTGGCACGTTTTTTACATTTTATAATTCCAGCATGACCTGCATGAACTATTGAAATCATCTCTTTTCTTATATGTTTAGGAATAAGTATTTTATTTTCATAAAATATGAGTTGGTCTTTCACTACTAGATAATCTTTTAATTTATACAATTTTTTCAGTTCAACACCGTGTATATTTTTATTATTTTTAGGCCACCCTGAATTATACCATAACATTATTTGTTGAAGATTGGCATCTTTTGCTGTCTCCTTTTTGAATTTCAGTAACTTATTATTTGAAACTTGCAAATCAGTGTCTAAACCATATACTATTTCTGAATTTATACTATGTACTAACTCTCTTAGCACTGGGTCTAACTGAGCATTACTTGTGTCATAATGCCTTGACAAATAATCTGCTATATACATTTTTGAACCAGGTACATACTTTATTTCAAATTTATATTTTAACAATTTGAGAACCATGCGTTGCAATCGGGCAGAAATTTTATTAATGTCCTTATTCATTATTGCTACAAGAGGTTTGTGATCACTTTCTACGATAATATGACGCCCATAAATAAACTGATGATACTTATCCATAGCACAACAGATCGCAAACAACTCTTTCTCTATGGGAGCCCATCTCTGTTGACACTCAGTATAACATCTTGAATAGAAAGACAATGGCTTTCCTTCTTGTAATAAGCATGCTCCCATGCCACTTTTAGAACTGTCAGTTTGTAATACTAAATTCCCATTTTTTTTTAAGACTGATAAAGTGGTAGCAGAACTAATTCTCATTTTTATTTCCTCAAAGGCTTTAACTTGGCTTGTGCCCCAGTCCCATATAATTTCTTTTTTCAATAGTTCCCTAAGAGGTTCAGTGGTTTTTGAATATTGTGGTATAAACTTACTTAAATAGTTGCACATGCCTAAAAACTTTTGTAATTCCTTTACACTTTGGGGTTGCTTTAATTCCTCTATAGCTTTCAGATGTTCAGGATCTGGCTTTATACCAGATTTTGACAACATTAGTCCTATATACTTCACAGTCTCACATCTATATTGTATTTTATTTTCATTAAATTTTACATTGTGTTTTTTGCTCTGTCTATTACCTGACTTAAAATTTTGTCATGTTCTACCAAACTGTCCCCAGCCACTATTAAATCATCAAAATACACATGGACTCCCTGTATATCACTAAAAATGGCAGTATTTATTCTTTGCATCACCTCAGGTGCTGATGAAATACCAAATGGCATCCTCCTGAAGCAATACCTACCATAAGGCGTTCCAAATGTGCACAGTTTATCTTTATCATCCAACATAACTTGAAAAAAACCATCTTTCATGTCTAATACTGTGAAGATCTGCTTACCTGCAAGAGAATTATAAATTTCTTCAGGAGATGGTATTTGATAGTTCTCTCTAAGGATGCATTTGTTTAACTCCTTTGGGTCTAAGCACAGTCGAAGGGACTTATTTGGTTTCTCAACTATTACAAGATTATTACACCATGCTGTCGGTCCCTCTACCTTTTCTATAATACCTCTACTTTCATAGCTTTCTAAAGTATTCTTTAACCTATCTTTAATTGTCTGCGGAACTCTCCGAATGGGTTTGACTACAGGTAGTGCGGACTCCTTTAATTTTATACTATATGACCCAATATTGCCTAGGCCCGAAAACACCTCTATGTTTGCTTTTACAAAATTTTCTTTTTCGCTCGTTACAATGCTATCCAATCTTTTCAACAAATTTAATTCTATACAAGCTGGCAACCCTATCACCGGCTGAATTGGTAAATCAACTATGCAAAATTTTAATTTTACCTGTTTGCCTTTTACAATACAGTTTAATTTAACAGTACCTACAGTTTTAATCTCTTGATTATTATAAACTACCAACACAGTTGAATTACTCATCAAACAATTGGTATTATCTTTAATTTTGTCATATAGCTACAATGACAAAGTATTACAGTCAGCCCCGGAGTCTAATTTGAACCTAATGTTAGTTCCATTGATGTTTACAATTTCATTCCATTGAAGACTTTTACTAAAGGTACTTACTGAATCCACCACAAAGTCTTCTGAGCAATCACTATCACTCTCTCCCTTTTTAACGGAGTCTATCTTCTTTCCTTTTTCTTTCTTCTTAGGCGCTTCATTTTTTATTGACTTAGTACGACACACCGCAGCAAAATGGTTGTAATTGTTACAACTCGCACACTTCTTGCCATATGCTGGACAATTTCTAGCTGTGTGGCTTTTTCCGCAATAAGTACAGGCAAGCATCTTGGACCTCACTCCTTGTTCTCTCTCTACTTTCTTGATTACATCTACTTCCTGCTTTATTTGCACTGACATTTCTAGAGCCCTTGATCGTCCCGCCTCCGCTGCACGGCACTGGCTGATAACCTGGTCTAGTCCAATATCGGCCTCCCTTAACAATCTTTCCTGCACTCCCTTATCTCTAATTCCAATGACGACCATGTCTCTCACAAGCCTGTCCTCTTGATCTTTGAAGTCGCATTGTTTAGCTTGAACCTTTAGCTTTGTGATGAATCTGTCTACTTGCCCACCCTCCTCCTGTTTCAAATTGAAAAATTTGAAACTATTTGTGATGATGTTTTTCCTCGGCTCCACATAGGCGTCAAACTGTTTTATTAAATTATCTAAGGTTTTAACCTCAATCGGTTGCATGTGTGAATTATACACATCAATTGCGTCCTCTCCGGCAACATTCAGCAATACAGCAATTTTTCTTTCTTCCGTGGCGTCTGACAGTCCCACTGCTTCCAGGTACAGCTGGAACTGCTGTTTAAATCTGGGCCAGTTTGCCCCATCGCCCGACATGACCAAACCAGTTGGCGGCTTTATTCCCTCCATTTTCTTTTCTTCCACTAAGGATTCTTCCACTAAGGTTTCTCTTTAGTTTTTAGAAGTTTTAACCTGACACCATGTTCTGTACAAGATGTGGTTCAGGGATTATAAATAATACACAAGATGTACAGTCAGCTACGATTATGACGAATGCTTTTTATTGTGTCCCCGCCATCTTCGAAGAGTAAAGTGTGGCCACGTATTACAAAATCTTGTGTTGCCAGAAATATAATAAAAACATAATCATATCAAACACCAAGCAAAGGCCCAACAACTCAACGCTCCATCTAATAGGTATCCATATTTTCTAAGTCAAGTGAGTAAAGAAATTCAACAAAGAAATAAAATTAACATATTTCTTTACCAATATAATTAGGGCCTTTAAACTACTTTAGAATAATATTACTTCATGTGTAAATAGAAATACAAAATCCTCACGACATTCTAGACATGAATCTCGTAGCAAAATACGAAATCTACTGCTGTGGGTATCATAAACACAAACTTGTGAAAAATGTCAGCTCGTAATATGTGTATCTTTATCCCTTTTAGATAAACACAGGCTGTCCACTGTCACACGGGTCTTAAAAGAAAATGTTCACATTTTATGACAACAGCCGGTCGATTCTGTAAGATCTCACCGTGAAAACTTAGGTGATGTGAGTTTGTTTTTGCTAGGACAACACTATTGACAGCTCACTCCACGCTCACTTTACATAAGTTTTCACGGTGAAATAGTTACAAAATCGCACTGCTGAAACTTAATATGTTACTGTCAGAATAAATAAAAAGAAAAATGAATAGTAATGAACGAAAAGCGTAACATTATGTGAAAATAAATACATAAGCCTGTACTAGAGCGTTTCAGTCGACATTACAGGCGTGACGTCACATGATGTATGACGTCATACAGATGTCGGCACCACGCTGTTTATTGCGAGCGTTTGACTTTAAGTTGAGTGAATTTGTACAACAAAACGTTTGAAAATCCAGTTCTACTAAAAGGTTTGTAAATATTATTGTAAACTGCAGACACAATCAAAGAAAATGAGAATATAGTGGAGAAAACTCATATATTACACACAATTGACATTAAAATAATATATTATATTTGTACCCGCTCTCGTATACCTACTTAATCTATTATTCATGTTTTAATCTGCACTCGCCATTTCCACTTTTTCCATTCGTCCTTTAGTTTTTCTCTTTTTGAATATCTTATTTTTGTGTCATGTCGTAGAAGGTGCTCGTTTCATCGATCACACTCTGTGCGAATCTCTTCTTAGTTATTGTATAGTCGCATGGGGGGTTGCACTATAGACCCATTTGATAAGGGCAGAACGCGCACAACGGGCCGTTCTCAAGGTGGCTTATAAAAAACCAAGACAATTTCCAAATAATACTTTGTACCAAGAGACGGGTGTAATGCGCGTGCGACAGATGTATATTATGGCTGTAGCTCTAAAGTTCCATAAAGAGGCTTTAGCCAAAGTAGTGTCTAAAGAGCATTCCCGAAGGAAGCCTACATGGCATAAACCAAAGCGTAAACTTCATTTTGGTAAAAGATGTTTTTGCTATATGGGACCATTCCTTTATAATAAACTTAACAATAAAATTAATTTATTACTCATGACAAAATCGATATGCAAATGTCACATCAAAACTTACCTAAAAAGTCTGGCTTAAGGCGACACAGAGAAACTATTAAATACTTGTTATTAAACAACTTATTACAATCTAAGTTTTTGGAGACACGACGCGCACAACCACAAACACACACATACATACCTGCACCAACACCACACAACTCTCACCTTGTACACTCTTACTGCAAAAGCCGCCATGTAGTTATAACTATTGTTTTTGTTTTACTCTTCTTTATTATCTTATATTATGCTAAACTGTATTTTTTGAACCACGATGAAAGAGACTGGCCTCCACGACACAGGGAATCCTTGTGTGGAGACCAGTGAGTTATCTGATATAATTTTTTTTTTTTCTGAACAATAAAGATTATTATTATTCCCTTTATTTCATTTTATACACATATAAATTATATTTTTAAATCATCATCATCATCATTTCAGCCGAAAGACGTCCACTGCTGGACATAGGCCTCCCCCAAGCACCTCCACTTCGACCGGTCCTGTGCTTCCCGCATCCAACGGGTTCCTGCGGCCTTCACAAGGTCATCGGTCCACCTTGTGGGAGGCCTTCCAACGCTACGTCTTCCGGTACGCGGTCGCCACTCCAGAACCTTTCGGCCCCATCGGCCATCTGTTCTGCGAGCAATGTGCCCTGCCCACTGCCACTTAAGTTTGGCAATTCTTCGGGCTATGTCGGTTACCTTGGTTCTCCTGCGGATCTCGTCATTCCTGATTCGATCACGCAGGGAAACTCCAAGCATAGCCCTCTCCATTTCCCTTTGGGTGACTTTTAGCCTTCTTATATGGCCCATTGTGAGCGACCACGTTTCCGTTCCATAAGTCATCACTGGCAACACACACTGGTCAAAGACTTTCGTCTTGAGACACTGCGGTATGTGGGACGAGAAGATATTGCGTAGCTTCCCGAACGGCCATGACTACGATGTCGTCGGCAAACCGAAGGTGAGTTATGTACTCGCCATTGATGTTGATGCCAGCCCCTTTCCAGTCCAGAACCTTGAAGACATCCTCCAGTGCAGCGGTGAACAGTTTCGGAGAGATAACGTCTCCCTCACACCTCGCTGCAGAAGGATAGGTTTCGAGGCCTGATCCTGGAGTCTGACTGACATAGTGGCGTTTTCGTACAGACACTTCAGCACTTCGATGTACCGATAGTCGATCTGGCACCGTTGAAGAGACTGCAGCACAGCCCATGTCTCGATCGAATCAAAGGCTTTCTCGTAGTCCACAAACGCTAAGCAGAGAGGCAGGTTATACTCTTCGGTCTTCTGTATAACCTGTCGCAGCGTATGTATGTGGTCTACGGTGCTAAAGCCTTTACGGAATCCGGCTTGTTCGGGAGGCTGGAAGTCGTGAAACCTGCGCGCGAGACGGTTCGTGATGACTCTCGAAAACAGCTTGTAGACATGGCTCAGGAGTGAGATGGGCCTATAATTCTTAAGGAGGGCATTATCGCCCTTCTTAAAGAAAAGTATCACCACACCCCTGTTCCATGCCTGTGGTGTTTTGCTCTCGAGTATGACGGAACCAAACAGCTTCTGAAGGGCCTTCAGGACGGGTTTTCCGCCAGCCTTCAGCAACTCGGCCGTAATTCCGTCATCACCCGGTGCCTTGTTGTTTTTGAGCTGCTTCAGAGCCATCCTAATCTCGTACAGGCTGACGTCCGGGATGTCTTCGGTATAGTGCCGGGTCAATCTAGCTCTTGGATCGTTTGCCAGATTCATAGCGGGGTTATTTGTTGACGTGTATAACTGTCCATAGAACCTCTCGATCTCTCTCAACAGCTCAGGTTTGTCGGATACGATCCTGCCATCATCGGTCTTCAGTCTCGTAAGCTGGCTCTGCCCAATAGACAGATCTCTAGCAAAGACCTTGGAGCCTTTATTTCGCTCTATCGCTTCCTTAATACGATCTGTATTAAAACGGTGAAGATCGCTTTTCAAGGCCTTAGAGATCCGTCTATTGAGTTGCCGGTAATTTAGCGCATCATCCGTAGACTGCAGGATCATATCGCGCCTCTCCTTCATGAGCCGCAAAGTAGGATCAGAGAGCTTCTTTTTTGAATTCGTACGGCGGGTCTTGAAGATCTTAGACCCGACCGTATGGACAGTTTCCACGAACCCACCGTTATAATCGTCCACGGAGCTCCCTAGGCATTCGAAACGATTCTGGAGTTCGAGCTGAAAGCTCTCGGGGTTTTGGATCTGGATCGGTGCTGGACGGAGCGTAGACTTCATCAGTCGAGATCTTTCCAGCTTGATATTTAAGTTCAATGTGCCTCTTACCATACGGTGATCACTTCCGGTTTTCACCGCGTTGATCACAGAGACATCATTGAATACTTGCTTCTTCGTCGACATAATGAAGTCAATCTCATTTTTAGTTGCACCATCCGGGCTCTGCCAGGTCCACTTTCTATGCTCACGTTTTCTGAAGAAATAATTCATCATAAAGAGGCCTTCCTTCTCCATAAAACTGGCCAGTAGGTGGCCCCGGTGGTTCCGGCATCCAACTCCAAATTGCCCCACTCGCAGCTCATCATCGTTACGTTTACCCAGTTTCGCGTTGAAGTCCCCCATGACAACAGTAAAGTGAGTTTTAGAGCCATGCATGGCTCTGGAAATATCCTCATACATGGTCTCCACCTCATCGTCGGGGTGTGACGAGGTCGGGGCGTAAACCTGTACGACCTTCAGCGAATACCTTTCGGATATTCTGAGTATAAGGTACGCCACCCTGGTCGACACACTCTCGATCTTCACCACGTTGCTCACAAGGGACTTATGGACGATAAACCCGACACCACCTTGGGACTGCTGATTGCCCTCCCGGAAATAGAGCAAGTTTCCGGATTTAAGGATTATCGAGTCCTCCCCCTCTCTTCGGACTTCAGATAACCCCACCATACTCCATCGTATCTTGCTCAATTCTTCCTCGAGTTCGGTGATCTTCGCGTCGGTCCGGAGTGTACGCGTGTTGTATGTTGCCAGGTCCAGTTTACGGTGATTGTGGTAGCCGGATCTCTTCCGGGGATTGTTAGCACCCCTTGCCTCACCGTGGCCTTGGCCGCTACCGTAACCAAGGGTAGGCGGGCCGTCGGGTACTAGGGGCCTAGTGATTTTTGTGCTTGTCATTCTTGGGGGGGTTTTGCCATAATCGCCACGCTTGGCAGGCGGGTTGGCGATCGCAGTATAGTATGGTGGTGGAATGCATAGAGAACGCTGCTGCCCATTCTCCGGTACGACCCTTAGTCGCCTTTTACGACACCCACGGGAAGTATGGGGTGGTGCAATTCTTTAAGTCCGACACCACACGGACGTATATTTTTAAATATTATAATATAAAAACACAAAAACATTTAAAAATATAAAAAATAGTAGCCCACCGGTATCGGGAACAGGGTCCAAGCTACCGGCGGTCAGGGCTCCAGAGAGAGGAACCTCCTGACAATACAAACCGTGAACGTTCCGTACATTCATAAATATTCAAAGTCAACAGTTGAGGCTTTTGACAGGCGCGCGCTTTTAATAATTTTCGTCGAATTGAATGCGCAGCGTCCAGCCCAGTTCGACAGTAAAGTTGCAGTTATGAACGGTGCCACCAGTAAGGGATATGACAATTTATTGAGATAGACGTTGAAATAGACAATATGGTAAATGATTCTCATTTAAAACAACCGTGAATACGATATGTAGGAAACGTGAATTATTGAATAACATGTGATGGAATCACCAAGTTCCCAGTTGCAAGCAAAATATTCATTGACATTTTATTGTAAAATGTTCGTGTCTTAATAGAGATTTTCTAGTTTAGTTTGCCATTTCTGTACTGAAACAGACCGAAGACACAATGACAGAAGGTATCAACATTCAAAACGTTCAAAAGCCTTTAAGCTCGCTCACAAAGCTGTTTCCATGTGATTTCGTTTTAATACTGTGTTCGTTGCAGACGTACAACGTATTGAAATGAAATCGTTGCAATAAACTTCCTCATTTTATAAAAAAGTGAACTCCTTCTCACTCTTGTATCGATCTTATTTGGACGTACATACTGCGAATGCTTTGCAGCCTATTCCAATCTCCAGGGACATTCTCACCGGACCACAGACGAGAATTGTGTTCAAAATGAAATTATAAAACGAATTTACTAAAACAGTACTTTACTTTAACGGATTTAACACGTATTGAACTGGTGTGCCCAATTTCAAATATACTGAATCACACGTAGCGAAATAGAAACCCTTTCATAGAGCGTGCAAATTGACCAACATCCAGTAGGTAAAAACAAACGACAAATATTTAAAAAAGAATAATTATCAAAATGTTTTACTACTAACCTTTTAGGACTAACGTTTACCACTGCATTAAAAAAAAAACAGTGGCACTCCTGGAGTGCCGACCGAAGTGAAAACAAAACATAAACAAAATACTTTGCCAACACTCACTAACATATCCGATTTAAAATCGATTATATCCCGAGGACAGCCGAACACATCCGAATGTAGCACGGTGTCGGTAACAGTGTCGCGAATTCAGTGGTTTTTTCCCATCTCAAAAAATGTCCAACGCGCCTAAAGAAGATATCACCTCATAAAACATACAAAATTACTGTATCTGCTTTTACTATGTTTCTTTACACGCAGTGGTTTTAATATTATCTCACATCCACATTCCTTTTCCCAGTAAGAAAAGCTTTTGTAGTCGGACATTGGACAAAGAACCGATTGACAAAGGCCCAGACACAATATCCTTCTGTCGTTATGGACATGTTCCCTGAATAGGCAATTAATATGAACCATCCTAAATGTTACGGTTAAGAGAGCAGTCGAGCATTCATGTCGGACACAAGTGATTTCGTTTGTACCTACATATATATAACATTCAAGTTTGATGGAGGTCTGCGGAGTCAAAACGTATCAGTAATACACAAACTATTCTAAATAGACTTTTACTGGAAGAAATTATTATATTTTATGAAAATGAAAATTACATTAGTAATATTATATACAAAAACAACAAACAGGAACAACAATATGGTTGAGAGTTCAATGAAACTGAAGTTTGGTTTGACCAAAACAATATCACCGAACAAGTCCTAGAAGACATTGCTAAACTTAACTATAATCGTTAATGTGACTGAAACAATCGACATCAGAAATCTATTAAAACAGTTCAAATAATAAGACATATTAAGTGGCAACTATTCCGGAATATCTCAGTCATCGCAGCACAAACTTTAAGTCGTCATGACAGAATGATATTACAGTAGCTGGCCACATAGATAAAGAGCTTTAGTTTCGGGGTTTCTGTGTCCAAGTGACAATGTAAGATGAACAAGTTATAAAGATAAATTTATGGAATAGTTCACTTGGACATAAACGATTCTATTGCAACGCTTGCATTTATGGCACGGTTTGGTCTACACTAAACCATATAACGACCGGTTTAAGTAAGAACTCTGTCATCCTCCATTCTACTTTACAGCTCTGATCCAGATCCTGTCAGCATTTTAATAGAGATGAATTGTTAACCTATTGAATTCAGAGGCCACTCATTTGCTTCTACATACATCAACTAAATTCGACAGTAGATGTTGTAAATACGTCAAAGCTTCCGTTTAAAAATCGCTGCATCAAAGTTAAATTGAACATTGAGGAGACACGTTCTTAAATATGTATCTTGAACTATGTACCTACTGCAATATCGACAATCTAATCTGACACATACATAAGAATAAATACTATCAATAACTTTAAAGACGGTTGTTCGATAACTACCCTTTCAATAGATGTACTCAGAGCAATCGATTGTTCACCTGCCCAAATAGAGTCTTTCATCGTAATTTGAGCTTTATTCTTCAGACATTAGGCTTATATATTTCAATTAATGAAGACATATTGTCTACTGGCTGACTGTTCAAAGATCTTAACTACTACAGGGATGTCTTCTTCATGGCTTAGTTAATTTTAAAGTAAATAGTTTCTGTTTACTAATTTTGCCTTGAACAATACAGAACTTCTGTTCTTAACGCTTTTAAGTAGCTCTGAGCCGTTTGGAATAACTATCGTGGTGAAAGAACTGGTCTGCTAGACTCTGCGTTACCGAGTGCTAGCTGCCTAGGGTCGTCTGGCGTTTGGGATTGCAGTATGATTGGCATGTAGCCACGTACTGAGCCCATCTCAATTAACATAAGAATATAATGTTTTACTTTTGTTATCGAATCGAAATGAAAAAGAAGAAGTAGCTCTGAGCAGTTTTCCTAAAAGTTAGCCATACAAGACATAGAGAGAAAACTTTTCCTTCTAACAAATTAGCTGATAACGCCACCGGCTGACAGCACCCACGTATGTTTAGTCTAATAAGCTGTACAATGTTTGAAGCGAGATACTGCGACAAATTGCACCGACTGAGTATTTTGATTAACGTTTGTTTGAACACCTGTATAATCACATTCATTCATTCTCACCCTTGCAGAGTGCAAGGGTGAGGATGAATGAATGTACGAACGTATATAATTCATTCATCCTCACCCTTGCACTCTCACATACTCATACAAATTTAAAACTTTAGACTATAAGTTTTCCTTTCTGAAGGTAAATCGATACAGTCCACTAATACATATATCAATTGGAACTTCATTGCGAAACACTGTCTCTTCAGATACAGGATACCCTAGTTTAAGAGATACAGTTAAATGGTGATTTTGACGTTATAAACGGTGATTTTGACATTACTATTATTGATTTTGACATGATCATTGATTGTTTTGACATTATTAGTATTTATTACCAAAATGTTCCAAATGAAGGTACTAACATTAGTGTTTTAAGATGTGTATGTAATTACTAACAAATTAGATTCTGTGATCTGGATAAATAAATGATTATATATATATATATGATTAATCTATTGTGTAGGATTTCTTCAGCATCCAAATGTTTTATGTAAATGTTCACTATTATAAATTCAAAAATTGTAAACTTAAAGTACAATTATCTGTATTTTTAGGAAATATAGATAGTTATTTTTATTATTATAATTTCTGCATTACCTACATGCAAGCATTTACCCAAATCACTAGTGCTAATTGACTGGTTTTGTAAACATTATGCTTGTCGCACTAGGAGCGGCGCCGAAATTATATAAACGCAGCTACTCGTATTTTATGCTAAACATAATCAGTTACCAGTCAGCGTCGTCTCATATGAGACAAGACGAAAAGAGGTAAGAATATTTTGAATTTCTTAATTATTTTTCAAAGAGATTTAATTCCGTGCGAATTTCAACTTACTCGTAAGTATGTTCTTTTGTGAAAGTCCGCTTGTTTTTGAAGATTTTAACTTGTAATGTACACACATCAAAAGTGTCTAGGGATCAAGCATTTTTATGCGGATTTCTTGAGATTGAGATGTGGCTTTGTAATAAATTTATGATTTTATAAATTTATATGGATCCTTTTTGGTGCATTTCATAATTTGAATCAGGAACTGTGAATCAAATTCGAGTAAAAGATGAAAATCAGCTGTCAATATTTTCCCTATAAAAACATACAACGCATTGAAGACATTATTAGTGCTACTGTTTCCCTACTACTGATTAAAACCAACGTTATTATGGAGCGGCGACGTCATTTAAGCAGGGAAGAAATGCTCAGAGCCGTGGGAATGATAGAAGCTGGTTCCCGGCAACGTACTGTGGCTTTAGCTCTGAATACAAGTCAGAGTGTTATCAGTCGACTTTGGACACGTTACCGAAGCACTGGTACCGTGGCTGAGCGCCATGGAGGACGGTATCGCTGCACCACACGGAGACAAGACCGATACATTCAAATCTTAACTCGAAGAGCTCCAACAATAACCGCCATGATGTTAGCCGTGAGGCTTCATCACTCTTCAGGGAACTTAATTAGCGACCAAACAGTCAGAAACCGCTTGCATGAAGTGAACCTTCATTCCCGAAGACCGCTACGGGTACCACCTATAGCAATGCACAATCGTAGGATTCGATATCAATGGGCTCTTGAACACAGAAATTGGGCAGAAGAACAATGGCGTTTCGTGTGCTTTTCTGATGAGTCTCGTTTTGGTATGAGACCGGATACAAGACGTATACGACACTGGAGAACCCCTGGACGCCAACAGCGATTAAAATCCTGCCAGGAAGTCCATCCTTATAGTGGTGGAACCATCATGGTATGGGCGGGTATTTGGATCGGCGGAAGAACTGAGTTGATTTGGATCAGAGGCAACCTCAATGCTCAAATTTATGCTGAGACGATTGTATCAGACGTCATCGTTCCTCTACAAGTGCAAATCGGTCCCTTATTTCAGTTAATGCATGATAATGCACGACCGCACACCGCAAGAGTTGTAAGACAGACTCTCGCCGCAGCTAACATCAATGTCCTGCCCTGGCCTGCTCAGTCGCCAGACTTGAACCCGATTGAGCATGCATGGGATATGCTACAGAGAAAAGCTCTGCCGAATATGGAGGGTATCCAGTCGCAAGAAGACCTTTTTTTGTTGTTGCAACGAACATGGGCGGCCATTCCACAGCGTGATTTGGATGAACTCATTTTGAGTATGCCAAACCGATGTTCTTGTGTTGTTAGTGTTCGCGGTAGAAACACGGATTATTAATTGTTTAAGTTACCCAATAAAATTTTAAAGAAAACTGTTATTTCAGTCTTTTTTTCGAACTTTTGTGTTAGTGGTTCAAATGTCAAAAATCCCTTTATTAGGAAAATGGCAAATTTCTTTATTAATGCAAAGGTGGCTTGGTTTATCGTTACTGTGACAAACGAAAACACTTTATTTGATGAATCCTTAAAGAAAATTTTAATTAATATCAATCAGGAGAAAAGTTATTGCAAAAATGTATGTTGATCCCTAGACACTTTTGATGTGTCTACATCAACAGAAGCTCATACTAATTCCAAGTTGGCGGATCTAGACACCGGTAAATGATTCGACTTAAGACAACACTTTTAACTCTCGTAACGCTTTTCATTAGCAATTTTAATCCCTCCTTGTATTCCTTACAAATATAAATTTAAATCATGTCGAGAAATACATCTTAATGAAAATATCTTTAAAGAAAACTTCACAATTAAAACTAGCTGGAAACTGAAAACGTGTTTTCTTGAGTTGCGGAAATATATTTCGAGACTAGCTGTGCGCGCGACTTCGTCCGCGTGGAATAGTGACTTTTCGGGCAGCATATTTTGAATTACATATACCGTCTACAGACCGGGCATTTGCTGTCCGAACCCTCTGAGAACTCAGGCGAATTTCAGTGAAAGTCTCAGACTCTAGTGCTTGAGCTTCACGATCGGCAGTGAGACGTATTTCTCGTTCTTCCTGTGTTTCCTGAGACCGAACATTTGCTGTCCGAACCCTCTGAGAACTCAGACGAATTTCCCTATCAGTGAAAGTCTCAGACTCACGCTATAGTGTATGAGCTTCACGATCGGCAGTGAGACGTATTTCCCGTTCGTCCTGTGTCTCCTGGAATCGAGCATTTGTTGTCCGTACTCTCTGGGAGCTCAGGCGGATTTCCCTGACAGCAAAAGTCTCAGACTCACGCGATAGCGCGTGAGCTTCGCGATCGACAGATAAACGTGCCTTTCGTTGTTCCCCGTTTTCCCTATTTCGAGTTGTCATCATTCGAGAACGATTTGAACTCAGTCGAGATTCTCGCTGAGTCGAAGTTTCTGCAGCACGAAACCTAGCCTGGTGCAGAGAGCCTTTTCCCTCACGACCTTCCTCAGATTCATGTGATCGAACTAATCTCATCCTTTTAGCATTTCTGCTACATTGGGAGAGGTTGAATCTTCTTCGAGGCATTCTTACAATAAAATAGTACTTACTACTTAACACACAGTTATTTAGTAAACACGTACTATCGTAAACAATTAAATTATAAATACTTACAGATTATTATACAGTCTAAAATTATCACAGTTTAAGTAATAAGTGTTAAGACGTGTAAACCAAACGTCATTATCATCATCATTTCAGCCGATAGACGTCCACTGCTGGACATAGGCCTCCCCCAATTTTGGCGGGGTTTGCCATAATCGCCACGCTTGGCAGGCGGGTTGGCGATCGCAGTATGGTATGGTGGTGGAATGCATAGAGAACGCTGCTGCCCATTCTCCGGTGAGACCCTTAGTCGCCTTTTACGACACCCACGGGAAGTAAGGGGTGGTGCTATTCTTCTACACAGACAAACGTACTAACTTTATAAAACAAAAGAATTGCTAGAAAAAATAATTACTAACCTAAGCTAATGAACTTATAATTAATAAAGAAAATCAAGAAAAGAAATGCCTAACCTATACCAAATACTTATAATATTTATATACAAACCCTAAATACAAATTAGGATAACTATACCGAAAATCAGGGAAAGAAATGCCTAACCAATAATAAATGCTTACAATATTTATTTACAAAACCCTAAATAAAAATTAAGATAAGTAAATACCCAATAATCAAGGAAAGAACCGCCTAACCTATAATTAAGAAAAAGAACCTAACCTACAAACCCTAAAATATAAATAAATGAAATATGCAAACAGTCAGTATTCAAGTGAATCGCAATAATCGAATCCAACTATTTGCCTATACTCTCCAGGATACGTGCGTTCGCTACGAATAACTGAATCCTTATGGCAGCGGCGCGTTTTCTTTTGAAATGGTCATCTCGCAGTTCAACCTGAGGGGTTGTCGACTGCTTAACCTGGCTTTCCTGTGGATGCCTCAATAAATTAAGGCCTCCAGCCAGGGCATAATACACAACTTAACTACACAATATAAACTTAAAAACTAAGCGACTACACGCTAAGGGCACCCCCTGTGGGGTACGCACCTCGGCTTAGGGCGTCGCTGGGAGAGGGCAGCAAGGGACAGGCTGGATCGGAATTATGGCAGCGGCGCGGCTCTCAGCGCGCTTTAAACGAGGTGAAACGGAAAGGGGGTATCAACCCTGAAGGAGGTGAATGTGCTCATGAAACTGAACAAATTTCCCCAAAGAACATAGGTCGAAATATGAAAAAAAATTTGGACCTCCCATAGTAATAGTAAATCATTGATGTGCTATTACTATGGGAGGTCCAAATTTTTTTTTTCATCTTCATTCACCTCCTTCAGGGTTGATACCCCCTTTCCGTTACACCTTGTATATATAGCCACGGACGCGCAGGCGCGAGGCGTTTACGTACTCTGATAGAATACCTTAACAAATGTTCGCCGTGATTCTTTAAATTGACATAACTTTTTTATTTATGAACCGATTGACATGAAATAAACACTAAATGTTAAGTGAAGCTTACTACAATATATTAGTGAAAACCGCATCTAAATCCAATAATCCGTTTCTGATATTAGCGTGCACAAACACAGCAGACAAACAGACAAACAGACAAACAGATAAACAGACAAAAAAAAATTTAATTACATTTCATTTTCGGGTTCAGCATCGATATAATAACAACCCCTGCTACTTTTTTTTAATATATTTCCATTGTACAGACACCACTTTTCTACAATTTTATTATATTTTCGAGATATAATTTATATTTTGTTGAAATGAAAGTTCAGACCAACGTCGTTATCAATGCCTGCAGCGTGTTTTTAAATAAAATTGTTGCCAAGTTAGTGTTACCTAATTCTTATGAATGTTTTAAGTTGGAGCTATTTAAAAGGAAAATAAGGAAAAAACTTAAAAAAAAAACTGGCTGCTACAAAGTTACATCTCTACTCATGATTGTTTGATTTCGTAACACTTTTATTGAGCCTACCTACTCGCGCATATTACTGTCTCATTTCTTAACACGAGTTAAAATTTTTCAACAAATTGGAACCCAAGAAAGCAGGTACAGACGTGGAATTTCAGCACAAATGTAGCAAAATACGAATAAGGTGAAGTACCTAGTTATTAAATAAGTTATTTTTATATCTGGGGGCACGGGAGTGCCCCCGCCAAGACGAGCCAAGCGAAGCGCAAGGGCACTACCTATCTTTTCTCGAAGCACTTCGTCGTATTTTTGAACCCTCTTAACTTGGCTTTGGATTATACCAGATAAACAAAATTTTCGGGATATGATGTCAGTGGTTGACTTATTAAACCTATAAAGTTTCAATTGCATAGCTCTTATACTTTAGATTTTATTGATATCTAAAATACCCCGATTTCGTCACTGACTCACTGACTGATGATCATCAATATTCTTAAGGTTCTTCCTGAAGTCCTAGAAAGCTGAAATTTTGTATGTAAGCTAGTAATAGTACACAAACAACAAAAAAATCTTAAAACTTGAAATTTTTACCCCCCAACCCCTTAAACTAGGGGGGGAAAGTTTGTATGAGACTTCCGTAAATTTTGACGCTAGAGGTCTGAAAATTTATATAGGGGGTCCTTGTTATAAATAAACCCCAAAAAAAGAAAGAAAAAATGAACAACAGAAAAAATACTCGTATAAATATCATAAGCAACTTACAAAAAGAAATGAAATCCCACAAAAACATTTCATGTTAAATGTTGCCAAGACGAGACCATGTAGCTCGCACTGTCAAAAAGTAATCAGATCTCATGTAGAGCCAAGCTTCTAACTCTACACGCCCTAACTCTACAAGGCCTAACTTCGCAAACTCTACACTTTAGTCAAAATATATGGCTTGGCCATTTCGCTACATTCACATGAGCGTAAGGTGAAAAACTCTCATACTGTTAATGGTTCTTGTAGTAACGAAATGGCCAAGTCATATATTTTGACTAAGGTGTAGAGTTTGCGAAGTTAGGCCTTGTAGAGTTAGGGCGTGTAGAGTTAGAAGCTTGGCTCTACATGAGATCTGATTACTTTTTGACAGTGCGAGCTACATGGTCTCGTCTTGGCAACATTTAACATGAAATGTTTTTGTGGGATTTTTATTTATCCTAAGATACGCTCTTTATTTCCAAGCAATAGGCCAAACGTTATCATGAGTAAGCAATTGTGGTGGCGGTGTTCTTATAGTGTAATGTATCTTATAGGTAGATAATTTTATAGGAATGCTACGCTCAAACCCCAAGACATAAAGAATCCTAGTGTGGGGTCCAGGGCACTTTGTCAAAACCTAGCACCTTAAAAAAATGACATTATCAAAGTCAAATAATTTATTTTAAATAGGCACATACAACTTTTGAACGTCATAATTTACAAAAAAATGTAATTGATTCTAGTTGCCCCTTACAAAGGTAGTTTCGTGTGGAGAAAAATGGGCAAGAAAGTTAACCGTTACTCTTAATTTCTTTTACAATAATAAAAATAATGATAAAAATGAGTATAAAAAGATGATATACTTCCGAACGCCATTCTTAGAGTCTAAGTGCTTGGCCAGACTGGCAGCGAGGCGCGTGGCGGGCGCGGCGCGATAAGAACTTCAGTTGAGTGAGTGTCCATAATGGTCATGCAGGCGCAGTGAGCGGCGCGGGCTGCTCGGCGCGGGGAGCACGCGGGCAACTCACGCCATAGCCCGTTCATACAAGTGGCCGCAGTGGGAGCGCGGGCGGCCCGCGCGGGGACCGGGGTTCTCAAACTAGTTCGAGTTTTTTCTAGTAAAAATAAGTCTTCTTCATCCATATTATATTTTAACAAACACTGGACTCGACAACACGCAGAACGCAGCTGCGCTCGACTGCGGACAGGCAGATCGCGCGCACCCGCGCCGGTCCCCGCCCCGCGCTGCAAGTCTGGCCAAGCACTGCGTATAAAAAACTTGCTATAAAAATTCTTTAGCCAAGTATTTCTCAATATTGCAGCTACATTCTTGTACATATTGCTACCCCTGAATGAATTTTCATAGCAAGTTTTTAATATGTTAGACTGTAAGGATGGCGTTCGAATGTATGCCAACTTTTTAACCCCCTACGCAAAAACAACGGGGTGTTATAAGTTTGACGTGTCTGTGTGTGTGTGTGTGTGTGCGTGTCTGTCTGTGGCATCGTAGCTCCCGAACGGATGAACCGATTTTGATTTTGTTTTTTTTTTTGTTTGAAAGGTGAATCAGTCGGGAGTGTTCTTAGCTATGTTTGATGAAAATCGGTCTAAAATGGCCGCCGTTACATATTTTTTAACAACTCCCTCAATATGGCTATCAAATGAAAGGGCTTGAATAGTAGAACACTATACGCTATGATAAATTTCAAATCCAAGATGGCCGCCACCACAAAGTGCCGAATTATATTTTTTTTCACAACTCCCTCAATATGGGTATCAAATGAAAGGGCTTGACTAGTAGAATACTATACGCTATTACAAATTTCAAATCCAAGATGGCCGCCAACACAAAATGGCGAATTAAATTTTTTTTTCACAACTCCTTCAATATAGGTATCAAATGCAAGGGCTTGACAAGTAGAATAATGTAAGTACACTATATTGAAAGGGAATGAGGAATATTAACTAACGAAATGAAAACTAAAAACTTGAAAATTATTTTTTTGTCTGATCAATGCCCTAGATTGACGAGGTAAATGGAGTGATGACTGGTACCTACAACCACTGAGTTTGACCAATTTTACGAATGGAATCATCCTACTTAACAAAGAAAACGTATTTCTACATCAGATAGTGTCGCAGTCCCATTTTATAAACTAGATCTGAAATACCTAAGATATCTAATAGGTATGAAATACTTGTACGAAAGTTGAATAACTAAAGGAAGAACTAGAAAGAAGATATAATAAAACAAAAAAATCTGTTTAGTCTTAAAAATTATTCTTCAACTTTAAATTAATCATTATTTTTGTCGGATAAAGAACCTGATTAAACACCAAATTACTTACCTGAATCTTAAAACGGAAGAAAATAAAATAAATGAAATACAAAAATTAGGAAGTCCCTACAAAAAGCATGAAATAAAAAATTAAATTAAAAATTTAAAAAACCCCTGACACAAAACAATAATAAAATCGACTCTTCACGTGACCAGAGGGCTGGCCTATTTCTTGGCCAAAGAATTAGCATTGCCATTCAACGTGGCAATGCTGCTAGCCTTTTGGGCACTATTCCTGTTGACAGCGATGCGGACGAATTTTTTGATGCCCTATGATTATTTTATTTATTTTTTCATATAAATGTACATATTATTATTATTATTTTAATTATTAGCATTAATAAATAATAATAAAATTAAATGTAATTGGAAAAGGATAAACTAATTTGAAAACCCCCGACTTAAAGAATTTATGTAACGAGACTAAAAGTTTCTTTATTTTATTTATTTTTGCGTTACACTTAATGTGAGCTTCAGAATAAAAATCGTCTAAATTAAAAGCTGTTATAATTATAAATCGTTGGTGCGTACCGTTGTTATGAGGTGTAGTATACTGTTATGAGTACCAATCCCGATATTCTTATTTTATGATTCGACCTGAACCACTGTGTAAAAAAAAAATTAATGAACAATTAATTCAGGCAAGCCGTTTTAAAATCCTTGTTAAAAGTCGATTGAGAAATGAAAAATACTGATGCTTTTATTTTAACCTTAAAAGGTAACACATACATACCTATATTTTATAACAGACTATCCTTTTCCACTAATTTCAAACTACGTGACTGTTATCAGCATTCATAAAATATATATGCCCCTGGTGAGATAGAAGATTTTAATTACAAAGAAAACACTTCATTCCACGAATGAAGGTATAAGTGGGTGAACAGATTGTTTTGCTAAAATAAACTTGTTGTTGCGTGATGCATGTCTTAAGACTTGAGGGTTTTATCCGGATTTTCAAACAATCTGTGCTCTGGAAAGTATCAAAAGACTCAACACTCGAACGAGTGACAATAGAACGTAGAATATTCGCAAGTTTGAAAGCTGGTTGTTGTTTTAAGATATTTTTTCGACTTTTTATTGGATTTGAGTATTACATTTCATAAGATCATTTAAGAAATCCAATATAAAACTACCTGCCGACATAGAGATAGAGATAAAATTGTCTAAACCATAAAATAATGTAAGTACTCGTTCAATCTATAATTTACAACATTTACATGAGCACCAGGGCAGCTCGCGAGCTTATTAACTCGACCCGCGCGTCGGCTCGTTACTTAATGTTTCAAATGCTTACCTTCTAATTATGAAGCTAGTACTGCATGTACTCCCTTGAGGGTACCCCTGTTATTAAACATGTTTCTCTGTTTTACTAGTTCATATTATGTTATTATGCTATACATTATTCAAGATGTTCAGAGCATTGAATGCTCTGCTACTTACCTACCCAGGCCTGGCTACATCGAGAAGAATACAGCATAGGTCACTACTTGGGCATGAATCACACAAACACTGCACACTTGCACTGACTAAACTAGCATTTTTGTTTACCATATTGAGAAGCTCAACGTTAAAAACATGTAGTTATAAAAGCTATTCCATGGCGAGTGCCGTCTTTTTGATCTCCGGCCGCCTCTGGCGACTCAGAGCCAGCTCACACTCGCGTCACTGAGATGCGGCACAAATGATAGGTACCAAGTGAGACACACGGAGCAAGTAAATAGGTACAAAAGAATGTGTTTCGTACAACCTACATACCTTTTTTAAACCTTTGAAATGAGGCTTTCTCCTCTTAGGAAATATTTAATACCAACACTGAAACCTTACAAAATTCTAAGCATATCTCGTTACGCTAAATTGCTTATTCTAACTAAATTAAAAAAAAAAAAAAAACGTTGAGCTACTTGCTCCGTATTGAAGCATCAAAGACATCTCTCTGGTTTCATAAAAGTTTCACCGGAGTTACTGATTCTTTAGTTACATTTCCTCCCTTTTTATTGGTGCGATTCTTTGACCTTTTTGTAATCATAAGGGCGTGCGATTCTCTATACAAATGTGTTTCCCTTTTTCTTACTTGTGTGTTGTGAGAAATTGGGAACGGTAATATCAAACTCAGTTTTGTCGTAACACACCTCATCAACAAGTTGATTTCTCTTTGTTCCGTCACCTGAATCAAATAAAACACACCAAGAAATTCATCCATTCAAGTAGCGAACTGAACAAAGTATTGTCGAAGTCACGCATTCAGGAAAATAAAATGGGTCAGGAAGTATCTGTGAAACTATAAACAAGTCTTCTATTATGATTTTTTATGTTTATGTTCTATGCGTAAATGTTATGTCAACAATTTAACTCTTTCAACCCGTAAATAAAAGCACTTTTATCTCCTGATTGCTCTCAATAAAGCATATAAAAACAAGCAAGACGATCGTGAATCATTATCAGCTTACATGGTGAAAAAATAACTAGTTTATTATACCGATTGTACCGCACTGCAGTATAGTTACTAGGATAATTATTCTGTCAGAACAAAATTAAATACAAAATACTATTACAATGCACTAAATATGGACATTATGTGCGACAACAATAGATGATTACCTATAGGTATATAACGTGAGGTACGCAAGTTGATTAAAATTTTATTTCATTTTAATGACAGATTGATAAGAACTATAAAGAAATACACAACGCCAAATTTAAATTCTAATTCTAACTGCAAAGATGTGTCGCCCCGAAAGCATTACCGTGTTCAGCTTAAGGATCACATTTGCATATTATTATTATGTGGCTACAGTTTGCTGCTCATCGTCTAGAATTTCTGAGAATACCGCACTATGGCCCGCTTCCTTGCTTAAATTCACATATTGCAGATGCTGTTCATCTGTGATGTGAGATGTTTAGACATTCCTTAGTAAAATGTTTCAAGAACTAGCAAAATATTTATTGAATTTTTATTACTTATTATTATGTCGTTGCTTCACCATAAAGGCGATTTTTTGAGATTATTCATAGATCACAGTAATATTATAAAGGCGAAAGTTTGTGAGTGTACACGGCTGCACCAATTTTGATAAAATTATGTATGGACGTAGCTGACACCCTGGGTTAACATATAAGCTACTTTTTATCCCCATATACCTACGGGGTCGACATTTACGTGGGTGAAACCGCGGGGTGCTGCTAGTATACTATGAATATCAACAAAAATCTTCTGCAGCCGTCAGCTGCGTGAGTTTGACTACTACATATATACAGGGTTGTCAAAAAATCGTGGTTCAAATGAAATAGGGAGATAAAGGAGGCTTTAGCAAAGTTACTAGAGCTATGAGCTTAGTGCTTACAATCGAATATCTCCGTTTCTTTTATGGCGACCTTTTGTCCTGAATTCGTGTGTAACAAAGCAAATACGGGTAGAAATAAGTAAGCCTTACGAGTAAAATAAAAACAGTATTTTAAAAGTAACAGTTTATTCGTATACAGCAAAAAACGAAGAAATAATATAAAAAACGTCCAGTAGAAATTACATATAAAAAAATCAAGCACATAAATCCCCTCACCTTATGTGCGGTCACCGTGACGTACACGTTGCGAGCCGCCGGTGTGCCCCGGGCCGCAATATACCCGCAGACTTATACCAGGGCTTGAGGCATTCCGCTTCAACTGCATCAAAGTCTGGGTTAAGTTACCGTTTTGACGGAACCACAGTATGCCCTTTGTACACGGCACGGTTTCTTTACGGCACGGCGTAAAAACCGTGTCGTAGATAAAACGTGTTCGTCAACAAGTGACTTCCAAAAGTGATCCATACAACACGGACGACCGTGCCTATACACGGCGTAAAGAGTCCGGAAATTCAGTATTGTGAGTTTCAATATAAAGTTAATCTGTGGAAGACTATGGGGAAAAATGCAATATGTCGCTCTTTTACTTTGACAAACAATACTTAATCTCCTCAAATTACTTCTTACCTAGGATGTATTAAACTTGCTTTGGGACTATACGTATTATGTTCTTTTAAACGGGATCACCCCTGGGCAATTATGCCGGCCCTCCATTCGCACACATAAAGCGTCATAATTAAAGACAGCATTTGCCCACACCACACAAGTCTACTGAATATTGTATGCGCTGAGTGCTCAGCGAATTATTCCTCATTTACTAACCTCACGGGGTGGTCAAAGTGTACTTATGTGCCTATGAAAATTAATAGCTAATTTGTAGTCGTAAAGAGGTAGTTTCACGCTAACTGATTTTCTATCAACAAGGGTTGGTCAACATCAATTATTATTACCGTTTCTCGGTGATGAAAATCCAAACTTAAAGTAAAGGAGAACGTAGAGGAAGTGTCCTAATTTGATGAATTCAGTGGAAGGGGCGAGTCGAGTCTTCTTTGAAAATCTTATTAGCTAGTTAAATAAATTAATTATCTTAATTCTATCTGCTTCTCGGACGCAGATCGTAACAGTTGTGTATAATTTTATTGATGAATTAAATCAGCTCCTAATTACTTCGTCCAACTTTAGTAAAATGAGAATGACGGTCTATTAAAAGTTTGTAAAAATGTGTACAGGCTAAAATATCTTTGCTTGAAAAAAAACATGGTACTATGTGGACTGCGCGTGTTCGATTTTCAAATGTTCAAATCATCTTTCTTTTATTTTTGGTCACTACAAGCTTAGTTTTGTTTGTTATTGTTAATTTATATATTGTTGATTAATGTATTTTTAAATGAAGCCGGGAACTGATAGTGTAAAAAACAGATAGTAAACAAAAAGGAAGTGTGTGACAATTTATAGGTATGCCAAGCATTATTATTTGAATTACGTCTTTGACCAATAATTCTACAGATTAAATGAACTTGCATTGATTATATTTGGTGCGAGACAGAACTGTGAATGTACACAATCATTCACCTGAAGCTTAGCGAGTCGACGACTTGAACACTTACAGATTTGCCATAGATTTTATTTTTATTTTACCACAAACTACAGAATGTAACACTCTGAATTTGGTTAACTAAATCCTGCAACAAATGCCATTTTAATTTAATGCCATTTTTAATACCATTTTATGAATACTGACGCCTACGGTAGAGCGTTCTGATGCAAAATTGCGCTATTTGTATTTGTAGCACTTGAAATTAAAATAGATATTTACGATGTAGGTTATTATGTAAGAACGTGCTATGGTGTCTAAAGATGTTTGTTCTGTGAGTTAAAAGTAATACTCTGGTTAGGTGGTCCGATGAACTTGTGAAGGCCGCAGGAAGCTGTTGGATGCGAGAAGTACAGAACCGGTCGAAGTGGATATGCTTGGGGGAGGCCTATGTCCAGCAGTCGACGTCTTTCGGCTGAAATGGTGATGATGATGATGAATACTCTGGTTACAGGATCGTTTTCGCAATGATACGAATACGTTTTCTGTCAGACATGAAATTGTTCTAAGCTTAAAATTACCGTTTCAAAACTTAACGATCATAATTTCAAAAGTTCTGTGGAAATAGCTCGCCCCTGAGAACTCGTAAATGTGCAGCACAGTTGTTTATAAAACTGTTCTACCGCAATAAGTGCTTTTTTTATTGCTCACAAAAAAGAAAAAATATCAACGCCATATTTTTTCTTTTTTGTGAGCAATAAAAAAAGCACTTCGATACCTTAATTCGCAAACCAGCTAACTCCACATTTCGTCAAAAATATTTTTGAATATTTTTTAGTTAAATAGGCAATAATTGCCTATTTAACTAAACAAAAAAAATATTTTTGACGAAATGTGGAGTTGGCTGGTTTGCGAATTAAGGTATCGACTTATTGCGGTAGATAAAAAAGACCTTTTGCAATTTAAATGTAAATCTATAGGATTTTAAGAGTTGTATGTCTATAAAAATTGTAACTATTTCATGTATTTTAGTTCAACTAAATCAAGTCGTGTTTGCAAAAAGAAGAAAAGAAATATGTCCTCATCCGAAGATTTCCTAATTCCTATGAGTCCATTTTGTAATTCTCATTCTTCGTGTCCAGCACGGGGGAGGCTGACGAATATCTTCATAAATAATTTGATAGGGTGTTTCGAAGTCTCCTTTGTTGTTGAATTGAGAACGAGGCATCGAAATAAGCAAGAATTGTTACGCTGACCTTATTCAAAAAGGAGTTCGAGCATATCTTTAATTCCTCTAAAATGATGAATTAGAATGAATACTTATAATATAATAAATGTATAACAGCTCTCTGTGTAAACACAGAAGTATCTCAGATGTTTAGGTAGTCTTAGCGTTTAATACAAAATTGCTTAAATATTCAAACGAATACTACAAATGTTTTGAGTTTTACAATGCATACGAACGAATTTAAACATTTTATAATAATTGGTTTTATTGATAGCTTACATCTGGCTTTTTGGTAGAGATAGAAAATTATTTTCGTGTTCGGAATAACATACCGATGACCGTATGATGCGCGAGTCGTACGATGCGCGAGGAGCAGCGCAGTCACCGGGACCCAGTTTATCCATAGTTTTCTTTTTTAGGTACCTCAAAAAGAAAAACGGAATCCTTATAAGGTCACTTCGTTGTCCATCTGTCTGTCCGTCTGTCAAGACCCTTTTTCTCAGGAACACGTCGAGTTACCAAGTTAAAATTAATATCAAATACTCAGGTCTGCAATTGCTTGAAGCAGTGAAAAAATAAAACTTCTAAGTCAACGTAATCAAAAGATACGGGCGTTTATGTTCCGCTTATGCCTCATATTTTGACACTCGCAAGGGAATCAAAACCTATAGTGTACTTCCCCTTGACCTAGAATCATGAAATTTGGCAAGAAGCAATGTCATGTAGTACAAGTAAAGGAAAAATCTGTAAACAGTACAGGACCCTCTGTGCGCGAGTCCGACTCGCACATGACAGGTTTTTTTATTTCCCGAGACGAAGTCACATCTCTATGTAAGGGTCACGATAAGCCTTTGAATCAATTCCACTTTATGTGTCGTGTATCCTCAATTGCGTTGATTTTTTGTTCTAGAGCAAATAGGGATAATAAATTTAGGTAGCATAAACATAAGCAATCTATGTTTTTATGGAATTTCACGCACACTTTTCAATGTTGGCAGAAGTTTTGTAAATGACTATTGTTCTGCTACAGGAGAATATGGACTCCATCATTAATCGGCCTTTAGATGGTATTCAATTAATCATGAGGTGCAGACGCCAGCACATCAAGTTACTACAATCTGTCAAATTTCTTTAATAGATTTTCAACTTTATCGCTAAAGCATTAGGTTCAAGGTTGATTGGGAAAAATTTTGTTTCGGGTAGCTTGATGAGCTAGCGTCTGTACAATTGTAAGTATAGACAGGCAGATGGGCCCGGCCGCAAATATCTCACGATCCATCATCATCAGCCGCTTGCAAAATAACAAGGCGCCTTCAGGAAATGAATTAGGATTACAAAGGAATAAATAGCTTTTGTGCCACACAACAACAACACACGAATAGAGACTGTTTCGACTACTGAATTGCATTATTTCATCATGCTGTTTTTTTGTTGTCTTTTTGTTATTCGGAGGATTTAGTTTTTAGTTTTAACCAATCGAATGTATTATTATTTATTAATCTAGGTGAATAATGTACAATTAGCGCTAACAGTTGCCATTTACAAGCTTCCACAAATTAAAAACTATGTACCTAAAGTTGAAAGAAATAAAAATACACACAACATATAACGCCCCTGCCTTCATAGAGAGTGATACCTACATAAGATCAAAAGTCGAATGAAGATGTGATTGATAGTTTCTTGTGCGAGTAATGAAACGGTTACAAATATTGTTAAGTCGTTAACATTATGTTCTTACCCTATCAAATTATGTTCGCATGATGTACCTACAGACAACAAAGGAGATAAGTATACAGGAGCGTTGGATATAGTTGAAGTTTACTAAGAAACCGATGGATGTTTTTGAATAAAATTTAATTTTATTAATAGAAAACAAACAGCTCATTTATTTATTTATTTATTTATTTATTTAATACTTCAAGCACATAAATGTACAGAGGCGGACTTAATGCCATAGGCATTTTCTACCAGTCAACCTTTGGGTGATGCAGAGACAAAGAGTGGTAGGTGCAATCAAGAACATTGAGGAATAAATATTTTAAATATAAAAATACGCATATACCTATTAAAACTATGAATATAATATATACCTAATTACATATAAATATAAGAACAAATAAATATACATAAATACATGAATATACTTACTAAAAAGAAATAAGACAAACAATGAGAAAATATTACCGTTGTGATGATACTGCCAGCTTCTTGCGAATGTGCTCGCGAGCCTTAACTTTAAAAGATAATCGGTTGGTTGCCATCCTAATTTCCTGGGGGAGCGCATTCCACAGAGAGATAGACTGAACGAAGAAGGAAGAGTGAATGAAGTCTGTGCGGTGAGTGGGACATAGGAGAAGACGATTGTGTGATGAACGTAGATTTCTATTGTGGTTGGCGCAAATGTACTGAAAATGGGGGGCTAGATAACTAGGGGAAGATGGAGAATTAAGAAATGAGAACAAGGTGGTCAGCGCCCGAAGCTCTCTGCGCTGGCGTATGGGTAACCACTTTAGAAGCGACCGATGCGCAGAGACATGATCATATTTACGCAGATTGAAAACGAATCGAATGCAATTATTGAGAAGGCGGTCAAGTTTGTTGAGGAGATCTGCATTCAGGTCATAGTAGCACACATCACCATAATCGATGATAGGGAAAATACTAAATTAAATTTCAGTCCAGAACATCCATCGGTTTCTTAGTAAACTTCAACTATATCCGACGCTCCTGTATACTTATCTCCTTTGTTGACTGTACCTACGATTATCTCTGTTGAAAAAATTGTCTGGTAAAAATGGTAGCTTGATTAATGTTTTTCATTGTACAAATATCACAATGGTGATATTCTAATGTTTTTTTTTTTTTGGATGCCAAACACGAATTAATCGAAGCAAAAGCTTTTCCGGGGCATTATTTTGTAAGACAGAAAAAAATAAATTACCATAAAGTCGGCACTTCAAGCCAAGACCACGTTTCTTATGCTCGTATCTCAAACTAAAACTTCGGAATTAGAGAAAACAGTGCAGTAGGCATAATATGTGTCAAGTAAATATTCTAATTAGAGCTCTGGAGCGTGTTAGAGATTCAGGCAAAAAGCTCGTAAGACCTAGAAATTATTGTACGCCGTCTGAGAGACTTAAATAAAGAGATTAGGTAAGTACGCAAGATGTCATGGGGAGTTTTAAACGAATGCTCTAAATGAGGTCAAAGTCAAACGTCATCTTGGATTTTTCATTTTGTTCTCACCTACGGTTTTAGCGCCCTCAAAAACCATGAAAATGATTTTCATGGTTTTTGAGGGCCATCTTGGATTTTCATTTTGAGCCCAGTTTTGTTCGGAAACTGTGAAAATGATACCCATGTCGCAAAAAAATTAAAAAAACCTAAATAAAAATAAAAAATGATTACAAAAATATATACTTAAAAAATTTTTTACAAAAAAAAAAACAACCGACTTCCAAAAAACACTATAAAGTGAAAAATAACTTTAATTTTTGAAGTCGGTGTCTTTGGATTTTTATTTTTGTTTTTTGCCACCGACTTCCGGAATTGAAGTTATTTTTCACTTTATAGTGTTTTTTGGAAGTCGGTTGTTTTTTTTTTTGTAATTTTTTTTTATTTTTCACTTTTTAGTAGGTCAGTTTGTAATTTATCTAAGTTACAATAGCCTAAGGTCAACTGGTCATCACCTTTTACAAAATATTGCTTTACTCGATGTAGGGACATTAATTGTTGAAGAGTTCCCCTAACAAGAACCAGGAGAACTGGAGCTGATTGAGAAGTCACCATCAGCTCCATTTCACCATACGCATTGTAACAAGCATAAATTGCTTAGCAACCATATTAAAGTACCTAATCGAATCGCAACCCGTGAAATATTTGTCATTAAGTAGTTTCGATGGCCATCTGTGGTCTTTATCATCAGCTCCACTTTACCAAATGATGATTTCCGAAAGTAAATGCTCAAGTTACTTTAAAAAAAAAAAGAATTTTCCAAATCGGTTCGTAAATGACGGAGTTATTCGCGAACAAAAAACGCAAAGCAGAGTAAACGAAAAGATCGTTAATGTAGACAATGTAGATATTTTTTTAGATTTTTTTAGTTTTTGTTGATTTTTCAAAAACCACTTGTCCGATTTCGATAAAATTTTCATGGGACCATTTGGGAAGTATAATTATCCTTTCCAACAAAAAAATAATTTTTCAAATCGGTTGGCAAGCGACGGAGTTATGCGCGAACAAACATAAAAAAAAAATACAAACATCCGAATTGAGAATCTCCTTCTTTTTTAGAAGTCGGTTAAAAAGCAATTCGAAGTGACAAATTGTAAAAAACACCTACCAAGAACTAAATCGTCTGCGAAATCTTTCACATTTATAAACTAAAAAGCTGGAAATAAAAAAAGTTATTTAAAAAAATAAAAAAACCCGACTGCGGTAAAAAACTTAAGTTAAAAAAAAAACTGAAAGCTAAAAACAAGCCCATTGTAAATTAAATAAAAGTTGGAAGCAGGCGGGACACATTTGAATTTGAAAATATAATAAAAATGGTATGGGACCCATACCACGGTAAAACAAAATGGTATGGGACGGGCGGTGAAAAATTCAAATGGGTCCCATTTGAATTTTTCACCGCCCGTCCCCGCTCCCGGTCCCGCCTGCTTCCAACTTTTATTTCATTTAAAATGGGCTTGTTTTTAGCTTTTCAGTTTTTTTTTTAACTTAAGTTTTTTACCGCAGTCGGGTATTTTTATTTTTTTTAATAATTTTTTTTTATTTCAGAAATCAAAGACAGGCAAGGTTGCGCAGGAGACAAATGCTTTTGTCTAAGAAATGTTCCTGACTTGTCTATTGTCACGCGGTCGTGGCGCCAGCAGCCGTACTGAAAGAAAGTTAGTGGGACGTCAAAGTTACGGTTTCGTCGTAGAGTGGTTCCATCATTATAACGGCTATCCTGAGAATCTGTCATTTTCACCAGTATTTGACATTATTTAAGGTATCACAAACACTCTGTATTTGGACGGCCGTGTGTGTTCACCGCTTTCACTAAAATTTACTCGTCGTTTCAGTAAGTCGTGTGACGTATTCCGTCGTTAGTATTATGAGAGCTTTCAATCAGTGCACTCCGGAAATCGCTAACTGTATGTGAATCTATGCGGCGACTCATGGGCTTACATACAACGTCAAGAAATCGCAAATCGTGTTTTTTTATACCAAACATGCATCGTTAGATAACGTTCCTCTAACTATAAGCGGAACATCATTGCAGCGTATTGCTCAGGTGAAGTACCTAGGACATGTGGTCACAGAGGAATTATGTAATGATGCAGATTTGAACTGGGAACGTAGGGCGTTGGCGGTTCAGTGCAATAATATGATAGCCCGCAGGTTTGCACGCTGTAGTGGGCAACCCCACGACACTGAAGGTGTATCTTTTTAAGGCCTACTTCCAAACCTTCTATATATGCAGGTTGTGGGTCAAGCATACGCAGAGGGCCTACAATGTCCTGCGCTTTCAGTATAATAATGGATTAAGGATGTTGTTGTCGCCAACCCGCCTGCCAAGCGTGGCGATTATGGCAAACCCCCCCTCCCAAAATTGGGGGAGGCCTATGTCCAGCAGTGGACGTCTATCGGCTGAAACAACAAGGATGGGGCTTCCGCGCTTCTGTAGCTTTTCGTAGATGTTCGCGGAAGCCCTTGTTGACGATTTTCATGCCGTAATGAGAAAGAGGATGGCGTCAATAATGGGTAGGTTGCGCGGAAGCTACAACAGCATCCAAAATTGTTTGCCGAGGTGGACAGCCCCTTTATTAGGCAATGGGTGCAGAGGCACGTGCCCGTATGTTCAGCCTCGTAGTTATTAGTTGTCATTATAGGCCGACCGCTTAACTGAGACATTGCCTGAGTAACGCGGTGCGGGAGGGGTGTGGCGACGAGATGCGAGAGTACAGTGATTCGTCAACTTGTGACAATTATCACCCCTTCCGTGCCGCACAGCTACCTCAGACAACGTCTCAGTTAAGCGGCCGGCTTATAGGTTACTTTGTAAGTAGTTGTTAGTTTGTTTGTTTATATTCTAATCTTCTAAATTAATGTTTGTCTCGTATTCATAACAGACTCGCGGAGGTTGCATGCAAGCACCAAATAGGCCAAATCTCTCTACAGTACCTACCGCATTAACATTTTTTATGCTCTTAATAATAATGTTCTAACTGCAAAGAGCGCCTTAAGTTAAAAGAACAATGTTCGTTTCAAGTGTCAGCGCGTTAAGTTGCAAGCGCTAAGTGTCGGTTCGGTAGCGCTAAGTGTCGCAAGGGGGAGGAAAAACTCACCCTGATTTCCACTTTACAGCATCAAAGCTTTAGTACCGCGGCGTCTGTCGTAGTGAGTGGACGTGTGCTCTTTGTCGTTTGTTCTCGTGATCGCGAGTGTGAGTACGATGTTGAGTGTAGTGCGTAAATAAAACTGAAAATAGTGAGTGATACACTGGATTGTTCTTTCTTTAACAGAAGTAAACATCACTGGCGATTGAAATGTGAGTATTATTTATTTAATTTGGCTATTAAAAATTAGATGCAGTGAATAACTGACTTATTTAAATGCGTTATGGTATTATTTAATTCACATACGAAACATATAAGTATTTGGGTATGTCGGCAGCGTTGGGCATCAATGTTACTGACATGAAGCAATCGTTGAAGGAGCGTTTCTTTGGCCGCCTGAAGAAAGTATTTAATAGTTTTCTATCAGGCAGAAACAAGGCGCGGCCTTTTACGGTTGGGTCATACCGGTTTTTATATACTCTTTCGGCATACTCAAATGGACTCAGACCAAACTCGACGCCCTGGATAAGAGGGTCAGTACGCTACTGGTTACAAATTGAATGCATCACCCACGGTCATCGGGTAATAAGGCTGTATATCCCGCGAAAGTGTGGAGGTCGAGGCTTCTTAAATGCTAAGGCCCTCCACAATCGCGAGATTTGCAGTGTCAGGGAATATTTCCTAGAAGCCGACGCGACACCGCGACGTAGGGATGCATCGACTTTCATTGTACTTTTTTCTGTTGTTTTCCCAGCTGTCAAAAAAATCTGACCAACGGGAACAAAACATTCCCGTTGGATAGACTAGTCTAACCATCAATCTGTCCACCGGGAAAAACTCCTAAATGTGATCGTGGTGGACAAGGGCCTTACCCCGCTCTCCTGGGCTAAAGAGAACTTTCTCAAGCCAGTAGTGGCTGGCACTAATTTAGGTAAAACAGTTGTTTTACCTAAATAAACTAAACATACCATAGAGACGAGCTTGGGTAAACTGACAGCTCGCGTGTTATGTATTAGACAAAGTGTTTGGATTATCCCGGTGTTATTGATAAGGCATGTAGTTGGAACACGTTGGAAGCTTGAGGAAGCCCTCAGGAAAAGATTATCTACATGGAGTATGTTCAGTAAGGTTTAACTTAACTACTTAACGAAGCACCCATTTCATAGACATAAATTAATGCAGCAGGTTGCTACTAAAGCCAGTACAACATTTTGGTATTTTCGTGTTTAGTAATCTTCCTGGTTACCCGACGCTATTTGACCCCGACATACATAAAAGACGTTAGGTCGCCTCTATGTTCTCGAGCTACTGTGAAGTAATTCCCTTTGGAAATTTTCTCGCGACAACACAAAGGTAACTACAGTCTAGACAGACCTACGTGTGGTGAAAACAAATATAAAGGTCAGACTTTGCTAACCTAACCGCGTGTAATGTAATGTTACTCAGGTTAGGTTAGCAAAGTATGTCTGATGGTCGACCTATCAGGGACTTTCTTTAGGATAGAAGATATTGTGTCCTAACGCTGCCAAATTAATAGTAACTGTGTTCGTATGTTCATTCGTGTGTGTATGTTCGTTTATGTTGTGTTGTGTACGTATGTTTTTTACGCAAGTTTGTTGGAATTGCCACGAAAACTTAATCGAACTCACACCACATATATACTTTTACTAGCATAATCTCATTTATACTAATATGTTCGTACTTAGAATGGTTCTCAACTCCGTAAAGTCAGGCATGAGCTGTTAAATAGTAGATACATTTAAGGATATTACTTTTAATAGCTCGAGTATAGTTCGAGTACGTTACCATGCAGGTAAATGAATAGCTACACATACACACACATAAACTTACGCCTTCTTTCCATGGGGGTAACCAGATACTCCAGCATGCAACCTGCTACGACCCTTACCTAAATCTAGTTACATATTAGAGTACCTAGTCACGTGTCGTAAATCATATATTTCATTATAAGAGGGTTCTAACTACAAAGTTCTTCAAAAGGGTTTCTAATTCATTTGTTAGACCTTACCTTCTACATAAACAGTGGTGCCTAAGTCACAGTCAGAATCAGTGATGCAGTACAAGCGTACGACGCGTTTTCTTTGTAAACAGTGAGCGTTCAAATACAAACAAAATGTAATCGAACATTATAATTTGATTGTGCTTATTTATTATGACGGAACAATTTAATTCTTACAAACGCAGGATGAGCCGGTAATCTGCTATAATTCCATCCCAAAAATAACTCATAATATGTTTAAAAATTCATACAAATGGAAAATCTCATTTTATAGTAATGTATGCCACGGGCAAAACTCCAACACACGTAGCAGTAGTTAATTTTAGACAACTTTGAATGTACCCCTTCGGGATGGTAGTGTTCAGAATTTCTCCAACATTGTACTGTACCGTACAACCGAGAGAGTTAGTGTTAATCACGACTTAGTTCAACCACAACAGAATAGCATACTTCAAAACAGTATTAAGATTTGAAATCTGTTATTACTAGTTGAGATTAATGTCAACTATCGTTAGCTGGTTATTGTGTATTAGTGTCATAAGTTGTGTCGTTAATTTGACGCATTGCCTAAACTGTTTGGATAGTTAGAGGATTTTATGCAGGTTATTACAATTGTGAATTGGTGTTTATTTGTGAGTATGACGCTATTATGGCTTTGCGTTACTGTAAATCATACCTTCATAACGTTTTCCTAAACCAAACATTATTTCCATTCCAATTAGTACAATCGATTCATCATGCACGCGTAAGAGTGATACATTTCCTCGGCCACAAAGAGTTATGACATGTAATGAAAATAGAGAGTACAAGACGAGATTGCTGCGGAGGAGCTCCGGTCGAAGGCTTCAGGCAAATGAAGTATTGAGTACTCGTGAGGGAACTTGTAAACGTTACTTACATCTTATTATCTAAAGTCTATTCAAACTTATGCTTCAAATTAATATTATTTCAAGTTAAATAAATATCAACTTTATTTTAAAAGGAATTAAGTTGAATTTAGAGTAACTAGCACTATTGAAAAAGTTATAAAAATGTTTGAAGTTGTAGCGTAAACTGAACTTTATTGTGTAGGATTTAAAGTTATTTTTCCATAAACTCATATCTGTTCACATTTTTGGCAAATAAATCGCGAATGCAGATTACACAGTACAATGAAGTGCTTGCTAATTTCTCATGCAGGTAGTACCTACCAAGCTACTGAACATAAATAAATACTTACAAACTAGAGTACGAAATTAATGCAAAGATGAAATGAAAAAAATCACTTGGGAATACTTTGCATTTTATCATAAAGATCCAATTGATTTTTAAATGAAAATCTGGATCTATCTGTTTGTCTTTCTGCAACTTTGTTTATCCAACGCTCAGTCAGATCCATTAGAGAATAAATCGTTTTATTGTTTGTTTTCTTTCAAGTTTAAACAAACAACCTGATCTTAGTTGGGGTCTACGTAAAAACAGAAGCAAGATATTTTAAATTCTGAAGTGTTAGGAATTTAGAAGGACAATGATCTTAGTTTTTTATATTAGTTTGTAACATCAAGCTTATTTATTTGATGCTGTTACAGTATGTGATTAATATTTATTATTAATTTGCAGACACAAGATATGCTCTCATACAGGTCACTTTAAAAATATTTAAAATTTATTTAAAACGGTTGCTATCAGAACATTCATGTCGTCTACACAGATCCCTATACTTCATGTGACCCTCTCGTTTATGAGGACGGTTGACGGCTCGAGCACCCTGCTGCTCTCTCCGGGTAATACCATATGTGTTCACGTTAACACGAATATATTAAACTGTGTTCCTCCGTAATCCTAATTATGGTAGGATTAGCTGATAAACTCAGTGCGCCGTTTGTGAAGCTTGATTTCGATAAACCAAAATATAAAGAATTAGCTGACTCGTTTATATCCTGTAACCCAACTAAGAAAGTCAACTGGCGTGTAGTTATAGTCAATAAAAAATCGCTATATTTTTGCAGTGTAGTTTCCAGTTATTAATAAATGGTAAAACCCACTAATGCGTGATGGCACTAAATAATTCTTCAAAAATTTCTAAAGACACAGAATGAAGCGTTGACAATATTGTAACTTTAGTTTCTCAAGCAAATTGTAATAGTGTTAGCAAACAATTAAAACTCTTTTATTTAGCGCTACACATTAATGTCTCCTCAGCGTTTTCTTAATGAACGACAATTTTCAACATTGCAGCATTGTGCTCGTTTACTCCTAAGCTTACAAAGGTTTCGTTTCTCTATGATATGCCGTGAGAACAACACTGCTAAACGTTGGAGCCTGTTTGTGCACTAACTCTATTAGGCATCACGGAACTACTGTACGAAATAATTACAGCTTTTCCTCCTCTTTTGTATTTTACCCCTCTGAGAACTTTATGCAAATCTGCGGGGTGGCGACCATTACAAAATGCACTACAAAGTTAGCTCTACGAAGGTTTTGTATAGCAAAACGAAGATGTTCGGTATTCCGAAATGTTTGGTGCTAATTTCGATAAACGCGCTTTAAGAGTACGTGAGATTGTCTGTAGCTAAAGTTAGCCTTTTAATATGAAATACCTATATGTTTGCAGTTCGTAGCACTTTAATTAAAAGCACTGTAAAAGCTTTGTATCGTACTTTTAACAGATGTGACTGCAGTTATGAGTGCGATTTTTTTTTTCGTTACAAAAAAAATGCAATCCCACGAGATACTCAAGTAGATATCAACCTATTTAGTTTTATTATTGTTTTTAGCAAATTAGAATATATCACGAAAAAACGTATTATATCCAAAAAAATTAACTGTTACATTAAACAGATAAATAGTGGAATGATAAATAAATCGCGGCGGTTACGGATTAAATTGGTTCAAGTATAAAATTGAGTTTATTATAAATTAATTCAAGTTAAATGTTCCTCGGTTGTAAGTTGTAAATCAGTTGGTAATTCTTGAACGGTTTCCGCTCTACTTTTTATCATTCAAATAAACGATAAACCATCTGGGGGCACGGGAGTGCCCCCGCCAAAACGAGCCAAGCGAAGCGCAAGGGCACTACCTACCTTTTCTCGAAGCACTTCGTCGTATTTTTGAACCTTCTTAACTTCGGTTTGGATTATACCAGATAAACAAAATTTTCGGGATATGATGTCAGTGGTTGACTTATTAAACCTATAAAGTTTCGATTGCATAGCTCTTATACTTTAGATTTTATTGATATCTAAAATACCCCGATTTCGTCACTGACTCACTGACTGATGATCATCAATATTCTTAAGGTTCTTCCTGAAGTCCTAGAAAGCTGAAATTTGGTATGTAAGCTAGTAATAGTACACAAACAACAAAAAAATCATAAAACTTGAAACTTTTATCCCCCCAACCCCTGAAACTAGGGGGTGAAAGTTTGTATGAGACTTCCGTAAATTTTGATGCTAGAGGTCTGAAAATTTATATAGGGGGTCCTTGTTATAAATAAACCCCAAAAAAAGAAAAAAAAATTAACAACAGAAAAAATACTCGTATAAATATCATAGACAACTTACAAAAAGAAATGAAATCCCACAAAAACATTTCATGTTAAATGTTGCCAAGACGAGACCATGTAGCTCGCACTATCAAAAAGTAATCAGATCTCATGTAGAGCCAAGCTTCTAACTCTACACGCCCTAACTCTACAAGACCTAACTTCGCAAACTCTACACCTTAGCCAAAATATATGGCTTGGCCATTTCCCTATATTCACATGAGCGTAAGGTGAAAAACTCTCATACTGTTAATGGTTCTTGTAGTAACGAAACGGCCAAGCCATATATTTTGACTAAGGTGTAGAGTTTGCGAAGTTAGGTCTTGTAGAGTTAGGGCGTGTAGAGTTAGAAGCTTGGCTCTACATGAGATCTGATTACTTTTTGATAGTGCGAGCTACATGGTCTCGTCTTGGCAACATTTAACATGAAATGTTTTTGTGGGATTAAAATGACCAATAAAGACAAAAAAAATCACTAAAAAGCAATTACATATTTTGTTTAATATCTATCAATTCGGAGCACTCTATCTACATTTTGTAATGTAATCATCAGGTGTAATATAACCGCTGCAGAACGTTCGCATTAACAGCATTAATAGTTTTTTATTAAACTGAAACGCTACGTGAGGTATGTGAGGATTAACAAGGGTATGACGTTAGACTACAATGTTATTTAGTGTCCGAATAGTCCCACGGAATTTGGAAAGTTTTACCACCATAATGGATGCAAATTCTAGCTTCATAAATATTTACAAATTAATTCCTTGCTTTTTATATAAAACAGGTAACATTTCCGTAATATTCTAAATAACGATAGTTGGTCAAAATATCCAGTCTCCAAAATTTAAATTTTTAACAATATCTTTAGACTAAATGCTAAATGGCAGGATACGTAACTACTATCTTAGGAATTAGGGGCATGATAATGTGATTTGTGACCAGAGCGGCCGCATTTCGGTGCCTAGATCTGACCCTTTCTCTGTCCTTATTATCGTGTTATCTGCTGTCTTATGTAAAAGCAACTGAAACCCTTTTTTTTTCGAACGTCCCAAGTTTATATTTATGGCTTAACTGCTGTTCTAATATTATTTTCCAAAAAAAATGCTTACATTACATACCTGTGTTCTTGTTTAACAGACTTTTAAGAGCTTTTGTGTGAGCCTGTGATAAACTTACAGTAAGAGTACTTTTTAGCAATATCTTCCGTTACAAAATATTAAGGTATCATAATATTTCTTTACATAATCAAGAGTTATAGCGATGCGATGCGGGGACATTTAGAGACGCTACGCTTGACATAGGGGCGAAACACAATTTTTTCATTGGATTGTAGGGTTCCGTATCTCAAAAGGAAAAAAGCGGAACCCTTATAGGATCACTTTGTTGTTCGTCTGTCTGTCCGTCAAGACCCGTTATCTCGGGAACGCGTGAAGATATCGAGTTGAAATTAAAACCATATACTCAGGTCTACAGTCCCTTGAAGCTGTGAAAAAATCAAACTTCTAAATTACCGTAAAAAAACGGCCGTTTATACCGCAAAAAAAAACGTGTATTTCGACACTCTCAAGGGAGTCAAAATTTATAGGGTACTTTCTGTTGACCTAGAACTATGAAATTTGGCAAAAAGCAAGGTCATGTAGCACAAGTAAAGAAAAAAATCCGAAAACCCTTTTGTAGTTACATTACAAAAAAAAACCCGTGATAAACTATTTACATACCAACAAATTCGTACGGAACCCTCGGTGCGCGAGTCCGACTCGCACTTGACCGGTTTTTGTATTCAGAATTTCACAGATTTCTGCGCAAGTAGACTATACCATAAAGAAACTAGGAAAATGACGAGAAATACCTTCAACGCGGAATACTTATGCAAGGTAAATGGGAGTTAGTAATTTCCATGGTTTATGCAAACGTCGACATCCTGTGTAGTCTTATATATCGAATATGCGTACGAGTATATCATCTTTGCTTGCTAGTTTCGAAGGTAAATTCATAAAGGACAATGCTCATGGATGTATGGAATCCCGTACCATGCTGCATTAAAGTCAAACTTTTTTTTTTAAAGAATACACTGATCATATTAACTCCTACAAAAAGTTCTTTTTGTAAACAAAATTCGGGTTCCGGAGATTTTGAAAAAAATCTAAAAACCCAAAAACTAGGTACTTTATTTTGCTTGACACGAACGGCCATTATTGTTCTAAAAAACAGCCTATTCTATTCTGTCTCCGTCTCTGTTATTTTTAATTAATGTGGAATCGACATAGTGTAATTTTTACATGTTTTTTGTAAGACATCATAGCACTTTCAAAATTCAAGGTCATATCATATCATTTGAAACGGAACGTCATTTAAAGGGAATAAAACAATATCAACACTTTTTTACTTTAAATTCATTTCCCTGTTCAATAATTAAATCTCCGACGCGTAATGTCGTAAAAAATTATGAAAATAATTACTACAATATTTTGATCTTGATGCATGAAGGCCTACGCAGACCGGGACGGCGTGCCAAGGGATTTAAATTTTTACTAATGGACATTCAAACGTATTGATATAGAATACGACATAAATTGCTATGCTTTAAAATGATGCCGTGGCATCGAAAGGGATTTCATTGCACGGCATTGAAAGACGCGCCACGGGCTCCCGCGGCGGGACGCCGTGGCGTCCTGCGGTAGGCAACGGCATGCCAAGGACTCCGGCGCTCGTTGTGACATACCGCGGGGTGAGGCGGCTGGAGTAGGTAAAGAAGCGGGGAAGCCGCTGGAAGGCCGCGGTATCTAAGCGGCTAGTGTACGTTGACTGACGGCAAAATTCCTTGCCATGCCGTCCCGGTCTGCGTAGGCCTTCATGCATCAAGATCAAAATATTGTAGTAATTATTTTCATGACTCTTTGGTACGACTTTTGGTCATTTTCTTTTGATGATTAAACAGAAGCACCTTGTTGGCAGTCAATCAGTAACTCTACTCTGTTGATTGAAGCTGGCAGGTGTAATTAGTTCATTCATCAGTTGCACTCCGTTTTAGATGTCATCACACCACATTTGTTTTGAAAATGTCGTAAGTAGACTCTACTTACAACATTTTCCAAACAGTTAGTATTTACCCATATTACATTCTGACTATATCCTCACATGTACACTTAGCAACGTGAACTGCTGCCAAGTTCAACGACTCATTTATTTAGCTTCAAGTGCCGCGATCGCATGCTATTTCACGCGAACAAATGTTCAAAGAACTTATTAATGAATGGTGGGTACATTAATTAAAAAGAACATTTTGTGTTTATGAAGCACAATTGCATACAATCTTTTATACCATCTCTGCCTCGTCTCATTCAGCGCATCTCTCATGATATTCATAAAATGTGTGGAACCACGGGAGAGGCCGCAGTGAAGAAATCGTTCATTAATTAGAACAGTGGAATTAATAATGTGGACCGTATTACAATGCTATTGCTGATGTAGATGATAAGCCATTTCTGATATTTCTTAATGAAGAAAGCATTTTTAATAATCAATTACTGAGAAATAGTTTCGTTTACGCTTAGATTCTCTTAAAAATTAAAATCTTTAGGTCTTTTGAATGTCTCCCTATAGCATTGCAAAATCGTAAAACATCTCTACTAAAAATATTCTCAAAGCAAACCAATTTCAATATGAATAATCGGAAAACGTGCACTTTCAATGTTCAGCGAAAATTAAAGCTTAAGGTCACCGCCAGTTTCCAATTTCCATCCATTTCCTTTAACAACAGCGCCCCCCGGAGTACTCTGTGCCAGAGGTTCAAACTCAACTAACGAGAACCTTTCATTTGAAATCTTTCCGTCTTATTACAAAACGAGTTCTAACTTTAGATCTAGCCAAAACCTGCGAAACAGTTACTGTATTTTAAACTTTATTCCGACGAATGGAAAGTTCTTAATGCAAAATTGACAACATAGACTCGGGTTTAACGTCATTTTTTGTTATAAGAACTTTATCTTTGTCGGAATAAAGTTCGAAATTTGAAAATGGCCCGATCGTTTAAACCTGGGTCTAAAGATAAACCTTGTTTTGTAATAAGGCTGTTTGTGTTTATGGTTACAGTTGACGTTTTATTTCATTCTTGGACTTTTTCGGTCAATTTCGTGACTTGATTAGTTTGTAATAAAAGAATTATTTCTTGCGTCTCAGGCCAAAAAAGTATTTAGTTCCGTTTAAACCCAAAGCAAAAAAATAATGGCTTGTAACTCTTTCATCGATCACTGGGACTTTGTAAAATTATCCATTGTAGAGTGTAGACGCTGCAGTAGGAACCAATCCGACTAAATAGTCTTTGGTTCTGGATAATGATCATTCGAAATTGAGTAATTCGTCATGGCAAGCTTCCGAAGTTCCGTACATCGCGATGACGAACATTCTCAATGAAGTAATTCGTCATAACAAACTTTCGAAGTTCCGTACATCGCGATCATGAACATTCTAAATCAAGTAATTCGTTATAGCGTACCTTCTAACTCACGTAATTCGTAATTTTAAACTTTATGAATACAGTACATCGGTATTTTGAACTTCGAAGTTCAGTATGACAGTCGTCAAATGTCTCGTTGAATGACTGTGAATGAATGATGAATGAATGATGGTGAATGAATGAATGATTTCGTAATTATTTATTTTTACCCGACTGCGGCGAAGCCTAAAAGGAGGGTTATGTGTTTGACCTGTATGTATGTATGTATGTATGTCCGTTTCTTTGTTATTATTTATTTATTTATTTATTTAATACTTCAAGCACATAAATGTACAGAGGCGGACTTAATGCCATAGGCATTTTCTACCAGTCAACCTTTGGGTGATGCAGAGACAAACAGTGGTAGGTGCAATCAAGAACAGTTCCCTCGTAACTTCTAAACGAATGAACGGATTTTGATAAATTATACGTCTTTAGATTTGTCTTGGTAGCGCGAGTGTCACTGGGTATATCAAAATTGAATTAATATAAAATGGCCGATTTTTGGCGCAATATTATGTCTCCAAAAAAAAAATTATTTTTCTCGAAACCTATCGAGTGGGGTATCAAAATAAAGGGTTTTAAAAGGTGATTACAAAAATATATTCAACTTATATGGTTAAAAGTAATTCGAAGTGACAAATCGTAAAAAACACGTACCAAGAGCTAAATCGTCTGCGAAATCTTTCAAATTTGTAAACTAAAAAGACCACCATTAAGATGACCATTCCCTGTGAGATAACATTGGCTATTTTCCTGAATAAAGATTTTGTCCTCTTTATATGCCCTTCGAGTTACAATACTTACAATAATCTGTTTAAAAAAATATTCTTTTCTTTTAGGTAATTAGCTCAATTTCTCATTGATTTCAAAGTGTAATTATTCATTTAAGATTCTTACGATTATCCTGTCCCTAAAATAAACTTTCAGACTATTAGTTTTATAGGAGTCGCAGTAAAAGCCGTAACGGCACTCTTTTTGACCAGGAGACGTCTTTGGCAAGTCTCCAAAGTCGTGGGGGCAATAATACGGTCATTGGCAGTGGGAAGTAGGTGTCGTATTCAAAAGAAATTATATAGAGTGGCTTTTTCTCAAAAGATTCGTTTGCAATCAAACGATCGGATTGCGTTAGGAGTTGACATATAATATTAGATGAAGATGGTAATATCTTGTAGAAAATAATTAAGTATGTTACTTCGGTTTTCGTCTTGTCTATTAATAGCTGTTAATCACTTAGTTAACATTTATTATTAAAGTGGATAATAGAAAAGCACTATCAACTACAATATTGTACTCACGAGACAAGTGAAGCAAACTGTATAGTTTTCAGTGTTCTTTACGGAATTTGTAAAGATAAGCTTTGCCAAAAACCTTTCTTCTTTGTAGGAACTTACTTCTTTGTAATATTGTGAAGTGTGTATAAAAAGTACATTCTATATTTTCATGTTTATTAGAGGTGGGCTTAAAAATGGTTTCTAGTTTTTAAAAACAAATGAAACCTTTGTGACTTTCACATCACAGAACAAGAATAATAGAACCTGCGGAATAATTTAACAGATTGTTTGATTTGGACAATGGATTTCGTCGTGTCTGATATTCATTTTGGACAGTATACGATCATTATTTGAATAAAAAGGTTTCTGTGGAGTCACGTCTTCCATACAAACGCTTCGAGTGATGAAATGCTAAATTAGAGATGAAATCTTTTTTATTCCGACATTTGAATGACTGAATTGTTGATACGCTGATTTATTTATGAAAAGGAAATCGAATTGGAATTTACGACTTTTTCACTCTATCTGAAAATGAAGGCGAAGAAATTTTGTCTTTGATGTTCAGTAACGAAGTGTCACATTTTATTTCGGTTGAAATAAATTTCTGATTTTCATCCCCATATTCCTCATTAATTCATAGTGATTCAATATGTTACTGTATCAATGTTAATTAATTGTATACTACGGTTAACGTTTTAGAAAGACGAATTGTATTGGAAAGTAAAGAAAAAAATGGAAAAAGGAAAGAGAAGTCAGAATAGGATAGAATAGAATACTCTTTATTGTGTACACCATATAGAGTACAGACATCAATATAGAAATTTTACAAAAGGTGACACAATGGGCGGTCTTATCTCTAAGAGTGATCTTTTAAAGACAAGCTCACACACAAAAGTCTGTAAAAATAATTTAGAGACCCATCTGTAAAAGAATGTTTCGTACACGTACGAAATTAAACTTTTTAACGGTTAATGCTCTCGGAGAAATAAAACCAGGTACATGACTAAACTCTTAGTAAAAAATATATTGGTCTCCCATGTTGCTGCAATATGAGGCTGCAGGACTGTTACGAAACGCGACGTGGAAATTTTTATTGATGCTCAATTTTTTATTTGTGGCTTTAAATATGAAAACAGGCTATTTAAAATATGAAAACAGTCAAGGAAATTTTATATTTTAATGAAAGTGGGTCATCTAACAGGTTTTTGTTGCTAATCTCCCCTGGGCTTTTCAACACGGCTTATTGCTCAGATTATGGTAATTCTGTGTAATAATGTAGCTAAACGGTTGCATGGTCCCAAGGAATTATGTAATCAATACCTACGTTTCCAATAATTTGGGAGAACCCTTGAAACAGCCGCAGGTCGTTACTGAAAAGGTCAAGGTTGTGAAAAGGCAAAGGTGTCAAGGTTCACCTATTTATTTTACTTCAGCGGATAAATCAAAATACAACATGGCTGTTAGTGCTTAGTTATTACTTATTAGCTTGGGCTATCCAAGTTCGTATTTGAACATAGAGAAAACTTGGACGCTAGCTACATACATAATTATTAATCGTTGACAGGTACCATTTTTACTTCTTGGTGAGGACTGTAGGGAGCTGCAAACAGTCATGGGGATATTAACTTATTGCCAGGCTGCAAGTGGGAGTGGGAAATTCCTGTTTTAGCGCATATGCATGTAGTTGCGTTACAATAAAAGTTAGATCTCAGTGTTCTAGGGGCCTAAAAAGGCCACTTTATCAGAATCATAAAAAGATAACATAATGAATCGTAATATGGCGAAAACAGTCCGTGGTTTTCTTTTTTCGCGGCACTACGTAGGTGTAATCAAAGAGATTGTAATTGGAATTGGATTGATTGGTATTTTAGCACAGACAAAAAAAATGACTGAAAAATCCTTCACCAGTGGGATTTGATACGATTAACTTAACAGTTAACTGTTCATTATGATTCATAATGTTATCCTTGTATGATGCCAAAGTGACCTTTTCAGGCCACCAGATGTTCTTAAAGGCTAATAATGATTGCGTGGAGAACGTGTCAACACTTCTTCAGCTCGCTTCGCAGTTGCAGCTTATACTTATTTGTAATAAAGTGTGCTCTATTACATACTAGCTCACTACACACTGACCCACTTCTCTCAGAAGATGAAGTGATGGCTGCTGATACACTTCATATAGTTTATAGCCCGCAATATCTGCCTACTTACATGTGACATAATTATAATACGAGACATGAGCTCAAAACACGCAAACGATTTCGCTAGATAAGGCAATCTCTGCGTACTCATATTTTAACGAGATTTCTCTCACATATGACCTAGGTGCTGCCAAGAAGCCAGTCACATCTGCATAGATATTCTCTATTTAGAGACTTTCCGTCGATTTGTGAGAAATACGGGCAACATCTGCTAAACGCGTGATATATTGAACATTTTTAAGCTGAATGTGTTGCGCATGTGCTGCCATTTGTCAAAGTAATGCCGTGTTTTATTGTTGTATAGACATTACGAAGGAAATTATTACTGATAATAATCGTATATTTAACAATTTTGCTGAAAGCTTTGCGAGTAGGATTCGTCGTTAATGTAATTGATTGTTAAAGTCGACAGGCATATCTTACTGTATCCAAGTAAGGCATAAACATTACACCGTATAATTTATCTCACCTAGGACACAAAAAGGATGAATAGGTTGAACAAAATACAGCCTAAAAGTATTTTGACAAATTGAGAAAATTACTACTGTAACATCAACTAGATCTAGTGATATTACTCATGTTTTGTGAACTGTACGGACTATTATTGTGAAGAACGATTGCAGGAAAAAAAACTGTTTCATCTTGCCCTTGTTGATTAACGAGTCACAATAAATCCGAGAGCCTGTTCACTAATAAGTCGTCTAGTAGTAGTCTGTTAAGTAATAAGTCGGAACAAGTGTAGCAGAGATCGTAATACATCTAATACGTGTGCTTGTATACCTAGGGTTCAGGGATACAAATTCAACAATCAGTAAGACACGTCAACTTGTTCCAGGAAAAAAAAGCATTTGGAGATTCGCTTTCTATGTAACTTGTAACGTAAAGAAGCGTTATGATTTATATATGCTAAGTATTTATAAAATTCTACAAAGCAACCATGATTCTTGCTTTTCTAAGTGCTTGGCCAGACTGCAAACACGGGCACGGGGCGGGCGCGGGCGCGGCGTATTTAAACATAGGAACTTCATTTGAGCGTCCATAGTGGGCACGTGGGCGCGGTAAGCGGCGCGGGCTACTTGGCGCGGGGAGAGCGCGAGCAACTCACGCTATAGCTCGGTCATACTAGTGGCCGCGGTGAGTGCGCGGGCTGCCAGCGCGGAGACCGGGTTTCTCAAAGTAGTTCGAGCTTTTTTCTAGTAAAAATAAGCCCTCTTCATCCATATTACATTTTGACAAACACTGGATACGACAACACTCAGAACGAAGCCGCGCTCGACTGCGGACAAGCAGATTGCGCGCGTTCCCGCACCCGCGTTGCTCCCCGCCCCGCGCTGCCAGTCTGGCCAAGCACTCAGGCTAGGTAGAGCAACGATCTTCGCAGGGTGACTGATAGCAGCTGGATGAGAGTTACCGAGAATCGAGCTTAACAGCGTGCAATAGAAGACGCCTATGTCCAGCAGTAGACTGCTAGTTGTCCATGTGAGAAGAAGCAGCTCGTCCCGAATCTGGCCAAGCACTTACAGTCTCGAAAGCTATAAATTAGCTTGCCTCAAAATGAAATGCGAATATCTGTTACTAACACGGATATTATGGTTACTAACATTTCCTCTTATCTTCGCTCTCCATTTGTGTTAATATTTCTTCTACAAGGTTTTTGCTTCAAGATAACGTATAAACTTCGTTATCTTCCAACTCATTACGGATTTCAATGGCTATCATAATTCTACCAAGTAGTTGCTTGTCTCCTTTAATATTCTCTTGATTTTGTTTACCAGCAGCTAACGGGACCTCACTAATGAAAGGGCTCAATACTCGTAAATAACTGAATAGCACTCATAGTTGGAAATTTGTGAATACTTTAGGACGTGAGGACAACTCCGCGGCCAGAGCTATATGTCTGTTTTAAACATAAGGGTCAGCTGGAATTCGCTTTATGGTGGTCATCAATTGAAACTTTGATGAATTGCGAATTCGGTGAGATAGTCGCGCGTTGTTGGTTTATCTTTACGATCGTATTTCTGTTTACGACAGAAGTCAAGTTCCACCCTTACATGCGCTTTTGAATTTGGACTTTACTTTTGTATTGCGGTACCAGATGGTTTGCGGCAGGGTTTAACCTACTCGCATTCTAAACAAACTAATGAAGGGACATTGATGTTTATCTTTGCACTATAGTTTCGCCTCATTCTCATAAATTTCTTTCAGGACAAAGGTCTGTTCACAATATTTGATGTAAGATGATTATCGTCACTTGAACTACGCTGTTTAAACTGACCCTTTTCTTGTTTATTAATAAAGGTAAGGCAATAAGGTCAATGACTTCTTATACAATAGGTACTATCGGAAAACTATGCTGGAACGAAATTAAAATTTCTAAAAAGATTTGTTTTACCTCTGGATTAGTTTTGGGTTCTTTGCATATTCTTTGATCAAGGTTAGCTCAGGGAATTATCAAATATCGTATCCATAAACAAAAAACCGATTAGTAGTAGATGGTTAAACAAATCAATACAAAATAGGGAACATAATCAATTTTCTTTCAAATACATGTTTATTTTAAGACTATTAATGAATAGTCCTGCGTCCTTTAAAAGTTTGTTACTTAGTGGTAACTTTTAATTAACTTTACAATTTAGTACCCAAACCTCAAATTGGGTTATATGCGTACCCGTGCAGCCGTGGTTAGTTATTGGGTGAACTATGAAATCTGAAATTGTTTGTTGGTCACTTGTTTACTACGAATATATACCTAATGAATTCAGTAGAATTAGTAGTTTAGTGTTTACCTACTATTGACGTGTAAAAGTGTTTGTACAAACCTAATAACAGAAATAAAATCATTTATCACTTACAAGTCAGTTAAAAAGATCAGTTTCACCACCTCTCAGTCACCGTCTTCAGTCACCTCTTTGCCATGTATATTATACTGGTGGGTAGGAATGCAGTAAAAATAAATGTATCGAATAAAACCATAACTTGATATAATAGCCTCGATTTTATGATGTGCGAAAACTTTTGGGTATTTTCCGTACTTTACTGTGTTTCTGCTAGACTGGTTATAAAAGCACATTCATTTTTAGGTGATCCTTTTGTAATATGTGCTACTATGTATTTATGAATGTCCAGAATGAATTAGTGAGTGAAATATCAGTATACAGCTGTATTATTATCATTGTATCACATTTTTGCGGTTCTAGCTACGTAGGTAATTTGTATAATTGGCCAGTGGCTTTGAACTGTATTTTTATACTGATTTTTTAGATGAAGACTATGAACATGTGTACCTATATAGCTGTAGGGTGACATAATGTAAATTATATAGGTATTTGGGATGTTTAAGAAAGTGTAGTAATAAAACTGGTATAACGCCTCAACAAATACTCCATTAACAGATAATGAGTACCATCAACTTTATTCAAGTTGTAAAAAAGTCTTTTAATCTCTTCCTGACAAACTACGTCTGAAAAACAGTTTTATCTCTGTTCCGAAGTTTGTCTTTCACATAAATCAACTTTGTTGAAAAAAGTATTATGTTTTCCTCTCAGCCTCAATTAGTAGTAGGTATAATTAGTGTTCGGGACAAAAGTTGCTGTAATTGGAAGTTTAAGTGACTTTTATGTTACGACACTTTTAGTTTTAATTCCGTTACGTGTCTGAAAGTTGGAGATTCGCACGAATACCTGTTTCCGAGTAAAATAGGACACTAAATAATTATCATCGTAAAGGTAGTCGTACTGCTTAGCCCTCAGACTGGGTGGAGCGACTATCTTCGCGGGGTGGCCGGTAGCAGCTGGATGAGAGTTGCCGAGAAGTGAGCTTAACAGCGTGCAATTGAAGAGGCGTATGTCCAGCAGTAGACTGCTAGTTGTCCATGTGAGGAGAAGCAGCTCGTCCCGAGATCGACACCCGCAGCTCTCACTAGCAATTTCCCATTGCTTGCAAAGTTTTTCGTTTTTAGTGAATTAATAAACGCCTGCGTTCCTATGTATACCTACTATCAGAACACTGATACACTGACTGTTGCATTCTTCTTCTATAGGTTGTAGATGATGATGAGGTAATCGTACAAAAGAAGTGTACCTACCTACACGTAGTTACAAAGGCAGAGTAACATCTATAAAATGTTACCTTTTAGAATTAAAACTCTGAAATTGTCTGAATAATTAAAATATTCACTTTGGGCTAACTTGTTTGATAACTAAACTTTGGAAATATTATTCGTTCACAATAATTGAAACAAAACTAACTCCGCTGTTACTACAATGGCGGACCTGATTAAGGCTTCATTTGTGTATTTGTTTTAGTGAATATATGATTAATAACAACGTTGTTGAAGGTATTAAAATAAAACTTATTTGAATTCCTTGTTACGTATAGAGAACTAGAACTTTCAGACATTTCAGTAGGTACAGTTTTATTGTACTGAAGATATTTTCAAACGATACAATACGCCTTACTTTGAATACGCCTGCCGCGTTTCTATTTCATTTATATAGAGGTATTTAAATACAAATGAACGTAATCTTTACAAATATGCGTAAAGTCCAGTAGTTCTGCCCCAATGATGGTTACAAAGTTACGAAGAGGAGAAAGGTCTCTCAAAAGGTTTTTCATTGAAATTGAGTTTACTCAATTGCTCCACTGATTTAAACCTTATGAACTTTATCTTTAATGTTATTGACTAAAAGACTATCTCCACGCGACGTCCGGTATCATCTGAAGTCAGGCTGTACACTGTACAATAAAATGCTGGTTGATTTTGAGCAATAGAACTGTATTTCCAGAATAGGTTTAAATATTAGTACAAGAGCACAAAAATGTTCATGGCGCACAGAGACAAGCCTTTTCTTACAATGTTGCCAGTATACAAAAACAAGTAATTAATAAAATTAAAAATGTTGCTAATGCAATAAAAACCTATATGTTTAGATTATTCTCAAACATAGTTGGGCCGGGGCCATGTCATGACAAATGCTGTACTACATAAATCAAGAAAAGTTAAATTTGAATAAAATTGTGTTTGAATATTTAATTTATTGGCAACAGACATAGTTTTCTTAAAGATCTAACATAAGTTTTATTATTTGGCAGTTTAATTTCTGCCACTCTGACCATACCATCTGGTGCAGATATTGTCTTCACAATCCTTGCCATGGGCCATGTCAATGGAGCAGTATTATCACTACGAAGAATAACTAGGTCTCCTTCTTTTAAATTAGGATTGATATGGTGCCATTTTGGCCTGCTTTGAAGCTGTGTAAGATAATCCCTGGACCACACTTTCCAAAAATCTTGTTTAATTTTACATAAAACATTCCAAAATTTTAAATTATTAATAGAATGATTAGACAAATCACTTTCAGGATAACTCATCATAGAGGTTCCTATGAGGAAATGGCCAGGCGTTAAATAACAAAAGTTGGAAATATCTGAGCTCATGGGAAGGAGAGGTCTTGAATTTAGCACGGCTTCAATTTCTGTGATAACAGTATACAAACCTTCAAAAGTTAAGACAACAGTTCCAACAATTCTCTTAAAATGGTATTTAAAACTTTTAACCCCTGCCTCCCATAAGCCTCCAAACTCCGGAGAGTAACTAGGAATGAACTTAAACTTAATTAAATTAGGAGTACAATAACTGCTTATAGAATCTATATGAAGTTTTGATTTGAACAATTCATATAGTTTATTTAACTCATTTGCAGCATCCTTAAATGTCTTTGCATTGTCACAGAAAATTTTCTGTGGCATTCCTCTACGAGCAATGAAGCGTTTGAGGCATGCTAAAAAAGCTTCAGTTGTGAGGTCACTGACCAGCTCCATGTGAATTGCCTTGGTGGCAAAACACACAAAAAGTGCCACATAGCCTTTTGTGATTAATGGTTTCCTGATTCTCGAGGATTTAACATTAAATGGTCCACAGAAATCTACCCCAGCCACAGTGAATGGCCTAGCGGCCGTAATGCGTTCTTGAGGGAGAGATCCCATAAGCTGCTTTGCAGCTGCAGCCTTTAAACGGAAACACTTGACACACCTGTTTAACACCTTCTTGACTTCACGTATGCCACTGATAAGCCAAAATTGTTGTGAAAGTGAACTCAACACTAATTTAGCTCCTGCATGCAACAAACGCAGGTGTTCATTACGAACTAAAATATCTGTGAAGTGACAAGATTTAGGAATTATTGCAGGGTGCTTTTTATCATATGGCATATCAATGGCACATTGAAGACGTCCACCAACTCTAAGCACACCAAACTGATCCAGAAAAGGATGTAAACCTGATAATCCTGATTTGATGGGTAAGTTATTTTTAAGACACTCTATTTCTTTGTAGAAGTGTTTTCCTTGAACACTACGAATAATCACCAATAAAGCATCACAAATCTCCTGCGGTGTCAAAGAACCATACATTTTATTGATGTTCTTGGAACAATTTTTACTAAATCGCAATATATAGGCAACAATTCGCTGAAGCCGATTAAAATCTGATATCCTTTCAATTAAGTTACTCAAAACTGGCTCACCTTTTTTAGAAGAAGGTTCACTATCTTTACAAATAGAATTTGCTATAACTGTTTCAGCAAAATTAGGAATGGGGAACTCAACATTGCTTACTGAGTGTTCAAAGTCCTTACTTAACAATTCCTTAGGACCATGCCACCAAAGCACATTTGATTTTAATTTATGTGGGTCACAACCTCTTGATAGTAAATCAGCAGGATTATTAGCCGTGCTGACATAAGACCACCGAAAGTTTGAAGTTAATGTTTTTATTTGATTTACCCTGTTAGCCACATAAGGGTTTGACTTTAAGTTTTTAGAGTTAATCCATGCCAGTGTAATCTGAGAATCACTGTATAAGTAAACTGTGAGACTAGGGAATTTACATTTTAAAATATTGTACACCCTTACTCACAATTTGCGAAAGAAGCAAAGCACTATTTAATTCCAGTCTTGGAATTGTTAAATTTTTCTTTAATGGGGCAACACGGGACTTAGAGCACAATAAATTAACAAAGACTGAACCATCAGTTTTAACATTTCTTAGGTAAAGACAGCTTCCAAACGCTTTCATAGATGCATTAGCATATCCTACCAATTCTATGATATCCGCATGACATGAACTTACACATCTTGGCACAGTAATTGTATTTATTAAAGCTAAGTTTTTCATAAATTTATCCCAAACATTGAGTTGCTCTTGGGGCAATATTTTGTCCCAGTCTAAATTCATAGACCATAAAGTTTGCATAAAAATCTTTGCTACAACTATAATAGGGCCTATGAGACCTAACGGGTCAAACATTTTGCCAATGAAACTCAGAATAGACCGTTTGGTCTTGGTATCATCATTGTTAATCATTGGACAGTTAAAAGTAAAGGTATCATTTAAAACATTGCATTTTAATCCCAATGTCTTTATAATATTATTTTTGTTAATATCTAAATTTTCAAAACATTTATGCTCATTGGGGAGATCGTTAATAGCCTCAGGGTAATTTGAACACCATTTATGAAGCGTGAAGCTGCCTTTATTCAACAGAGCAATACGTTCATGTTTCAGTTGATTAAGATTTTGAATGCTATTAGAACCACAAATGACATCATCACAATAAGTGTTCAACAACATGGCTTGAGCAGCAAGCGGGAATTCAGTTTGATATCTTTGAGCCAGCTCTATCAGACAACGAGTAGCCAAGAAGGTGGAAGACTTCAAACCGTATGTGACAGTCTGGAGTTGCAAACAGCTAATGGGTTTGCATGGATCATCACGCCATAAAATATTTTGAAGACAGGTTTGACTTGGGTTAATCAGAATTCCACGAAACATCTTTTTTATGTCACAGGTGAGCGTGTATAAGTATGTTCTCCATAGGAGGAGAATATCAAAAAGTTCGCTCTGAACAACTTGACCATTCAACAGTACATCATTCAGTGATACCCCAGCTCTAGACTTCATGCTACCATCAAAGACCACACGTATCTTGGTGGTGAGACTCGCCTCATTTAGAACCGCATGGTGAGCTAAAAAATAAACAGTGCCATTTTGGACATCATAGCTGCCTATATCCACCGTTTTAGCATGCCCCAGTGCTATATACTCCTCAATAAAGCCTTTATATTTTTCTTAATATTCAGGGTTGTGTTTAAAACGTTTCTCCAGTGATAGGAATCTTTGAAGAGCCACTGAGAATGAATCCCCTAGCTGCAACTCTTCCATTTTTGAAACTAAGGGCATATCAACACAAAACTTGTCATTTTCAAGTTTAACAGACTGTTGAAAACATTTTTCTGATTTTTTAAATTGATCACAGGCCTTTGTAGTAGACTGGGGAATCATCTCAGTGAGCCAAAACTGTTCCATTACAAGTTCTAATTTGTTACTATCACAAACAGCCAAGTTTGAAACTAAATTACTTTTATGATTATCCACAGTTTGCTTCCCACCAATGGTATAACCAAATAAGGTATTCTGCAATAATAAACCATTAGGAATCTTAATTTGACCATTGATTAAAATATTAAAATAAATATCAGCACCTAAAAGCATGGATATTTCTGTTGGCACATTAAATTCACTATCTGATAATTGAATGTGTTTGGGAATATTTATTTTTGAAATATCAAAATGACATTGAGGCAAGTTTGAAGTAATATAGTTTACAACATGGCATTTTATTTTTAATTGTACATTATTCACTGGAGAATTGATGGTAATATCAACATATTTGTTGATTTGGTTACAATTATTCCCTATGCCAATAATGTTGGCATGTTGGCTCTTATGCTTTAATTGCAATTTTTCCACAAGATGTGAGGTAATAAGTGAAACTTGACTACCAGAATCAAGTAAAGCTCTAACATACACATCGGAACCTTGATAGTCAATCAGCTTAACCTTTATAGTGGGCAGTATAGTATTCATTGATGAATTAACAGAATGCAGTGATATAGAAGCCTGCGGGCCAGGACCACTGTCTTTATGCAGGAGCGTAGACGACCCACTGACCGCGTATTGTGCTCCTGCTTGCAAATTTTACAAGTAAATGAAAACTTACAATTACCAGTGTGAGTCTTTAAGCACATAGTACACAACTTTTTGTCATCTATGAATTTTATACGGTCTTCTATTGAAGCCATTTTAAATTTAGGGCATGAATGCAACAAATGTGCCATACCACAAAAAGAACAAGAACTAGAATTTTTAGTGACAACATTGCTCACTTTTTGTACTGCATTCTTCTTATTGTCAGAATTACAGCTATCTTCGAAGGCTATAGCGCGCTTCTCTAAAAATGAAATGAACTCTTCCATAGTTGGAAGCGTATCTATATTCCTATCAAGCTGATAGGCACGATTGGTATATAAATCTAATTTTTTAGATAAGATTGAAATTAAAAGCATATCCCATTGATTAACAGGCTGCTGCAAGTTTTTAAGTGCATACAATTGTTGTTGAACTTGTGATATAAAAGACCTTATAGAGGCCGATGTACCTTTTTGCATAACAGGCAATTGCAATATAATGTTTATGTGATTAAATATTAATCTGGATTTATTGTCAAAGCGTTTTTTCAAAAGCTCAATGGCTTCTTTATAAGATTCATTTACAAGTGGCAGGTTAACAATAACAGCCAACGCCTCTTCAGATAAAAATTTGCGCAAATAAAATAACTTTTGCACGTCTGAGAGTGTCTTGTTTCCATCAACAATAGCCATAAATAAATCAATAAATGGAGTATATTTTGTAAAATCCTTCCCATCGAATATTGGGACATCAATGTTAGGTAATTTTGAAGTTGAAACATTTGAGCATTGTTTTACCTCAGATGTACATAAGCTTTGGATAAACTTTCCATTGTGGGCCAATGATTTGAAAGTTCATATTTTTTTTGTAGATAGTACTCATAAATAGAAATCTTTTCACAAATTTTCAAGTTGCGGACACTCACGGTTTACGAGATATAATTTTTCAAAGTTTCCATACAAATTGGAAAACATCACGCCATTTGCAAATTTTTAGGTTGGATAAATTGTCATGGTAGACGTCAAAGTTGACATTTAACGTTCCGTTGACAGTAGACGTGTATCTTATTCAATTTTATGTCATATTTTTTACTTAAATATAATTTTATTTTTACTTAATCACATATTAAATTTGGTGTGTAATTAATTGCACAATAACCGTGCTGTATTATGCAATTACATTGACTTTTTTACACAAAAAATAACGAATTTAAGTTTTTACTCTGTGGAACGGAACGTAAAGCGACGCCATTTTGTTTTATAACGTCATTTTATCTGTTAGCTGTCAGTGTCAGTCAAGCAGTCATCGTGCTCTGTGCATCGTTTGTTGCCCTTGCAATCGAGATTGTTTTGACTACCATGGCGTCTCCGGAGCCCTATGCTTCCGTTTTCGTCTGTGTATATAAAAAACCGGAGGCACGGAGGGAGAGCAACCCTCGCCCGCTGTGACATAGGATGCAAGAGCGAACGAAGGGCACCCCGAGGTTCGGTTAGTTAGGTTACTTTAAACCCTTTACGCAGAAATAGGGGCCCCGCGAAGCGGGGCTCCGTCGACATAGGATGCAAGAGCGAGCGAAGGGCACCCCGAGGTTCGGTTAGTTAGGTTACTTTAAACCCTTTACGCAGAAATAGGGGCCCCGCGAAGCGGGGCTCCGTCGACATAGGATACAAAAAAAATTTAACCATGGACATCTCCATAACCATGGGGTTCCGTGGGGTGGAGATGATACAGGGGCAAACTGGGGGGGGGGGAGAGGGAAGCTTTCCCCCCAATTTGACTAAATAGTGCTATTCTAACCTAACCTAACAACTTTAACCATGGATATCTCCATAACCATGGGGTTCCGCGGGGTAGGGATGGTGCAGGGGGGTTTCCCCCCCCCCCCTCCCCCCCTCCCCTCCCCCCGCTCCGCCCCATAAATCGCTGGCCCACAATGGAAATTTTAACCTCTTTTTCATCCAATGATAAAATATCTAGTTGTGTTCTCTCATAGTCTTTGAAAGTTGTGTTCAGCTTATCAATACGAGCTTGTATCATTTCGATAGACGCAGACGCAAGATTGATTGGATCATTAATAAAGTTCTCGATGCGTGTAACAGTACCTTTTTGCTGTGCTCGGGCGAGACGCAGCTTTTTAAGCATTTCCTCCACCGCCGACATGGTAAATACGTTAGATTACGCACAAACACACTTTAATACGCACAAATACACTTTAATACGCAGAAATACACTTCGCACTATTATGCCGTAAACACCGGGCGAACTTTGCAGGTTATGTTGATGTTTACAACCAAGGTAGTCTCGATGACAGCTCCGCAATACTGCCAACGTTATCGCGCGACGTTTTCCGCTTCGATATCCGAATGTTATTTTTAATGGAAGGTAGATGTGAAGAAATGCAAAATTATAGATTTGCAATTTTATCACAAGAGATTAAGTCTTGAATCGAATTTGTCTCAGTGAAATAATCAGAAATCTTCGCGAATCTTCCTTTTCTTTGCTGAGAAATTATAGATTTCCCGCTGAAACTTGCTCGGCGACCACGAACGCTCAAGTTCGCAATGAGCTGCAAAATTATAGATTTGCAATCCACAATAATATGAATGTAATTCAGCGAAATATGCAGCAGTCCTCGCGATTCTTCCTTTACTTTGCTGAGAAATTATAGATTTCTGGCAAAGCTTTCCCGGCGAACAGGAACAATGGCTATGGCGCCAATTCCGTCCGACCACGCTAATACGAAAACGCGAACCACACACCGCACAACTTTTCACTGGTTTCGAAGGACCACAGCCAGCATGTACAATAAAATGCTGGTTGATTTTGAGCAATAGAACTGTATTTCCAGAATAGGTTTAAATATTAGTACAAGAGCACAAAAATGTTCATGGCGCACAGAGACAAGCCTTTTCTTACAATGTTGCCAGTATATAAAAACAAGTAATTAATAAAATTAAAAATGTTGCTAATGCAATAAAAACCTCTATGTTTAGATTATTCTCAAACATACACTATAAACAACCTTCATATCTAAATTCTCACTCGATTAGCTAATGTTTAGTTACTTCAGAGCAGGAGTCGCCAACTCGGCTGGCCGACTTCCGAGCATACCAGATATGTACGAGAACTTGACTCGAGTCCAAGTCAAAGTGAGTTATTACATACATATTTGATGAATTGGCTTTAAAAGTCTGATATGTCACGTGCTTATAGTGAAGTAGGACTAGATTGGGACACTTCGTAGATGTGTACTAGATGTGTACCGATGAAATAATTCCGTAGATAATTTTATTATCCCACTTGCACCATGCGACTACGGTTGTTATTGCTTTTGCTGCTCAACTATATGCTTTACAGATCTATACTAATATTACAAAAGGGGTAAAGATTGTAAGTTTGTATGTAGGGGGTAATCTCTGGAACTACCAAAAAACATTGGTTTGAAAAAAACCTTTTTGTATTTGATAGCCCAATTCTTGAGAAAGGCTACAGGCTATTTAGCATCACGCTATGACCCTTGGGAGCCGAGCAAAAAGAAAAAAGTCAGAAAGAACGCCAAGCAAAGCAGAAGTAATAGCGCGGGCAGGCGATGAGATGTGCCGGGGTGAGTCGGGGGAACAAGAAATTTCACGCTTACGAAGTCGCGGGCAGAAGCTAGTTGTTTAATAAACTGAAATATATGGTAACAGGAACAGAATTAATGAGTTATGTTTTAAAAACTGTCCCAATTAAAAAAGTGTTTTTACATAAGCGTTCCTCAACCTAATAGATATAACACAATCATTAAATTTATATTTTCTACCGCCAACCATTCGCTTGGTTTGATTTAATTAGAAAACTTCGTGTAGTTTTGTAATAATATAATTCATGACAAAAGCGCCTCGTTTATTTTTAACTCAAACACTAGAGCTTCATGAGTGTGTTAACGAAGCGGTTTTATTCGTGAGCACACATTAATGTGTTGGACATGCATACACTAAATCGTTAATAACATATCTAAAGCAACAGTAAAATGCAATTTTATTATTTTAATGCTTCATAAAATAATACCATAGATATCCGAGTATTTACTCATTATAAACTCATACAAAATATTAAATTTTGGCCGTGACTATTAACCTTAGACGAATTCGAAGTTTTTCTAATTATAGCTACTATATTTTACAAGACGAAGAGCAAACGTAAGGTGACTGTTGACAGGCAGTCTTCCTGAAGTGACTTAATTAGTTCTGCGACAACATCTGACACTGATTTATTAGCTCACTACGTGAAATAATTGTCAATAAAAATAATATTAATATTTATAATTATATTTATTTTTAATATATTTTGTATTTATTTATTTATATGAATATTTATATTTTTTCAATAAATATTTGTGTTGTAGCATCTGAACTGTGTAACTACTAATTATACTGCGTGCTTCGTTCTCGATATATGTTATTTTACCATGCAGCATTCTCGAGTCACTCGGAAACTACGCAATTTTCAGAGCTTAAACTAAACGTAAGTATTAGTGTGCGTTATCTGTGTCCTAGCGCGATCCATAATTCATTTTAGATTCTTGAAAGGTTATCTCAATTTTACCCGGGGTGGGATGTGTAGGGAACATATATCTTCGATCGAAGCACTTCGTATAATAATGATCGATTTTCACACAGGTAAGTTCGTTTGATCATCTATCATATTATACCCCCCTATTACAAAGGACTTAAACATAACTGGGAACATGTGGGTGTACTATAGGCAAAGACGCCAGCACATCAAGCTACTACAATCTGACAAATTTCTTTAATAGATTTTCAACTTTATCGCTAAATTATAAGATTCAAAGTTGATTGGAAATATTTGACAGTTTCGGGGAGCTTGATGTGCTGGCGTCTGTACTACATCTCTGCCTAACCCTTTTGGGAAAAAAGGCATGATGTCCTGTTATTTAATATTACCCAGTCTATATCCAATTACTTAAATTGATTCGGAAACCTATAACATAATTCAATAGATCCGGCCGAATCAAGAACCAATTATTGTACTGATTGTCTCATCAAACGACAACAGGAAACTATTAGATGCACGTGAGCATTTCTGATGACCTAATCACAATCCTTACTAATATTATAATATCGAAAGTAACTCTGTCTATCTGTCTGTATCGTTACCGTTTCACGCCTAAACCACTGAACGGATTTCGATTTGGCAGAGAGATAGATGATGTTGTAAAGGTAATAAATAAATAAATAGATTGCAACCCGGGAAAGGACGTAGGATAGATTTTATCCCGATATTCGCACGAGATCGACACTGATGCAGGTGAAACCGCGGGGCGCTGCTAGTTTGACTATAAAGTTTATAGAGAGACCAGTAAACAAGTAAATAGCTGATCAAGGTGAAGTGTTCAACGTCTCAATAAAAACTTTAATTACGAAAATAAACGAATGCTATGCTGTTTAATGATTATCCTGTAGGAGTATCAGAAATGTACAATTTATATTTATAACCATTTAAATTGCAATGCCTTAACAGGCAACTAAGTTCTAAGAACCTGCCTATTGTTAACATTTTCAAAATTCTGTACTTACACTTAGTTCGCAATAAAGAATTTGAATTTAAAAAAATTGAATTTAAATTACTTTGACATTAAGCAGAATGTATGAATAACGTTTGCTTATGTTACATTAAAAAATCAAAACTTATCTGAGAAGCAGGCATCTACTTAAGAGAAAAAGATTTGCGGAATAAAAACATTAAACTATGTCAGCTGGTAATCTCCTCGCAAAAGTTTTAATAAATAATAGATAACCAGCTGCATTATCAGCCTATATTTATTACCACTGTTGGGACACAGGCCTCCTCTCGGTGAGAGGGAGCGGTAATCTACCACGCGAGTCCAGTGTGAGTCGGTAGATTTACATATTTTTTTAATTTTTGGGCCTAGGACATGCCGGTTTCCTCACGATATTTTCCTTAAACGCTTTGAGAGCAGTGGTGATGAACTAATTTACACGAAGTAAAACGCCTTTCATCATCATCATCATCATCTGCCTAGCCTTTTCCCAACTATGTTGGGACCGGCTTCCAGTCTAACCGGACGCAGCTGAATACCAGTATTTTACATTGAGCGAGCCTATCTGACCTCCACAACCCAATTACTAGGTGGTACGATACCCCTTGGTAAGACTGATAAAAAAAACTAAGTAAAACGCCTTTCTGGGTTTGAATCTACGACTTACAACTAGTAAGTCGCGGCGGTCACCACTGGGCCAGCACTACTCAACGACAACCAGCTGAACAAACACAGAACAAACAATATACTGAGGACACATATTTTCCGAACATGCACTAAGCACTTATCAGTTTCACTCTTCCAAAAGTTGTCTTTTTCTCACACATGCAGGCTTCTATAGTTCACCGCAACCACTAAGTCCCATATATGACCGAAACCTTTTACAAAGGATACTGACTTCCTAAACTGTTTGTTGTTTCCTGTTTAATAAATAGAAAGTCACATAAACTCCTTACAAATTTGATAACATCTCACTCTCACCGACTTTCTCTTTGGAGTGACGTTATTGGTGTCCAGATTTAATTAGAGAACGCAGTTTCAGTGTAACAAATAGGTGTCGACTTTGTCTATTTTTTTTTTCTTATAGTATGTTGTGCACTCGCTTCATCTAAGAATCAGTGGGAAGTAAAATAGATGTGAGTATTCACATTTTTATGTCAACCACATTCATGTTCTCCGGAACATGAACGTGGTTAACATAAGGGTAGATCCCATTCTACTAGGCCGCTCAAATATCCGTATTTGAGCGGCCTAATAGAATGGGATCGAACCTTCTTTCAATAATTTTATATAAGCTCTTGGTTTACATAAACGGATCTGTGATTCCCATGCAGTTATGTGTGTGTAGGAGTGGGACGTCATAAACCAGTTATATTTTTCGTCTCTCGTGTGTTAAAAGAAGAACGGGAAGGTTTAATTGTATACTCCATACAAAAGTGTGTGTGCGGTGTAGGAATTACTGAAAACTTTTATTCTTTAAATACATTTCACTGTGTCTGTGTGGTGCCGGACTTAAAGAATTGCACCACCCCTTACTTCCCGTGGGTGTCGTAAAAGGCGACTAAGGGTCTTACCGGAGAATGGGCAGCAGCGTTCTCTATTTATTCCACCATCATACCATACTGCGATCGCCAACCCGCCTGCCAAGCGTGGCGATTATGGCAAACCCCCCCCAAAATTGTGGGAGGCCTATGTCCAGCAGTGGACGTCTATCGGCTGAAACGACGACATTTCACTGAACAATTGATAAGTAGACATATCCTCCTAGCAAAAAATAATTTCATTAATCACAGCATCTACTTGAATAATTTGACCCTCGAACTATTGTGTACTATACGATTTATTTCCACACCAAGTTAACTCAATTACAACCGTTTACAATTAAATTCAATCACCTCAAAGGATACAGCTAGCACAAGTATTAACTATGTACACGTTAATGTAGATTAACAACAATTAGACGCAGATCTATTATAATTAAGTTTATTGTTGCTACCATTGTTTACTATTCTCTGTAAACCCACAATCCACAGAATTATGCCTACATTGCGGTACGCAACATTGACTACGTAATCACATTATAATTATGTACATAATCAAACTAGTAGTGTTCTTAAGAATATAGGGCAAGTGCTGAGTTTGAACTACTAAGAAGGTCTTGAGAACTAAACTCCAGCTGACACGGTTGTGTAGATAGGACACGACATAAGATAGAGATTCAATAAAAACAGAACGGTAATGTCTAACAATAGATCAACAGCAGTTCTATTGATTTAAGAATGTCAGCTTTCCGGAATTAAAATACTTAAGGTTGATATTTGCATGTGCCGAATTATACAAGACAATACTTTTGTGAATAGTTACCTACCGTGCATTCGCGATTTATTTGCCAAATATGTAAACAAATTTGAATTTTTTTTTTTTTTTTTTTTTTTTGAGAACTTTACATTAAATGTGTATATTTTATTTATAAATCCTTAAACAAAACAATAGTGTAAATTAAATAAATACACAGTCAGTCACAAAACAGCCCGCCCCTGATCGTTCCCGGCGCAAAGGTGCCCATAACACTCGCCGCGTTGCCTCGCTGAATAGCGATGGCCAACCTTTGCACCAAGAACGACCCAGAGCGGTTGTCACCGGTTGCCTCCCTGAGCTTACGGCCCAATTCCGCCACAAAAACCTTAGCTTCCCTACTCCAACTACCCAGGGTCTCCACAGCTACCGGCACAAAATAGTATGGTTGCTCCAAGGAAGCGTACTTGAGCCTTTTTGAAGAGCAGGCGTCCTCAGCTGCGGCAGAGGCAGTGTGCGTGGTGCGACTCAGGTGACTGGCAGCGACAGTGCTGACGCAAGTTGCGTCCCAGATCAGGCACTTCCCGTTCTTCCATGGCACTAGAGTCAGCCCATCCGGCCTCTTTCCATCACACCTGCTAAGACCTGTAGGCTCAAGCACGCAGGGGACGTTTGCCGATATAAGGGCTCTACGGACTATGTCGTTCAGGGCATGGTGACGCGGGAACCTCCCTGTGCACCGCCGACAACTCAGTGCGTGATGGCCATCGGCCTCCACCATGGTACCGCAAGTGCATATGTGGGGTTCGCACACCTTACAGCCCAGGCGGAGAGCCACCGCCACACGCAAAGAGTCATCGTCCAGTAGAGTGCCAAGGTGAGGTGAAGGAATTGCCTGTAACCACGCCCCGGACTCAGGTTGCGAAACTGCCAGTAATCTAGCCTTAACGACTCCTGACGAACCTTCTAACAACTGCTCTTGGAGTAGCCCCACCCCTATGTCATCCCACGCCCGCTGAACATGTGTCGCTTCGGGGATTGTTGCACCCGTGTTGAGGGTCAACCAAGCTGACACAGCATCCGACACAAAGGGCATGCTTCCCCCGTCACCATTAGTATTGAGTAATAAAGTGACTAGGTTGGCAACCCCATGCGCAGACGCCAAGAAAGCCGGCAAACCCACATCCCGTGCGCAACGCACCCCGAGACCACCACATCGGATGGGCAGAGCCGCCTGTTTCCATTGGGGCCCATCTAGGGAGACATTGAGAATCGACTCCACCACCGATTTCAAGGCGTTGTCAAACGAGGAAACTTCCTCTGGACAGAGCCAAGTAGGGGTGGTCCGCAACAGATATGTCATTTTCGGAAGAGCGTAGCACATGCGCAGCAGGATAATCGCAACGTGCGCGGAAAGATCTTTAAGACGCTCGTGAGCAGAAAGAAGGAGCTGCTTTCGAGAAAAAATGGCTTCAGGAACTGCACTAAGAAAAATAGGGGATCCTAAGAGATTAAAATCGGAGCATGAAATTTCTCTGAGGCCAGGAAGAAAAGATTCAAAACGAGAAAAGTGTGTACGAGCACCAGTACTACAGGGGAAGAATTCGCACTTCGCGGGATTTACCTCCAAACCCAGGTCTCTGAGGCGAGGGACTAGAGCTTCCAAATCCTGAAAAACGTCTTCCGGTCTGCCCCCGATAGTGCCATCGTCAAGGTACCACACGTTTAGGCCGGAATTCAGCTCAACAATCGCTTTATGAATAGCCAAACTGAAAACGAGTGGCCCGAGAGGGTCCCCCTGCTGGGCTCCCACTTTTGAAAGAATAAGACTGTTGTCGAAGAAAAGATTAGAAGGCATCCTATAAACCTGGTGAAGGAAGGGATATAAAGACGGGATATTTTCCTTAACTTCGCTCAACAGAACGTCTCTTTCCAAAGTATTGAACGCGTTGCGAATATCGAGCTTCAGCAAAATTGAGTCTTCGTTCTCCGGGTTCATCACAAATGTTCGCGTGGCGTGGATGGCAGCCTCGCATCCCAGGCGTGTGCCAAAACCCAACTGATTTGGCTGCAAGTATTTGGCCATATCCTCTTTGACAGCACGACAAGCCAATTTGGCAGTAAGGCGGCGGAAGACACTGCCGATTGCAATTGGTCTTACTCCACCACCTTTTTTTGCCAGTGCAAAGAGTGATGCCCCGTACAGATACGGACAAATACGTGGGTTCAACCGACCACATAGCAAGAAATTTGCCAACCTGGTTAAACACCCTACCAAGCGCTTCCCATTTTCCCCTGCCGACATAGACGTCAGCTCCTTGAGGTGCCCCGGCCGGATCCCGTCCAAACCCGCTGCTGATCCAGCATAAAAAGAACCAAGCGCCGATAACACGTCCTCCTCGGTGACTGACAAAGCGGTAAGTAAAGGGTCAGGGTCTGGTGGAAAACTGAGAGGACGTGAAGGATCGGGATGCTTGAGTTTTAAAGAAGCCAATGTGTCAGCATCCCCCTGAACGAACGAGTCGTCGGACATCAATAGTCGAACCGCCCCTCTTAAATCGCCCTCGAATACCTTTGCTTCAATGCTATTTTTCATAGACCGGGACCCTGACCTCCGACCCGCATCCAATACGCTATCATGACACTGAACAGGTGACATTATGTTTGCTTTAACTTTAGATGTCACGTTACCAGGCAGCTCTTTTGCTGGGACTCTTAAAGCTGTGTACCCAAACGAAAGAAGAGCACTCCATTCATCCACCCCATTACTAACAATACAAGACTCTATAATGTCGCAGAGTTTCCCTGCCGCCTGATTTCTGGCACCCTTAGGTATATGTCGGAGAACGGGGACACTTGCCTTGAAACCAGCTAGCCTGTCCAACGGACCCTGGGCTGGTGAATGCGCTGGCGGCACTTGTCCAGACGACGAGGTGTTAACTGCGTCGACCAGCAAGGCTTGCGAAACAGCACCTGAACGTATTGCATGTTTGTGCATGCGCCCAATGTGCACCTTCAGACCGTGCGCAGAAAAAAAGCGGGAAGACCCAGGGCAGTGAGGGCAAGTTGATAATGATGGTAAACTCATATCGGGCAAAAATAGTGCTCGGGAATTGGGAAATACAAATTATTATAAGTACTGTTAAAATTTGAATTAATGGAAAAATAACTTTAATTCCTACACAATAAAGGTCAGTTTACGCTAAAACTTCAAACATTTTTATAACTTTGTCAATTGTGCTAGTCATTCTGAAATCAACTTAATTGTGATTGAAATAAAGTTTTGAGATATTTGTTTAACTTGAAATAGGGTAGGGGTGTGCACCACTGCGCACTTTTACCTTAGTAAGTTAGTGTTTGTCTCCTCTGTACATTTATGTGCTTGAAGGATTAAATAAATAAATAAACGCCCCTGTCAACATAATCGATTTGACCAACATAGCAACAATAGAAATAGTTTGGAATTTTCCTGAAACGCTCATTTAGGAAAGGTCTAATTCATTCAAGATCCATTACTTGGCACTCGGCTGCGGATTTCTCTATAGACATCCGCAGTATTAATAAACGTTTCCTCTGTGTGGTCAAGCGTGTGTTTCATTTCGGTTGTGTACAAGATGCGGGTCGCTCACAATGGGCCTTATAAGAAGGCTAAAAGTCACCCAAAGGGCAATGGAGAGGGCTATGCTTGGAGTTTCCCTGCGTGATCGAATCAGGAATGACGAGATCCGCAGGAGAACCAAGGTATCCGACATAGCCCGAAGAATTGCCAAACTTAAGTGGCAGTGGGCAGGGCACATTGCTCGCAGAACAGATGGCCGATGGGGCCGAAAGGTTCTGGAGTGGCGACCGCGTACCGGAAGACGTAGCGTTGGAAGGCCTCCCACAAGGTGGACCGATGACCTTGTGAAGGCCGCAGGAACCCGTTGGATGCGGGAAGCACAGGACCGGTCGAAGTGGAGGTGCTTGGGGGAGGCCTATGTCCAGCAGTGGACGTCTTTCGGCTGAAATGATGACAAGATGCGGGGAGGTCGTAAAATGTGAATCTGAGTCATGGGTGATGAGAATTTGTGGTCGGGTCGCAGGATAATTGGTTGGGGTCAGGATGGAATATTTATATTTCATTTACTTTATACATACCTATAAAATTTAATTTACTTCAATCTTAATAGAGTAACGTATTTGTTTACTAAATATTTTGCTTTGCATCCGATTCGCCATATGAATTTTAAAAGGCTTGTATGCAATATGCATATATGTGCAATGAAACTGATTGAATTTACGGATCCATCCCGTTGGTGCTGGCGTCAGTTCATATTCAAAGCCAAATTGATCATTCGACTTTGAATATTTCGCACCAGCCTACTACTGTTGAGTTTTTTTTTTTTTTTTTAATTTGGCACACAAAAGAAAAAATATCTACGAACAAAACAAATATCGCAATCAATAAAACATGAAACCTTTTAGTGGTTTTAAGGCATCCCTTTGAATTTCACACAGTACAGAAATATTGCCTTTATTACACGACGAATATTAATGTTACGAAAGCCACATTTACCTGCATTAAGAGACGTAGCTGCGTAGGCAGTAGGTACTCAAATCAATAATTTCTGCTTAAATAACTTTGAACATAATTCCGTCCATATCTAAGTATATGTTACTTACCTTATACTAACAGTTATAGCGATTGGATTTCATACTAATATTGAACTTAATATTAACACCACACGTTAGAGTCCCTCTTCACACACATCTCTCTACATCACAAGACGTACACACGAGTGAGCTGATAATACAATTTCCTTGCAATATGCGAGAAACCCCGACGATGTGTGACGTCACATAGCAATTTACTGAATTGCTGTATTTGCAAGTGTTAATAACTACTTGGTGGAGTTGGTTCGTGTTGCACAAGTTTGAGTGTACGTTAGCGACGTTCGTCGGAAACATGCTGAAGCTATTTTTAATACTACAAAATAGTATTTTTGTTTTGTGAACAAGCGCGTCATATTATTATTTCAAGTCTTTTAAGCTCAAAACAAAATGATCCTACCACATCTTTAACTATAAACTCAGTTTGAATTTTCTTAAATAGCGAGATGGAGCAATTTTCTTTTAAAATCTTCAATCGTTAGAACAATTTGAGAAAATGAAAGTGTATGGAAAATAAGTGTCTCGCTTCATAAACTTGTTAATCGCTCCGAGGAGAAGATTCACATCTGCATTTAATTGCTTTCCTTGGCGGGGAATATTTGAGTAGTGATATGAATATCACTTAATATTACTCAAGTAATTAATTTTTTCAGTTTTTTCAGTGGACTGTTCTGTGGAACATCTTCTATTCTAAGAGGTCCCACGACTGCCAAAATTTAAAAAACCCCCGACACAAAATAATAATAAAATTAAATGTAATTGGAAAAGGATAAAATAATTGAAACAGATGAATTCATATATTCATCTGTTTTAGTCTCGTTACATAAATTCTTTAAGTCGGGGGTTATTAAATTATTTTATCCTTTTCCAATTACATTTAATTTTATTATTATTTTGTGTCAGGGGTTTTTTAAATTTTTAATTTAATCGGATCAGTAAAAAATACTGTTTTAAACGTTAGGCTCATAAGGCACTGTTTAAAGCAGTTCAGATCAATGTTTTTTCATTTGTATTTACTGCTTATTTCTTTCAGTGATATACAAAATATTATTGTGTTCAAAGTTTGGCCTACACATGCCATACACACATAGCAGACTTTTATAAGCAGAGAGCTAGACCTACTTATTTCTAATTTCTCTCAGATCTAAATGATTAATTAGGTAATATCCTCGCAAAACTTTGCGTGCTACGGCAATATGCGCGTAGCGGTGTCGCTACGACGTAGCTCACAGTGAGTTGCTGCGTAGCTGGCACGCTACGCTCAATGCTACGATTTCATGTTCTACAAACTAAAACACATTTTGGAATCACCTACTATCATCCATCGCTTTCATTGCAACGTTTTGCACAAAACGTAACCATAGGTAATACTGGCTGGTGGTTCGCAACTCCACGACAAAGCGCGTATTTTTACCAGTCAAAAAGAGTAAATCTAGATAATGTGGATAAGACAGAGATTAAAAACAGAAGACAAACTAGCAGGGGATCGAGGAGGGGGCGGGGGGGGTTCCGGAGATCAGTCCGGAATAAATCAAAGAAATGTAACCATATTATGATGTGATTGATGTCGCTGCACACAAAATTATAATTCTAAGATCTGATTAAATTAATCGAGTATTAATCGGTACCCTTATACATTAAACTATTGATTGTATCTTAATTGGTTAAAGTTGCAGTTGTAGTCTCGTGAGTACTGGAACTGTTGATCAATAAAGTACTATCTTACACCACGGTCTACTTACAGCATGAAAATTGTAATTATTTCTAATACAACTAGAACGAGTAAACATAAACAGCGATAATAACTGTTAGGTACTGAGCGAGCCACCACGAAATGATGACATGTCGATATGTATTGTGTCACATGACTAAATCTTCTATAATGGCATTAGTAGGCCAGACATCGACGTCGATGTGTAACACTACGATGTTATTGGCACTTCGACAATCGTCGCACCGCACTGAGTGTGAATGTGTTATCAGATAAGGAAAATAGCGTGCACCGAGTTGGGTAGGTACGTGGGTGACACTGAAAGTTCTTAGAAAATTTGAAATTATTTTTTTATTATAACGTTTACAAGTGGCCAGTTCTAAAAACTTTCAGTGTCGCCCTCGTACTGTAGAGATTATAGCCTACTTGGTGTTTCCTTGTAACCTCTGCGGGTTTGGTCTAAGTTGATGCCATAATAAATTATGAGACAAGCATTATTTTGTATTACGAATGAGGGATTTTCTTTTTCTTTTTTTTTAACTCTTCCCTAGTCGCTGGATAGATGGCGCTGAACTTGGTAAGTTACTGCAAGGAACGGAACGTCACATAATTTTTTTAATATTTCACTTGGATGTAATTTTGAGATCGTAAAACGAAAGCACACGAAAGTGTCACTCAACGAGCATAATTATGTGACGTGACGCAATGTTTTTATTTTCCAAGCGTTTTGGCTTTGGCACCTAGTAACGTAGTCAGTTCAACGCCATCTTCAGGGTTCTTGGAAACTATGTTTTTTTTTTAATACCAAAAGAAAAACCTCTCATTGAAAAAACAATTAGGGGTCAGCTGAAGAGCTGACAAGTGGATGTCACGATGGAAAATGTAAAATGATAAAAATTCGAGTTGAATAATTATGCAGATTATTTACTACAAATGCGAGTTTTATAGCACTATTTGCTTCTCGTTAATCGGGTGGTGGGACAGGTGCCTTAATAACATTGTCAGGAGGGCGTTGTTGTTTATAAACATTAGTGAAATTTTGCGTTTTTTGTAAATTCTAACGAGACGATATTATTGTGGACGTCCACGTCCATGCCCATGAAATGTATGGAGATACGTGCGCGTTATATAATGTCCTCATATATTTCTACATTTTACTTCCCTATGGTACTTATTATGATGCCGTGACGTAAACTTGGAAGTCTACGATAATATTGTCATGTTAGAAATTATAAAACCGCACATTGTCACGAAAATTGAGTTCCTATATCATGAGCATCCACAGCCCGACTTCACCCAGAGCATAGGCCTCTATTTTCAAGTGCCCCTGCGCCAGCCTCATTCAGGTTTTACCGACGTAAAACGTATCAACAAGTACTGCATTGATCCAACCTTTTTAGGTTTACATTAAAAATACTGGCCGCTTGTTCACAAAAAAACTTTGTGATGCCATTAAGTTTTGTTTTTATTTATTTTTCCTTTCTTACTAAACGGCATTGAACATTTTTTATGAAGGTTTGCCAGGATGTTATTTAAATATTTGATTGAAACCTTTTTAAATTATTATGAAAATGTTAGGCGAGAAATACGTTTAGTAAACGTTTTTGCAACGGCAACGTTGCGCAAAGAAGTAGTAGAATCCACGGTCAAAACCTTTTGCGATTCAATCTGAACAATAATAATATTATATTATTATGACTAGTTTTTAGGTTGCCAGCCCTAGCAATTTGTAACACACATCGAAACAATATTGTATGCCTCCATTACAGTAGTAACCGAACATAATTGAATATTGATTAATATGATCAGAGTGCGCACTAATTAATGAACTAACCTTATAGTTTTAGCTTGTCATGCCTAATTATTGGTATTACATAAACAAGATGAGGTCAACGGTTTCATATTCATATTCATTTATTTGCGTTCCACAAGGTATAAAACAAGATGTTAACAAAAGGCTTACAGCTAAGAGCCGTTATTTAATTCAGTGAAGCCACGATTACGCTGAAACTAAACATTAATAAAGGGATATCACCGCCGAGTAAGATTAGCATATGAAAAGTCGCATTGCCCGGTCTTGGATCAAAAAGAAAGAGTGCGGGAAAAACGGTGACGTAAAACTGTGACGTCATAATGCAGCTCAAGTACCTACTCCTTTGATTGCGCGAAGAGAAGTCGCTTACTACGACTGCGGACACAACGCGACGAGATTTAAATCTCTCTCTTAACACAATTAGATTCAACCGATTTTCCGTTTTACTGAGATCCATTGTCTTAGTTAGAATATTAATATATTCTTTTTATTTTAACACAGTATATTCACTGTCACTATTTTACCTAATGTTTTGTATACAATCGATAGATTTTGACGAGAGCTGATGATTGAAACTTAAACAAACGTCGTGGCTTTTCCGAGTCAAAAGTGGAGTACTAAGTGGAAGTCTCGATACGCAGCAAAATTACCTCAAAATTGCGGCGCTTCCCCCTCCACCGCGGGCGATGCATCACAGCCCTCACTTAACATAATGAATTCTTTGGTTCTTTATGTATCCAATGGTGTAATTGAATTTAGGATGTAGATGATAGATATGAAGCTGCAACACTAAACTGTATCCCCCGATTTTGTTATCATTGGTTTTTTTGACTTGCCTCCTACTAAAGAAGCAATTTTAAAGACGTATTCACGTAAAGTGCATGTTTAATTTGTCACTTTATCAATTTATCTGAATATAACAATAAAAAAAAAAAAATCTAACTGGTATACTAAAGCGTTCTCTTTATTATAATAAAGATAGTAGGTATTGCAAGAACCCTTGCCTTTCTAATATCTACATAACGTTATACTTTTTATTCGTCTGCTGTTTTATTAATTAAATTCGAAATGAACATAATGCCGCCAGCTTTTGTACGTCACAGTATTTCACAAAATAAATGAAATAGGTTTTTTGTGAAAATTAATCTTTTTATATTATTAGCAAAAAAATAGAATCCCAACTATCTAAATTGAATAGGTTTTTGAAGAAAACTTTATGTGAGTTTGTAGGAGGTACTATAAAGCACTTATCTATTATTATTATATTAGAATATTATTATCAATGCCCACATGAAACTAAAATATTACTAAAATGAAATATAAAAAGCCGTAGTTTTTTTTTGCGGTACCCATAGGGTTTATAATTGAATATTATCGCAGTAATCCGCTTAATTTCACATAAAAAATTGACTTTGTACTTGTTTTTGTTTCAGGTATGTATTCAAATCTTATTGTAGTTCAATAAAATTTCAAGGGTAATCAGGATGGAGTTGAACAATGCCTCAAATCACATTATTATTTCGGGACTAATTATGTTAATTAAGAAGCAATTAATTGTCTTTGGTAAGTACTGTTTCTTTGAAAGTTTAGCAACTAGAAGTTTATCAACTGCGACCCGGAGCCGTTTCTGTTAAATTGACTTTGTGTTTGAGTTTCTACTGAGAGGAACCTGATTAATGACATAACATAATAGCTCACAAATCTCACGGCTTAGATAAATTATTCACTGTGAAATTATTCTGATAAGAAGTTTTAGGTAATCTTAATGGAAACATGAGAACTAAGTCTGTTGTTTACTTTGTTGCTCATGATGCCGCGACTCGAATAGAAGAAGAACTTTAACGTGGAACTAACATTGGACTGACAGTGAAGACCGGTAGAGAACCCGTAAAAGCAAAATGCGTAAATAAAGAAACAATTGCGCCGCAGAATGCTATTTAATGAAATATTATTTGAAAACATTGAGTTTTATTGTGAATACTTTTCGGTTTGTGTTATCGTTTTAATATACCACAATATCAAGTAACAACAGCACAAGAACAAGCTAGTAAAGTACTACCTTATAATAAAAATATTTATGTTTAGGTTAAGGTATTTATATACATGGGCCTGCGTCGCCTGAAATAAATAAATAATATTATTAAGTCCCGAGATTCTTTGGTATATGGCATCCGTGGCGTAGCGAACTTTTTCATAATCTGTACAAAGTAAGTCCTTGGATAATCTAACTAAATGTAATAAACACTACGCTGAGGCACATCACTACGAATCTTTCTAATTAATTGGATCTTGTTTCTTCGTCGTTCATTCATTTTCCTCAATTAGCTGGAACTCTGCTGACCAAACTGCACGTCCGTGTCTCAGTGGCATCACGGAGTTAATCAAATTGTCGGAACCGGAGCGCGTAATCAGTGAGGCTATAAAGATAACTCGGAGTGCCACGCAAACATTACGTGGTATTCAGGACGTTTATTATATCAACGTGAGGGAGGGGCGAAATGGATGCCTAAACTAATATAGTGCGTCGCCGTGTATAAATGGTAGCGGTAATTAATTTAGTTCTATAGATAAATGGCTGGCTAGCTTTCTGGAAACGTCAGTTCTACCACATAGTGTTCCACGAAATATAATAAATTCTAAGCCTATTTGAGTAGTACATAAGAGCGTTCACTAAAGTTTTGCAAGTATTGATGAATGAATCAGTGGAATGTGGTTAAATTACCAGAAGCATTCACATGGGAAACGAATTGAAGCGTAATAAAATCAGACTGAATCGAACCAAACCCTGGCACACTGTGGAATTTTGCTTCAATTGCGGACCTTTGCGAATTTGCAATTTCCGATTGCATATCTTGTTGGAGTCTGCAAATTTAAACACAATTCTAGCAAAAGCTAGCATATCCAAGTACGTCATAGTTTCCTTCACTATACACAAAATAGCTGTTTTCACTGAACAAAGCGACTCCACAAAAAGCGCTACTCGACTCTATGTGGATACTTTAACACGAAGACAATAATATATAATTAACGAAAATGCTCTTTGTAACCAAGCTTTTATGAAGAAACTAGCTGCACCCCGCGGTTTCACCCGCATAAGTTTCGATCCCGTGGGAATACCGGGATAAAAAGTAGGCTATATGTTAATCCAGGGTGTCAGCTACTTCCATACCAAATTATCAAAATTGGTCCAGCCGTTTGAGCGTGAAGAAGTAACTAACATATAAAAACACACACACTCACAAACTTTCGCCTTTATAATATTAGTGTGATATATTCGTCGTTTCAGCCGATAGACGTCCACTGCTGGACATAGGCCTCCCCCAATTTTGGGGGGGGGGGTTTGCCATAATCGCCACGCTTGGCAGGCGGGTTGGCGATCGCAGTATGGTATGATGGTGCAATAAATAGAGAACGCTGCTGCCCATTCTCCGGTAAGACCCTTAGTCGCCTTTTACGACACCCACGGGAAGTAAGGGGATATATTAAGTTATTATAAAAATTCTGTTCTGTATTTAACCTGAAAACATTAACAAAGTCAATTTATATGTTTATCAACGTGTTATTTCATTGAAGTCTAAAATAAATAATTTAAATTATAGTCTTTCTCCGTGAATTTCAGAATAGAATAGAATCGTCGGTGCTCCATGGACCAATTCAGACCAATTGGTCTATTGGGAAAATTACACGTTTCCATCGTCCAATTACCAACTGGACTTTAATAAATATAGAAACTGTACAAAGGGGTTACACAATGGGCGGTCTTTCAGCATCTTATTTTAATATTACGCGTTTAATACGAGTACCTCTATTTAGTAGTTTACAAACTAATTTAATCTCAAAGACTTCAATTTAAACTCTATTCATAAAATGTTTTGGAGTTCATTTTCTACTTTCGTTGTCTTAAATAATACATAAGCAAGTAGTAACAATATTAAAATATAAACCTATAAAAGCTTTATGATTTAGCTTATCAAGCCCTGACACAAGTCATTTACTCTTACAAAACCTACCCATCCTGTTGTTTTTCCTATTCAAAGACTTCTTGTTAGATAGACAGATTCATTTATTTGCCTGAAATATGGTATTTTACAGATTTACAACACATACGCAATAGTTCTTCATATTCCTCCTACTAAATTTGTCATGCAAATTTTGTGAAAATAATAACAATGTTTATCGTATCACATGAATCAAGTAACATAACTTGAAGAAGATTTATTATAATTTTCATACCACTATGACTGGCGGCCGCCGCATGTTGCTTCACAAATAAGATTTATCGTCACGACATCGACATATTCGCTCCACGACGCGCGTGCTCTCTTACAACTAATGTTGTCACCACTTACCGACCTTACCGTATTAGTTCTGATATTGCATTTCAAAGAACTAATTTAATGTTATGAAAAAAAAATTTTTTGTTTATACTAATTTCATTTTGAAGATAATATTTACTTTTCAATCTAATCAAAAGTCCTGAAAACTTAGCTGAAAGATTCATAATAAAAGTCAACGATAAAGAAATGTGGCTTTCAAAGATTCATGAAACCTTTGTACGCTTCGGAATCTAGATTAGTTAGGTTTAGTATTCGAAATTGTATGTGTTTGACCTTTTCTTCGATCAGACATTGATCGAAATTGCAGCCACCGTACGTGACCGGACGATTGACTTTAATGTAGGTATCACGAATTAATATTAATAACTTAGTGTGACTTTCTTAGTGCGATTTTGTTCGTAACAACATGAATGAAACATTTCAAGTTCAAATAAAGATCAAACACATAAACCAATAACGGTTGAGTAAATTGTTTTAAGAAACAGTTTTGTTGCAAAAAAATATTAAATTCAAGAATAATATTGAAGTTGGCTGTAATACGACTTTAAATTGTCTAGACGAATGCCTTTCTTTTGTTCTAAAATAAGACATGTTGAAATAAGAAATTGTCTGAAAAAACTTTTATATTTTCGGGATAAAAAAATATTAAAGCGATTCATAGAATATTCATCCGGAATACGTATTTATTGTTATAAGCCAAGACATGCACCTGCAAGGTTTTTCTTATAATATGTTAAGAATATTTGAAGTAAATAAATGTTCAATACTAGGTTATATTTTAATAAAAGAATGCATTTTTGGTACGCAGTGCGGACTTTGTTGCCATACGTGCTGTCAGATATTTCCATATTATATTTTAAGCACTCGTACAAGTTATACCTGCATCAGGAAAAGTAAATGTAATTTTCTTTACACATATAGTGTAATAGAGCCAGTAGCCATCTGTACAATAACATCTTTATTCTGGCTCAGTACAGTAAGGTCACAATTAACGACTGTACAGGAGCATTCGTCTTCACATTAGCTTCGCTTCACAGCCACGTGATATATCACCGTTCGTCGAATACATTGCTGCCCACAAACGTACAGTCGACATGCCAAACAGTATGGTACGATTTCGATGTAGCGAACAAATACAAATACAAAATAGTGTATTTATTTAACAAGCTTTGTGCTACATAGCTAGTGATAGAAGCGTCCTTTTTAGCAATTAAATGCCTGTATTAGGACACTCCACTCTTCCGCAACTTAAATTTACGTAACGTTCATTCGTATGTAAAAAAAATTATGCCAGTATTTACTATTTATATAATTTTGAGAAAATAAATTGAGACAAAAGAGAATTTTAGAAGACTAATTACTTTATGTCAGCTTATACTAATGGGTGTGTTTTTGTGTAAATTATAATGTGAGTTGGGTATGTGTGATAAGTGTGTATGAGCTATATATGTGTGAGTGATGTGTATGTGTGTGTGTGGTATGTACGTGTACATGTACTACATGAACAGGAGATAGATAAATTATAAAAGGAAATAACCATAATATTCTAGTGCAAGTAGTCGCATGTGAAGTTATTTTACGGTTCTTTGAGGTACGGAGAGCAGTGGTGGCTCAGTGATTACGGCCTTAAATTACGAGTAGGTTACGGTGTAGGTTCGAACCCAGGCAGGCACTTTACTCTGTGTAAATTCATTCACCACGACTGCTCTCAAAACGGCGAAGATAAACATCTTGGGGAAACCGGCATGTCCTAGGACAAAAAATCTATACATATAATAAAACAGTAACGAAAGAAAAAATGTACATTGTGAATTTTCGAGAAAAAATAAGTGGCTTTTGTTAGAAAAACGTAACTGATGCCAAAAAGTGACTTGTTAGAATTTTTGTCTGTTTGTCTGTTTAACTGTGTGTATGGTACGGCTTCACGCCAAAACTACTGGATAGATTGAATTGAAATTCAGCAAAAATGTTCTTAGTAAACCAAGGAAGGCTTTAGGCTACATATTATCACGCCGTATGTTATGGGAGGTAAGCAATATTGATTTTAAAATGTGTTTGTTCGTAATTGAATGCACAAAATAATTGAATGCACAAAATGATATGTTTATTTATTTATTTACCTAAAAATAAAACTTTGGGAACATAATAATCACGCTATTTTTATAAAGGAGCGGGGCAGTGATATTATAAATTGCTAGGGAACAGCTATTTCAACAATATGTCAACGGGGAATTTAGCGGTAAGGTCAGGCGACAGTTTACCGCACTAAATGGTGCGAGTTCAAATCCCATAATATTGTTTTAAAACATCGTAAAATTCTTTTTTTTAGTTTTTGCATTTTTTATGTGCATTAGGAACGATACTGTTATGAAATCTGGGAACTTCACATGTCCTATCTAATTGTATGGAGAGTTTCACACCAATATTACTAAACAGATTGATTGCTGGCGGTACAACTGCAAGCTGCACTATCATGAAGTCAAGTCAAACTTTTGGTTCTAAGCTATATCTTACCAAGCACATTTGTTGTAGGTAATTCATTTAAGTATGTAATTCTTAGTTTTGATCCTTGCTGCTGTTACCATATTTTTTTGAATGCAAAACTAATGTAGTTAAATTAACGACAATTTAGTTTTATTCATAATTTAATTAATTTGGGTAAATAATATGTAGTTTCCGTTTTCTAACTAGATGGCGTTGGCGTCGAGTTAGATTGCGCTATGGTTTTGTTCCCAAAATGTGATGTTATAGGTGCCGATGTACCGCTCTCATCCTATAGAAACGGGGGTTACCTTTGTTGTCTGTGTTGGTTGATGTGTTTAATTTTCCTGTTGGCCTTCACAGAGTACTTTTTGATAGACTGAAATTGGCCTTTTTCAGACTCTGTGAAGGGGACAACTTTGATAGATCACTCACCTATGATGAGGTGCCATCATACTACACGTACGACAAGCAAAGCGGTGTATTTAATCGACGTCGATGCGGACACGCCGTGGACGGGTTTCCGGGATTTTTTAAGGACACCGCATTGGGACGGGTTTACACTGTGCACCCAAATAATGGCGCGTGCTATTATTTGCGAATTATCAGCACTGGGGCAACGCACTTGAGGAGGCCAGAATTAGTGACAATCTCGGTCGCTTGCGACATCTGTTTGTCGTCATGTTGGTGTTCTGCGGTACTGCAAATCCGCTTCTGTTGTGGGAGAAATATCGGCATCTTCTGTCTGAAGACTTCCTAAGAGGTGTGAGACACTACTGAAGATAATACCGAGGCAACTGATGAGCGCGTTCTAAATAGTTGCCTTAGTTCACTTAAAGATATGGTCATTTCGATCTGCGGCAGTTCTCTGGTGGATTATGGGCTACCGACTCCACAACATCTGAATGTACAAGGGCTTGGAAACAGAGAGTACTACTCTGAAATAAATTATGATCCAAGAGCTATGAGTACCGTCGTCAATGACCATGTCTCAAAGTTTGCCTCAGAGCAAAAGCAAATTTTCGACACCATCCTTGACTCGGCTCGGCCAAGGTAAAATGTTTTTCTTGGATGCTCCTGGCGGAACAGGGAGAATATTTGTCACTGCTGGCATTCTCGCAGAGGTCAGGAGGCAAGACATGATTGCCATTGCAGTAGCATCGTCAGGAATCGCCTCAAAACTACTTCCTGGTAGCAAAACAGCGCACGCAATGTTTAAGATTCCCATAGATTTAGAGAGTAATGAATCACCTGTTTGTGGAGTGTCACGCAACAGTGACAAAGGGCGCGTGCTTAAAGATTGCTGTTTAATCGTGTGGGATGAATGCATTATGGCGAACAGAAAAGCAGTAGAGGCGGTAAACAGGACTTTGCAGGACATCCGCAGGAACCAGTAAATGATGGGTGGCTTTACAGTTCTGTTTAGCGGCGATTTCCGACAAACACTGCCTGTTTTGACACGAGGAACTAGAGCTGATGAGGAAAATGCTTTGTTGAAATACTCTTTCTTATGGCCACATATTCATAGGTTGCGCTTACCGATGAATATGAGAGCACATCTTGGCGGGAATGTACACGCCCAAGAATTTTCTGATGTTCTCTTAAAATTGGGTGAGGGAACGCCACCAGTAGACGGTGGCCAGGTGGTTCTACCTGAGATACTTGGGTGAGTGGTGTCCACCTTAGAAGATTTGATTCGCCTGGTGTACGGGGACATCAATAGGATACCGCACCAACATAATTCTTGGGTGTGTGAACGAGCCATTTTAACACCCAGAAACGACCAAGCTTCAGCGATCAATGAATGCATTCTCGCGGAAAATGAGGGAAATGAAGTGATCTACACTTCAATAAACACTGTTGTCGACCAAGATGACGCCACACATTACCCCGTAGAATTTCTCAATTCCCTCAGTGCAAGTAGACTACCAGCGCACACCATTAAGTTAAAGGTCGGTGTCCCAATTATGCTTCTTCGGAAACTCACTCCGCCGAAACTGTGCAATGGGACCCGGCTCAAAGTCGTCTCGCTGCAGAGAAATATCATTGAGGCGGAAATTCTAACGGGTTGTGGTGTCGGCGAGACACCACAACCCGTCCCGGGCTCTTAGAATTCGAAATCATACGTTTCAGATTTTAGATTTTGACGACCACGTTGTCGCTGGCATAAGCAACAGGGTCCGCGTACGGAGTCGCGGGTAGAAGCTAGTTATAAATAAATAAAGAAACCGAAGACAAGTGACATCCACGAACTCGCACTGGACCCGCGTGGTGTTTTATGGCCTCACAGAGAGGAGACCTGTGACCTAGCGGTGGGGTTATAGGCTGATTATGCTAAGTTAACGTTGTGAGAAACTTCTCAGTTCCAGTAGGTACTAGAATGGCTCTCAAACATCGTTGCTAGGATCCCTCGATAAATATGAATCCAACTTTTGATCTGAAGAGGTATAACAATTATTTCCGAAGATCGCTCGTAAGTACGAGTATGTACTGTGAATCGAGGCACAATACGGAAATACGCTGTGATATAATTATATATCGTGTATTTTCATTATCCTATGTTATATATCCGAAAGCTTTATAATAACGAGCTGTTAGGTCTGTCTTTCACCTAGCATGGGATATTAATGTACTCAGTGTAATTATCATATCGTATCCGTGTGAGGTATGTTCGAGTATGACCATTTGTTACAGTCACCAGATAACGAGCTGTTTGGTCTGTGTTTCACCTAGCATTTGATATTAAGGTCTTCCCAGTGTAATTAACACATCGTATCCGTGTGAGGTATGTTCGAGTATGACCAGGCTTTACCCTTCTGTTATTTGTGTTTATGTGTTTGTGCTAAGGTAATAAAGCTTTATTTGCCGTGTGATACTGACAGAGTACAACTGTGATGGTCATCATCAGTAAAATATGCATTTGGAATAAAGTTTAGACTAACAAAGATCTTTCTCTATACAAAACTATATCGTCCAGTCATTCATTGCTCTCTACAAATTATGTTCTAAAAGCAGTACTATTTGTAAAGTAACTCTGTATGGTCTGTTACATTTTCACGTCTTATCGCCTGAACCGATTTCAATGAAATTTGTCACACAAGTAATCATACTCATTACATACTCTTTTAGATTAACGTTCATACATAAAAATGTAACTTATGTCTTGACACATCATTGAAAACATCAATTGCAGTATCATTCTTGTCCCCAGACACTCGTGATCAAGTGAAATTGCTTCGAACCTTCGAACTATAGTCTTTTCAATTATAATACAGATTGGTGTAACTTTTAAACTACTTACTACAAGCCTCGAATAGTTATGATATTTTAATAAAACTTTTAGGTCTGCCCAATTGCGGCTCGTAATATGAACATAATTCACTAACGTTGCTCTTTCTAAGGAGAAAGTTGTGAGACAATGAAATTTTGTTCAATACGAATAAAATTAATTATTTTAGTTGCTGAATTTCGGTAGGTTTTCATGTAGGTACTCGTAAAGTAACATGACGTCTAGTTCATCCAGCGAATAATATTGTGTTTTAAAAGCTCGGTATTCACTATTCCGTTAAATTTAAAACTCTTTTCCGTTAAATCTTCTAAATCCCACAGCGTTCAACAGACCGGAAAATTTAAGAAATAACTACCGCTTTATACTTACTTGGGCTTCATAACTCAGCCCCTTTATGAGGTCTGAATAACAAATTACCTTCTACAATATCATCCAATATGTCTGATATTAGCTAAGTTTCTCGCGCACGAGTCACGGTATGTGACACATCTGTCACACCAGACGCTTATTTAATCTTCACTTGATTTATGGAATATTAAGAACTTACGGTCGTAATTGATATTATTATGTTAAAAGCTTTATTACCAAGGACCCCTTGGTCTGAGTTAATTAAAAACATAACGTTAGCGAATGCTTTCACCCACAGCCATATATAAAATGCCATAAAATATCCGTAGACATTTTAAAAGGCTCTATACTTTCCACAAAAAGCAGTTTTTTTTCTTTTCTGTGACGTATAAAAATTTAACACAGTACCCCTACAGACGGATGCTACTGTACGCTACTATACGAGCTGTATTTTGTTCATGTGGATAACGCAATGCAAGAATGTTAAATAAGCAGATTCTTTTTCTCTTAGAACTTTAAAAATGAAGAGGACAAAAATGTTCCATTAAATGGTTCAGCAGAAATTGAAAAATAACAGGAATTATATGGCGCTATAAGTGTATTCCGAGGGGATTTCCACTAGTCCAGGTGCACAAAGGTGACCATTGTGGACGGACGCTGCCTAACCGGAACCAATCCTCGCACGAGTAAGCGATCATCGTGCTCTTTTATATGAGAATGAATATGAATATAATTCAGTCGAATTTGTAAATCAAAATTCAATCAAACGCCTAGCCACGTTAGGACGCGGGGTACACTGAATAAAAGAATTTCTTACAGCAAATTAAAGCGATTTCATTAAGACTTACTGAACTTTATACAGTAAGAAGAAATGTTTGTAAAACAGAAAAAGACAGAACAGTAACTTTTAACGACTGAACATACTATTTACTGAAAACAACAAAAAAAAAAGGAAAACCACCCTTACTGATTACAGTAAAGGTGGCTTTCCTTTTTTTTTAATTTACTTACATTAGTAAGTAAATTTCAATGGTTTGAACGAAATCATCAAATTAATAAAACAGTTAATTTTGTCACCTTTTAGCTATTTAAAACGTTAACGACGGTAGCATTTTGCCTTCATCTTTACCTGTTTTCGGATCAGTAAAAAATACTGTTTTGAACGTTAGGCTAATATGGATATGCTTTAAGCAGTTCAGATCAATGTTTTTTTCATTTGTATTTACTGCTCATTTCTTTCAGTGTAAGAATATGACGAAGGTAATCGCATAATCAATCAAGTTGCGTTTGTACGTCATAATTCAAACTAACGATTGCGTCGATCGGAATCTCTCAGGTGACAGTCGCATTTGGTTAGGATACTGGAGACGTTAAATCACGCAAACGATTCGATTGATGTTCGTTTGAAACTCTTGACGGATTAAGAGAATAGAGAATAATTTATGGAGGCATTAAGTTAGGAAGCAGCAGCATAACCTGTCAATGTAAAGGATGTTAGGTGTAGTGAATTACTGTTACTGAATGTTACTGTTATCATCATCATCTGCCTAGCCTTTTCCCAACTATGTTACTGTTACAAAGCATAATTATTAAACGGATATTTAAGCTTCTGGATTATGCAAGTCGTGATAAATGCCATACAGGAGATATAATTTCGAAATGAAAGTCGTAAAATATATTGTGCATTGCGATACAAGCCTTTGCTCAAAATTATGTATGTTATGTAATAATATATAAAATAATATATATGCTCAGAAAATAAGTCTCTATTTACATGTATGCAAAGGTATTGAAGTGTAAACATCTGAATGAAAAGAAATAAAGAAAAATAGGTTTATTTGTCATAGTAACACGTGCATACAAAAATATAATTAAATCTATTAAGATAAGATACGATAAGATAAGATATTAGATGAAGGGCTGATTTTTCTAACGCCAGATAATTTTATTCGAGGAATAATTTTGAATTTTTGACAGTTCTTCCATACAAAAACTGTCAGACATCAATCTTATTCCACGAATAAAAATTATCTGTCTATTGAAAAATCAGCCCTTAGATAAGGAAAAATAAAAACAAAATATATTTTTAATCACGAGCACAAATCAGAAATAGTCGACGGCTGCACGTCATGACTGTGACAAGAAGGCTTCCACACAAACATGATTTTACATCTCGTACAAAACCCTCTAGAGATGCCATCAGCTGGAAGTAGAATGGATCACTTTACATCTCAAGGGATGCGAACAGAGAGAACAGTTGTTCGGATTAACCGTAATGTTAATACAACAGAGCATATAATAAATATTGTATCTACAAACAAAATGTAAAAAACTGGATTTTTTTCATTTACGTATTTAATGATTGATGCTGTGCTTGGGATCGCTATGCAACATAAATGGAAAGAAACACAATTCGTTAAATCCAAAATTCCAAAAACGGCGGCCGCAATAATTATTTTATAGGCAATATCAGTAAATAACTTCAGTGTAATGGTGTCCCCTTATCGAACACCTCTTTCCATTGAAACCACCTCTTTCCACTGGCCCATTGGCCCATTAAAGAATGAAGCTGCGCCTGCATTTTCTGTTGTGGCTTTAGCTGAATTTTATATACTTTGAGCAAATAAGAACTATAGATGGGGAACTATTTCTTTCACATCGATTTATATACATTTAAAATAAAAAACATGAATGTTTTGTGATTACTGATGTAGGAACTCTGAACTCTGAAAATACTTTTTCCTTTTTCTTTTATTCAGAGAGTAGTTAGTGAAGTAGCTACTTTCCTCTACTGTTTTTCTTGGTAAATAGAATAGAATACTCTTTATTATGTACACCATATTAATTACAGACATAAGGTATAGAAACTGTACAAAGGGTGACACAATGGGCGGTCTTATCGCTAAAAGCGATCTTTTAAAGACAACCTTTGGATGGATTAAAAAGGGGAAGGACAGACAAATACTGCAGGTAGTCTGTGGTGTACCATTTACATAATACAATAAATACATACGTAAAGTATATTATACTAATCTAAATAAATATATACATATAACAATAAACATGAAACAGGAGCAAAGAAAAATATAATGTTGATGTTGAAGGAGAGAGGAAGTGCTTTTTTATCATAATTTTAAAAGCGGACAAAGATTGAGCACGCCTTACCGACACGGGCAAGTCATTCCATAACCGTACTGCTTGAACAGTAAAAGATTTGTCATAGAAACTGGTGGAATGCATCGGCATCTCTAGTCTCAGGTTTTCCGATGACCTCAGATATCTATTATGTGTGTCATGAAGGAACTTGAAACGTTCTTTAAGATAAGTGGGGGTTTTAGGATTAAACAAAATACTGTAGAGCTGAAACAGGATATGAGAATTCCGGCGAAGACGTATGGGAAGCCACTTGAGCTTTGTACGAAATTCTGAAATGTGATCATATTTGCGCAGGCCAAATATAAATCTTATACAAAAGTTTTGAAGTCTCTCAAGTTTATCTAGTTGTGCCTCAGTAAGATCTGGATAACTGACATCAGCGTAGTCAAGGATGGGAAGTAAAAGGGATTGTGCAAGCGCAGTTTTAGTGGCAGTTGGAAGAAAGTTCCGCAATCGTCTCAGTGACTTACCAGATGCAAAAATTTTGCGACTTACCTCCTGTAGCTGAGGACCCCAAGAAAGATGTTTGTCGATCCAAACCCCAAGGTTCTTAACCTTTTCGCTGAAAGGAATTGCAGTTCCGTTAAATTGAACCTGGGGAAGTTGCGACCAGTTTATATTGGAGATCCTCCTTGAGCTGCCAACAACAATGACTTGAGTCTTCGATGGGTTAACCTGCAACCCATGCGCCTCACTCCACTCACAGATCTCTCTCACTCTAAACTCATCACCTTCTGTTGCTGAGTCTTTGCTTAAGGAAAATGTTAATGGTTGCGATTCGGAATTTCATTTTGAATATATTACCTGTAGAGATATAATTAAAACCTTTCACACTTTAAATGTAAAAAAGACTGTAGATCTGTGGGGTAATTCTGTAGAAGTATCTAAGTCTATTATTGACATTGTAGCACCTTCTTTAGCTCTTATCTTTAATAGTTGTATTGACAATGGGGAGTTTCCTGACCTTATGAAATATAGTAAAATAATACCTTTGTTTAAATCAGGTAGTACATCAGACCCAACAAATTATAGACCTATTTCTGTACTACCTACCTTTAGTAAAATTTTTGAGAAATTAATTTTAGACCAAATGCAAAGATTTTTTAATAAACATAAATTATTACACAGCAAACAGTTCGGTTTTACACGGGGTCGTTCAACTACTGATGCCGGTGTTGAACTTTTAGGACATATTTATAATGCATGGGAAGATAAATGCGATGCCTTGGGCATCTTTTGTGATTTGTCCAAGGCATTCGATTGCGTTCTTCACGAAACGTTAATCAGGAAACTCCGCCACTACGGAATCCGGAACACTGCTCTGGATCTTCTTACTTCATACTTGAGTAAAAGGATTCAGAGCGTTGACGTTAATGGAAAAAGATCACCCGGATCTATAGTAACAATGGGAGTCCCACAGGGCTCAATTCTTGGTCCTTTCTTGTTTCTTATTTATATTAATGACTTGCCGTACCTCATAAAGGATAATCATGATATAGTGTTGTTTGCAGATGACACTTCTCTTTTGTTTAAACTTAAACGTCAGCAGTTGGTTACTGACGATGTAAATAGCGCGATCTCGAAAGTAGTCCATTGGTTCAATGTTAATAATTTGCTTCTAAACGAGAAAAAAACCAAATGCATTAAGTTTACGCTACCTCACGTTAGGCATGTGAAAACTAATGTGTTGATAAAGGGCGAGGAATTGAATCCTGAAGACAACACAGTATTCTTGGGCATAACTTTGGATGCTAAGCTTCAGTGGGGTCCACATATAGATAAATTGTCAAAAAGGCTAAGTTCCGCAGCATATGCTGTTAGAAAAATTCGTAATTTAACTGATATAGAGACTGCCCGTTTAGTGTACTTTAGCTATTTTCATAGTGTAATGTCGTACGGTATTCTATTGTGGGGAAATGCCGCCGATATTCAGACTATCTTTGTTTTACAGAAGCGAGCTGTTCGATCAATTTATAAATTAAGTCCGAGACACTCTCTCAGAGACAAATTTAAAGAGATTAATGTAATGACTGTGCCTTCTCAGTATATTTATGAAAATCTTTTATATGCCCATAAAAATATAAAATTGTTTGAAAAATACAGTGATATCCATAATATAAATACTAGAAACAAACACAAATTTGTTGTACCTACAACAAGGCTCAAAAAAATAGGTGGCTCGTTCAGATGCCAATGTATACGCTTTTATAATAAGGTACCAAGCCACGTTCAAGATCTAAGCCTCAATAAATTCAAATCATTCATTAAACGTAAGTTGTGCCAGAAAGCCTTTTATACAGTTAAAGATTATATTGAGGACAAAAAGGCTTGGGATTGAGCTGCTTCACATTTCTGCATTTGGAACGTCCTTTTTTTTATATACACTTTGACATTAATGATTTTTTTATAAACAATGACATTTGCTTACTTTGTAAAGTATTACATTATTTTATTTATTGTGATTTGTGAATGTGAAGACGATGTGGGTCATTTTGTTACTTTTATATATATTTTTTATTATTCTTTCTGTTCTGTTTTTTTTTTTTCTCTTGGTCTGGCAGTTTGAGTAATTTATGTGGCCTACCCAAATGTCCTTTCTTTGGTATTGTTCGTCGAATCGTTGAGCTCCTTAAGTCTTGAGTTGAGCTGCACGATTTCTGACAAATGCGTGCACTGACTGGACAGGTCCTCTCAATCTGTGTGGTTCTTTCTTCAAAAGACCGTCTCAGACATCGATCTACATGGTCTTCATATAACCTGACCAAGATTATGTCTGGACTTTAAAAGAGACTGTGACCTCTGAGTTTGTTTCGGCCTTTCTTCTCAGAGTAGTCAGATAGGAAACGCCGACCTCATCTAGTTTTAAAAAACCATGATTGACGTGTAAAAGTGTTTGTACAAACCTACTTACAAAAATAAAATCATTTATCATTTATCAAATCATTTATCATTTATAGATTGAAACCAAATCCTTGTTGATGATATGAACGACATCAGCCAAATTCGAGTGGTCAGCTTGCTTATAAATTTGCAAATCGTCTGCATAAAGGTGGTAGGAAGAAAGAAGTTTTTTGGTAATGGAGTTTATAAATATTGTGAAAAGTAAAGGAGATAAAACGCCACCCTGAGGTACACCGGCAGAAGTATAACACCACGAAGAGCAAGACTCTTCTATGCTTATACGTAAATATCTGATGTTTCATAAACTTCTGTTTCCGACGACGTTCGAGTATAATTATAGCTCTTCGTTTCTTTATAACAGCAATAATTTACTTGAATAAACTTATGTTAAGTTACTAGTTATTGGTTCTTGGTGATAAATGAAGTGGTTAGTTATTTCTTCGGAAAAAAATATCAAAAATATTTTTGGTTTTCTTTTCCTTGTTAGAGATAAGTTAAATAATTTACCTTAATGTCGCGAAAAATGAAGTAGATAAATAATGTTACCTTATAGGTAGGTAAGTGATAAACCAATGCAACAATAAAAATCCGACGATGTTGCCACTAATCCAATACAGTTGTAATGTGCGGTTTCAATAATACAGCACGAAAGTTAATTTATTCCCCTACACGACGCTATTTACATTATGTACCTTTGGTGGCCCGTGTTAATACCATATGAATGTTATCGTATCCCAGGAATTAAAGATTTCATTATAATGGTGATTACCATTATAATGAAATCTTTAATTCCTGGGATATTAGGTTTGTGGCTAAGTAGTAATAGCCGCACGGTTCGATCGGTTAGGTTAAGCTACGCTTGCCGCGGTTGGTCCGTGGATGGGTGACCATCTTAACTTGCTTTCCGAGGCAAAGACCCCTCCGTGCCTCGGAGCAAGTTAAGCCATTGGTGGATCTTTGACGGTCGTTACGGGTGGTCAGAAGCCCGAAACTCTAATAACCAGTCACTGGGTTTTGAAGGTCAGAAAGACCGTCGCTCAATATAAAATACTGGTATTCAGCTACATCTGGTTAGACTGGAAGCTAACCCCAACATAGTAGGGAAAACTCTAGGCAGATGATGGTAACTAATTAGGATAAAACCATCAAGTATTTATGTCTTATTGCGGGTACCTACCTACAGTATAATGCTCTTGACAGCCTACATTATAAATTCAATTCAAACTAAACAAATTAGCCAGTCACATACACATGAGGTAACACAAACTGCGGGATGACGTTATATTTAAGTGGCGCACCCTCCACATTTACCTATTCACTCACATTTCTACAGAAGATGATATGAACAAGGACACGTGAAAGCGAAAAGGCAACGTGTGAGAGCTTTGCAGATCGTCGTGATGTTACATTTCCCTCTGCAAGGAAAATAACGATTGGAGTTCACTTTGAAGTCTTGTAACATTGACTTACAAAGGTACTATGTTCATTTTCGAAGCATTGAAGCTTATAATTATGAACTATGGGTGTCTGTATCGGAATATGTCAGTTAAAAAAAATATATATATGTATATTATCCTAACACGCGCTTTTGTAATTTCTAACGTTAAGATATTATTATCGTGGACGTCCTCGGCCATAGGCATCACAGGCAATTATAATATTATTAACTCAGGCTTCGTTAATCTATCGAGTTATAAAAGGAAGCAGGCGTCTATCGAGTTATAAAAGGAAGCGTCTACATATATTGAACATTTTTGAATTATTATTTACCTCGTCCTCATGCCAAAAAATCAAGAAGCGCGTAAATAACTTATTCCAGCGGAAAAATTCCCTAATATCGACTTGCCAGAATTGATTTTCGGGAGCACAGAATAAAATCTGAATTATTTTTAAGGAAATGAATGAACTTTTTACTCAATGATGTCTGATGAAATGTGTTTCGATTATATTCATCTAATATCATCAAACTTCGCTGAGTAAGAAGGTCCTTAAATTATTCTGTACTTTTCCATTTAAAAAACCCTCAACTGATATTATCTTGACCATACTTCTAACACAAAGGAAAGTTCTGTTTATTTCCCGACGTCGTCGACACAAAATTGATTCATCGGATTGAAAACTTTCACCAACAGAGAGTTGGCTTGTGCCTAGATCCAGACAAGAGATCCAATAGAATTTAACTAACTAATTAATTTAATATTAAAAATGCATTAAACAGTTGTGAACAGAAACCATGACTAACAATGTTCTTGAAAATTAATAAGTTTTAATGATAGCTTATAGAAAGAGAGAAGAAGAAGATAAGAGAAAAGGAGAGAAGAAGAAGAGTCTATATAGATATAATATCAAATCTCGCCACACACGATGTCAAACTCGATTTCAAGTACCTGTTTCCTTACAGATTATAGTCCTGTTCACCGCGTATGTTATATTTACTCGTTGGTTGTATGTATGGGTGCATACATAAAGACGCAGGTTCCCGGTAAAGACAAGCAGCGGTCATCGCGATCAGCGGGTATCGGTGCGGGTAAAATATTCCCGTATTAACTTTTGTGCTCACGCATAAATATACAGGATTCATTGTGACAGTTTCTTAACGTAGATCGACCTGCAGTGATATGTACCGGAAAACTTGCTGCTTTATGTAAGCACCCTTCCTTAGTCATGTGATCCGTAGCCTATTCCAAATAATGTACCATATCTGCAGACATCGTCCTCATGTTTATGATTATGTACGCGCGTGTTCGTGACGTGCGCGAGATGAGACGACATGAAGTAAAGCGGTGCTGGTGCAAACCTGACTTTATAAAATGCGGCCTGAACTGGTGCCTTTATGTCGTTTATGTGCATGGTTTTACCATGACAGATGCAGATAAAAAGAACTTACATTACCTGAACCTCAAAACATAATACATTATTATATTTTAGTATTCATGACCGAATGCTCTTTATTCATTATCATTCATTCTCCTAAATTTTTGCTCTCCCACCACCGTCACAGCTATTTCACACATTCCGCGTGCAACTTTTATGAAGACACCTTATGTATTGCCGGCACAACGACTTTCTGCTCTAAACTTTTATCTTCAAAGCTCGGGTACAATTCGGATTCAAGGCTGAGTCAGAGCAATGCCACTTCAAGAATTGTAATTCGTTGCTAAAGATAATGACCGAAATACGTAATAAGATTGTTTCTTCGAAAACAAAGGTTATAATAGGTGTAGATTTTTGCTTACAAAAGCTGATTTTTACTTTGATACTTGTGTATCAAAGTAATAACATGCTCAAAGCTGTATAATGAACAAACTCGAAAGTCTTATTATAAGTACCTAACTACCTACTTCCAGAATAAAGCTTCAATAAAAACAAAACTTCTTTAACTGCGGATGCTTCCACTAAAAATAGGTACGTTCTATCCTCAAAACAGATTTTCAGTTCCAGTCCTCGAAAGTCCTTGAACAGTCCGAGTTTATTTGAGACACGTCGCTGAGAAAAAATTTTAGCTACCTTCAAAATGGTTGAGCTAAATGGTGCTGATCTAATGAACGGGCGCCGTCAGTTGGGGCTGGTCATCACTTAGCTGCCTCGGCTTGTTTTTAATTATTTTATTTTTAGATTGTTGGCTTGTTAAGTACTATTTGTTGTACTCTGGACGCTTTTAACGCGTACGTCTTTTTAGGGTTCCGTTGCCAAATGGCAAAAAACGGAACCCTTATAGATTCGTCATGTCCGTCTGTCTGTCTGTCTGTCTGTCTGTCTGTCTGTCTGTCTGTCTGTCCGTCTGTCTGTCTGTCCGTCCGTATGTCACAGCCACTTTTCTCCGAAAGTATAAGGACTATACTGTTGAAACTTGGTAAGTAGATGTATTCTGTGAACCGCATTAAGATTTTCACACAAAAATAGAAAAAAAACAATACATTTTGAGGTTCCCCATACTTAGAACTGAAACTAAAAAAATTTTTTTTCGTCAAACCCATACGTGTGAGGTGTCTATGGATAGGTCTTCAAAAATGATATTGGGGTTTCTTATATCATTTTTTTCTAAACTGAATAGTTTGCGCGAGAGACACTTCCAAAGTGGTAAAATGTGTGTCCCCCCCCCCCGTAACTTCTAAAATAAGAGAATGATAAAACTAAAAACGAGATCTAGTAAGTAGTTTTTTTTTAATACGTCATAAATCGTAAACCGCAATTTACCTTTTATTCAACCAACTAAAAAAATAAAAAAAACATTTAATTTCATAAACATAAACCTTATGCATGAACCTGGATGTTACGGAACCCTCGGTGAGCGAGTCCGACTCGCTCTTGCCCGGTTTTTTTTATTTTTTACATCGTTCTCACATGATATAATTATAAATTCAAAAGTTACAATGTAACTAATATTTTTGTAACTTATAATTTAAAAAGAGTGTCCATGGAGTTTCTCGCCCGTTCTTCTCCATAGGTACCTACGCTTTAGAATGGGCAACTAGCTTCATATTTTCTGACTGACCAACTTCTTGACAATTCAAAAGTGCCTGTTAATGGTTTAATTGAAATAAATGCTTTGAGTTTGAGTTTGAGAAATGTGTGCTTAAGTTTCAGCATCAAACTGCCAACGAATGCGTCTATACATGTCAGGGACTGTTTCTGAATGTTAAAACATGGAACCCTAATAACGAATTGGTCTGCCTCATAAACCTGTCCTTTGAGAAAATAGGTTTACTTTTGTTTCTATTTCCTAAAAAATTTGGCAACTTTCTTGGTGTTATCGCTCTCCTTCGGGCACCTTCTATCTTCTTCGGCTTTGACTTGATTTTTGTAGGATATTTTATGTAGAACACTGTTGATCCTGTTTACTTGCTTGGTTTATTTTATGCCTACGGGAAAAAATAATAAAGCGAAGCTGTGCCAGTTTTTCACGACGAAAGCAGTACCTTGCCTACATAACAAGCTTTTGATCATGCGACGGATACGATCGAAATTCATGTAACGCAACATCGTAACATGGCTTCGTATATTCTTTGAACTGAAATCGAATTCTCAATCTGTCATGCTAGTTGAAAATATTTCACGTTCACCGCAGCGCCGCAGTCAACGCAAAGCTGCAATATATCACGGACGTGTCTTAGAGACTGTGCACGATAAATATACGTAATATTACATTTCATAATAAGTATATTTTAGTATTTTTGGTAGAAAAGTCGAGTGATTTTTAACATCTTTAGCCGATTTAAGGTTTTTCAAAAAACATGGCTGTAACAAACTAGCGAGCTGGAAAAAAGAACGGCATTTTGTCATTTTGATACAATTTGGTAACTTCCGGAACCCTTATTATAACAACATAAAAGACGATCGCTCAAAAAAGGGAACCACTATAGTACAAACTGTCCAAGCTATAATAAAGCTATGAAGGTAAGGAGGAACTCTCACAAAACTGGTACAGAGTTGCGTTTTCAACCAATCTAATATTGCTCCACGAGTCTCTGTTATTAGTTAAAAGTTTTTATGTATGTGTTGTCTGTCGATACATAAATTATTAAATTAGTATGTTTGCGAAAATACAAAAAGCTGTTATATAGCTATATATATAAAATTCAAAGTCCTGACTGACTGATATATAAACGCACAACCGAAACCGCTGGTCTTAGAGACATGAAATTTGGAAGGTTTGTTCTTTGTGAAGTATCTACTAAGAAAGGGTTTTTCAAAATTCCACCCCTAAGAACGTGAATGAGGGAGAGTGAAATTTTACGCGGACGAAGTCGCGGGCAGAAGATAGCGTTATATATTATGGTTTGCTGGGGTATCTAGTTAATGAAACTTACTTAACATTGAGGCTTACTTAAAGTTTATATTATAGTAAGACGAACCAAAATCTTCTTAGAGTGATCAGTGTACAGGTGAATTTTTTTACCGGTTCCAAATTTCTACAGGCTGTGCAACTTTCACTATGGGACCAACTCTGAAATCACTAATAAAAAATCTGCTGTTTCATACATTTTGGTAAAGTAGGCATTGAACTTTTGTATGAAACAGCTGATTTTTTTTCATGCTTTTGAGTTGGTCCCATCGTGAAAATTGTTCATATTCATGGGTAGAACACCCTGTAAAAATTTGGAACCGGTAAAAATGACTAGGGTCAATGAATTGTGTTAAAGAACTTCAAAATTACAAATGAGGCGGACATTTTTAACAAGATGTGGACAGTAACGCAAGTGATATATTAATAAATGACTTCATTTTAGTCTCTGTCCTATATTTTAGTACTTAACTATTCAGAAAACGTAACTAGCATATTAATTTGTTTATCTTGTTCTAGGCTCGTGATGCAGCGCCTGCTCAGCATCACTCTCCTCAGCATCGCCGCAGAGCAAGCGCACGCGCAGCAGCGCAACAGGGAGCACCAGGGACCCCAAACCTGCGGCGGACACTTGAAGGCTCCCGTGGGCACGATAACGACACCAAACTTCCCCAACCCTTTCCCCGTCCCGATAAAGTGTAAATGGATAATAGAACATGACATAGTGAATGGGACTATATCGGTATACTTTACTCAGCAATACACTACCAGTGGGTTGACGTTCACTGAGTACATGTACTATGACGAGTCTTACAAGTTGGGCGAGAGGAGAGCGCTCACCGTCACCGACGAGAATATCACCAGGATCAAGTGGCTGCAGGTATGATTAATTTTAACAAAATATATGTATCATATTTAGACGTCATCAACGCCAAGCGTCGAGTTAATATGACCGCGTTGTAGGTCATTATTTCAGCCGAAAGACCTCCACTGCTGGACACAGGCCTCCCCCAAGCACCTCCACTTCGACCGGTTTTATGCTTCTCGCATACAACGAGTTCCTGCGGCCTTCACAAGGTCGTCGGTCCACCTTGTGGGAGGTCTCCCAACGCTACGTCTTCCGGTACGCGGTTGCCACTCCAGAACATGTCGGCCCCATCAGCCTTCTGATCGTGACCAATGTGCCCTGTCTGTTAGGTACCTACTACTATTTCTATGAAATATTTCAACATTGATCGCCAAATATCTCAGAATGTCAAAGTACTAGCTTTTATAAGATACCAATGTATTTATAGTGGCTATAAATCCTTTAATGGATATTATATTAATGTCTTATTTGGTAATGCTAAAAGCCATGTAAACTACCGCAGACAGTTTTGCAGCCAGTGTTAGGGTGCTCACATAAAGGAGCGGGTCCCGACTCCCAGTACAGATCTCTGCAGGTTGATCTTCGGCAGGAAACGGTTACATGTTTTACCTGTTTCTATATGTGTGAGCGCATAATGTGGGACCATTTCACCCGCACCGATCGGTACAGTAACTGACTTGTCTTTACCGGGATACCGCTTCTATAAGTCAAAATCAAAGCATTTATTTCAATTAAACCATTAACGGGCACTTTTGAATTGTCAAGAAGTCGGTCAGTCAGAAAATATGAAGCTAGTTGCCCATTCCAAAGCGTAGGTACCTATGGAGAAGAACGGGCAAGAAACTCCATGGACACTCTTATCAAATTATGTTTTGCAAAAATATTAGTACATCATTACTTTTGAATTTAAAATTATATAATGTGAGAACGATGTAAAAAATAAAAAAGAGAAAATGTAACGTTTCTCTTTAGGCCAGTGTCGAGCAACACGGTATGTAAAGTTATCGATCAGCTGAGCAGTGATAAGGCGCCGGGTATTGATTGCATTCGAGTCATAGACTTAAAAATAATCAAGAATCAAATCTCACCGGTCTTGTCGCACTTTGTCAACCTGTGTTTATCAAAAGGGGTATACCCTAACCGACTTAAAAAAGCTTTAATTAGGCCCATCTTTAAACAGGGAGCGCACTCAGATTACGCTAACTATAGGCCCATAGCTGTTCTATCTGCTATTAATAAAATTGTGGAGAAAATAGTAGTCGGTCAGGTTAGCGAATTCTTAGAGCAGAATCATATATTAGCAGATGCACAACATGGTTTTAGGGCCGGTCGTAGCACAACATCAGCTCTCACACAGTTTTCGGAAGACATGAATAGTAGTTTGGACCAGGGTCACCAGGTCCTGGCGCTGTTCATTGATTATAAAAAGGCGTTTGACACCTTGGACCACGAGGTGTTGTTGCAGGACATGGATGAGTGTGGGATCAGGGGGCCCACGAACAGGTGGTTCCGGGACTATTTGAGTGGCAGAACCTTACAGACCTGCATTGCTGGGGTGGTTGGTAAAGAAGCTACGGTAAACCTTGGCGTTCCAACTGGTTCCGTTTATGGGCCGGTTGGCTATGTCATGCATGTCAATAGCGTCAGTAATGTAGTTGGGAAGTGTCGTGTTTATATGTATGCAGACGACATGTGCCTTATGTACTCCTCTAAAAATATACAGGAGGTCAGAGCTGTGCTGCAGTCCGACTTTGACAATATCACCCGGTGGGCGCACGATAATGGTATCATACTAAATCTAAGTAAGACAAAAGTGATGCATGTGCACTCGCCGCACAACCTGGTAGCAAAAAAAGTCAATAGTAAAGATATAAGTATCGTGGGCCACACGTACGATTGCATGCACGTGAGAAATGTCAACTGTGTCTGTCAACAGCTGGAGTATGTTAGTAAGTTTAGATATCTAGGTCTGTGGGTAGACCGAAACATGAACTGGAAGACACAGGTTGACACAGTGTGTACAAAGCTTAGGTCAGTGTTAAGTAAGTTCTATATCCTGAAGGCACCGTTGAGTAGAAAAACGCTGCGTGTGATTTATTTCGCTCTTGCCGAGTCTCTCCTGAGCTATGGGTTAAATACTTATGGCCGTACATTTAAAACCTACCTAAACAGTATAAAATCATTGCAAATTCGATTTATGAAATACCTTGTCAACCCAAAACTAAAGCTTGAGTGTAAAGAAAATTATGAGAAACTTTTTGTTGTATGTAAGGTGCTTCCTGTGCATGAGAAGGTGAAGTACTTGGTGGTTCTAGAGCAGTTCTATGATGATCAATATAAAGTATATGTGCAAAACACTTACAATACTAGAAGCGTTAGACAATGTAAATTCGTTCGAGCACCAGTAAAAAATTACTATGGCAAAAGAACCAATAAGTATTTGACCCCTACATTGTTCAATAATATCGACTGGCTGAGAAAAGATAATAGTGGAATTAGTAAGCGAACACTAAAGATGAGATTAAAAACTGAACTGCTTAATGAATTTGTCGCAACATGCGACAATAAATAGTTGCGCTGCTGTTATTATAAGCTTCTCACCGTCCTATTAATGTACCTGTATCTTACTTAGATGTATAAGCAATTTTATTGTTGATACCAAATACTTAAGACCGTGTGTAAGACAAGCGCTAATCCTGCCGACAAACTGTCACGCAGTTTGGCAGGTTTATGTAATGTGTACAAGTGTTTGGTCCAAAATAAATCATTTATTTATTTATTATTTATTACGTAAAACCCGAATGTGAACGTGAAAATGGGTCATTTGATTTAATACAAAAAATGACCGTCGATCTTATTGTACCGTGTCGCTGAAGAACCGTCAAATGGATTAGCATTCAATTAGCCAGCTAAATGAAACAAACTGAATTGAGGTAGCGTGTGAAGTGAAAGCACTTACTCCTATTTATTTATTTATTTATTTTATAATTTATGTACACACAGTAAAATACATAGAGATATGACATAATTATAATTTGAGTACAAAGGTACTGCTTATTTCTTAAGAAATTTCTTCAGCAGACCTGCGAAAGGAGAAGTAAAAAAAGAAATGTAGACAATAGTGTGGTATCCTATGGTACTGATCAACACTTCCGATTTCAGGGAAAAAGCTTCAGGTTAAATTGCGATGGTTCCAATGTTCACATACGAGTTACTACACAAATGACGTCATCACGTAGGGTAGGCAGGTCACGACTGGCCACTCAAAACTTTCGCTGCGCAACTCTATAAAACAAGAAAAGTTTCAATTGGTGTTATTAGCCGTATTTGTGAAGAACTAAATAAACATAACAAACTAATTTGCTCTTTATAAGTATCCATTCAATGGCTTGAGCAAGTTTTTATAGAATGTTTATCTCCCGTATCGTCTGGTAGCAGCAAAACAATAGTTAATCCGTTACAGTTACATATGTATGCGATGCATTCGCCCCAGCTTATAGCTACTGACCAAAATCCTGAAATAATTTTAAAAGATTTATTTTTGTACTAAAACATCAGTAACTACACAGGTGTGTAATTGCTGTTACATTCACACCCAAATCCTATTTTGTAGTTATTGAACTCTAATACCAAGGATTTAAAAAGCCCTAAAAATAAAAGCAGATGGCAGAATTAAAGCCTCTTTGCCTTACCCAGACCAAGAGTGTTTGGAAAAAACCAATACGGCCTTATTATAAAACAAGGTTTATCTTTAGACCCTGGTTTAAACCATCGAGCCATTTTTAAATTTTGAACTTTATTCCGACAACTGTAAAGTTCTTAATGCAAAATTGACAACTTAGACTCGGGTTTAACGTCAGTTTTTGTAATAAGAACTTTAGCTTCGTCGGATTATAGTTCGAAATTTTAAAATAGCTGGATGGTTTAAACCTCGGTCTAAAGATAAATCTTGTTTTGTAATAAGGCCGATAGAGTCCAGTACAACACCGACCTGGGATGCAATTTTCCAGGTTTAGCTGCTTTTTGTTAGTTCACGACTTTGAACATCGGCTTTTGTTTGCTTCCACTTGATCTTACCGCTGTTGTTGTACCAGCTCAATATTGGGTTTTGCAGGATTCTAGGGTACTTTCCGTAATGCGAAAATAATACGGTCGGAATGTCGTGTTTCAGCCGTAATAAATATGCACAACAATTGGAGTCCTACAATATACGCTCATATTAAACATTTTATTACGTTATTCTTCATATTAGAGTCATAAAATAAAAATTATATTCTGCGAAATAACACACAAAATATAGCAAAATTCCCAGGAAAAATAGAAATATAAACATGGCAATTTTTGACTTGTTGAATGTTGTTATGTCAAATGTTGATAGTAAAACGCCTATATGTGCTATTTATACAGATATGTCGAAAGCTTTCGATTTTGTCGACCATAACATACTACTTCAAAAACTAAACGCCTATAGCATTCGAGGTAATATCCTAAACCTAATAAAAACATATTTATCCGGTCGCAAACAAATAACAGAAATTTACAAAATATGTGTCAAGTCGAAATTAGAAAAAAAATACGTGTCTTCCAGTAGAGAAATTAAATTTGGTGTACCACAGGGAACCGTCCTTGGGCCTTTGTTATTTATAATTTACATAAACGATCTCCCACGCCAAATCCACCATCCCATGGTGCTTTTTGCTGACGACAGTACAGCACTCTTAAAATGTGACAATAATGAAAATTACGAAAACGATATAAACGACACCATTAAAGTTATAATAAATTGGCTAAATAGTAACAACTTACAAATTAACATACTTAAAACAAAAATAATGCATTTTTATCAAAGACTACGTATTAATGACTTGAACATCAACTATAATAGCCAAGATGTAGACAGAGTAGAGGTCACAAAATTTTTAGGAATTTTAATTGACAGTCAGCTGACATGGAAGCCACAGGCTGAAGCAATCTGCAAAAAACTCAGCGCATCTGCATATGCACTTTATAACCTTAGGAAAAAAGTTAATATCAAAACAGTATTACTAGCATATCATGGTCTTGTCGTTTCCATTTTAAGGTTTGGAATTATATTCTGGGGCAATTGTACCGAAAGGGAGAGTATTTTTAAAGCCCAAAAACGCTGTCTGCGAGCAATATTTGGTTTGAAAGTTACTGACAGCTGTGTTCCAATTTTTAAAAACTATAATTTATTGACTTTTCCTTGCCTTTACATTTTAGAAATTGCTCTTTTTGTTAAATGTAATAGAAACCTATTTTTGTCTTTATCGGAAAGCAGATACCGAGATGCAACTTTACGATCTCAATACCGAAACTTGTTACGCACTGGGAGATATAGAACTGCTTTATTAAGGAAAAGTGTTTTTGGTATGGCACCCACTATCTTTAACCACATTCCTGATTCGATAAAAGAGGAACCAGTAACAAGTTTTAAAAATAAACTAACTGTACTTTTATTGAATAAGACGTTACTACTCCGTATCGGACTTTCTAGCTGATACTTTTTAGTTGTTTGTATGTGTAATAACTTATGATGAACTGCATCAATGTTTGCATGCCAAAATGGTAGAATGTACAAGGATTCTTCAACTTTTCTGTAACCACCTTATTGTAAATACCTACCTACATTCCGAGCAAATAAATGAATATTATTATTATTATTATATTATTATTATTATATTATCCCTCAACCTAATTCTCTGTACTTTCTCCGAAGCCCTTTGTTTTTGTCTTAAATGAAGACCCTTTTAACCCGACCTTTACACTATCTGTTACAAATGAAATTGACCCTGAAATACAACATTTTCCTCCAGATTGTTTTCGAACAAGATGATTTTTTATTAATTGGCTTTCCGTCTCCATTTCAGTTTTTCTATTGTAGCGTGGATGTGACAGAGGTCAAGCGGCTCCGACCTTCGTCGCGGTGGGGGCGGGAAACTTAAACTTACTCGGCCTTATTACGAAACAAAGTGTATCTTTAGACCCAGGTTTAAGCCATTGAGCCATTTTTAATTTTCGAACTATAATCCGACAAAGTTAAAGTTCTTCTTACAAAAACTGATGTTAAACCCGAGTCTAAGTTATTAATTTTGCATTAAGAGCGTTTACGCCGTACGGCATTTCATACAAACTTTCAAGCCCTTGTTTTACGAAATGAATGAACCGATTTTAATGAAACTTCATCCGCAATAGCAGGATATAAAGGTCTAAAAAGTTATTTAATAACATTTTCGAAATTTTTTATTAAAAAAAAAATACATTTTTTTAAATAAGATATTTAAACATAAATAGCCTTGTCTCATTTAAAAAAAAAAAATAGTGAGACATTTCGAAAATGTTCTTAAGTAAGTTTGTATGAAATGCCGTACAGCGTAAATGCTTTTAAAAACTTTACATTTATCGGAATAAAATTCAAAATACAATAACTGGCTCGAAGGTTTAGGCTAGCTCTAAAGTTAGAGCTCGTTTTGTAATAAGACGGACTAACTCTAACTTACTTTGTTCAATCGTTCCATAAATGGATTTTATAAGAACACTCGTCGACAATTTTACTAGAATATTCTATGGTGCGCTGAATTTTTTTCAATCGTAATAAAAATGATATTCCAAATATCATTATTATTTCGATTGAAAAAAATGTTTAGTGGAAATTCGATGAAAATATCTTTGTAGTGAAAAAAAACTAAAAACTGAATACCTACAGCAGCATGAACCTAATCTCAGTAGTCACAGAAAAATAAGTAAGAAAGAAAGAAAATACATTTATTTAGCACAGACTAAAAGACACACAATACACCAGATAAATACATCAGATAAAAACAAAACGTCAAATTGCGTTCGTAAAAACCTTTTCAAAGCCCGAAAACACAGATGTGTTTACCCATTAGAGTCGTTTAACATCCTATTAGAGTAAGCTGTTCTGCCAATCCAATTTGATTGAGAGTATATCCACGATAAGGTATCGTAACACGTTATTTATTCACGTAACCACACTACCACGAAACCATAACGTGAACGTTCAACTATTCCATACAAAAATAAGGTCTTTATTTAATCAATATAGGTTATAATGTTAAAATTAAACAAGTCGCAGTTTGTTTCTATAAATATTTTTATGCTGCTGTCGGTCGGTGGAACTGACAATTGAATGCTCAATGAAACGTGTGGCAGGTTCACAGCTACGCTTCAGCTGCACTGTGTACGCTAGCTAGTAACAATAAAATGAAAATTAATATCAGCTACTAAATTAATTTTAGTTCAATAACTTTTGCGATAATTGAAGTGCTTGTGTGATTCAGATTTTATTACATAAATCAAAGAGGTATGTAGGTTAGTACCTACTTCACAAAATAATTTTCATGCATGTGACGCTCAATAGCCCTTCAACCGCACACATTATTAGCTCGGTTCATTAAAATGTACATACATTATCAGTGCCTAGCCTTTTTGCAACTATGTTGGGGTCGGCTTCCAGTCTAACCGGATGCAGCTGAATATCAATAGTTTACATGGAACGACTACTTATCTGACCTCCACAACCCAGTTACTGTGTTACGTTACCCCTTGGTAAGACTGGTTGTCAGACTTTTGGGCTACTGACGACCCGTAATGTAATAATGTAATGTACATGCATATACGTTCATCAATTTTAATGACCTACTAATAATAATTAAAATTCAATATAATTGAGTAGTTTGTATGAACGTAGTTTCCATGTTCATATGAACAATGCACAACAGCAAAAAGACAGACAGTAAATCAAAATATAGTCAAAAATACTAGTATCTAGGTATCAACCTGAACGATAGAAATAATAGTAGGTAGTTATCAACCTGAACGTTAGTAATTTTTCATCCAACAGACTAATTTAAGCCCCATTTGCTTTAAAACCCCCAAAGGGTTCTGCTCATTAAGTTATCATTTTCTGTTATCTGGAAAACAATTTAAATGACGTCATCGCGCACAAAGTCTTCGCTGGTAGGTACTTATATAACGAAACAGCTGGACTTTCTCATCACTCCTGTGTGGACGACGCCTAGGTAATGCTAATAAAATTACCATTATTGAATAAAGGTCAGGTAGCAATCTTTAAATTGAGTTACGTAGATTATTTCCACTCACCTAATATAAACTCCACAAAATTATTATCCCTTTCTCACCTACTGATTAGAAGGGGATTTGGATGATAATAATTTTGTTGAGAAAAGGATTTTTTAGAGAGAGAATGGAAGGGATGATGTCGCTTTTATACCCATACCTACATACTCATGTATAAAGCGACCTGTCTTTTATTATTTCAGTGTTAAACATACAAAACGTGTGCCTAATGTAGGAATGATTATTCGCAATTCACGGACCTCTGTGATAATAATACGGAGATCCCTTGAAATTAAATGTCCATTCTTGTTGATGTAGCATTCTCGGTATTTGTTAAGGGAAAACTCAGCGCCGTGAGAAGCATAATGAAGGGTGTATGAGTTTATTTCTTCATACTTTCACGTATACAGTGTGAAAATTACGATCATATTAATTAAATAAATAAAGACTAAAACCAAACCAGTTAAGTATAAAGAAACAAAAATTCTCATTCATAATTCTTATTTTCGGCCACCAGCGGTTTCCTCCAACTAATAAGATAAAGAAGTTAAACAATTATGCAATCATGCTATCTACACATGGTGTCCCCAGCAAGAGAGGAAATTCAGAATCTTTATTGAACATTCTTCCAAACTCTTTTAATTAAATAAAATGTCGGCGCGGGGTACTCGGATGACCTCTGTTTGGATCGCAAACTCTTGCTGTCGATGTTACTCGACTATGAGCCTCTGTTATAATTGCTTTTTATTTAAGAGTTAACCATAAACATGATTGTGTGGTTAGCAGATTAACTTTATACATTTTGAATCCTTTTGTACGAAAAATATGTGTGGTAGAGTACTAAAATTTCGGGACCATTCTGTAGTACCTAAGTAGGCAAATACCTATATCAAATACAATATCTATAACTTGCCTCTCTGTAAGTGTGCTAAAAATACAAAGCTTTTCGCTTCTGACTTTGGAATCTGATTTATGTCGGAGGAATGGAGGTGTTTGTATTTTTTAAGAAATATCCTAACAAAATTCGAGATACATCATAATCGCAGTAACCACCCTCGATGACGCATTTCTTAATTAAGTTCTCCGACTATGATTTGAAACACTAGGGTCATGGGGCCCGAGTACCCACTTGGTTTGTCGAGTCATCGCCAAGCAGTTGGTTGACGCTTCACGTGACCAGAAGGCCGGCTTATTTTTGACCAAAGAATCAGTATCGCCATACAACATGGTAATGCTTCCAGCCGTTTGGGAACTTTTCCACGGACGAATTTTTTGATGCGCTATGATTCTTTACCCTTGTTTTGTTTTATATAGGCATATGTACATATTATTTTAAGTGTGTTAGCTTATATACCTCATCATCATCATCATTTCAGCCGAAAGACGTCCACTGCTGGACATAGGCCTCCCCCAATTTTGGGGGGGGTTTGCCATAATCGCCACGCTTGGCAGGCGGGTTGGCGATCGCAGTATGGTATGATGATGTAATGCATAGAGAACTATTATGCAAATATTATCTTGTTTGATAAAATATTATCTTTTTGAAAATAAAAATATAGAAGAGTTCTACGAGAAAATAATACAACTTGAAGTCCTATAAACATTATCGAGCCAAAGTGTATATAAGTTAGTAACTCGACAGAGAAGTACATTTAACACATTACATGTGGAACGTATGCTGACTGAAACTCATTCACAAATGTCGTTTGATATTTTATTCAGACCTTCATCATCTCAGACCAAATAAAAAACCAAGACAGAGGGCTGTCAACAGTAAAGTGAAGCCGGTTTCGTAAACATGTGTGCACATAGTGAGGTGTAGTTTGATTGTAAATGGTTGTAAATGTGTGCGTGTGAGCGTGTATGCACAGAGTGAAGGTGTAGTTTTTGCATGCTTCACTGTATTATTCGCAACGCTATGTCTTGACTTTTTATTTCGTCTGCGATAATCATATGTAAAACCTAGAACTTCTGGATATAATGTGAAAACTTGGGTGCTAAAGTACACTCTAAGGCGGATCGCTAATCCACTAAACTTTTCAATGAACCACTTGCTAACTCTTATGAAATTAGTTCTAAACAATACATATGTTTCCTCATTATGTATGTATGTATCTGTACCTTGACAGTATCAACACATATTGAATATCTTGGGTCAGTCTCTAATCTATTTGATCTAAAACAAAGGACGATAGACAAGGATGTGTAATTAGAAATAAAAACTTTTTTACAAAAAAACAACCGACTTCCAAAAACGCTATAAAGTGAAAAATAACTTTAATTTCGGAAGTCGGTGGCAAAAAACTAAAATACAAATCCAAAGACACCGACTTCCGAAATTAAAGTTATTTTTCACTTTTGTGGAAGACGAGTTTTTGGAAGACGATTGTTTTTATTTTCCACTTTTTAGCGGGTCAGTTTGTAATTTATCTAAGTTATAATAGCCTAATGTCAACTGCTTATCACCTTTTACAAAATGTTTTGCAGGGACGATTATTGTTGAGGAGTTCTCCTAGTAAGAGCCAGGAGAACTGGAGCTGATTGAGTAGTCACCATCAGCTCCACTTCACTATGCGCATTGTAATGAGCATAAATTGCATAGCAGCTATATTAAAGTAATCGAATTGCAACCCGTGAAATATTTGTCATTGAGTAGTTTCGATGGCCATTTGTGGTTTTCATCATCAGCTCCACTTTACCAAATCATAATTTCCGAGAGCAAATGCTCAAGTTACTTTAATAATAGACTTAGACAAGAAAAATTTTGCTAAGGGTCAAGTTTATGTTACGCTTAGTCGTGTAAAGACGCTAGATGGCATTGTATTATGCGACTTGGAACCTACCAAATTGCTAAATAGACCACTTGACGAAAAGGCATTGCGTGAAATGCAACGATTGAGGCTTTTATAAATCATCATCAGCCTATTGCAGTTCACTGCTGGACGTAGACCTCCCCAAGTTTGCGCCAACGTTCACGGTCCTCTGCTTCTCTCATCCAGCCACTACCGGCAACCTTTGTTAGGATAATTATACAGAAGAAAAACTCGCAAAAGTATTTCACTTTAAGAAGTATTTATTAGTTTTTAGACTAGATGCTGATAATCCTGACTGCAGCATCAGGCCAGACTTATGTCAACATTGCATTGAACTTAAAATTTAGTCCTGTTTAAAACACGACTACGGTGCTGTAATTTCAAGGTTTGTACTGTTTCTGATGCTCCTGGCTTCAGCATCAGGTCTCTATGTACTTCGTTGTTCCTCATTAACAGTACGTTTATCCACACATCGAGCCCTTTTCAATAAGCCTAAACACGATATATCTGCTGTTAGTTGTCGAGGAGTTAAGTACTCAGCAGACTATCCTGACTGCAGCATCAGGTCATAACTTGATGATCATAAGACCAAATGTGGCAAATGCCCTATCAAACATCAAAACAATTTACTAAAACAGTCCTTGCCTGTTCGAGTAACTTCTTACTGTTAAGGAGTTGTACCTTCCATCATCAGCCCAGCTACCTGAGATAAACGACAACCATACGCAAATACACAAGATACTTCATAAAATATGCGAAAAACAATAAGTGAGTCTGTAAAATTTGAGGGTTGCCCTCGATTTCTCTAAGATCCCATTAACAGATCCTAACTTGGTGACAATGGGACCACCTCAGAACTATCTACTTTCGAACAAAAAAAGAATTTTGAAAATCCGTCGACAATTGGCGGAGTATTCGATGAACAAACATACAAAAAAAAAAACATACAAACATCCGAACATAGTACCTCCTCCTTTTTGTGAAGTCGGTAAATGAGAGATGCATCGAAAAGCTCAGGCAAGCAATATTTATAACTAATTAAAAGGGATTTTTCTTATGTCCGAAATAGAATAAGTCTACAAGTACCATACTTATAAAATCCGCAATCGTAATACCTAATAATACTAATATCGCCAATATTTTTATATTTTTTCATCCTTCCAACGAAAACAAATTTCAATGTAGCATGGAAACAGCAGCAGTGCTCTGCTCATTTTATTACCGACTTCACAAAAAGGAGGAGGTACTATGTTCGGCTGTTTGTATATTTTTTTTTTTTTTTTTTGTATGTTTGTTCATCGAATACTCCCCAATTGTCGACGGATTTTCAAAATTCTTTTTTTGTTCAATAGTAGATAGTTCTGAGGAGGTCCCATTGTCACCAAGTTAGGATCTGATGATGGAATCTTAGAGAAATCGAGGGCAACCCTCAAATTTTATAGGCTCACTTATTGTTTTTCGCATATTTTATGATGTATCTTGTGTATTTGCGTATGGTTGTCACTATCTCAGGTAGCTGGGCTGATGATGGAAGGTACAACTCCTTAACCGTAAGAAGTTACTCGAACAGGCAAGGACTGTTTTAGTAAATGGTTTTGATGTTTGATAGGGCATTTGTCTTATTATCATCAAGTTATGACCTGATGCTGCAGTCAGAATAGTCTGCTGAGTACCTAACTCCTCGACAACTAACAGCAGATATATCGTGTTTAGGCTTATTGAAAAGGGCTCGATGTGTGGATAAACGTACTGTTAATGAGGAACACCGAAGTATATAGAAACCTGATGCTGAAGCCAGGAGCATCAGAAAAAGTACAAACCTTGAAATTACAGCACCGTAGTCGTGTTTGGGCTCATTTTAAACAGGATTAAATTTGAAGTTCAATGCAATGTTGACATAAGTCAGGCCTGATGCTGCAGCCAGGATTATCAGCATCTAGTCTAAAAACTAATAAATACTTCTTAAAGTGAAATACTTTTGCGAGTTTTTCTTCTGTGTAATTATCCTAACAAAGGTTGCCGGTGGTGGCTGGATGAGAGAAGCGGAGGACCGTGAACGTTGGCGCAAACTTGGGGAGGTCAATGCCTTTTCGTCTTGTGGTCTATTTAGCAATTTGGTAGGTTCCAAGTCGCATAATACAATGCCATCTAGCGTCTTTACACGACTAAGCGTAACATAAACTTGGCCCTTAGCAAAATTTTTCTTGCCTAAGTCTATTATTAAAGTAACTTGAGCATTTGCTCTCGGTAATTATGATTTGGTAAAGTGGAGCTGATGATGAAGACCACAAATGGCCATCGGAACTACTCAATGACAAATATTTCACGGGTTGCGATTCGATTACTTTAATATATCTGCTAAGCAATTAATACTCATTACAATGCGTATGGTGAAGTGGAGCTGATGGTGACTTCTCAATCAGCTCCAGTTCTCCTGGTTCTTACTAGGAGAACTCCTCAACAGTTAACGTCCCTGCATCGGGAAAAGCAATATTTTGTAAAAGGTGATAAGCAGTTGACATTAGGCTATTATAACTTAGATAAATTACAAACTGACCCGCTAAAAAGTGAAAAATAAAAACTTTTTTACAAAAAAACAACCGACTTCCAAAAACACTATAAAGTGAAAAATAACTTTAATTTCGGAAGTCGGTGGCAAAAACTAAAATACAAATCCAAAGACACCGACTTCCGAAATTAAAGTTATTTTTCACTTTATAGTGTTTTTGGAAGTCGGTTGTTTTTTTGTAAAAAAGTTTTTGTGAAATCTAAGTCATATCGCATTTGCATTTTGATATAAATTCATGTGTTACCTCACCTACGAAACCAATATAGGATTCCTCACACCGTCGCTCTTGGCTGAACTGTAATATCATACGAGTGTGCGTTGCGTTCTAACTCGTACCACTCTTATCTTGCATGTTGCGTAATGAAAAACTAAAGCTTTCCAATTTTTTTTTTCTATTGAAACGGTAGTATAATTCTCAAAAGGTAATTTTTATTTTTGCCTCGGAAAATACGAAATGTTTATTGTTTGATTTTCATTTTATTATTTAACATTTCCAAAGAATATCTATAGATGTTTTTAGAACTGGTAATATGGACATGGCTCTATCCTAGCTTTGTTTTGTAACCTACAGCAGAGAATGATTGTGTACATCGAGTGCTGAGTGTGTCTTTCTCTTAGTTTGTACCAAAAAGATGAATTTGAATATTTCTACTAAACTGAAGGTTTACTAAATACTCAAAGTTTTATGTTACTTTTCCCCATCCATGGATGTCACAGAAATGATGATGTCATGGATGTCATGAAACAGTCATGGGGGTCAGTTGAAACATAAACACCCACTGACCCCCATGACTGCCCCCATAACTGTTTCAACCGCCCCTGGTATGGGTACGGTTGAAGCAGTGGCACATTATTTTATTAAACTCTTCATATATAGGAAATATGGCAGTTGAGCCTCTTATTCTGAGATTTATTTGAAGACAAATGTCTATTCTCTCATTTTAAGTGTTTTTTTGTTTGTTATTTTTCAAAACGACTGTGCTACGGGCGTTCATAGCAAATTTGTTTCAACCGTACCGTCTCCCCTACTGTTATAATAATGAATAGCATGTAGAAATCATATTTTCGTCTAACGGAAAGGTTTAGACGAAGCTGATATAGTTAATAGGATTGTTATTGTTAAATGATTCTCAAGTTTGTTGATATAAATACTGTAAAGGCAAAAGTTTGTTACGGATTCACTCTAAATCCGCTTATCTGTGTTTACAATCTCCACAACTCTGATATTGGAAAGTCGAACAGGCAAGTAAGATTAGATATACTACATTTATAGCCTCTGACGAACATAGGTATTATTCGCTTCCAAACCTTAACTGTGAAAGTCCTGAATGCTTTATGCACATCGATTGGTCTAATGTGGAACATGTTTAAACCCAATACAACATTGATATAGACGTCCTGATTGAGCAGGAAATCAATCAGGACTTCTTTATAAATGGTGTATGGATTACTGACTAAGTTTATCTCTAAAAGGCTCTTCTGAGATCTTCGGAGGTTATTTATATTCGGTCACGAAGTTTTATCGGGGATATGCCGCCAAAACAAACATATTTATGGCTACTGATCTTGTACCCATACTCGGACATTATTACAGGATCCTACATATTTTTGATGATGGTATTCTGGAGGAAATTAACCTGTCCTGATCTTATTACAGCCCTTACACGGAACTGAATCACGATACAATTGCACCTTTGATCATCAAACTGGTAGTAATTTGATCAATTAGCTAGATGCAAGGATGTTATGTGGTACAAAAAATATTTAAGTGGGCATGTAAAATAGAGTAGAATGGAACGGTTCGATTATTGTTTGCAGTGCAACTTGTCTACATATAAAGCAAAATAGTAATAGAGAGCTGATAATGTCGGCAATTTCTCCGATGCAGGTTATTGGCATAGAAATGTCATTGTAATTGATTTGTGTGCAGTCGGATACGACGTGCTACGAGCCACCACGCCGCGCGCCGCCAACACGCGATGGTACCCTTTTCCTGTAACTTGAACACATCTGTCGCATGTCAACGCAGTGTCAGAACGCAGTGTTACAAAAAATACCATGGATAATATTGGTAGCAAAGCAAAACGGGGCTTATATAACCAATAGATATTATACCTCAAAATATACAAACCTTCATAGCAAGTACTGTCTCCCACAAAACATCGAATGCGAACTTACAAAATACAAAAATAAATAACTAACTAAAAAAGAACCTCCTTTTTTGAAGTCGGTTTACAAACAGAAGTTTCTCTATAAAAACGGCGATACACACAAAGTACAAATACGAGGGCTGAATAAGAATGTTCGTTTACCAGCTGCCGGCGAGGAATGGAAACAAATGGAGAATGTTGAGAGGCACTACATGGCTGACCATGTAGTGCCTCTCTTTTGTAAAATGTATGAAAATAAAAGTTATCTTTATTCTTCGTCAAAATCCTGAGTTTAGTACTTATCGGTACATCACATATGCGCGTGATTGACCAAGGGGAACATGCCGGGCGTCGGGGTACCGCACCCGTACGCGACGGCCGCTGCGCGCCCACCGCTCCACTCAGCTCACAGACGCGCTCCACTACGGGCGTTTCATTATTTTCTCTTATACATGTTGATTAATGTAAATTATGGTATTACACCTATTTTCCAATCCAATCTGGACGGAGACTAGCCTTCGGCGCGGGAGATATTATAGTACACAAGTGTGCGCGTAGACACAGGTGCACTCCCTCTTCCCTCACTCTCATAGTTCGATGGGACGGCAATCCGACACGACCGGAGAGAGATCAGGAGCAGGACCAACCAACGGCTTAACGTGTTTTCCGAGGCACGGGGATATCACACCGCCAACTTCCTAACTCCGGGCTGTTACTAAGAAATTCCTAGTAATTAATAAAGGCTCCCGCAGACAGGCGCCACGCGATGGTGTGACGCGATTCTGTTAGAACAATTTCCATGAAGTTTTCATAGAAATGGTAATACTAGAGTCGCGTCGCGACTGCCTCCGGGAGCCTTAACTACACCCGAGCTTTCTCGCATTTTTTCTAATTATGTATTTTCATTGTTTCAGGTACATGATGTCACATTATCCTACGCAACCTACACAATGACTGTTATAAATACTGTATAAAAAGAAAATTAGGTACTGTAAAAAAAACGCATCGCCTTCTGTATTGCTTAGCTTGTACAGTCACAGCAATAAATTGTTAAGCAAATGGATATCCCACGTCAATTTGTCGTGTTATAGCCATTTCATACAACTGTCAAAGAGAATGACAGTTGTGAATTGTATATAGGGACAGTTTAAGTTGGTAGTCAATTAATTTCCCTGACCTTACAACGTCACATGTGACGTTCTATAAATTGTAAACAACCGGTCGATTCTGTAAAAATCTCACCGTGAAAACTTAGGTGAAGTGAGTTTGTTTTTGCTAGGAATTGACACTATTGACAGCTCACTCCACGCTCACTTCACCTAAGTTTTCACGGTGAGATTTTTACAGAATAGCACCGCTGTTTCATTAGCCGTGCTCACGATAAGTATGTTGTCTATGTTCTGCGGTCTATGAGTGTATTCATAAAAGCTCAGACGTAATATAGCATCGTGATGTATAGCTTATTTTGATACTGATAAACAGCAAGAATCTTCGGTCCGAGAATAATCGTCTTCTTCGTTGTCCTTCTCATCGCTCTGGTTTTATAAAGTATTTTTTGTCCATGTAGTTTTCCTTTGAAATGCGCTCCCTCAGAATATCCGGATGGTAACCAATCGGTTCACATTTAGTTCACATTTAAAGTGAAAGCTCGAGAACCCATACACAAGAAGTTGGCGGATTCGTCTCAGAATTAAGTTGTTATAAGTTTTCTTGTTTATTTCTCATAACTTTTTTTATTTTTGTTTTATATTTGGTTGGTATGTATCACGAGTATGTATTTATATAATTATGTATTTGTTATTATATTTTAGTCAAAAAAATTTTTTAATTGTTTTCTGTTATTGCACCTACTGTGAATTATCTCTGCATCACCCTAAGGTAGACTGGTAGAAAATGCCTAAAATTTTTAATAAATAAAATAAACCATTGAGATGTATCATTTTATATCTGCCTAGTTTAATAAGTTAAAGCTCATAAACCTTTCGCGATAATTTGTCCATATGATGGTGGAAACCGCATCTAAATCCATTGCACAGTTTAGAAAAGCAAGGCGGTCACACAGTCAGAGACGAAAAACGACTTTAATTTATAATATGAACAGATTGATGTTGTAGCTGCAAGTCAAGTCATACATCCATCCGCTGCCGCTGCCAACCGTGTACTGGGGAGCCCTGCGCGCCGAGAGGGGATATTTATACGCGGCGCAGTTTAGCGCGGGCGAGGAAAGCGATCTACAACTGCGACCCGCGCGCCACCACACGTATTATTTAGCAACTACATTTTTGTACATTTTGTAAATACAACTTAGGAAATCCACTACTTGTGCCCATGCATTTTTCTATATGACCTGTACATATTTCTGTGTAAGCTAATCTTAGTCTTGAGTATACCTAAATTCGTAACTACATCTGGAGTATCATTTACACTACCTAAGCGCTACAGTGGTGACCCCGACGTGATAGTAATTTTGTGAAGACCTCCAGATCAAGTATTCACCATGCCTAACGAAGGAGAACCAGAAGTATCAGGTGTGTCGACGTCGCTGCGCATTCCACCCCTCTGGCGTGACAGAATACGCTTGTGGTTTGCGCAATTCGAAGCCATCATGTCTCCGCAGAAGAAGGGTGATCAAGCCATGTTCGAGCTCGTTATCGGACACCTTGAGAGGCAAGACTTGGATGAAATATCGGACATCATTCTCCATCCACCAGAAAACCAAAGATATGCCGCACTGAAGAGTCGGTTGCTCCAAGTGTATGAAGAATCTGAACAGCGTCAAGTACAAAGATTGTTGTCTGAGATGGAACTCGGCGACATGAAGCCTTCGCAGCTGCTACGTCGAATGAAGAACCTCGCCGCGGACAACATCTCCGACTCAGCGCTGCGAATCATGTGGACTAACCACTTGCCGCAATCCGTTCGAGCAGTCCTCGCTGTCAGCGATAATATCGCTAAGAAATCAGACATCCACGAGCTGGCAGTGATGGCTGACAAGATCTTCGAGCAGACGCAACCATACGGCACTGTCGCGGCAGTTAGCTCCACTCCCACCACCTCGCATGCATCAACGTCACTGGAAGAGAAGATCGACGCTCTCACACGAGAAATTGCTGAGTTGAAGGCAAAACAATCGCAACAACACAGCTTTAGACGCAGATCGTTTAACAGGCGACACTCACGATCGCGTTCGTCGAGCCGGACAAACCACGATCGCGCGCGAAACGACCAATCAGCGATCTGTTTTTACCATCGCAAGTTCGGCAAAGAGGCGAGAAGGTGCACGCGGCCGTGCAGCTACGAAGACAGCAGCGCCCGCTCGGAAAACTAACACCTGCGTTGGCCGAGGCGGGAACCGGCGCAAGCAACTCATCTTACCGCCTATTCATAACAGACAAAAACTCACGTTTATCTTTCCTGATTGATACAGGCGCCAACGTATCCGTGATACCGAAGAGAAAAGGCGGGAATGCAACACCAACCGATTTCTGTTTATATGCCGCGAACAACACAGTGATTCCAACGTATGGTGAGAAGACACTACAACTGGATCTCAACCTACGTAAACCTTACACGTGATAAATGATAAATGATAAATGATAAATGATTTATTTTCTGTAAGTAGGTTTTTACAAACACTTTTACACGTCATCATATTTTTTAAAACTAGATGTGGTCGGCGTTTCCTATCTGACTACTCTGAGAAGAAAGGCCGAAACAAACTCAGAGGTCACAGTCTCTTTTAAAGTCCAGACAAAATCTTGGTCAGATCGTGTGAAGACCATGTAGATTGATGTCTGAAATGGTCTTTTGAGGAAAGAACCACACAGATTGAGCGGACCTGTCCAATCAGTGCACGCATTTGTCAAAAATCGTGCAGCTCGACTCAGAAATGAGGAGCTCAACGATTCGACGAACAATACCAAAGAAAGGACATTTGGGTAGGCCGCGTAAATTACTCAAACTGCCAGATCATGATTAAAACTAAGAAGGAACACAGAAAAAAAAAAAATGACCCACATAGTCCTCACATTCACAATAATTAAATGAAAAGAAAAAAAAATACTTTACAAAGTAAATATTCATGTCATTGTCTAAATAAAATTCATCAATGTCAATGTGTATATAAAAATCCGGACATAATCTTTGAGGACCATGTAGATTAGTGTCTGAAAAGATCTTTTGAGGAAAGAACCACACAGATTGAGTGGACCTGTCCAGTCAGTGCACGCATTTGTCAGTAACCGTGCAGCTCAACTCAGAACTTCAGGAGCTCAACGATTCGACGAACAATACCAAAGACAGGACATTTGGGTAGGCCGCATAAACTACTCAAACTGCCAGACCACGATTAAAATGTAAACAATGACCCACATAGTCCTCACATTCACAATAATTAAAATAATATAATACTTTATACAGTAAATGTACATGTCATTGTGTAAGTAAATAGATACTTAAAAAAAAAAAAAAAAATATTAAAGTGTAAAAATTGCAAAATAACATTCACTGTCTAAACCTATTGGAGCAGCTCAATCCCAAGCCTTTTTGTCCTCAATATAGTCTTTTACAGTATAATAGGCTTTCTGGCATAGTTTTCGCTTTATAAAAGCTTTGAATTTATTTAGGCTTAGTTCTTGAATGTGGCTAGGAAGTTTATTATAAAAATGTATACATTGGCATCTAAACGAGCCACCTATTTTCTTGAGCCTTGTTGTAGGAACAACAAATTTGTGTTTGTTCCTAGTATTTATGTTATGGATATCACTGTATTTTTTAAACAGATTAATATTTTTATGTGCATACAAAAGATTATCATAAATGTACTGAGAAGGCACAGTCATTATATTAATCTCTTTAAATTTGTCTCTGAGGGAGTGTCTAGGACTTAATTTATAAATAGAACGAATTGCCCTTTTTTGTAAAATAAAAATTGTCTGAATATCGGCGGCATTTCCCCACAACAGAATACCGTACGACATCACACTATGAAAATAACTAAAGTAAACTAAACGGGCTGTCTCTAAATCAGTCAAATCACGAATTTTCCTAACGGCGTATGCTGCAGAGCTAAGCTTTTTTGACAATTTATCGTGGAAGTTCATCATCGCCGCAGTCAGCAAGCCCATCATTGGCGCCGATTTTCTAACGCATCATCAACTTCTTGTCGACGTAGCCGGCTGATGTCTCGTCGACAAAGTTACCAATCTCACCGCCAGAGCACCAGTCACCTACTCCGCCGAGCCTACTGTGAGAAGTATCGATGTTGATCAGCCTTATCACCGGCTACTCAGCAAGTACCCCGACATCCTTCGACCGTCATGTATGAAGGACACTCCAAAGCACCGTGTGGAACACCACATTGAAACTACCGGCCCACCAGTGTACAGCAAGACCAGACCATTACCACCACATCGATACCTGCCCGTGAAGAAGGAGTTCGAGACGATGATGCAGCAAGGAATATGTCGTCCCAGCAAAAGTCCATGGTCCAGCCCGTTACACGTCGTACCAAAAAGAAACGGTGACATTCGCGTATGTGGCGACTACCGCAGACTCAATGACGTCACCAAACCAGACCGCTACCCAGTACCACGACTCAAGGACTTCACGTACCTACTTCACGGCAAGAAGATCTTTACTACGCTTGACCTGAATCGTGCATATCAACAGCTGCCGGTACATGAACCGGACATCGAGAAGACCGCCATCACCACTCCATTCGGTCTATTCGAATTCCCTCGAATGTGTCCAGGTCTCAGAAACGCCGGACAGACATTACAACGGTTCATTAATGAAGTACTCATCGGGTTAGATTACGCATTCCCATTCATTGATGACGTCATCGTCGCATCAGATAATGAAGCATGCCACATCGAAGACTTACAAAAGGTGCTACGTAGATTAGACGAATATGGAATAACAATAAATCCATCGAAATGCGTCTTCAGCAAAGAAAATGTCAAGTTCCTGGGTTACGACGTTTCAAGTAACGGAATCAAGCCACCACAAGAAAAGGTCGCTGCAATCACTGCCTACCCCCAACCAGTGACAATTCATGACTGACGTCGATTCATCGGAATGGTAAACTTTTATCGCGACAGCATTCCAAACGCCGCACACATACAAGCACCACTCAACGCGTACCTGCATAATTCCAAGAAACGCGACAAAACCAAAATCGAGTGGAACACAGAAGCTTTACAAGCATTCGAGTTGTGCAAAGCCGGCATACAAAACGCTGCTTTGCTCGCTCATCCATCCCCATCACCGAACGACGCCATCTCCCTAATGTGTGACGCATCGAGTACCTGCGCAGGAGCCGTACTACAACAACTAGTAAACAAGAAGTGGATACCATTGGGCTATTTCTCAAAAAAGTTCTCCGACACACAACAGCGATACAGCACATTCGACAGAGAACTGCTATCCATCTACATGACGATCAAACATTTCCGGAAAATGTTCGAAGGAAGAGAACTCATTGTTTACACAGACCATAAGCCGCTGACCTATGCCATTCGCAAGCCGCCGTCAGACAACGACACACAAAGACGCACTCGGCAATTGTTATTCATCAGCGAGTTCACTACGGATATTCGTGATGTGAGTGGAGTAAACAATGTTGTCGCCGACGCACTCTCACGCATCGAAACAGTCGACCTACCATCGCCAATTAACTACGATGACCTATCTCAAGCACAAGAAAAGGACAGCGATATACCCAACTTATTGAAGCAAACAAATATTCAACTCAAGAAAATCATCATGCCTGCTTCAAACAAGCCAATATTCTGCGAGACGTCTACGTCACACGTTCGACCGTACCTACCAAATGACTTTCGTCGCATCGCCTTCAACGCCGTGCACAATCCAAGTCATTCCGGGTTACGAACTACACGCAAGCTCATGCAACAACGCTATTTCTGGCCCGCAATGAACAGCGATATTGGCAATTGGGCAAAAACGTGCATACCTTGCCAACGCTCGAAAGTTCAACGTCACAACCACAGTGAAGTTGCAGCGTTTCCACTAAGCGAACGATTCCAACACGTACACATCGACATCGTTGGTCCGCTACCCACTTCATCGTCCGGACATCGCTACCTGTTGACAATGATCGACCGCTGCACACGATGGCCCGAAGCAGTACCTTTACGGGAAATCACTGCCGATATCGTCGCCACAAAACTGTATGAAACGTGGATATCTCGCTACGGGTGCCCTGTAAGAATAACGACTGACCAAGGACGACAGTTCGAAAGCTGTCTATTCCGAGACCTCGCACAACTACTGGGAGTCGAACGAACCCGTACCACTGCAGAGCAACGGCATTGTCGAACGCTGGCACCGAACTCTGAAGACCGCACTTATGACTCGCCTACAAAATAGCAACAAATGGATCGCCGAGCTACCTACAGTGCTAATGGGATTACGAGCCGCCGTGCGTACAGACACCGACACCAGCGCCGCGCAGCTCACCTACGGCCAAGCATTGCGACTGCCTGGGGATTTCATAGCACCATCACCAGCAGCGAAGTCAATGGATCACACCTTCGTCGATCAACTATATGACGTCATCACGAAGTTAACACCAACATACAAATCGCATTCCAACAAGCGATGTATGTTCGTGCACAATGATCTACAAACATGTAGCCACGTGATGCTACGCGACGACACTGTCCGCAAACCGCTACAACAGCCATACAAAGGTCCGTACAAGGTCATCGAGCGCAACGAGAAGTTCTTCACCATCCAACTACCAGGAAGATCTAGCACAATATCGATCGATAGACTCAAACCGGCTTACACTATCAGCACTGAAGAACACGACCACACGAGTAGTGAGACGCCCCAGTCAGCTGCAGCTACCAGCGAAGATAACACCAGCCTACTCCCGGCCAACACCAACGAGCGCCACACCAGATCAGGGCGATTAGTAAAGATGCCTGTACGTTTTCACTAGGGGGGGAGTACTGTAGCTGCAAGTCAAGTCATACATCCATCCGCTGCCGCTGCCAACCGTGTACTGGGGAGCCCTGCGCGCCGAGAGGGGATATTTATACGCGGCGCAGTTTAGCGCGGGCGAGGAAAGCGATCTACAACTGCGACCCGCGCGCCACCACACGTATTATTTAGCAACTACATTTTTGTACATTTTGTAAATACAACTTAGGAAATCCACTACTTGTGCCCATGCATTTTTCTATATGACCTGTAAATATTTCTGTGTAAGCTAATCATAATTCGCCGCTCGACGCTCGCCGTGAACGGACGTGCCGCTCTCCGCCCGCTGAGTCATCGCTGAGTCACCGCTCTCGCCGCCCGGCCTCGTTACGCTCGCCGTAACGACCTCCGTAGTCTCCGACTACGACCCGTTTTCTTTCGACAGTGCCTTTTTCAAGGCGCTGTTGTTAGAGTGTTTTGACAGAAACCTGTCAAAAACGTTTTCGTCGTTTGTTGTGGCCCCTTCAGGGTAAAACCACAGTTTCGTGGTCCTTGGCGGAAACCTCACGGTGGGTGGTGCCCCAATCCACCAGCCTAATCCCTTCAGGGTTAGGCAGTCAATTGGAGTCGGGAGCTAGAATCTTGGCCTTGGGGGGTCTCCTAGTCAAGCTTAGCTTCGTTACTAATATCGCATTCGTCCACAGCTTTGCACCTAGTACGGTTGGGTTTGTCAACCCCTTCGTACTAGGACCGGTCTGGGTGTCTCTACACCCATTTCACTAGACCGGTTAGGAACCCGTTCGCGCAATAAGATTAGCGACGGGATACAAGCTTAGGGCTCACCATAGGTACTCACCTCCCTGTCTACACCCGGCAGGGAGGGTAGGATCCACACACCCCCGGGCCTTCCCACCCGGGGCTAGGTTGTTAGGATTGATAGGGTTTCACGCCCCTATGCGTTGTCCTTTTCCCGGACCCTCGCCCCCGCTCTAACCACCATGACGGACGCTATGTTGTTAGCCTTCGTCAAGGAGGTTCTTTTTAAGGATCCGGCTTTCCTTGCGAAATACGGGAAGCAATTGCTGAAGTTTCAGCGATCCCCCCCCTCCCATCATGACCCACTCGCTGTCTTCAGCGACGCTCTGGAGAGCCCTTTGTCGCCACCTATGGCTGACATAGGGATCTCTCCCATTACACCTCCAAACCCCTCTGTAGGGATCAATCTGGAAATCCCGGAGCAATTGTCCGTCCCGACAATTGCTCCCCCTCTGACTGAGGTCGCCACAGCCCCCATTTAGGCACCTTCTGTGCCAGCCGCTGTTGTCCCTGCAACAACTAGCGCTCCCAAAACTAAACCCGAGGCCATGGATACGTCCGTACCTCAACCCGACCCTGAAGAAGCCCTCTCAGCCTCTTCCTCCTCCGAAGACGACTTTGAAGTCGTCGGAAAGGGAGGCAAGAGGAAGAAGGGCAAATCCTCCCACGCCAACAAGGCTAAAAAGCCTGTCGCGGCCCCCCCGTCCCCCCGCCCCCCCACCCCGCCCCCCACCGCGTCTCCCGCCGCATCTCCCGCCGCACCCCCCGCCGCTTCGCAGGCAGTCCCTGCTTCTAACCCGACCGCTTCTGAGAAAAAGAAGCAACGTCCCCCCCCCCCGATCTATATCCAAGATAAGTCCAAATGGACTGAAATTTCTAAAATGTGTGTTGATCGCAAGATCAACTACACAAATGCCCGCTCAACCCAGCAGGGCATTAAAGTCAAAGTTCCCTCGTCCTCGGACTACAGGGAATTCACCCGCCTTCTGCAGGTACGGAACTATTCGTTCCACACCTACTCCCTCCCAGAGGAAATCCCCACCCGCGTTGTCATCAGACACGTCCCTAAAGAGATCTCCACCGAGGAGATCAAGGATGACCTTATCTCCCAAGGCATCCCCGTTTCCGCTGTGCACCGCTTGCACAGAGCCAGAAAAGGACCAGTCTACGACATGGTCCTGGTCATCTGCGATCCCACTGACGGTCATCACCCGATCTTCAAGGTGAAGTCAGTCTGCTCCCTATCGGGCATCTCAATAGAGAAGCCCCGCAAGTCCAATCTCATTGGACAATGTCATAGATGCCAATTATATGGCCACTCCCAGTCCAACTGCTTCGCGACTCCTAGATGCGTCAAGTGTCTAGGTGATCACGGAACAGCTGACTGCTCCCGTCCCAAGGACCGCACTCTGTGCACCGAGCCACCGAGCTGCGTCGTTTGCGGCCAATCCGGGCACCCGGCTAACTACCGGGGCTGCCCCAAAGCCCCTAAAGCCTCCTCCTCTAAACTGGCCAAGCGCGCAAGCGAACGCCAGCAAAGAGAGTGCCCTTCCTTGAAGGTCCCATCTCCACAATTGCCCGTCCGGCTTAGTCCTCAAAGACCCTCTCCCTGGGCTAGCCTGTTCCACCAACAAGCTCCCGCAGCTTCGGTGCCTTCCCAACCCCAGCCCCCCCCAGCACTGATGGCAATCACCATCCCACAGCCATCAGCAGCCCCCTCAGCTCCACCAGTCCCGTTGGCCCCAGCTGCCTCCCCGGTAGCCCAACCCACCATCATTGCCCCAGGCCCCAGTAGGTCTCCCCAACTTCCCGTCTCCGGCCCTCAGCCCAGCAGCATGGAGGTTATAATCGGTGCTTACGCATCGTTTATCGCCCCCGCTAACGCTATGGCAGCGGAAATTCAAGCCTGCAATGGCAATCCTCGGCGTATTGCCGAGATTTTCAATGCGTATCCTGAGATTACGCAAATCCTCCAAACCCTAAAATTCTAAGTGTCCCATTATGGATCAACAAAGAATAATAGGAGTAACCAAACCCCGATCCCTCAAGCTAGGTTTCTTCAATGCCAACGGCATTTCTGGACAGCGTGATGAGATCGCTACTTTCCTACGCGACCATCAGCTGGACGTCCTTCTAGTTCAGGAAACCTTCCTGAAGCCCCACCATCGCAACCCGAACATTGCCAACTATAAACTAGTTCGCAATGATAGGGCTCGATGTCACAAGGGTGGTACCCTCATCTACTTCCGAAAATCCCTTCATTGCTCCCCAATAGACCCTCCTCCTCTCCTCTCTCACCTGGAGGTCTCTATCTGTCGGCTTGGCATGACTGGGCATCAATCGATACTTATCATCTCTGCTTACATCCCGCCCAGTTCTGGTGGTGAAGATCCCATCTCTCTCACCAACGACTTCACCGCCCTCTTCGGTATGAGTGACTCCGTCATCATGGCGGGGGATCTCAATGCCAAACATCCCGCCTGGAACAGTAACACTACCTCCACCCGAGGTAGATTCCTGTTCAACCTAGGCCCCACCCTTAACTTCGACGTCATCGCGCCGATGCACCCCACCCACTATCCTAATGATCCCACCCTGAATCCTGACGTGCTCGATGTTGCGCTGCTCAAGAATGTAAACCTCCGTTTGCAATCTATCGAGACGCATCAAGAGCTTAATTCCGACCACCGCCCGGTCACGATCCACCTAGTCCCCTATTCGGGCCCCCGCGACCCCAACCAGCCCCCTCAGACCAAAATAGTCAGTGACTGGGGGAAAGTAAGCGAAAAGCTGAAATCCACCACGTCACCCCACCTGGATGCCATTCCCGACCAAATTGTCTCAGTCGCAGACACGACGGGCGCGATCGCCTCGTTTACAGAACACATTCAATCCGTATTGACGGATTGCTCACGGGAAGTTCCAGTGATGGAAGACCATCGCTGGAAATTACCGGCTGACGTACGTGATCTGATAACCGAGAAGAACGCGTCCATCCGTGCCTATGACTCTTTTCCCTGTGACGCGAACAAAGCCCACATGCGCCATTTACAGCGTGCTGTAAAGAAACGCATAACAAAGCTGCGTTCCGAGGGATGGGACAAGTTGCTCGGCGAACTGGAACCCAACCACCAAGCCTTCTGGCAGCTTCAGAGGAAGCTTCGCTCCCCCGAAGAGGCCTCCGTGCCCCCTCTCGTACGCCCCGACAAGACCATAGCCTTCGACAACTCCGAAAAGGCCGAATGCCTCGCCGTCAGTCTAGAGTCCCAATGCACTCCCAGCTCTCAACCAGTAGATCAAGCGCACCTCGACAAGGTGAACGCTGAGGTCGAACGTAGAGCCTCCCTCCCGCCAGTTGAAGACCCCGATGATCCTCTGCCTCCCGTCACGTCTGACGAAGTGCAAGACATCATTAAAGGGTTCGAAACTCGTAAAGCCCCCGGTTCGGATGGTATCACCAATAAGGTGTACAAACTCCTCCCCGCCCACCTCATTCTGCTCATGACCGCCATCTTCAATGGCGCTCTGAGCAATAACATCTTCCCCCAAGCGTGGAAACAAGCCACGGTCATCGGTATCCCAAAGCCAGGCAAGCCCAAGTCTGAGCCCTCCAGTTACCGCCCCATCAGTCTGCTCAATGTTTTCGGCAAAATCTATGAGAGGCTTATTTATAGGCGTCTCAGGGACTTTGCCGAAGCAAAGAGCCTTATCCCAAATGAGCAGTTTGGTTTTCGAACTAAACACTCGTGCATCCACCAAGTCCACCGCATCGTCGAGCACATCAGCGCTGGTTTCCAACGCGGTGCTTCGACAGGCGCTTTGTTCTTCGACATAGCGAAAGCCTTCGACAAGGTCTGGCACAATGGCTTATTATATAAGCTCTACCTCCTAGGTGTGCCAGACCGTCTCGTGCTCATCTTACGAGACTTTCTGTCGGATCGTACTTTCCGCAACCGCATCGAGGGCGCTCTCTCCCCCTTCACACCCGATCCGTGCCGGAGTTCCCCAGGGTTCCGTCATATCCCCACTCATATTCACCCTGTTCACCAGTGACATCCCCAAAAGTAAATCGGCTCAGTTGGCTCTCTTCGCCGACGACACGGCCATTTACTGTTCAGGTCACAGTCAGGACTCCATCGCCCGTAATCTCCAAACCTCCGCAAACGCCTTAGGCGATTGGTTCCGGAAATGGAGAATCGAGGTCAACCCCGATAAGAGTCAGGCGGTACTCTTCTCGAAACCGCGCCGATTCACCCCTCCCCTCCCCACCCCGATCTCTATGTATGGCAAGCCGATCCCTTGGGCTAAGCAAGCCAAATACTTAGGGGTCATCCTCGATCACCGACTCAACTTCAAAGAGCACATAAAGACGGCGCGTTCGCGCGCTGCTTTCGCTCTCGGTAGGCTCCACTCGTTACTGACTGCCCGCAGCAAATTGTCACTTAAGTGCAAATTGCGCCTTTACACCGCGGTCATCCGCCCAATCATGACCTATGCTTGTGTAGTCTTCGCCCACGCCAATCCCCGCTACCTGCACAAAATGCAGACCCTCCAAAACCGTCTCCTCAGGAAGGTCACGGGAGCCCCCTTCTACGTCCGAAACGTGAACCTCCACGTTGATCTCAGACTCCCCACCGTCCAGCAGTTCATGAAGCGCCTCTCCAAGCGCTTCTTCGACTCTGCTATTAAGCACCCCAATCCCCTGATTGTGGCGGCCTCCACTTACACTCCCTCCCGCATAAGCTCGATTCGCCGACCAAGGAATACCCTCACCACCCCCGACGACGACACTACTCTCCTCCAGGAGAGTAGTAAGACCACCAGTACTCTCAAGAAGTACAAGCCCCGTCATCCGTCCTTCCGCCCTCGCCGTCGAGGCCCGTCGCGACGCCCCGTAACATGCCCGCCCCGACCCTTGCTCGAGCCAGCCCGCGCCGCTGAGCCTGTAGTTCTAAATCAGTCCCAAAATAATTCCGATCCAGCCTGTCCCTTGCTGTCCTCTCCCAGCGACGCCCTAAGCCGAGGTCCGAACCCCACCGGGGGGTGCCCTTAGCGTGTAGTCGCTTAGTTTTTAGTTTTAAGCCCTGGCTGGAGGCCTCAATTTATTGTGGCATCCACAGGAAAGTCCGGTTAAGTAGTGACGACCTCTCAAGGTCAACTACGAGATGCCATGATCCAAAAAAAAAAAAAAATGTGTAAGCTAATCCTAGTCTTGATTATACCTAAATTCGTAACTACATCTGGAGTATCATTTACACTACCTAAGCGCTACAATGTATTATCGTAATTAAATACGTAACTTTTCTAAAACTGAGTTTAGAAGCCAACCCCACAAGGTGGTCTGAACCCTTGTGGGGTTGGCTTCTAAACTCAATTTTAGAATTCTTAAGATCAATACAGCTCTCAAATCTCTAAATCATTATTTTAAATCTAATACTACTTTAGAACTCATATAGCTTTTTTATTCTCATTTTGGATATGTATATATCTGTGTATCTATTTTAGTGTACCTATTGTATACATAATATTCGCACCAACGACAGCCCCATTTTATGTCCAGGAACATCACTGTCCATTCCAAGGTTGCCTGAAACAGATCGCAGAAAGCGATAAGGCCGCCCATTGTATATTTTGTAGTGTTTGATGTCTTTTTTTAATGTTATCTATTTTTGTGGTGTACAATAAAGTATATATAAATCAATATAAATAAATAAATAGCTCATATTTTTTACCAGCAATATAATCTTAACGTTCACGTTTATATTGTCTATTTACTGTAGCATAAAAAACATACTACAGGTATCCACTCCACTGGTACTCTGGTAGTCCACTCTGTCTTACAGTTATAATCGAGAGAGTACTCACTGTTTAGTTTAGAAAAGTAGTGTTCAATTAGGACGTTCGTTCCCCAAAACTCTTCCACAGTAGAACTTAACAAATTTACCATTCTGTCCGTCTATTACCCAATTACGGATGGACAGACATGACATGTACCCTCGTCATGGAAGCCACAATCACGCTTTATTTAAAGTACAATTGACCGGACAGCTCGGAAAAAAACCGAGGAGGTTCTCTCACGTAATAAATGTGATTAGGTTACTAGATAGTATGGCAACGAAATCAGTGTAGTGCTGCTGGTTATTAAACATGGTTCCTTGAATGTCTAAAACGGTAGATTGTTTAGTTAACTAATTAAGGTTTTTACGTTACTAAAACCATATCTTTTCTATTTTTGTTTAACTTATTCACTTTTTTCTTCTATTAGGAAAGTTAATTAAGAAAAAGGAAGGTACTTTTCTTTCATGGACCTAATTAGATTTCGCTACTCAGTGAACTTAATATACAGCGGCAAGCGGAATCCAGATCTCAGAATCAACGCTGAATACTAGGTACTCCCGTCTCGGCAAACAGAGCGGTCCTTTTTATTCCTCCAATTAGGTGATGTTATTTCAGCGACACTAAGGCACAAAGGTCCACATTTTCTCAGCTCTATCGCTTTAATAATTACAGAAAAATCTGGTTGTCTACTGATATTAATTTTGCAATTGGGAAATAAGTAAAGTCTGCGAGGTTATTTATTCGTTAGATTTAAAATAAGTAATTACATAGAAACCAATCCGAATGAATGAACGAATGTAAAGACTCAACTTCACTCATGTAAGTTAATTGGGACATCTGAAACTTTAACATGCGTCGTAACAAGCCGATTTTCCAATAGTCGAATATGAAGGTGGGACATCTATCTAAATAAAAATCATTCGCCGCATGTATGAAAGATCATCACTTGAGAATGGCTCGATCGATATTCGTAATTGTCACAGCAAGATTTATATGGAAGAATTCTTTTTTTTTTGTTTGAAAGATATTTTGTATTAAAATCACAATAAAAAAATGTGACGTTTAGTTCACCCGGGCGACGACGTCAGGCAACAGCTAGTTTTTATAAAAAGCTGTTAAACCGTCACAATCATTCCTTAGATAAAAGTTATCTATTTTGACATCTGAAAATGAATTACCTACTCGTTGTCTTAGAACGAATTATAACGTCCAATCATGACCAAACTGTAAAATTAAATATTAACCACATAATGTTGTCTCGATGTTAGTCTGTTCAGCTTATTTCTCTAATTTATTAGGTGAATGTATTTCACAGCTTCTTTATGGCCACTGTACAAAATGTTAGGCGGGTTTTATAACACTGAAACTGCGTTTAATACTCAGGAACGCTTTAGTACCCAAGCCATCGAAGGGAATTTATAAATTTTTTTAAAAATCACTGTAGGTACTTCCAAGTCAACTAAAAGCAAAAAGTGTAAAAAGACAATAGCGCTTTATTTTGAAGAAGCCTCTCAGAAAAGTGAGTTAGCTAAAAGACCAGAGAGTAAGCGCTTTATCTTGAATTTATAAAACCTTTTTGGTTCAAAATTCTAGAAAAATATTTTCTTATTTTTCTAACAATGTAGGTCAAGCTCCGAACTTGTTCAGATTTTATATTATGATGTTCCACTGTTGAGCAGCATCTCATTATGAATGCCGTGTCTAGTGTAGTTTTTAGCCTGTTCATATTTACAGAGTTAGAACAAGGAGCCGGAACTAATGTACTTGGGTCGCTGCTCTATATGGTGCACTTAACTAACTAACTAGTTACCTTAGTTAGACATTACCTACGCTACTGTAATGGAGTCTCTTATTTGTGTGAAAATTAAATGTTATTCTACAATAAAAATGGGAAAGCCTCCATTTTTAGTGTATCTTCCTCGGGTTATCTTAATTCTGCAAACAAATAAAAGGTATATTTTAAATTCAAGTTTAAAACATCTCTTGTTCTAATCCTTGATCTCCTAAACGAGGTAGAATTAAGGTCAAAGCACACGTATCAACTTTGAAAGGGATCGTCACCGTATCAACTCGAGCCATTCAGTATTCTTTGTGTGAAACTCCCTACTGCAACGCACACTAATCGGAATCGTAAAGTAATCGCCTCGCCTCGGGACAAGCTCACGAACCGCGGTGCGGTGCGTGGTCAAGTTGCTGTTCCCGCGCTTACGGCTCGTTGTCCCCGCGCTTACGTCTCTCCGTACCCGAGCTTACCTCTCTTCGTATACCCTTGCCCCTCTCACCCCTCCCGCGGCCTGCCTGCAGCAACCGTCGCCTAGCCGTAGCCGAGTCGAAATATCGGAACTTCTGATCCGCTTTGGTTACGTGCTGACGTTAGGTTGACACCTGTTTGACGCCGAGGCGAAAGGCGATACAGTGTCGATGCCTTTTCGAGTGATATGTGCTATTGTCTATATTAAAACATAATGTGTCTGCATAATTTGGTGTCACAATAATTCATTCCAACGTTTCACTTTCGTTGCCCTGAAGTGTGATCGAGGACGCGTCCAGAATAAATGTGAAACTTATTCAAGAGGAGCCACTGCTGCAACTAAGTTTAGTAATTTATTGCTGAAACACGTGAATGGTCCCGATATTTGTGTACTTATTATATAACATATACTAGCTTCGCTTGCGATTCCGTCCGGACAGAACCGCAATTTCGCAATTTTATTCATCGTTTTTATCTTCTGTGTTCGGAAAATGAAAATCATCTATACATATAATAAAACAGAAACGAAAGAAAAACTGTACATTGTGAATTTTCGAGAAAAAATAAGTGGCTTTTGTTAGAAAAACGTAACTGATGACAAAAAGTGACTTTTTAGAATTTTTGTATGTTTGTCTGTTTGTCTGTGTGTATGGTACAGCTTCACGCCAAAACTACTGGATAGATTGAATTGAAATTCAGCAAAAATGTTCTTAGTAAACCAAGGAAGGCTTTAGGCTACATATTATCACGCCGTATGTTATGGGAGGTAAGCAATATTGATTTTAAAAGGCGTTTGTTCGTAATTGAATGAACAAAATAATTGAATGCACAAAATTACATGTTTATTTATTTATTTAGTTAAAAATAAAACTTTAACTCTGGGAACATAATAATCACGCTATTTTAATAAAGGAGCGGGGCAGTAACATTATAAATTGCAAGGGAACAGCTATTTCAACGATATGTCAACGGGGAATTTAGCGGTAAGGTCAGGCGACCGTTTACCGCACTAAATGGTGCGAGTTCAAATCCCATAATGTTGTTTTAAGAAATCGTGAAATTTTTTTTTTTAGTTTTTGCATTTTTTATGTGCATTAGGAACGATACTGTTATGAAATCTGAGAACTTTACATGTCCTATCTAATTGTATGGAGAGTTTCACACCAATATTACTAAACAGATTGATTGGCGGTACAACAAGCTACACTATCATGAAGTCAAGTCAAACTTTTGGTTCTAAGTTATATCTTACCAAGCACATATTTTGTTGTAGGTAATTCATTTAAGTATGTAATTCTTAGTTTTGATCCTTGCTGCTGTTACCATATTTTTTTAAATGTAAAACTAATGTAGTTGTCTGTTAAATTAACGACAATTTAGTTTTATTCATAACTAGCTTCTGCCCGGGACTTCGTACGCGGATCCTGTTGCTTATGCCAGCGACAACGAGGTCGTCAAAATCGAAGATCTGAAACGTCTGATGTCGAATTCTAAGAGACCGGGGACGGGACGGGTTGTGGTGTCTCGCCGACACCACGTTACGTGACGTTAGAATTTTCGCCTCAATGATATTTCTCTGCAGCGAGACGACTTTGAGCCGGGTCCCATTGCACAGTTTCGGCGGAGTGAGTTTCTGAAGAAGCATAATTGGGACACCGACCTTTAACTTAATGGTGTGCGCTGGTAGTCCACTTGCACTGAGGAAATTGAGAAATTCTACGGGGTAATGTGTGGCGTCATCTTGGTCGACAACAGTGTTTATTGAAGTGTAGATCACTTCATTTCCCTCAATTTCCGCGAGAATGCATTCATTGATCGCTGAAGCTTGGTCGTTTCTGGGTGTTAAAATGGCTCGTTCACACACCCAAGAATTATGTTGGTGCGGTATCCTATTGATGTCCCCGTACACCAGGCGAATCAAATCTTCTAAGGTGGACACCACTCTCCCAAGTATCTCAGGTAGAACCACCTGGCCACCGTCTACTGGTAGCGTTCCCTCACCCAATTTTAAGAGAACATCAGAAAATTCTTGGGCGTGTACATTCCCGCCAAGATGTGCTCTTATATTCATCGTTAAGCGCAACCTATGAATATGTGGCCATTAGAAAGAGTATTTCAACAAAGCATTCACCTCATCAGCCCTAGTTCCTCGCGTCACCACAGGCAGCGTTTGTCGGAAATCGCCGCTAAACAGAAGTGTAACGCCACCCATCATTTGTTGGTTCCTACGGATGTCCTGCAAAGTCCTATTTACCGCCTCTACTACTTTTCTGTTCGCCATAATGCATTCATCCCACACGATTAAACAGCAATCTTTAAGCACGCGCCCTTTGTCACTATTGCGTGACACTCCACAAACAGGTGTTTCATTACTCTCTAAATCTATGGGAATCTTAAACATTGCGTGCGCTGTTTTGCCACCAGTTTTGCCACCAACATAACGACAAACAGATGTCGCAAACGACTGAGATTTTCACCAATGCTGGCCTCCTCAAGTGCGTTGTCCCAGTGCTGATCACCGTCGAGAAGGTGGCGTGCTACGCAAGCAGCGCGGTATGTGGGATACTCAATGTCATCGACTGTCCTTAGAAACGCAAATGATGTTGGGCCGTGCACTGTGTGCAGTAACATTCGCAAATAATAGCACTCGCCATTATTTGAGTGCCCAGTGTAAGCCCGTCCCAATGCGGTGTCCTTAAAAATTCCTGGAAACCCGTCCACGGCGTGTCCGCATCGACGTCGATTAAATACACCTCTTTGCTTGTCGTACGTGTAGTACGACGGTACCTCATCAAAGGTGAGAGATCTAGCAAAGTTGTTCCCTTCACAGAATCTGAAAAAGGCCAATTTCAGTCTATCAAAAAGTACTCTGTGAAGGCCAACAGGAAAATTAAACACATCAACCAACACAGACAACAAAGGTAACCCCCGTTTCTATAGGATGAGAGCGGCACATCGGCACCTATAACATCACATTTTGGGAACAAAACCATAGCGCGATCTAACTCGATGCCAACGCCCTCTAGTTAGAAAACGGGAACTACATATTATTTACCCAAATTAATTAAATTATGAATAAAACTAAATAGTTGTTAATTTAACAGACAACTACATTAGTTTAGCATTAAAAAAAAAATGGTAACAGCAGCAAGGATCAAAACTAAGAATTACATACTTAAATGAATTACATAAAACAAATGTGCTTGGTAAGATATAGCTTAGAACCAAAAGTTTGGCTTGAATTCATGATATTGTAGCTTGTTGTACCGCCAATCAATCTGTTTAGTAATATTGGTGTGAAACTCTCCATACAATTAGATAGGACATGTGAAGTTCTCAGATTTCATAACAGTATCGTTCCTAATGCACAAAAAATGCAAAAAATTTAAAAAAAGAATTATACGATTTTTAAAACAATATTATGGGATTTGAACTTGCACCATTTAGTGCGGTAAACGGTCGCCTGACCTTACCGCTAAATTCCCCGTTGACATATTGTTGAAATAGCTGTTTCCTTGCAATTTATAATATTACTGCCCCGCTCCTTTATAAAAATAGCGTGATTATTATGTTCCCAGAGTTAGTTAAAGTTTTATTTTTAACTAAATAAATAAATAAACATGTCATTCTGTGCATTCAATTATTTTGTGCATTCATTTACGAACAAACACATTTTAAAATCAATATTGCTTACCTCCCATAGCATACGGCGTGATAATATGTAGCCTAAAGCCTTCCTTGGTTTACTGAGAACATTTTTGTTGAATTTCAATTCAATCTATATAGTAGTTTTGGCGTGAAGCCGTACCATACACACAGACAAACAGACAAAAATTCTAAAAAGTCACTTTTTGCCATCAGTTACGTTTTTCTAACAAAAGCCACTTATTTTTTCTCGAAAATTCACAATGTACAGTTTTTCTTTCGTTACTGTTTTATTATATGTATAGATTTAATTAATTTGGGTAAATAATATGTAGTTTCCGTTTTCTAACTAGATGGCGTTGGCGTCGAGTTAGATCGCGCTATGGTTTTGTTCCCAAAATGTGATGTTTATAGGTGCCGATCAGGGATGTGCCACTCTCATCCTATAGAAACGGGGGTTACCTTTGTTGTCTGTGTTGGTTGATGTGTTTAATTTTCCTGTTGGCCTTCACATGAGTACTTTTTGATAGACTGAAATTGGCCTTTTTCAGACTCTGTGAAGGGGACAACTTTACTAGATCACTCACCTATGATGAGGTGCCGTCGTACTGCACGTACGACAAGCAAAGAGGGGTATTTAATCGACGTCGATGCGGACACGCCGTGGACCGGTTTCCGGGAATTTTTAAGGGCACCGCATTGGGACGGGCTTACACTGTTCACCCAAATAATGGCGAGTGCTATTATTTGCGAATGTTACTGCACACAGTGCACGGCCCAACATCATTTGCGTTTCTAAGGACAGCATTAGTGACAATCTCAGTCGTTTGCGACATCTGATTGTCGTCATGTTGGTGTTCTGCGGTATTGCAAATCCGCTTCTGTTGTAGGAGAAATATCGGCATCTTCTGTCCAAACACTTCCTAAGAGATCTGAGACGCACCACTGAAGATAATACTGAGGCAACTGATGAGCGCGTTCTAAACAGTTGCCTTAGTTTACTTCAAGATATGTTCATTTCGATCTGCGGCAGTTCTCTGGTGGATACCGACTCCACAACATCTGGATGTACAAGAGCTTGGAAACAGAGAGTACAACTCTGAAATAAATTATGATCCAAAAGCTATGAGTACCGTCGTTAATGACCATGTCTCTAAGTTTACCTCAGAGCAAAAGCAAATTTTCGACACCATCTTTGACTCGGCTCGGCCAAGGTAAAATGTTTTTCTTGGATGCTCCTGGTGGAACAGGGAGAATATTTGTCACGGCTGGCATTCTCGCAGAGGTCAGGAGGCAAGATTGCCATTGCAGTAGCATCGTCAGGAATCGCCGCAACACTGCTTCCTGGTAGCAAAACAGCGCACGCAATGTTTAAGATTCCCATAGATTTAGAGAGTAATGAAACACCTGTTTGTGGAGTGTCACGTAACAGTGACAAAGGACGCGTGTTTAAAGATTGCTCTTTAATCGTGTGGGATGAATGCATTATGGCGAACAGAAAAGCAGTAGAGGCGGTAAACAGGACTTTGCAGGACATCCGCAGGAACCAGAAAATGATGGGTGGCGTTACAGTTCTGTTTAGCGGCGATTTCCGACAAACGCTGCCTGTGGTGACGCGAGGAACTAGGGCTGATGAGGTGAATGCTTTGTTGAAATACTCTTTCTTATGGCCACATATTCATAGGTTGCGCTTAACGATGAATATGAGAGCACATCTTGGCGGGAATGTACACGCCCAAGAATTTTCTGATGTTCTCTTAAAATTTGGTGAGGGAACGCTACCAGTAGACGGTGGCCAGGTGGTTCTACCTGAGATACTTGGGAGAGTGGTGTCCACCTTAGAAAATTTGATTCGCCTGGTGTACGGGGACATCAATAGGATACCGCACCAACATAATTCTTGGGTGTGTGAACGAGCCATTTTAACACCCAGAAACGCTTCAGCGATCAATGAATGCATTCTCGCGGAAATTGAGGAAAATGAAGTGATCTACACTTCAATGAACTCTGTTGTCGACCAAGATGACGCCACACATTACCCCGTAGAACTTCTCAATTCCCTCAGTGCAAGTGGACTACCAGCACACACCATTAAGTTAAAGGTCGGTGTCCCAATTATGCTTCTTTGGAAACTCACTCCGCCGAAACTGTGCAATGGACCCGGCTCAAAGTCGCCTCGCTGCAGAGAAATATCATTGAGGCGGAAATTCTAACGGGTTGTGGTGTCGGCGAGACAACACAACCCGTCCCGTCCCCGGTCTCTTAGAATTCGACATCAGACGTTTCAGATCTTCGATTTCGACGACCCCGTTGTCGCTGGCAAAAGCAACAGGATCCGCTTACGAAGTCGCGGGCAGAAGCTAGTTAATAATATTGCTGCTCATGTGTCGTATCGTTCAAAAGAACTTACGGCGACTATCGCGTCATGACACTACTGATTATCTGGATTTTGTATTATTTTAAGATTGATTATAAGACTACTCTTATAATCAATCTTAAAATAATACAAGATCTAGATAAAAGTACGGAAAACATTTTATTAGAAATCAAATGATCACTGTTTCATTTATTGTCATCTGAGATCTGACATCCATTTAGTAAACAGTACGATGTTCTGAGGCAACCGCGGCCGTAAACACGCTTCATCTCCTGACACACTCTTTATTGAATCCAGATAAAATTAAGGTATTTCAAGTGCGGTTACCATGGAAGGGGAATGTAATGAGAATAATAATCGTTTGGTGTGACCAAACGATTATTATTCTCATTACATTCCCCTCTAGCAAGAAGTCTGTTCAATTATGCAATTAACTACATAACCACGCTAAACAATTCTAAATCCTAAAGATAATTTCTTACGTATCAAATCAACATCCTCGACACTAATCCAACTTGTAATAAGCGAAACCACACCGAACCACACACCCAACAAACAAACAAATTGTTAAAGTTTTACCGCTCCCCCCTCCCCCTTAACCCCTTAAATAATTCCCTATTTACTCTGCGTCCGTTCTTCTGTAAGTGTTATAAAACGAAAAGCAAAATGTGAATACTTTGATAGCATTGTGTTATTAAATATCTCGGGAGTCTGCAACAGAAATGTTGATTATAAAGTTCGACAGAATTCGAAAGCTTTTAAGCACGAATGAGTAGACTTGAGTCAATAGAGGATGCAATCACAAACAGACGATGTTATGAAAACTGGTGGAATTTGTTCGTTTTAATCAACCTTGTACTAAAACAAACTTGGTTTCTCTTAAACAATTTCGTTTTGAAACTCAGATATTAAATTAAAATGTAATAATCTTAAAGGCTCTGTAATCACGTGTGTTTCGCCAGTTGTTTTACATAATTATTGACAGTTATTTGCAGCTCCCGAAATGTATTATATTTTAGTTGACACTACACACACACACACTTGTTTAGCACTCAGGATCGATTGAATAGAATGTAATTGACCATAAACTCTAAAAAGTGTGTGTCGCATCGCCAACCTGTTCATTCAGTCGCCTACCTCGGCGCACTGGAGCAAGCATGTGCACATAGATTTACAATTCATACGCTCGCTTATCTAGCGATAAAAGGGTATGTGGATGGAAATGATCGTGTGAACTCAAGGTTTTCAAGCTAAGAAACGACATGAAGTACTAGGTACCTAGTTTGTAGAAAACAAATGAGATAAAAATACGAAACAATTGTTTCATCTTCAATACATTCCATAAAAAAAAAGCGACGATTCCAAAAACATCTAACTAACACATTTCACGCGTTCCAAATTCGCTCAAATCTCTGCTAATCACAAAATGCATAAAACCGTGAAAGTTCAAAACAATCACAGATGAATTTCAACAGTCGAGACCTTTGACACGCGCGCGTTTTCAATTATTCTCGTCGAATTGTTGTCCAGCCAGGTCCGCTAGGTGAGTGAATAATTGACGCTATGACGGTGCAACCAGTATGGGATATGACAATTAATTGAGTTTGACGTGGAGATGGACAAAATATTAAATAGTTCTCATTTAAAACAATCGTGAATAAAGGAAGCGCGAGTCATTTAATAAGAATTGTGATGGAAGTTGGTAATTCCTCGCGTCGTCCTCCATCAACACTTGACTAAGTAGACATAAGTTAGAGCCACTGATGGCCAAGTTTCTAGAAGCCACATTCTTATTTTTGCTGTAGTTTTTATTGTAAGTGCTTCCACAAGATGCATCTTATGACTTCTTAAAACCTCTACGATTGTGACATTCTAAATGCATTTTCATGTAAAAGCGTCGTGTAGAGGACACTTCCTAGTTTATAAAAGTATGTTTAGTCTTTCAGGTCTCGGTACTACATTGTAATTATTGCATATCTCAAGGACGAAGCTGAAATATATTTAAATTCAAAGACAAACAAACGCCTACGCTATTCTCTCTCGGTATAAAAAGATAAGCAAACTTTATACTGACATTTACACAACATTTACATGTGAAAAGGATCTCTATTTCAAAGGACATTACGATAAAAGCTATAAACATTATAATGTATGTATTTTATTATTCAGCTTTTAGATATGAATAAAAAGGTACTTATCGTTCAGAATATTTTAGTGTATATAGTGTCAGAAAACCTATTATGTTTTGTCTTTAATATGCTTGAAAAGGGTTTAATTGTTTTCCATAAGAATATCGGTACTGCTTAGGAATAACATGATAAGACAATATGTTAGTATTAACTATAAGTAAACATGTCAATAAATGTATAACAATAAACCTATGCCACACATAAAGTATCGACACAATCTTAGAAAGAGGAAAGTAAACATAAAGTGAAGGGAGGAAGGGAAGAGCCCCATGAACTTCTTGCCTCCCATACATTTTGCTGGAAAATTACGTCTCTATGCGTAAGCTTAATGAAGCGATTATGGGCGAGAGTAGAAAGCTTTGGGTAAAACTTTCCCCCAGGTCCTTCCCCCCTTAGGTCAAAAGTTGGGGTAGTACACCAATGAGTACGTTTTACAAGATTTTCTTGTTTTTCGTTTCACGTCCGTGATCTTGTTTTATTATGGCAGTAGGTAAATCTAATATTATGTCAATACTTTAAGGGGAGTAAGCAATAAACATATTGCTTACTCCCCTTGGTGGTAGGATTGTGAAAATATTATATGCCTACCTGGGTTGTGACTAAACGTCAAGTTACACATTGATCAACCACAAACTTATCAATTAAACAATTCATTAGCCAAACAGCCAATCAAATCTTACTTTCCAGTAGCACCTGACTCAGTTCATGTAATACCAGATGAAGACTGACGGTGAACGTGCTTCATTGACCTGTGCGACACAAGGAATACTAATCTAGATAGAAAATAATTATGCTGGAAATGTCTTGTAGGCTTTTGGAGATCAATAATAACTACATAATAACAGCTGCACAGATCAATCGGGTTAAGCTACATTTGCCGCGGTTGGTCTGTGGATGGGTGACCATCTTTACATACCGTGACCCTTAGACAAATAAAAGTATAGACGGCGGGTAGCTCCATTTCATTTCCACAAGAATGGGATAAAGTATTGAGTTATTATATGTAACTGAAAAGGATAAAGCTATACTATTTCCGTCTCTCACTGCGTGCCAGTTTTTTCAAGGCAGCTACTTATTTAGCCTATGTTAGTTAAGTTAGTTTTTTGTCTCATGTGTGGCCAAGCTACCCGATGCTCTATAGCTTTCTTACTCTAAGCCGTGACCCCTCCGTGTCTCGGAAAGCACGTTAAGTCGTTAGTACCGTCATTCGTGGATTTTTGACAGTCGTTACGGGTAGTCGGAAGTCTGACAACCAGTCTTACCAAGGGGTATCGTATTACCCAGTAACTATGTTGTGGAGGTCAGAGGGGCAATTCTCGTAATTTTAAGACCGTTCACAGTCCGATCTCAGTCTCAATCTGTCAAAAAATACTTCTAATTTCCCTACATTTTGACAAGTTTTTGACATTTGTTTGTCGCCGAGATGAGACTACGACGAGATTTTGAACGTTTTAAATTACGAGAATTGGCCTTCTGATAGGCTCCATGTAAAATACTGGTATTCAGCAGGCTGCATCCGGTTAGACTGGAAGCCGACCCCAACATAGTTGGGAAAAGCCTAGGCAGATGATGATGATTACATTTAGCCTTTGCAAATCTTAATCATTTACTCTCAAGAAAACTATTCAATACAACACGTGTGTAAGTTTGTACACTAACCTTATCAAAGACCATGATAAGTGTAAGATCCTAAGTCACCAAATTTTGTATATGAAACTAATAAACAGGGGCTCCCCAGTAAACTGTTAATTAAAGTCAATGTTAGGATTATAGTCAGTTTATCGGCGGCAAGTGTACTAACTTGTATTAAAGCAATTATCAGTTCTAACACGGTGGTGGCCAACTGAGCTAACTCACCGGAAAGTTACTTATTTCGTTTACAGTTTTTGATGTGTGGCCGGCTTTAGGTTTCATCTCAATGGGTCTTTTAGACGCAAATATTGTTGCAATGAGTTTTGCGGTAGACATCAGAAAGAATTTCAGATTTGTCTAGTGAGAACCGTTCGATGTTAATCGAGAATACGCACAGGGCTGGTTTTGTAAGTGGATTAAAAGACTAGATTCTGCCCGCGACCTCGTCCACGTGTGGTTGCTTGTTCCCTCGACCCACCCCGTCATCGTCAGCATCGCCTGCCCGCAGTACCACTTCGTTTTCGCTTAGCGTTCTTTATTACCTTCGTTCTTTTTGCTTGGCTCCTAAGGCCTCCAGCGTGATGTTAAATAGCCTAAGGCCTTCTTCAAGAATTGGGATTTATCAAATGCAAAAATAATTTTTCAAATATACTGGTAGTTCCAGAGATTAGCGCTTTCAAACAAACGAACAAACTCTTCAGCTTTATTATTTGTATAGTAAATACATAGCTACTAGCTAGGGGCTTGTGACTAAGTAATAACAGCTGCACAGGTCGATCGATCAGGTTAAGTTGCGCTTGCCGCGGTTGGTCCGTGGATGGACCATTTTTACATACCAAGATCCCTCCTTGCCTCGGAAAGCACGTTAAGCCGTTGGTCTGCTGCTCTCAAATTACGATGTTTATTTATTTTTATTTTTTTTACATTCTTTTTTGACAATCTCTTTATAATTTGACATTATAAACAGACAATTCAAATTATTCACCTCTTTATTAGTGGTTGTAATGGGAATCTGATATGATTCTCATTACAACACTTGGTTTTAGTAGGTTGTCAGTCGCTTTATGTAAAATACTGGTACAGGCTGCATCCGGTTAGACTGGAAGCCGACCGCAACATAGTTGGGGAAAGGCTAGGCGGATGATTAAGTATTTAATTGTTAGAGAAACAAGAAACACTTTCTGTTCTGTCAAATTTAAAAAAATGAATGAGAATTCTGCGCGATCCGTCTGTACGTCAACATCCTGCAGTTCTCGCCTGCAGCGATCACCGCGTGTCGTTCGTTACAGAAACAAAAGAACCGAGCTGTTATGTCAATATGACACTGACACACGCTGTGTACGCCACGACTACTGTATTTTCCAAAATAATGGCCATAGGTTTACAATGAAAAACTTTTGTGGCTGAAAAAATTTTGTCATTCATATCTGATTGTGTCAGGTACCTCTTTGATAACAAAGGATTTTGTAAATGATTTTTATTTAAACAAGCTTTGTGTATTATGGCCTTCTGTTTCGTATTTATTTACTTACATCATTACATGACTTCGGTTGGCACTAAAACAACAATTGCTGCATTCATGGAAAACATTTTTTTTTAATATTTATGATTCAATCTGAGCATTACAGAACAATTTTCCTGGACAGTGGAATCCAAATTCATTTATTTACTACTAGCAGCGCCCTGCGGTTTCACCCGCGTAAGTCTCGATCCCGTAAGAAAATCGGAATAAAAAGTATCCAATGTATTAATCCAGGAAGTGTTCTATCTATGTGCAAATTTTCATCCAAATCACACACACAAACTTTTACATCTATAAATGTAGGATTCTCATTTGAGTTAACAACCTTATCCTGTACCTATCTACTTTTATAGTATTGTTGTCAAGACCTTTTTCTTTTTTTTTAAATTAATATCAAATTCTTAAGGTTGCAACCACTTGAAGCAGTGAAAAAAATCTAACTTCTAAGTTAATGCAATCAAAAGATACGGTCGCTTATGTTCCGTTTATTCCGCATATTTGGACACTCGCGAGGGAATCAATAGGGTACTTCCTGTTGACCTAGTATCATGAAATTGGGCAAGAAGCAATGTCATGCAGCAAAGGAAAAATCCAAAACACGTAAATTTTTAGTTATATACTTGCAAATTTGTACGGAAACGCGCGCGAGTCCGACTCGCACTTGACCAGTTTTTATTTAACCCACCCCATACAAATCATAATTTCTTCTTGAATACTCTATCAACTCGAATGCTGCGACAACTCCGATCAGTTCAAACAGTAGTTATACAATCAATGTAGCTCAGAACCGGATTAAACAGTTAACTTTGGCACGAATTTGATCGACTAACCGCGGCGAACCGCTCGCAAATTAAGCGAAATGTTCGTCTGGAGTTGTCAAAGAGAAAGAGATTTATGGGAAACTGTAGTCTATAAATTATATAGGAATGGTACTAGCTACGTACTCATTTATATTCTACTATTTCCGTACTATAATAATATGTATGATAAATATGATTTGCAAATGTAAAATAGTCAAAAGCCGTAAAGCTCGCTCACAAAGCTGTTTCCACACGATTTCGCATAGAATCTTTGTAGGTCTGCAATTCTGCATTGCAATAAACAACCTCGGTTTTGAAAAAGAAAAATCCATCTCTTTCCTAAAGCGATCTTATTCGGACATCTTACCGTAAGAAGGCTTTTGTAGCCTATTCCATTCTCCCTGGACATTTTCGCCAAACAGTGCAAGCAGAATTGCGTTGTAAATTTTAAAACGAATTTTATACTGAAACTCGCTGTTTATAGAATAGAATAGAATAGAATAATTATTTATTTGCATAGAAAGTAGGTACAAAAAATATAGATGTTTTTATAATTAAAGATCCTTATACATTCTACCTTAAATTAGGCATGCAAACATTTAGCACAAGTGCTTATTAGTCTAAAATACTGTCAATATGAAAATTCTTATAATATGGTCAATAAAATTAAAATTAAATAAAGAATGTCAGAAATGTCAAGATGTCAGGATTAATTAGTTAACTAAAGTTTTATCATTTAGAAATTCACAAATAGAGTAATAACATTTATCAATTAATAAGACAATTTCTTTTTAAACAGTGGAATGGACTCGTTTTTTATTCCATCTGGTATTTTGTTAAAGATAATCGGGCACATACATATAACACTTTTCCTTAATAATGCAGTGTTATGACTACTAACACATAGCATGTTTGTATACTGCCTTCTAATTGGTCGTGTTCTATTGTCAGACGATTTATTAAAAAGATGCCTATTTGATTTCACAAAAACAGCTATTTCGAAAATGTAAAGTGATGGGAATGTTAGCAAATTTAGGGACTTGAATACAGGTACGCAACTATCTGTTACTTTCATGTTACACATTGCTCTTATGCATCGTTTTTGAGCCTTGAATACCTGTTCTCTTAGACTACAATTTCCCCAAAATATGGTCCCAAATCTCAGAATTGACGCAACCAAACCATGGTAAGCAACTAATCTGGTAAGCAGCTAATATTCACTTTCCTGCATAAGTATATACGCTGCTGTACTTAGTCTTTTGCATACTTCTTCTGCATGTGGCTTCCAGGTTAGTTGGCTATCTATCATTAAACCTAAAAATTTTGCAACTTGCACTTGGTCTATTTTTTGTCCATTGTAATTTAGATTTAAAGTTTGCGGTGGTATACGCTGATAAAAATGCATAACATTAGTCTTAGGTATATTAATCATTAAATTATTTTGGTCAAACCAGTGTATAATGTCCGATAAAGTATTATTTATGTCATGTTCATACGTTTTTAGGTCTGTACATTTAATCAAGGCAGTACTATCGTCAGCGAATAAGACCATAGGATGTTTTATGCGTCGTGGCAAGTCGTTAATATAAATTAAAAATAATAAAGGCCCCACTACAGTGCCTTCGGCACGCCATACCTAATAATTCTGTGATCCGATAAGTATTTTTTCTCACGCTTAGTCTTTAAACATATTTTTGAAATTTCTGTCTGCTGTTTTCGGTTGCTGAGATATGATCTTAAGAGATTATGCATATTTCCTCTGATACCTATCATGTTTAGCTTGTATAAGAGAGTTTCATGGTGAACACAGTCGAAGGCCCTCGTCATATCAGTTAAAATTGCGCAAACTGGAACTTTTCCATCGACGTTTCTTATTATTATATTCATTAAATCGTAAACGGCCGTATTGATACCTTGATTTTTTCTAAATCCCTTTTGTTCTATACTCAAAATATTATATTTAGATAAGAATTTATTTATCGCGTCATACATTATTTTTTCCATAACTTTTGCAAAAATTGTGATCAGAGCGATTGGTCTATAATTTGCCAAATCTTCTTTAGAGTTTTTTTTATACAGTGGTTTAACAATAACTGTTTTAAGTTGTTTGGAAATACTCCGGAACTGATACACAAATTTAGTATGTGACTAATATGCAAAGCAATGTCACTCGATACAAATTTTACGACCTTAGTTGAAATGCCATCGTAGCCAGTACTGAGTTTATTTTTAGGGAATGTATCGCTCTCATAACATCTTGAGGTAGTACTGGATGCATAAACATCTCAAACTCAAACTCAAACCATTTATTTCAATTAAACCATTTACAGGCACTTTTGAATTGTCAAGAAGTGGGTCAGTCAGAAAATATGAAGCTAGTTGCCCATTCCAAAGCGTAGGTACCTATGAAGAAGAACGGGCAAGAAACTCCATAGACACTCTTTTAAATTGTATTTTTACAAAAATATTAGTTACATCATTAATGTTGAATTTTCAATTATATTTGAGAACGATGTAAAAAAATACGTACGCGTTAAGAGCGTCCAGAGTACAGCAAATAGTAAGAAGACAACAATCCAAAAATAAAATAATTAAAAATAAGCCGAGGCAGCTGAGTGATGACCAGCCCCAACTGACGGCGCCCGTTCACGAACATGACGCATAGATCAGCACCATTCAGCTCAACCATTTTGAAGGGAGCTAAATGATCCAATACACACGCCACCGTCAGCGAGATATTTGTGTGAGCATGACATACTATCAGCCGCCATAGCACATTCAAGTCAATGAAAGACATATTACCCGGTAAATGGTAAAGAAGGTATACTTACATAGAACTCACATCTGTGCTATGCAGTTATACAATGCAAAGGAAATTGAGTTTATACAATGCAAAGATAATCTTACAATCTTCAGCAGCTCCAACAGTATTTTCCAGTGTTAATCAATTAGTTGTGGTTGTGGAGCAGGACCAGCATTGAGCCAGTCATTTTTATCAGCGATGTAATCCCCTAACTTATAGTATGCCTGACTGCATAGTGTGCGTTTTATACAAGACTTGAATTTTGTCTCATTCAGTTGAAGAATGTGGGGAGGTATTTTATTATAACATTTTAAACAGTACCCCATAAAAGATGAGTCTACTTTAGCCAGTCTGAAACCTGGTTGAACTAATAGGTCCCTATTCCTAGTACTATAATTATGTCTTTCACCTCTTTTACCAAAAAGATGTAAGTTTTTTCTTACATACATGATGTTTTCGTAGATATATTGACAAGGCACCGTCATGATGTTAATTTCCTTAAACAGTTCCCTTAGAGAATCACGCCTCCAGAGGTTATATATGGCTCTGATGGCTCTTTTCTGCAGAATAAAAATAGAATCGATGTCTGCAGCCCGTCCCCAAAGCAAAATACCGTAAGACATGATACTATGAAAGTAACTAAAATAGACCAGTCTCGCGGTATCTACATCAGTAAATTGGCGGATTTTTCTGACAGCATAAGCTGCTGAACTTAGCCGTCCTGCAAGAGATGTTAAATGAGGACCCCATTGTAACCTTGAGTCGAGCGTGATCCCCAGGAAAACCGTTTTATCGACGAATTCTAGTTTCTCTTGATTCAATACTATCTCACAATCACTACTCTTTACATTTGGTAAAGAAAATCTTATGCACTTAGTTTTTTTCCCATTTAATACTAAATTATTAGCAGTGAACCAACTTTGGACCTGCACTAGGGCGTTATTTACGTCGTCATAATTTGTAGCACGTCTATTTACCTTAAAAATTAAGGAAGTGTCATCAGCAAATAACACCATTTGTGGTTGATTTTTTAATAAATGGAGTAGATCATTAACATACACTAAAAAGAGGAAAGGACCCAATATCGAGCCTTGTGGCACACCCATTTTTACTGTTAAACCATGTGAATTGACACTATTTATTTGAACTTGCTGTTGTCTGTCATTTAAATAAGAACTAACTAAACTGAGCGCAAGTTTTCCAAGCCCGTAATGCTCAAGTTTCAAAAGCAAGGTTTCGTGATCGACGCAATCAAATGCCTTAGAGAGGTCACAAAATATTCCTATGGCGTCTTGGGCCTCTTCCCACGCGTTAAAAATGTGTTTTTAATAAGGTTACACCGGCGTCGGTCGTACAACGTCCTTTGGTGAAACCATATTGTTGATCGTGAAGGATTTTATTCGTGTTAAAATGATTGAGCATTTGATTAAGCATTATCTTTTCAAACACCTTACTGAAAACCGGCAACACGGATACGGGTCTATAATTATTGGTGTCTTTACTGTCCCCAGATTTGAAAAGTGGTATTACCTTACTGAATTTCATTAAATCGGGGAAGACTCCTTGATCAACACACGAATTAAATACTAAGGCTAAATAAGGTGCAATAGTCTCAATTATGGAGGCACAGACTTTAATGGACATTCCCCAAAGATCTTCGGTCAATTTGATCTTAATTTGCTTAAAAGCTTTTATTACTGTTACGGGGCTAAATGTAAATTGAAATTCAACCGGGCAGGCTGGAACGTTTGCTCTTAATAAATCAATTGATACGTCGGATGAGGAATTTAAGGCTTCCGTCGTTTTTGATGGTATATTAGTAAAGAAATTTACAAACTCCTGAGCTACTTCTAAGTTAGAGCTTATGGCTCCACGTGATGTCTCCAATGTGTAATCAGGGTTTCGTTTTTTATTTCTACTAGTTTCGTTATTTATAATTTTCCAAACTGTTTTTATTTTATTTTCAGCTGATTTGATTTTATTGCTAATGTACAGGGCTTTGGCTATTTTGCATGTATTTCATCGAGTGTGGGTTACTTTTCAAATTACTTGTGTCGGGTTTTGAGGTCATAATATTATTTGTCTGGTCAATAAAATAATTATTAAAAGCGTTAGCAATCTCTGTTGGATTAGTGATTGTGGTATCATTAATTTTTATTTGGGTAATAGGTTCAGGTAATGGTTTATTTTTGTTTAGATGCTTTTGATTTATTGTTTGATGTGCTGATAAAATAGTTATTTTGCGCTTTTTGCGTTAATTTAATGATTTTTCGAAGCCTTTGCGAGTAGTTTTTAAAGTTACTTTTATTAAGGCTTGAAGGCTGTCGCCTATGTTTCCACAGTAAATGGCTTTGTTAGAACTGGTAAATAGAGGCAACATCTGTGTGCTGAATTTCAAATATACTCAACAACATAAAATGTTTTACGTATTCAAATAGCAGGCCAAACAGAAAAAAACAGGCCAAGTGCGAGTCGGACTCGCACACGAAGGATTCCGTACCACAAGGCAAAAACGCCGAAAAAAAACACGTTTGTTGTAGGGAGCCCCCCCTTAAATATTTATTTTATTTTAATTTTATTATTTATTATTAAAGTAAAAATACAACTGAATATTTTGTGAATATTTCAAGTGCCTACCTGTTGCCATTTTTAATATCGAGCAAAAAAGGGCAAAAAAATCGCGTTTATTGTATTGGAGGCCCCCTTTAATATTTATTTTATTTTGTTTTTAGTATTTGTTGTTATAGTGGCAACAGAAATAAATAATTTGTGAAAGTTACAACTGTCTAGCTATCGCGGTTCTTGAGATACAGACTGGTGACAGACAGACGGATGGACGGACGGACAGACAGACAGCGAAGTCTTACTAATAGGGTTCCGTTTTCACCCTTTGGGTACGGAACCCTAAAAAGACAAGCCGACAGTTGGTACCGTAAACTTATTTTTAAGGTTGGTACATTCAAAAGACGAATACAAAAAAAAACTGGCCAAGTGCGAGTCGGACTCGCACACGAAGGGTTCCGTACCACAAGGCAAAAACGCCGAAAAAAAAAACACGTTTGTTGTATTGGAGCCCCCCTTAAATATTTATTATATTCTGTTTTTAGTATTTGTTGTTATAGCGGCAACAGAAATACATCAACTGTGAAAATTTCAACTGTCTAGCTATCACGGTTCATGACATGTATGTCATGAACCGTGATAGCTAGACAGTTGAAATTTGCCTGGTGACAGACAAACAGACAGACGGACAGTGGAGTCTTAGTAATAGGGTCCCGTTTTTACCCTTTGGGTATGAAACCCTAAAATCAAAAGATGTGTTACAATCTGTTACAAAACCAAACCAACAATTTTTTTTAAATTCAGTCTTGTTTAAAAAATGTGTAGCGAAAAGAGATGTTGTAGGTTTATTATTCTCGCATACATTCCTTTCGCAGCAGAAAAAGCTTGTGTAGTCGGACATCGGTCAAAAAATCCATTGACAAAACAGCAACGATATACTTCCGTCGTTAAAGACATGTTCCCTGAATCCCACTGTTCGGAATAGGCAATTAACATAAACCATCCTAAATGTTACGGTTAAGAGAGCAGTGGAGCGTCCATGAGACACAAGTGATTTAGTTTGCGCAAAATGTTCAAGTTTGATGGCGGTCTGCGGAGGCAAAACATGATAGTAATATACACACAAATACAAAATTATTCCAATAAATACCTAGGTAAGTGTAGATGGTTTTTCGACAACTTACAAACCACTAAAGCTCAGTAAAGCTTTAAGCTACAACAACTATTTTAAACAACTTGTGTTGTTTTTTTTTTTTTTTAAATGTATCGAAAGATGCAGCTGTTGTGCTTTCTAAGTTCTAGATCTCTTTCAAGCCAACAACTCAGTTGACTGATAATAACAGGGGGCCTAAAAGGCAACTTTGGCAGAATCATAAGAGGATAACATTATGAATCATAATAGACAGTTAACTGTTAAGTTAATCGTATCAAATCCCATTGGTGAAGGATTTTTCAGTTATTTTTTACTGTCTGTACTAAAATACAAATCAATCCAATCCAAATCCAATCCCAACCTGTTTGATTATACCCACGCAGCGCAGCGAAAAAAATAAAAACAAGGTCTGTCTTCGCCGTATTATGGATTCATAATGTTATCCTTTCAAGATTCTGCCGAAGTGGCCTTTTTATTACAGGGGGTAATAAATACGATATTAGTAAAGTTATACCATAATCGTGTGAATGAAATAATCCACATCAGAAATCTATTAAAACAGTTTAAGCAATAAAACTTTGCTGGGAATTATTCCGGAATGTCTCAGATATACTCATCGCAGCACAAACTTTACGTCCGCGTCGTCGTGACAGATATTGAAGTAGTCGACGACGCTGATAAAGAGGTTTAGCGTCGACATTTCTGTGTCTAAGTGACAATGTAAGGCATCGTCCCATTAGAACGCGAATGCGGGATCATCGCGCGAGTAAGCGACGCGACCATCGCGTGTCCGCGCGATAGCTAAAACTGGGTGTCCTGATAGAACGTGAATAAGTGATCATCGCGCGAATTTACGACGCGAGCGACCGTGGAGTACCTAATTCGGCATTGGCGCGGTCGGCACCAACAACCATGGACGTCAGAGGCGCCCAATTTTTGCTGTTTGCCGCCGCGCTCCCCGACGGGTGAACATGGCGCGACGCGATTATCGCGCGAATATCAAGTAGGACACCTATTCGAATTCAATATGTTTATTCTCATGTTTGTACGCATTCGTACGAACTAAGTTCGCGCGAATACATTTTCAAACATTTGAGTCGCGCGACTGCGTCGTGCGATTGTCAATTAGAACACTTATTCGAGTTCAATATTATGTTTTATCGCGCGTTCGTACGAGTCAAATTAACGCAAACCTACGATGATCGCGCATTCGCGTTCTATTAGGACGATGCCTAAGTAAGAAGTTCGAGTTTCAGAGGCAAGATTTATCGGCGAGTTTACTTGACAACTGATTCTATTTCAACGCTTGAATTGATTGCATTCATTTTGGTTTGGTCTACATTGCCGATCAATTTAATCAAAAACTTGATTATACTCCATTTTGTTTCACGGAAAAGGTCTTGTTAGTATTTTAATGGAGGGTATCCAATCGTTGATTTATTTATTTCCCACCCAAAAAAAAGGCCATTCAATTTTCCAACAAATTTCGATCTAAATTAGATGACTAAAATCGAATCGGTCGGCAGTAAGGCGAGAAACACACGGCGGGGCGCGCGAACGATAGTGCAAAGGGAATCCTATACTACCAACGCACATAAAGGGCAAAAAGACCGCGCCGCCGATGTTTGTCGGTTAATGTCTCTCGCGGTCATCCGCGTACAAAATGACCGCCGTCTGCTGAACGCCTAAATGTTGTAAATCCCATAGAACTGCCATTACATTCTCATAGAATTAAAATATAATGTCATATGACTTAGTAACTGAGTTAAGTGAACGAAATGGGAGCAGACACATGTCATACCTATTTACGTAAGTAACTACGTAGTCGTAAGTACGTATGTAAGTATCTTAAACTACAATAAGAACGATCTTATCTGACACAATACTGGGCAATAAATACTATCAATATCTTTAGTAACGGTTGTTCGATAACATTCATTAATAGTGCGGCCTCCCCTTTCATTGGAGCGAACTATTTTCAGCTGACCTAACAGACTTCACTAGCACTTCCCATTATGAAATGAGATTTATTTTTTCTCACTTATTATTTCAATGAATCAAGCAGCATTATCGGCTACTTGCACTCTCATCATCATCTGCCTAGCCTTTTCCCAACTATATTAGGGTCAGCTTCCAGTCTAACCGGATGCAGCTGAATACCAGTATTTTTACATGGAGCGACTGCCTATCTGACCTCCTCAACCCAGTTACTGGGTAATACGATACCCATTGGTAAGTCAGACTTTCGGGCTTCCGACTACCCGTAACGACTGTCAAAGATCCACGAATGACAGCCGGGACCAACGGCTACTGGCACTCTATCCAACGATAATATCCAGCACAGTGACATCTGCAGTGTTTACCGTACCTAAACTCGCATTTTTGCTTCTAAACAATCCTGGGTAGTCACGGTTTATTTTGTTTACACACCACACGGTATTTTTGTTCTTAAACGGCTTTGAGTAGCTCCGAGCAGTTTTCATAACAGTTTTCAATACAAGCTATAAAAAGAAAACTTTTCCTTCTGACAACTTAGCTGATTCGCCACCGGCCGACAACCCCCTCATAGGTACATGACACACATGCGCACAGACTAACAAGCTTCAGACTGTTTGATGCGAGACATTGTAACGGAATACACCGACTGGGTTTACTAACCAACGTTGTTTAAACACATTTATAATTTCCGCATTACAGCTAGTTTTGCAAAAATTATGCTTGTCGCACTTAGGAGCGGCGCCGAAATTATACAAGCGCAGCTGCTCGTATTTGATGCTAAACTTAATCAGCTTTACCAAAAGCGAAAGCGTAGAATAATATCGTGGAAGCATAATATGGCGGAATCCAGATATTATTATATCAATTATATATTCAGCTATAGATGTTGATGATGCTTATACGTGACTTCACATATTTAAATCACCTGACGGTGTAACAGTGCGATGACCCGCGTAACGTATTCCGGAATCCCACGTTTCCTTACATTTGACGGGTTATGATGTATAGTGCCCCCACGCGGCGCTCGTTGAGTGCTTACCGACACTACTAAAAGTTGATTCCGCAAAACTGACGAGTTCGAGAAATTGCGCCTCGTGATATGTTTTCTGATATTTTCGGACATTTGATCATAACTTCGGATTGCTTCAGCCTCTTTGGGGAAATAGTCTATTTGAAGTACCGGAGACGTATTGACTGTGTTCTTACATTATTTTCCTTACGGTATGTTTTATTATAAAGAACATTGTCAATACCTATTATTTAGTTGACATCAGTAATCAGCCGAGTCACTAACACAAAAACAAGTCACGACACCATTTAGCCGATTTCCTCACTCGATTAACATAATCGACTACAGTTAAACGTTTCCACCTCTAATTAAACCTATTAAATAGTCTCTATTACTTTCCCGGAGACTTTCGACTGCTGCGAAAGGTACTCGTACAAAGTCAAACACCTATCAATGTTCTTGAATTTATTTTCGCATTATTGATGAATCAAATCGACATCTTTTTCGTGCGTTATATTGCGCACTACCATAAATAACGAATATTCACACCAAAAAAGAAAAATCCCAGCAATAATTTTGCACAAAGTTTATTTAATTTGATGTACAGAATGAGTAGATGACGGCTTCGTGATGGGTCTTTTTACTCACTGTATTTTCATTACAACCGGTTCGAATTAATTCCAGTTTTTTGACAACTTGTGATGAGAAGTCACGTATATTGTTCATCATCGTGTCACGTATGTTGTACATCAGGATGTCACGTATTGTTCAGGGTTAAGCTAAGGTAAATATACTGTTCTCTGTAGGCTTAGTGTTAGCACGTAGTCACGTACTACCTATGTATATTTAAGCCACCTATTATAGGAGAGAGGACAGTTGAGGACTGTAGTTGAGTACAGTTGAGTCTCAGTTCACAATTGACTCTCAAAGTAATACACGTCATGTTGTTTACTTAACCCCTCCTCATCCCCACATCGCGTGGCGACCCTGCCAGTCGGCTGGACGGCGTTATAGTTCTCCGTTCGAGGGATTCACGGCAGCAGAAGTCGACTAGGCCTCGGTGAGCTTCGCGTCACATCGGGTCACGGGCCATGGGGAGCACAAAATCGAAGGAAGAGGTGGTCGTCGCTCAGATGGCGGTGGGTGGTTCGAATACCGCAGCGATTACACAGGAGCAGGTGACGGCCATCCAAACGGTACTGTTATTTATTGCTGTGTGTTTGGCGGTTGTCATCGTTGGTGTGGCAGTCCGGATATATAGAAGGTGTCACCACAGTTGGATCGAGGACCAGCTAAACCAGCAGGAGGTTCGCAAGGCTGTGCAGATGGCCTGACCAGATATGGACGAAGTAACGTTCCCTCGTCAAGAAGTAAGTGATTAAGTGATTCTATACGTGAGCTTAAGTGTGTGTGTTGACCGAGCGGTAAATTTAGAGACAATAGTATGCATATAGTGTATTAAGTTTAAATAGAAAATTTGTACGTAGATACTATAAAATTTGAAGACATCGGCAAAATCGAGTTAGAGATGGCGGCGGAAAGATTTTCTTTAAAGACGGCGGTTAGCTTGCTACCGAAAATGAATGGCGATGAGCAGGTGACCCAAGATTTGATTGATGCCATAGGTTTATATAGTTCTATGTTGGAGGAGACAGATAATACTCTTTTAGTGAAATTCGTTCTAACCACATGGCTTACTCAGGGGGCTAGGATTCGGTTGTCTTCCAATTACGCGACAGTGGACAGTCTGTTGGCTGACATGAGGAAACATTTAATAACAATAGAGTCGGACGTGGCTGTGCAAACCAAACTTGCTCGCGCTAGGCAAAACAATAAATCGGTCGCGGAATTTGGTGCCGAGATAGAAAAGTTGATGGTCAATTTGACTATTTCTCAAGCCGGGGAAAGTTCGGAAGCTTATAAAATTTTGCAGCCATTGAACGAAAGATATGCGATTAGGAAGTTTGCCGACGGACTTCGTAATCAGCGTCTTGCTACGGTTATTGCGGCACGGAATTAAACTTGTTTAAAAGATGCTATTAGGGTAGCGGAAGACGAGGATTGTGCTTCGTCGTCGCAAGTGTTGACGTACCAGCGCTGGCCCGCAAGACGTGGTTTCTCATCGGGCGTAAGAAATTGCGGAAATAACCATAGGCGGCAGATTGTAGAGAGTAGGCACGCGCAGCATGGAACAGCTGTTGAGCGTACGCGCAAAAATGTCAAGGCATGGCATAGCGGTGGAATGCGCGGTCGCAGCGATAATGCTCGTCGTGGACGCCAGACTCAGCAAGGTTGACGGCGTGTAGCGTGTTTTGAGCACGCGCGGGGCGATGCTGACTCAGGCGCAGTGTCAATGTCACGGAACGATGAAGGCGGGCAGTTTTTTCGTGCCTAAGCATATTTTAGCTTGTGATAGCATTAACTGGGTTAATTTATTAGTGGATAGTGTAGATACGGAATGGTTAGTGGATACGGGTGCGTCCATATCAGCCGTAAAAAAACACTTTTTTAACGAATAACGCTTTGTGTTATAAGGTGGTTAAGGAAGAGTTGGTGATCAATGGTGTAGGAGGTAGTTTGCGAGCTATAGGTTATGTATATTTAAATTTGGAGTACGGTCGATGTTCGTTCGTGCATAGGTTTTATATATTTGATGAGTTGCCATGTAAGTCGGTAGGCATATTAGGCCAGGATTTTTTGCAGAAATATAGTGGTATTATAGATTTTTCATTGAATAGGTTGTCTCTTAAGGGTAATAAGGGGCAGAAGGTTTCGATGCCGCTCAAGTCGTATGATTACCTGTTGACTATTCCTCCGCGTTGTGAAGTAGTTAGGTATTTTCCCGTTAATAGAGCAGAAGATTGTATAGGGGTAAGGAAAGAATTGCGTGAAGGTGTTTTTTTGGCAAGTGTGGTGGCTAGGCCTAGGAATGGGATGATACCCATTAGGATTTTAAACACAAACTCTGAGGAAGTTGTGTGTAGTATGTCCGGTGTAGAAGTTTATCCGTTAAGTGGTTACGATTGTTGTAGTTTTGCGGAGCCGGAAGGGAGCGTTGAGCGTGTTAAGGAAATATTTTCTTTGCTTCAACTTGATTATTTAAATGCCGAGGAACGATTGTCAACTGAGCGAATTTGCGCGAAGTATTCTGATATATTTCATGTTCCGGGAGATAAATTATCAGTCACGAATGTGTATGAGCAGTCAATACGATTGAAAGGGAATGTGACTCCAGTTTATAGGAAGCAATATAGAATACCTTATGTACAGAAGAAGGAAGTTGATAGGCAAGTGCAAGAGATGATGGATAGTAATATTATTGAGGAGACAGTTAGTGAGTGGTCTAGTCCTGTTTTGGTTGTACCCAAAAAAGCAGATCGTAGTGGGGAGAAGAAATGGCGCGTGGTGATAGATTACAGGCAGTTGAACGAAAAGATACAGGATGATAAATTCCCTTTGCCTAATATAACTGAAATCTTAGATTCAATGTCGGGTGCTGTTTACTTTAGTCACTGTGATTTGTCGCAATCATATTATCAATGTGCTTTAGAAGAAAGTAGTAGGAGATACACTGCTTTTACGACTGATAAGGGGCAGTATCAGATGTGTAGGTTACCAATGGGGTTGAAGATAAGTCCGAGTTCTTTTAGCAGATTGATGACTGTGGCTATGTCTGGATTGAATAATGACAGGTGTCTGATTTATTTAGATGATCTAATTATTTTTGGACGGAATTTGGATGAGCATAACAGGAATCTTATATCAGTTTTTTCACGCTTGAGGAAAGTAAATCTTAAGCTAAATCCATCCAAATGTGAATTTTTGAAGAAGCAAGTGCTTTATTTAGGACACGTAATTTCGGAGGAAGGTATTTCACCAGATCCAGAGAAGGTAGAAGTCGTAAAAAGTTATCCGCGTCCAACGACGGTTGATGAGGTAAAGAGGTTCGTAGCGTTTGTGAATTATTATAGGAAATTCATACCAAATTTTGCTAATATAGTGGTACCTATGAATAGACTGTGTAAAAGAGGTGTCGTGTTTAGTTGGACCCATGAGTGTGAAAAGTCTTTTCTGATGCTTAAGGAAGCGTTGATGAATCCACCGGTGTTGGATTATCCAGATTTTTCTGATAACAACACTTTCATATTGCAAACCGATAGTTCGGGGTATGCTTTAGGGAGTGTGTTGTGTAATGGGAACGGGAAACCCATTGCATATGCTAGTAGGTCTTTAGGGAAAAGTGAGTTAAATTATCCTATAATAGAGAAGGAGTTATTGGTAATAGTTTGGTCAGTTAAACATTTTAGACCATATTTGTACGGACGGAGGTTCGTCGTAAAAACGGATCACCGGCCGCTGTTGTATTTGTTTAACATGACAGATCCTTCAAGTAGGTTAACTAAGTTTCGTTTGTGTTTAGAAGAATACGATTTTGAGGTTGAATATATTAAGGGAAAAGAGAATGTGCAAGCAGATGCACTTTCCAGGATAGTGATTTCAAGCGAGGATTTGAAAACCATACGCGAAAAGACTATATCCGTGATGACGAGAGCGCAGTACAAACGGTTAGGAGAGCCGAATGTTTGTGATACGGACTCCATGGTGTCTGGGACTGATCACCCTAGGATTGTGGAAGTTCTTAAAAAACAAGGAAATGACGTTGAGATATGTTTAAATGAATGGGAGAAAATGTTACTGTAACAACAATTATAAAAAGATATTTTCAAAGAAGCGTAATTTAATGTATGTGCCAGGAAACTCGAGTATTTATGTAAACTATGAATCTTTATCGGCATCATCGCGGGACGAGTTGTTGAAAGACATAGTAGATTTTTGTATTGAGAAAGGCATAAAAGAAGTTATTATTTAAAAAAATCGTTATAACGTTGAATTTATTACAAAAATGGCACAGTATTTAAAGGAAAATAGTGGTAAATCTCTACATACGAAAGATTTTAAAATGTGTGTGGTGAAGGATTTACGGAGAGTAGAAGGGGAAGATGAGAAGAGGATTATTTTGAATGATTTCCACATTTTACCCACAAGGGGTCATGCAGGTATACGCAGAATGGTGAATAATATAAAGAAGTATTATTATTGGTCTTCTATTGAAAAAAATGTAACGGAATACATTAATAAATGTGATAAGTGTAAGAAGCAAAAGTATTCTAGACATACTAAGGAGCCAATGACAATTACTACTACTGCATCCGCATCTTTTGAGAAAATTTATTTAGATATAGTGGGGCCACTTGATAGGGACGAAAAAGGCAATGTTTATATATTGACACTTCAGTGTGAGCTTACAAAATTTGTAGAGGCGTATCCATTAAAGAATAAATCCGCAAATGAGGTAGCGAAAGCGTTGGCAGAAAATTTTGTTTTGAGATATGGAATACCGCGGACAATTGCTACAGATAGGGGTTCTGAGTTCATTTCAAAAGTAATGGTAGAGCTATGTAACATCTTATGCATCAATAAAATCTTGTCGACATCATATCATCATGAGAGTATAGGATCTTTGGAAAATGTTCACAAAACTTTAGGCGCGTATTTAAGGATACAGACGGAGAATAATCCATCGTCATGGAGTTCTTGGATTCCATATTGGTGCTTTTCATATAACACTACAGTTAATACTGTGACCAAATATACACCTTATGAATTAGTTTTCGGTAAAATTTGCAGGTTACCGAGTAGTCTTCAAGGTGAAAGTGTTGAACCATTGTACAATTTTGATGATTATCCTTTAGAGTTTAAGTTTAGATTGCAGAGGGCTCAAAATGATGCGAAAGAAAATTTGATAGCAAGTAAGTTAGCAAGGAAAAATTGTTATGATAAGAACCTTAATTCAATAAATTATAAAGAAGGTGACTGGATATTAATAAAAAACGAAACAGGCAATAAATTAGAATGTATTTATAATGGACCATTTGAAGTTATAAAGGACGAGTCCCCAAATGTCATTGTAAGAAAGAATGATAATAAGATAGATGTAATTCATAAGAATAGAACAAAATTGTATTGTAACAGTTAGAATGTAAGAAGGGAAAAAAAAACCGTAATTTAGTTTTTTTTTTTCTTTAAGAGGGGTGATGTGATGAGAAGTCACGTATATTGTTCATCATCGTGTCACGTATGTTGTACATCAGCATGTCACGTATTGTTCAGGGTTAAGTTAAGGTAAATATACTGTTCTCTGTAGGCTTAGTGTTAGCACGTAGTCACGTACTACCTATGTATATTTAAGCCACCTATTAAAGGAGATAGGACAGTTGAGGACTGTAGTTGAGTACAGTTGAGTCTCAGTTCATAATTGACTCTCAAAGTAATACACGTCATGTTGTTTACTTAACCCCTCCTCATCCCCACATCGCAAACTTAAAAACCACTAAAGCTTAATAATACTTTATGCTACAACTATTTTAAACGGTTTGTGTTGTGTTTAACCAGAACGGGACGAAATGTATTGAAATCCCTACTGCAGCTGTTATGCTTTCTAAGATCTAGATCTCTTTTAAGCCTACAACTCAGTTGACTAATAATAACAGGAGGCCTAAAAAGGTAACTTTGGCAGAATCATAAAACGATAACATTATGAATCATAAAAGACAGTTAACTGTTAAGTTAATCGTATCAAATTGGTGAAGGATTTTTCAGTTTTTTTTTGTCTGTGCTAAAATACCAATGAATCCAATCCAAATCCAATCCCAATCTCTTTGATTTTACCTACGTAGTGCAGCGAAAAAAGAAAACCACGGACTTCGCCATATTCATCATCATCATCATCTGCCTAGCCTTTTCCCAACTACGAGTATGTTGGGGTCGGCTTCGTCTAATTATAATGTTATCCTTCTATGATTCTGCCAAAGTTGCCTTTTGAGGCTCCCTGATGAATAATTCTGACTTTCATGTTTTTGAGTATCTCACTCAAAAACATGAAAGTCAGAATTATTCAAACTTCCTGGAACCAAAACCAGGGGTAAAGTTTTACATACCCGATGAGAAAAGTTATTTCATTCATTTACATAATTATGGAAACGGCATCCGCGCATGTTCGTATATTATATCTACGAATCAGTATTCGACGTCTCTTTTGAACACAGGCTTATTAGTCTAGACGAAAAGGGATAGCATTATATTGAATTTCATAAAAAAACTTTCAAGGAGTTTTGTGGATGATCGCTTGATTTTGTAATGAGCTAAATGAGTTTATAACTTTTAACATCACCGATGCTGCTCATTCTTATTCCAAGTTGGCGTGTCTTTAGATACCGTTAAGTGATCCGATTTAAACCCTTTTAATCCTCTTAACGCTTTTCATTAGCAATTTTAATTCCTCCATGTTTTACTTACAATTCCGGGAAATACATCTAAATAAAAATGTCGTCTTTAAAGAAAATGTCGCAAATTAAACTAGCTGGAAACTGAAAACGTATTTTCTTGTGATATGATTTAAGGGGACTACAGGACCTAAACGCAAAAAACGCAAGTTTTATAATGCCTAAAGTACATGAACGACTACAGTAAACAACATCAGAAAAATATATGATATTCTTCAGGATATATGCTAGTGTGAAAATATAATACAACTAATTTGAAATAATGGAAAAAATTAAAGCACTGTTTAATTTTTTTACTCCAAACAATATATTTTTTGTAAACAGATAATTGCTTCATATTTTGCAATAAATTACCAGCGTTGTGTCATCGCGCTTCTCTTTCTTTTCTATGTAGTCCGACAGTGACCGCGCTTTAGGCCATGTAGTCCCCTTAAATACATTGAAATTACGTCGTGTTCAATGCCTGCAGCGCGTTTTAAATTAAAATAGTTAAACCGATTAGTGCCTAGTTACAGTGTAACTTGGTTCTTATGAACGTTTAAAGTTGGAGACATAAATACATTTATTTTACTATGGAGTATAGAATAACAGCTCTACTTTGTTAGCTTACTTTGATTTCGTAACACTTTTACTAAGCCCACAAAATCCAAAACCAACGCTGTAAAGAATAATGATTATCCCACCAAAAACATTTTCATGTAAAATTTTGCCAAGGCTCGCACTGTCAAAAAGTTATCAGATCTCATGTAGAGTCAAGCTTCTAACTCTACACGCCCTAACTCAACAAACTCTACACCTTAGTCAAAATATGAGGCTTGGGCATTTCATTACTACAAGGACAATAAAATTGTGTAACAGAAAAGTAATGAACAGTGAATAAATTTTTCACTGTCATAATTATAATGGTAGCAAAAAGTTTGTGAAGTTAGGGCTTGTGAACTGAACCCATTTTTTCATAAATATAACTATGTAAGCTGACACGCCCTTTACACCTGGAGGCTTTTATTTAGGTAGTAAGTTTTTGTTTACATTATTAATTTTTATTAATTATTTTTTGCTTGAGTACCTACCTACGTATGGTTTTTATTGTATTTCTTGGTGGCTATCTGACATAATTGTGGCAAATAATTTAATCGCATATTTTGTGTCTTATAATGTTACTATTCGTACTTAGTATTGTATACAATCAAGTATTTTCTAACTGAACAGACAGCTGTGCTGGGGACTTTGTTGAATTTTGTTGCGCCACTTCTTCTCCCCAGCGAAAGTACTAGGAAGTGGTGAGGGGCGGGCGTTTTGGGGGACAGTATTTTCTAATTTTGTCGTTCAAAAGTGCTGATCTCAGCCTAATTTGCATAAATGACTTTTGATTTGATTTCATTTCATTACTAATCATAAATTACAACTTTTTCAACAGACTGAGACTCAGGACACTACTGATGCGGAAATTTTGCAAATATTCGAGTTGACGAAGTTATTAAATGCCTAAGTTATTTCATCTTTCTATTCGTCCTAAGATTTATGATACGCTATTTGTTTCCAGGCAATAGGCCAAGGGTTATCGTTAGACGGGCCCGTGGCTAAACAATAACAGCTGCACAGGTCGATCAATCAGGTTAAGCTACGCTTGCGGAGAATGGTCTGTGGATGGGTGACCATCTTTACATACCGGGACCCCTCCGTGCCTCGGAAAGCATGTTAAGCCATTGGTCCCGTCGGTCCGGTCATTCGTGGATCTTTGACCACCGTCATGGGTGGTCAGAAGCCCGAAAGTCTGACAACCAGTCTTACCAAGGGGTATCGTATTACCCAGTAACTAGGCTCTGAAGGTCAGATAGGCTGCGGTCAGATAAGCAGCTGGGCTCAAAAAAAGTATGTTTAATTAAGTAAACAGTTTGACAGAATCATAAAAGGATAAAATTATGAATCGTAGTGGACAATTAACTGTTAAGTTAATCGTATCAAATCCCATTGGTGAAGGATTTTTCAGATACTTTTTTAACTGTGCTAATATACCAATCAATCCAATCCAAATCTAATCCTAATTTCTTTGATTATACCTACGGTAGTGCAGCGAAAAAAAAAAAACAACATAGGACTGTCTTCGCCATATTATGATTCGTAATGTTATCCTTTTATGATACTGCCATAGTGGCCTATTTAGCCTCCCTGTTCGTTATATTTTCGTCTTTATTATTTGTCATCTTGACATATTCTACCCTCGTTACTTTGACTATTTATACTACTTTTATTAGGTTATTCATGTCTCCACTCGTCTTTTCCTTATCCGAGTTATGACATGTCAACTGTCAAGTTTATTCTTGCTTGATTTAATATTAAATATTTGTTTGGCAAACACTTTACCAGCTTTAAAACGGTTTGTTTTTTGTGTGACGTCGACAGACTGCATTATAATGAAATCATGTAGATAAGGAAATGTTCTAGATTTAAAAACATTTTTTTTTTTTTTTTTGAGGATGGGAAATCATCAAATGACTCCTCCCGCTCTGGGTGGAGCGGAAGGGAGTGTCAGACTCTTACTGACTAAAACCCACCCGTGTTCCTTCCTTAGCCCTTTATGTTCCGGGCCAGCGGTAACCCTTTCGGACAATCCCGCTGACCCGGCAGGCTTCGGCCCTAAGGGGCCCCTCCTCGATGCTGACATCTCTTTGAGGCGCGCGTGGAACACGTACGCGCCGTCCGGCACGGGCCTGGTCCTGATCGGGCGGTGAGCTACCCATTACTCTCCGCCCGCAGGCCCGCGCCTACGGTGGCCGGGAGTCGTCACGCAGCTCCCGACGCCCGGAGCGTCTCCCGCGGCGGCTGGGACGGGAGGCTCTCTCCCTGAGTCGTTCCGCCACCTCCTTCGCTAGCATGACTGCTTCGCAGAAGGAGGTGACTGCCCCCCACTCCCTCTCGCCCCGGACCATGGCTTGCACCAGGGCCGGACGCGAGAGGTCGCCGTCGCTGCCAATCGCCTCTACGAGGACACGGCGGTGCTCCGCCCAAGCGGGGCAAACCTCCACCGTGTGCTCCACCGTGTCCTCTGGGCGATCCTGGCAATGGTGACACCCGGGCGTTTCCTCCCGCCTGATGATGTGCAGGAACCTCCCGAAACTTCCGTGTCCGGTGAGGACCTGCGTCAGGCGAAAGGTGAGGGCGCCGTGGCGCCTCTCTAGCCACTCCTCAAAGAGGGGTCTTATCGCCGCTATCGCGGCGTGCCCTGCGCTGGGTTGCGACAGTCGCTCTTTCCATGCCGCCATGAGATCGCGCCGGAGATCCGTCCGCTCCGCAGCGATTTGCCGCGGAAGCGGATCCTCCCCCCGGCGTAGTGCCTCCGCGCGCCACTCATACAGGCGCGCGAGGACTTTTGGTTCACCTGCAGTGTGGTGCATGTGCAAAGAGATTTATACTCAGTGCATCTTATGTTATGTAATGCAGCTTTCTTCTGAAATACATACTTACGGTTTATTTAAAATTATGATATTATGTTTACCCAACTACAGGGAGAGAACCCTGATAAAGAGTAATCGTGTTGATAAAAAAATCGTTTACAAATGGAATCGTTCCACTCGATGAAATTTTCCGTAGCAAACAAAGTTTTAAAAAGGTTTTAACAGAAACCTTTTTAATACGGAACATTTTATCAAAAAACAAAGACGAAATTCTTTTACTGTTGTAAAAGAATTTCATCTTTGTTGTTCATCAATGGGTTGCTTAATGAATTTAAATTTAACAAAATGACAATTATTATTTATTAATAATAATAATAATAATAATCTTTATTACACAAGAAAGTGGTTACAAAATAGTGTGAAGTCCCTGACTCCTGTGCTAGGTGATAGACCTGTGTTACAAGAGCCAGTGCCCTCTCCCAGTAGGAGATAGTACAGAATCTTATGCAAAAAGATTAACAAAAATAAAATGAATATGGTAAACAACAAAAAAGTAAGATAAACTAAATGCGGTTAAAAGAAGCCTGTGTGTGTGTGTGTTTGTGTATGTGTGTGTGTGTGTGGGTGAGTGTATATGTGTGTTTGTCAGTGGTTGTTTAGGAGTGGTTTTAATGTTACGAAATAGATATGATAAGTTTCTCTACTTCGTCATAGTTCAGCGACAGTAGCCATGGCTTAAGTGTCTGCTTGACTTTATGTAGGGTTAGTTTATAAATTGAAAGTTTTTTGTTTATTTTATTATACATTAGTGCGCTTTAGGCACGATAGTGTCGTCGCGCAAGTGCTGTACGACATTGGACAGAATCACAGATAGGAAAGCCAGTCCGCCGATTACATAGTTTGCCGTCTAGTGGCATCGTGGAATGTCGGCGCAAGATAGAGCGAAGGACGTATAATTTTCTCACCGTTAGTACTTGGGCTTCTGAGTACAACTGCGCTGTGGGGTAGTCCCTTTTACGGAAATACATAATTTTGAGTACAGCCCGCTGAGCTCGTTCCACCCTAAGCATCACTGTTTTGAAGGTACCGCCCCATACCGGAATACAGTAAGAAATTATCGACTCGCATAGTGAACGGTATACTAGTAACGCTGTTTCAATGTCGGCAGCATGTCTGAGCTCTTTAAACACATAAATTAGTTTACGAAGCCGGGAGCATAGAGTATCCGTATGGGTGCGCCAGTCCAGCCTCTCGTCGATATAAACACCTAGATATTTGATACTTGGGACCATGTCGAGGCAATTGCAATTGCAAGGAGAGGAGACGTGACAAATATGTGCTATTATTTTATCCGAGTTTATTGACGGTTTAGGTGAATTTGGTGGCTTAAACTGAATTACCTTGGTCTTTGAAACATTAAGCGTCAGTAGATTAGTGGAAAGCCAGTCCATAATTGTTCGCAAGGTAAGTTCAGTGGTTTTTTTAGCCCTGTCCCAGGTCACGTCGGATATTAATAGAGCTGTGTCGTCGGCGTAGGTAAAAATATCACAATGGGAAAGGGAGAGTTGGCAGAGGTCATTTATGTATATTTGAAAGAGCGTGGGACCCAAGATACTGCCCTGAGGTATACCGTAGCTGATAAATTCTTCGTCACTGAGAACAGAATCAATTTTAACACATTGGCTACGCCCACTGAGATAATCTTTGTAAATATCCAGAGCCACACCACGCACTCCCATATGCTCCATTTTGGCCACCAGTCTGGGAATAGACACCGTATCAAAGGCCTTAGTCAGATCTAAGAAGATACCATAGCATTTAAGGCGACTATCCAATCTATCAATCAGGGTATTGGTGAAATCAGAGACAGCATCTTCTGTGGAAATTCCTGACCGAAATCCGTATTGATTTTGAGCAATTAATTTATTTTTACAAAGAAATTTTGTAAGATTGGTGTTGAGGATTCGTTCAAGTATTTTAGATAAGGAGCTAAGGACTGAAATTGGCCGATAATTGGAAACGTCATCCTTAGCCTTGCCTTTGTACACTGGATGAACAATAGCACGCTTGAAAGCTTTTGGGAAAACACCCGAATTGATGGCACAGTTACAGATATGAGCAATGGGAGCAGCCAGAATGCAACTAGACTGTTTTATTATACTAGCTGGGATGTTGTCCCACCCAACTGCACAATCACTACGTAGTCTATGAATAGTGCTTATTACTTGTGCTTCGTCAACCGGTGGAATAAAGTTAACTGGAGATGAGGAAGAAGATGAATAAACGGACGGTGTGGCGGTAGAAAATTTTGATGCAAGATTTTTACCAACGTTAACAAAAAATTTATTGGCATTATTAGCAGATACGATAGGCGCGACGGAAGATTGTAGCAGGGCATTAGGAGAGTGCCTTTGTTGATTACTGTGTGTGATTGATTTGATTATTTTCCACGTAGCTCTCGGGTTGTTATTTGCTTTTTTAAGTTCTGCTTTTTCATAGGCTCGTTTTAGTTTTTTAAGTAGGGAATTACAAAAATTGCGGTATCGTGTGTATGTCGTTTTTAATATTAGATTGTTGGGAGACTTACTGACCCGTCGGTGCATTCTGTCGCGATTTCGGAGGCATCGCACTAAGCCAGCAGTCATCCAGGGCTTTTTAACAGTTTTTCTATTAGGTGTCTGAACAACCTTAGTATGTTTTATTATGACAGTTTGAATATCGGCAATTAAAATATTTGTTGCTTGGTCTGGGTCGGTGGTGCTGAGAATAGGAGTAAAATCATGATTACTAATATCTTTTTTTATTTCGTCATAGTCATATCGGAGAGACGTTTTATTTAGTGGGGATGAAGTTGTTTTATTAGTCTCTAGGAAAACAGCCACAGGAAGGTGATCAGTAACGTGGGTATCCAGCACAAGAACCTTTGCAGGCGATTTAGTCTTCATCATGACGTGATCCAGGCAATTGTTTACCCTTGTCGGGAGACTGTGAGCTGGCAATAACCCATGCGTTGCTGCTAACATTAAATAATCGTCTGAATGACGATCATTATTTCCGGGTTTGATATCAATATTAATATCACCGATGAGCATGATGTTGTTTTCACTTTTTAAACAAATTGTTTTACCTTACCTTACCCTTTCTTCGATCTAATATGAAACACTAATTTCAAATTACGTGATTGTTTTCAACATTCATAAAATATTATAAGTTCCTCATCTACATATCAAGAAGCCCTAGGTAAAATAGAATAGTACCTACACAAAAAAAAACCCTTTATTCCCTGGAAAGTAATAATAAAAGCGAATGAAGAGTTTTGCTTAAATAAACTTCCTGTTGTATAATGTATGTCATGAGACTTGAGAGTTTTATCCGGATTTTCAAACAATCTGAGCTCTGGGAATTATCGAACGACTCAGCACTCGACCAGGCGACAATAGAATGCAAAAATGTTCGAAGTTTTACGAATTTAGTTGTTTTAAGACGTTTATTTAACTATTTTTAATAACGATTTGGATATTAGATTTTATAAAACAGTTGAGAAGTTCAATGTTAAACTTTTGTGGAAATATTGAGTCACTCTTGGCTACGACACGTTTGTGCTACGACAGCATAGCTCCAGTAGCGTTCGCGTAGGAGTAATACGCCTGCAACGGTACATAATATTATAATATATAAGTGTTACAATAACTCGTGCAAACTATAACAATTTACAATATAAACTAAACATACAGACGGCAGCTCGTGAGCCTTAAACTCGTCAGACAAATGTTTCAAGTGTGTTTTTTAACCCCCGACGCAAAAACGACGGGGTGTTATAAGTTTGACGTGTCTGTGTGTGTGTGTGTGTGTGTGTGTGTGTCTGTCTGTGGCATCGTAGCTCCCGAACGGATGAACCGATTTTGATTTTGTTTTTTTTGTTTGAAAGGTGAATTAGTCGGGAGTGTTCTTAGCTATGTTTGATGAAAATGGGTCCAAGATGGCCGCCGCCACAAAAAGGCGGATTACATATTTTTTCACAACTCCCTTAATATGGGTATCAAATGAAAGGGCTTGAATAGTAGAATACTATATACACTATGATAAACTTAAAATCCAAGATGGCCGCCACCACAAAGTGGCGAATTACATTTTTTTTCATGACTTCCTCAATATGGGTATCAAATGAAAGAGCTTGACTAGTAGAAAACTATAAGTACGCTATTACAAATTTCAAATCCAAGATGGCCGCCACCACAAAATGGTGAATTATATATTTTTTTTACAACTCCTTCAATATAGGTCTCAAATGCAAGGGATTGACTAATAGAATAATGTACACTAAGTATATTGAAATAAAATACAAAAATTAAGGAGTCCCTACAAAAAGCATGAAATAAAAAATTAAATTAAAAATTTAAAAAACCCCCGACCCAAAAAGTTATAAAATTAAATGTAAGTAATTGGAAAAGGATCAAATAATTTACAAAACCCCCAACTTAAAGAATCTAGGTAACGAGACTAAAACAGATAAATTCATATGGAAGTCGGGGGACCGTTCTGTGGAACATCTTCTATGCTAAGAGGTCCCCCGACTGCCATATGAATTTATCTGTTTTAGTCTCGTTACCTAGATTCTTTAAGTTGGGGGTTTTGTAAATTATTTGATCCTTTTCCAATTACTTACATTTAATTTTATAACTTTTTGGGTCGGGGGTTTTTTAAATTTTGAATTTAATTTTTTTAAATTCTGTATTTAATACCTAATGGGCCCCGAGGGTGACCCCTGTTGGTAAACATGTTTCACTGTTTTGGATGTGTTTTTGATTAATTATTTAAGATATTAAGAGCAGTGGCCGCTCTGAGGCTTACCTACCTTGTTTGACGAAGACTATACATAGGCCGAATCACGAGACAAACCCGCTATTAATCGTCCTCTTGGACTGATCTCAAGATCTTATAAACTAGCATTTATGTTTACCATACTTATGTAGCTCAAAGTTAAAAATATGTAGTTATAATAGCTATTGCTAAGCGTGGAGAGTGTCGTCTCTTTGATCTCCTGCCGCGTCGAGCAACTCAGAGGCGCTAACACTCGCGTCACTGAGACGCGGCACCAACGATACCAGGTGAGACACACCGCAGTGTAAGCTAAAAATAAGCTTTAGCTAAAAGTAGTATGATTTAACTACATTGCTTCTTAAAAAAAAACTTTGAAATCATGTTACAAGGCCCTTGAAAAACATTATAATACACTGAAACATTACAAATTTCTAACATTTAGCCACGTCTCGTTGTGCTAACTAACTTAGAATAATCATTCGCATAATCGGCCATCTTAAAGAATTAATCATCTTAGGAAAAGCACTGAGAAAAGTAGAATAAAGTTTCTCCTCATCCATGTTACATTTCCAGGATTCAGGGTCAAAAAAAAATCTCATTGTACGTTGCTCAGGGGGGGCACCGTCCAATCACACAACTTTCTTGGAAGTAAGTTTTTCCCGCAATTTCCTGTCGCTTCGATGTCGTTGCTTAAAAAAAAACTAAATCCTTCTGCAGTTAACTTGAACTTCCTGATTCGATCCTCGATATAATTCGATATGTTGGGCGCGCGTGCAACTGCTGATATAGGTAGACATATAACTTGCATACTGTCGCTGGCTTCTATTCTCGCTCACATAAATAACTAGGACAGTAACAGTAATATTTTCCAGTACAGTCCGCAGCGTGTGTTCAGAATAAAAAACGCTTTTTACGCTGAAATGGTCGGAAGCAAATGTTGTAGGTACTAGAAAGATTAAGGGAAAGTTCACCGTCAATGTTGTTCTATGTGGTTCAAATACATTAAACGGCATTTAAAACCTTTGATTTTGTACTTTTGTTGTACGTACAGGGGTTGCCGCGACACTTTCTGGGTGTGTCAGGGCTCCACGTAGTGGTTATTTTGGCCCATAGCTCGTTGGGTGTGCGGCAGTCGTGGCCAGCTCAGACCCACTTTGTGTGTAGCTGTGAGTGGCTTTTTTTTAACGGGGCGTGACGCGCTGGAGAAGCCAGCGGTTTACATTAGTCCTGGGAGCTGGAAGTCACGGAGAGTGGATATTGCGCTGCAGTGTAATGATGTAGGCTAACAGTACCTACGTCAAAAAATATGTACACAGTAGTAGCGAAGGGTCAATTTTTGTAAGAGGTAAACCGGAGTAGATATCTTTAATATCATTATATTATTTGTATATAGAATACTGACTGTCATTTTTCAAAGGGAAGCCGGTAGGAATCGAGTTGTATGGAACCTTTGCCACTGGTACACAGTGTTGTAGTTCTTTGAGCTCCAGAAAGTGCCAGTATCAAATGGTCTGTGCCATCTTGAAGCAGTATTAATGTGAGTCTAGTGTTTAATTTCTAAAAGTAACTATTGAATTTCTCTGGTACATGATGATAAAGCACAAGGATCCACCGTTGTGGGCACGATGGGCTTGCCCACAACCCTAAGATTTGTGACGTCACATTTTCACGGTCTATTAAAATCGATAGGCTGATGATAATTCAATCCTATACTATGAGTTTCAGCTCTCCAATTATAAAGGAGTTTGTGCGGAGAGTGATTGGTACTAAAACTAGATAATAAGTTGTTTTAATATTATAATACTAATACTTTATGGATTCTTTGGTCCGAAATAAAAATCATTATTATTATTATTAGTATGCCAAAAATATAATGAATCGTGCGCAAAATCTTGGTCAGGGCGTCATAATTATTTTGTAAACATCTCATTTGTAGCAATGCACTATATCGATCATGAGCGAGTTCATACTCGCACTTGGCCGGTTTTCGGGTGGCTGTGACCACAACTTTTTTGAGGGCTGGATTCGCGTCTGATAAAACAGCAGTCACTTGGTTTAAATGTACCCCTTCTTTACTTAAATTATACCCTTCAATTACTTAAATTATATTTAAGTGCTTATTGCCATGATCGGTTAGGTATTGGTAAAATTAAAACTCATTGATCGTCCTCCATTATACGCGAGCTCCGTTAATCAACAGATAGCGAGTAAATAGAAATTCCCTTCGCGAGCAACCTCTGAATTAATTCAATAAGATTTGGGTCACAACTTAATTAAATACCTGCCCTTAAAACACGTCCTCTCTGCAAATACTCTTTGCAAGGCGATTTTATTAAAGGCAATGACAGCGTGTTGTGTTTTGTTACTTCTTACGGAAATGGAAAAAAAAATACTGCAAAAGAAAAAATATCGAATGAAAAGTAGGAGGTACTTCGTAGGAGTACACTCGGTGAACTTAGTAGAATGAGCTTTGCTTGATACTAGAATGGCGCTTAATCGTATCAAATCCCATTGGTGAATGATTTTTCAATGATTTTTTTTTTTCTGTGCTAAAATACCAATCAATCCAATCCCAATCCCAATCTCTTTGATTATACCTACATAGTGCAGCGAAAAAGGCGACTAAGGATCGTACCGGAGAATGGGCAGCAGCGTTCTCTATGTATTCCACCATCATACCATACTGCGATCGCCAACCCGCCTGCCAAGCGTGGCGATTATGGCAAACCCTCCCAAAATTGGGGGAGGCCTATGTCCAGCAGTGGACGTCTATCGGCTGAAACGACGATTGTGCTTGTAACTGTTCGTCTCCTGAATACTAATTCTGGAAAAGTGTAGTTGTCAGCATTAGTGCTGACAACATTCACATTTATTTGCTTTATGGAAGAAATAGCTTAAGTAAGCAGAACATTCGATAGTTATTTTGTGTACAAGCTTTGAATAATCTGTAGCAGTTTAAAGAACTACGACGAGTCCGTCGAGACATTCCGACCTTTTCCTGGTAAAAAGTGGTTTGCGGCTGTGGTGAGGTCCCTTTTGAAAGTGAGCCGCTCCAGCACATCTGTGTAAACCACAGAAAAGGGTGCATTAAATATTTCGGCCACTCTGTTGCCATGTTAGTTCCTCATAGCCTGACATAATTTCCACCATTTTATTTTATTTCAACACAAATTGTAACGGCGAATCTAAAGAGAAAAATGCAATTAAATCACCAATCCTAATCAGTTGAACCTATCGCCAATTTGATAGAATAATAATTATCCTTCTGAATGGGACGAACGACAGTTCGAAATACTTCGGGCAGCTTTGGAGAAATACATGTAATAAACCTGTTAGTTTTATATACTTTAATAAATACATATATATAGTATATATATATACTATATATAGTTTGTAGTATTTATAGTGTATACTATTTATATTTATAGTTTTATATAATACGGGCTTTTAAATTCGAGCGGTAACTGCTTACTTAGAATTGTATTTGAATAAATAAGCTCTTACTCCAAAGCACTGAACAACAAACCTCCCCAGACACAGAATGATACTCTCCAAATAACGCTCTGAAAATTCACACGAGAAGTTTCATGAAACAGTTGATAAAAAGCAATTTTCAGGTTGTGTAGCACAGATGTATCTAAGGGAAGACACTACTCACTCAGAGATATAAAACAAATGGTAACCGCCACACTAACTCAAGTATTGAAGGTGAAGAAAGGAAAATCAAGGAAAAGATAAATAAACAGTCATCACATCTGTCTACAAAACCAAAGCTCAAGTCAGCTATTCCTGTGCTAACTCTTGTAACGTTTGAAGATTTTTTTGATTACACCTACTTAGTACCATCCTTCTTTAGCAACCCTCGCATCTTTATTACTACGGCCATTTTAAGGGTCTGAGTATCTGCATCATCACTGTACCCTTGTCAAAAGACGGTGCATTACCTACCTTATTATAGACTGTGATGGTGATGCATAAAATAAAAACCTAAGTAGATAAATAAACTATACTCGATCATACTTCATCACTTTCAGGATTAGTAGATTAGTCCTTAGGTAAGCTGGCCTCAAGGGTTTTACCTAATACAGAGCGCTTCGCGAAATTCAAATTTTCTTACGATTGAAGGTTGTACAGTCAACAGCAAAAGTAGATGATCAAAATCAGAAATTCAATACTAATGAACGGAGTTCGGAGTTCGCGTCAGAACTGTGTGGCGTCGAAGTGATTTCTGTGTGGCGTTGATGTGGCGTTGAGTGGTTTGAATCACTTCGACGCCACACAGTTCTGACGCGAACTCCGTTCATCAGTATTGAATTTGTCATACAAAGAGGTCGTATGTTGTTATGGCACATAGATTGCATTCTGGTCATGTTCCATCCAGGAAATTTGGATACCTAGGGGAAGCCCGGGCAAGACGAATATGTTAAGGGGTACTGCAAATAAAACCACAATCTAATAATCAATAGAACTCTTTGTACTTTTAATTTGTACTATGTTTAATCGTCTTTGAAAAATAATAATTAAAATTCAAAAACTTAAACAATTTCTATAATAATTTTGAGCATTAACAAAAGGTATCAATTATCGGTTTTGCCCGGTGGGGTCGGGCAAAAAGGATAAGTAGAACTAGCTTAGATCAGTGTTCGCATTCATCACAGAAGTAGCTGCCAACTCCTACATAATAAAGTGCAGTCTTTATGCGCCCAAATGCACTGATTACACTGAATCCAATCTTTCGCTAGTGGTTCAGTGTATTTGTCAGCGCACACTAAACCGTAAAAATCTGGTTTCGGATTTTTGTTTTGTTATTTGACTGAAGATATTTTAGTTTTAGTTTTTCTGGGGCCTGCTAACTCAGAAATGGCATATGTAATGGTAGTGGTAACTAATACTTATAATATGCTTGCTCTGAGCAAAACGGAATACCTAACCGTTTTGCCCATATCCATTTTGCCCAACACTCTAATATTAGAAACAAGTGAAAACTTGAATTGTTTTTAGTAGGTAAACAAAAAGTAACGATCACAAATAATACCTAAATAAACGTGCAATTGAATATACAATACATCTTTATAGACAACTGATGACTAATACAAAAAGTTTGTGTGCAAACGTTTACAAAAATCGTAACAAAACAACGATAATCCTTTTTTTTCCCTTCCACAACAGATGCCCTCGCGTATTGTTTGGGTTGAACTGCCATGGCATTGCCGATCGTATGTGTCACGACTAGAGAAAATGTTAATAGCGCTATCTATTATATGTTTATGGAAAAATCAGTTATTCTTCTTACCCGCACTATGCTTCCTGCCCGGCCTTCCCTAATGAAAAAAGTCGATTCCCCTAATTGCCAAGTGTGTAATAAAGTCGAAGATGTCCAACATTTACTGGTGGAGTGTGAAAAGAACAGGAGAGAGAGGGAGATAGTGTTGCGGGAGTTAAAAGTTAATATGTATGACGTTGGGGCTTTCATTAGAACATTATCTACACCTAATTCGGGAGAAGCGAAACTGATTTATGAAATGGTTGCTGCATCACTTTCTTCCTCGCTTACGCAATAATATATTGGTATAAATAATATTATAATTACTTGTAATAATTAGTTAGATTAGGGTATGATGAGGCTGACATACCTTTGTAAGGTAAAAGCCTCTAAATAAATAAAGAAAAAAAAAAAGTATTGAATTTCTGATTTTGATCATCTACTTTTGCTGTTGACTGTACGTTGATTAAAATATGATTCGCGACCGTAACAAATATGTATGTACAGAATTTCGCTTCAACTGCATCAAAGTCGCGGTAAAATAGGTTCACTGGGTTGATCAGATATATAGCGTATTGGGACAATATAGTGTGTTTAAAAATCAAGTAAGTACTGCTTTCTGACGCGACACGCATAGTGAGGAGGTCAAAATCAAAATCAAAATGTTTTATTTCACATAAACCTACATGGGCACTTATGAAACGTCAGAAGCTAGGTGCACGGTTCCAATTGGTCGTTTCCTATGGAGAAGAACTGGCAAGAAACTCCATGGTTACTCTTTTTAAAAATAATTGGCTTTGACAATGTTTCCAGATTACAGTAGGTATGGGAGGACAGCGCAGGCCTGTCAACAAGTACCAAGTACTTGATAAAATAGAAAATGGTCTACAGATCTAAAGTCTATAAGGCCTACAAAGTCCTCACATTTACAAAATAAGAATCTATCAAAAGGATAGATAATAAAAAAAGAAAAATAATAATGAAAACCTACTAAAACCAAGTGTTATGATTCTCATTAAAACCACTAATACAGAGGTGAAAAATTTCAAGTGTATGTATATAATGTCAAATAATAAAGAAATTATGTCAAAAAGTATGTAAAAAAAAAAAAAAAAACATCGTAATTTGAGAGCAGTTAATAGACATTTACATAGTTATGAGAAGCCAGGGAAGCCAGGGAAGCCAGTGCAGAAGGAATTATTGCCAGACTAGCTTGTCTTCAACATAGTCTTTAATCTTATAATATGCTTTTTTGATAAGGACACGTTTGATGAGGGTTTTGAACTTTCCATCGCTAAGTTCTGTAACCGGCTTTGGCAACTTGTTATAAAAACGGATGCTGTTTACAAGAAATGACTTGCTAGTTTTAGTTAATCTAAATTTAGGTAACACAATTTCTATTTTACTACGTGTATTTATATTATGAAAATCGCTTCTTATTTTGAAGAGTCCTAAGTTTTTGCGAACATACAAAATACTTTCTAAAATATAAAGAGAAGGCAGAGTTAGTATATCAATTTCTTTGAATTTGTTTCTAAGAAAGGTTTCTGTCTACAGAGCTACTATTTCTATTTTCTACCTGCTGAGCCTGTTTTTTTATTATATTTTATATAAAAATATATAAAATGGAACCAATATATCGAGATATATTATAGTATAGCAAGCTACCACACACGGGAGCTATACTATAATATATATTAGTATCTAGAGTATATAAAGTAAATTTGCAGAAAACAAACTAGGGTTAAAATGCTATACATATCATTATGTCAACTCTTTTGGACTTAATCTCTTCAAAAACACTAATAAAACATTTTAATACGAATTTATATTAAGACTAAAACATGCAATGAGACTTAGTGTTCTTAAGATAATTAAATGGGGTAACCACTGGGCAGTTATACTGGCCGCCCGTTTCATACGCACACTTAAAGAAGCCTCATAATTAAAGACGAGTTGGTACGTGTTTGCTCACACCACACAACTTGTATGCGCTGAGTGCTCAGCGAATTATTCCTCATTTACTACTACTACAGCAACTTCAGGGTGTGGGTATAATGTGTACCTAAACATGTGCCTGTAAACAAGAATACTTTGCAGTTGTAAAAGGTAGTTCAATATAAGTTCAATTAATAATGTTTCTCCGTAATAAGAACTCAATGTCAATGTAAAGGAAAAAGAACAGAAAGAGTAATTTTGATTAATGAAGGAGTAAATATTTTTTTGATATCTTGATGAAATCAACGGACGAGGCGAGACTAGAATACTTTGAAAAATGTATTACCTAGTTGAATTTTATTATCTTAGTCCTCCCTGCTTTATGACCTAACTAATATGACTGCCAAATTAATGTTTGTATTCGAAAGTGTCTTTACAGCGAGAAATAAGGATAAATGTATTCGCGTATAAAAAAACTGGCTTGATGTAAACTGCGCGTGTTCGATTTTCAAATGTTCAATTTACCTTCCATTTATTTTTGTTTTGTGGTCACTACAATGATTATTTTGTTTGTAATCACTTATTGATTGCTATTATTGCTACGTTCAGTGATATTGTATTGAAATGGCGCCGAGAAACTGATTTTAAACTAAAGGAAGCATCAGACGATCAGGTATATTATGCTAAAAATTATTAATTTGATCAATAACTCTACAAATTGACACTGAGGTACTACTACTACGCTAGTAATATAGTTCAATAACAATAGATTCATTATTATTGTAGAAATTTGAGACTTATGTTTTTCACGCGATTATTGTTTGTGAATTGGTGTTATAGGCGGACAAATATTAAACTCGTGTGTCTGTAATAGTGTCACTTTTTCGAATGACGATGACAGTGCACTCGCCTGACAGCTACAGGTTTATACAATCAGCACGCTAGCTGAAGTACTAACTTGAGAGGCTCGTGACTGAACTGCGAATGCAGGTATTTCATTCACTAGTTTTGCGAGTCAACGATTTGAACTTGAAGAGATTTCCTGTAGATTTGTTGCGGAGCGAGCAGTTTTAAAATAATTTTACAGTGATTTTACCATAGACAACTGTTCGTAATAATATGGGTGTGGAGTGACTGGGTCCGTAGAGTTATTCAAATTCCTTTATCTAAGTTATTAAATCTTACCTACTTTATTTACTATCTGAATAACTCTAAAAACGCTTCGCTCAACGGAAACAGTCAACTTTCCCATTACAGAAGAGAAAAACAAAAATTGACTCAATAATTTCATAAAAATCCGCGTCGCCCGAAAACTAGCGTTTCTAGCGTCTAACTGATGGATTTAAAAGTGTTGTGGAACTTGCTTGCCCCTGAGAACTTATAAATATTCAGCACAACACTCGTATATAAAACTCATCCACCTCAATAAGTGACTTTTATTGATCGCAAATAAAAAGCTACATTTTGACGAGTTATACGAACATAAATTTCCATACATTTATGTTCGTATTACCAATAACCCTGTATAGTTTGCCTCTGCGTTCATAATCATGTCGCGTTAACTTGTGTCGTCACATTATTTCGCTTATCTACATTATCTTACTACATTACATTACTTACGCTCATTAACAATTTCGGCTTCCAGTTTGCAAGAGGGATAAAAATAAGGAATTCATTCGTCTGGAGATTTGCCAAATCCACCATCGTGTCTAGTTCAAAATTCTCGTTCTTTGTGCAGAGTCCAGCGTGGGCGAGGCAAACAAATTTCTTCATGTATAAGTAATTCGACAGGGCGTTTCTTTGACGTGTCTTCTGTTTTGTTGAATTGAGAATGAGGCTGCAAAACGAGCGGTAATTGTTATGGTGACTTAGCAGACTTAGGTACTGCGATAACATGTTGTATCACGGAAACATAAAAGACCGAAAAGTTAATTTCAACCGGGAAATATTTTTGACTGTCAAAAGTCTAGAATTTTGGCATAGGTTACAAAATATATTTCCGAGACTATTAGGTATTGGTAGGCAACCTATACCTAGTCTGGGAAATACATATATTTACAGTCTCAGAAATAATATTCTATATTTACAAAAGTATATCTGCAGGTTCAATGTTCAATTTTAGCAGGTTGTAAAGCTGGGAGTTTATTTTCAGGTTCACAGCCCCGTGCTGGTGGTGGAGCTAAACCTGAACAGACTAGAGGGCACACAGCTCAGGGCGCTGGGTCTGCTGTCCGTGTACGGGTTCAACGTGACGTATGAGGTGCGAGGAGCAGCGCAGTCGCCGGGACCCACTTCATGCAGCGCCATCGAGTGCAGACTGCTGGGGCACTGCTACGCCAGGCGGGATTATCAGTGAGTAACAATGATTAAAATAACTACACAATCTACTGGAATTAGTTTAAGTAGTTATTTCAATTTCCAAGATGCCTAATATTTACAGAATTTAAAAAGCTAACAGTCTTAAAATAATAATAACAATATGTACAAGTACGTATATAAAAAACTAGCCAAGTGCGAGTCGGATTCGCACACGAAGTGTTCCGTACCACAAGGCAAAAACGCCGAAAAAAACACGTTTGTTGTATGGGAGCCCCCCTTAAACATTTATCTTATTCTGTTTTTAGTATTTGTTGTTATAGCGGCAATAGAAATACATCATCTGTGAACAATTCAACTGCCTAGCTATCACGGTTCATGAGATACAGTCTGGTGACCGACGGACAGATGGACAGTGGAGTCTCAGTAATAGGGTCCCGATTTTACCCTTTGGGTACGGAACCCTAAAAAGGAGGAGAAATAATCATAGGGCAGTTACACATATTAAGTTAAGGATTCGAGTAGATTTCTAAACTAAGAGTCGATAATAAGCTGTAGCACAAGCAAGTAAAAACTGGCCAAATGCGAGTCGGACTCGCACACGAAGGGTTCCGTACCACAAGGCAAAAACGCCGAAAAAAACATGTTTGTTGTATGGGAGCCCCCCTTAAATATTTATTTTATTTTAATTTTATTATTTATTATTAAAGTTAAAATATAACTGAGTATTTTGTGAATATTTCAAGTGCCTACCTGTTGCTATTTTTGATATCGAGCAAAAAAGGGGAAAAATATCCCGTTTGTTGTATGGGAGCCCCCCTTAAATATTTATTTTATTTTGTTTTCAGTATTTGTTGTTATAGCGGCAACAGAAATACATACTTTGTGAAAATTTCAACAGTCTAGCTATCGCGGTTCTTGAGATACAGCCTGGTGACAGACAGACGGACAGACAGCGAAGTCTTAGTAATAGGGTTCCGTTTTTACCCTTTGGGTACGGAACCCTAAAAAAGCATAACGTAAAAAAGTTCACGACAAAATATAGTCACCGTCATACACTGGTAACAAAATTATAATGTACCTACACGACATACCCTGGTTGCGGATATTTCCACGCCATTATTTACAAAATTTATTACTGACTCCAGAATATTTTCCGCATCGCAGGGAGTTTTACTGTTCGTGTTTCGAGGGTTACTCCGGATCGGACTGCGGAGAGGGTCCGCTGTGCCCGAGGACCTCCAACTTGTGTAAGAACGGCGGCACCTGCAGGTAAGTGGACCCAATGACCTTGCCATCATTTCGTTCAAATTTTCTCATAATTTACGATTATGGTTGTTATTAGTTTCTTCGAATTCCTGCAATAATAAATGCTTCAGTTTTTTGAAATAGTATAACAGGAAAATGTGTGGCAAACACATTTCTTTTAGACTACGGCTTTCTGTTTTTTTATTTCCGGAGACCGAGCCACATTTGTACGTAAGAGCCTCAATTTAGCTTTTAAAACAATTCCCGTTTTTGCGTCATGTATCCTCAACGTCGTCGGTTTTTTTTATTCTGGAATAAAAAGAGGTTAGAATTAAAGTACCACAAACTTAGGTCACGTTGTTTTTTAGATTTCTGGCACATTTATCAATGTGGACAGAAGTTTTGTAAATGTGTATTTTCTGCTAAAAGCACTCATCTAAAATGATCATAATACATCAAATGTTAGATGCTATTCATCCAACCATAGTTAATAATGTATCGACAGACAGATGGGCCCGGCCGCCGTCAGCTGTATCTGTGCGCCGGGCTACACGGGCGACCTGTGCGAGGCGCAGTTGGCACCACCCGGTGAGAAATATTTTATAATTTCTACCTTTTCTTTTTCTAAAAACAGCACTGTCTCAGTCAAAATGGGTTCTTTCTTAGCCACTATTTCTGTTTTCGCTTGAAATTAAATTTAAGATATACTACCTCAAGTTACAACTTGTACTATGAATGTCTTGCTCGTTATCGTTATTTGTGCGAATTTTGTTTCAGAGTGCGGCATAGAAGAATGTTCTGAAGTTTGTAAGGAAGGAACAGCTTGTGACTGTAACCCGAAGGATTCAGACTTCTGTGAGTGTTCACATTAAAGGTATCAAATCGGAAAGGGATCGGCACCGTATCGCCTTTCGCCTCGCCGTCAAACAGGCATCAACCTAACGTAAGCACGTAACCAAAGCGGATCAGAAGCTCAGATACGTAGACTCGGCTACAGCTAGGCGACACCGCGCTTAAGGCTCGCCGACCGCTGGTTGATGGTACAGCAGGCAGGCCGGAGGGGTGAGAGGGGCAAGGGTGGACGAAGAGACGTAAGCGCGGGGACGACGAGCCGTAACGCACCGCACCGCGGTTCGTGAGCTTATCCCGAAGCGAGGCGATTACGTTACGACTCCGATTAGTGTTCGTTGCAGTAGGGAGTTTCATTCAAAGAATACTGAACGGCTCGAGTTGATACGGTGCCGATCCCTTTCCGGTTTGATACGTGGGCTGACCTTTCATGTGACAAATTCTCAAGCGTAAACTGCTGCGATTGGCTGTTGATGAATCTCAATGTATAATCAACAGCTTACGCGCGCTGGCCATTTTGTCACATTCACTTTGCGATAATCTTCGTTCGAGAAACTAGGGCTTAGTAACTTAACGTTTGTATGTTATGTTGTTCATAGCATCAGCACGATTTGAAACAAGACTGGAAGTAGTGGATCAAGTAGGTGTAAATATATCTCAAGAAGTCATAAAGCAGGTATTTATTGATATATAAAACCACAGAGAATAATAATATAACTTTTCCAGAGAGAACATTTATTTAAGTATAACAACTTTCTTACCTCTTTCAGTTAACTAGCTATTTAAAGGCGTCTAACATTACATTAGAAGATGAAATTGAAATTCTAAACATAAGGTAAGTTTGTGTTCACCAGATGCTATTTATTGTTGTACATATATGTCGTGGTGGTGTATGTAAGGTCTGTGTATGTGTCAGTGCGGTGTCTGCGAGCGGCACGCGCGGGTTGTGGGTGCGCGTGTGGGGCGTCCAGCGCGAGGCGGGTGCACTGCGCGCGGCTCTGGCGCGCATGCGCACACACCACGTGGGTCGGCGCTCTGACACGCTGCATTTCAACATGCAGCCTGCGTTTAGCTTGCACGTGAGTACCTAGTTATAAAACAATCACTCTCGGGACTTCCTTCTGTAGGATCTTGAACGTGACGAAATACTATTACATCCATCCTCACTTAATTCACTTCCAAGACTCACGACCATAACGACACCATCAATCTTGCACGCAGCGAAATCAACTTAGGAGCAATCATGAGTGCTTCAGGGAATAGGGGAAATCTTCACTTGATTATTTCTAGTGTCCATCCGCAGTTGATGGAAAAAATGGCTCGAATTCGATTCCCGAAACCGAATGAAGTTTTGAGAAAGTTCCTTATAAATGAAAAATTAAACGATTTGTATAGAACGTTCCAACAAAATAAATTGGGCTTAGAGAAAATTGCTCGGTTTGAGTACCTAATCTGGAGTCGGCACTCCGAAAATTTGGGGAAACCGTACACGGGATACATTTGATCACAGACGACCCACCATGGTGTATGTTATGTTTCTCTATGGTACCTACATAACTAATTAAACACATTTGTAATTATATGATCGGAATGTGAGGAGCAATATTATACTCATCAAAACTGCAAATAATCTAAACCTTGTGTTCCCCATCATTTAAATCAATTGATTAAATATTTAATCAGTTCTATATTTAAAATTTCCTTAGGAAATTTGACGTAAACCAACTGTTTAAATACCTACCGCCGGCATTAGTGTTTTTCTACTAACCCGAGAGAAAGAAAATCCCACGCGTTAAGGTGGCTTAAATTTACCAATACATACATTTTTTTTTACTTCTTAATGCTTTAATTTTAATTTTGATTATAATGATAATTTTGATTTTAATTATTTATTCTAATATCGATTATGATTTTGTTTTGTTCTTTGTTTCTAATTAATTATTCTATTCTCACTACGAGTAAAAAATCTTGTTAAAACATATATTTAAGAAGCAATTTTTTATGTAAGTGCTGTGTACGCCTGTAAGTGACTAATTCATCATAACTCAATGCATATGTTATTTATTATTATGTCAATATTTCTAGTGACTAGGTTGTTGGTGTACCAATTAAATAAAAATAAAATACATACTTTAAGATTCTTGCTTAATATTTTAAAACAAGGGCCATGTGTCGTGGAGTCAAAGTTGGTGAAGTAATTACTTCGCTAAGCGTCATCTTATACCATAGACGGGTGATGAAAAACTTAACTCCGTGAATTTTTTTATTGATTTATCCAATATCGCTTAACTTGTGAAAGTAATTTTTTTATAGGATCAAAAATAATCATGTGATAACCGCAGCGCCTTTGACTTGTAATACAAAACCAAAATTATTATAGTTCAGTGAGCATACGTGATGTCGTACTTAGCTAAGTAAAGACCCCGTATGATGGTTTTTGAAGTCATCAAAAATAGTTGGTCTATTTTTAGAAAGGGCACATTCAGACTTCTTTATCCCTTCTTGAAACTAAAAATTCCAAAAATAAAGGACAAAATCTGCAGCAGTAGGCTTACATCCTGCGTTCAATTACTACCCGTAATAATAAGCGTTTGGTGACGTCTATGGTGACATTTGGCGTCGGTCCAGCTCACATGTTACCAGATAACACTCGTTAACCTGGCTCAGCCCTTTATGATACTCATTGTTAGGAACACCCAAGCAGCGTTTCACTTATCTCATAAACCACCATTTATTCATTTCACTCCAACAAAATCGAGCGGAACTCATTATTTTTCAACAAAAACTAGAGTTAAATCACATAAAAGTGATGATCGGTTCCTTTAAAGGGATATTTATTGAGATTGGATTTCATCCTCAGCACTTGAGAAATGGAGATTACACGAACGAAGTAATTTCAACATTTGGACGCATCTTATTTTCAAACTCTCTATTAATCGTAATAATAAATCTTGAAAGTAAATTGAATTACAATAACGAATCCAACGTTATTGTACCTAATTCATTTTACTTTCAGGATTACTTTTGCTTGGACATTTTCATTTGACATCCTTTTGCAGACTCTGGTTGTGAACCATCGTCCTGAAATATGGGAGGGATCAGAGTTCATACTGACATGTATGGCGTATGGATCGCCGAACATCGCCTTCACGTGGTACAAAGATGGTGTCAAGATAAATTTCAATGGTACTACGAGGTAATGAGACTTTAAATGTGTGTGAGACTACATTTTCTAGTTCGACAAATGAGTCCTTTAAAAACTATCCCGGCTGTGGATTCACCTGGACATAACGGACGCTACCTAATAGCCTGGCGTCCAGACCGACGAGTGAGCGAGCCTGTGCAGTCCTATGTGTGGCGCTTAACGAGCGCCCATCCAATTACCGGCGACTGTTATTTAACCGCACCGACTAATCGGCCTAACAAAACTTCCAACAAACTCGCTTCCTGGTGGGTTAATTTCGTTTTAAGACTGTAGTATACGAAAACAACTATATTCAGCAGAAATGAGTTGGGGTTTCAAACTTGATTTTAAGCAAACTGTATTTTTTCATTACATTTAGAAAAACGAGAAGTCCGCAGCTGGCAGAAAGTAAGCATTATCATTAAAAGGACATTCTATTTTCAGAGACATTTGGATGCGCGCGGTGTCAGACGACGCGCTCGGTCGTAGCATGTCAGTGTTGAGCATATCAGAAGCGAAGAGACCCGACAGCGGCAAGTGGTCCTGTGCAGCAGACGATGCTGGCAGAAGACGATGTAAAGCGCTGAGGCTGACGGTGCTGAGACCGCCTGATATACGACTCGTGCCATCCACAATCACTGTCAATAAAGTGAGTCATTCTAGGCCGGCGATAAAATCAATTCTTAAGTTGTAGTGACATAACAGTTGATATAAATGTGTGTCAGGGCGACAACGTGAGTATAACATGTCTGGCGGGAGCGGGGCGGGTGCAGGGAGCGCTCGGGTTTAGTTGGGCGAGGGAGAGGACTCTGCTGCCGATGGCGCCGGGCAGAGTGGTCTGGGAGGATCTGTATCCCGCGGGGAGCGTTCTCAAGCTTTATAATGTACAGGTATGTTATGCACCCTATTGCGTTGAATACGTTTAGAATACAGAAATATAAGAAAGTTTTCCAATTTTGTACTATTCGAGATACCTTTTGGGTTTTTGAATAGAAATCCAGCGAGTTCCGATGTCAAGTATCTTCGGTAGCAGGCACCAACGCCAAGGGCGTGACAATGTGGGCTGTAGGAGCCAACGACCTAGCGTGTGAGAGCGACGCGTCCCATGGATTGCGCTGGCCGAAAACTGCTCCGGGAGCGCACGCGACAGCCGCTTGTCCACCTGGTCACAGCGGAGAGACTACCAGGTAAGTGGAAAATAATGACTAAACTAAAAAAATAGTCGAACAAAAGATAATAATTAATCGTTTCACTATCATGTTTTATGTAGATAACTTATTTTTAGGTTTTGTGAGCCGAAAATCGGACATCGTGGCGTCAAGTGGATGCTACCAGATTTCTCTGGTTGTGTTGCAGACTCACTCAGGGATATTTATGAGCAGGTTAATAAAAACAAAACGATATTATTGTGACGATTTAGTTTAAACCCAACAATCAGTTAAAGCTTATGTTGTTGTCAGTTCACTCTGATATCGCTGGGCTACTCTTGGCGCGCTGTGTCGCACGTGTTGCGGCAGTACGGCGCAGTGCTGCGCTCCCTGCCGACACACCCGGGCGAGGGAGAGCCTCCCCTTACTCATGCAGCACACATGCTGCACTACCTTATGTCTGCTGCAGCTCAGCCAGCCGACAGATACCACAGCGCGGAGCATCTGCTGCACATCTATGACTACCTGTTCACACATCCTGATGCTTTTCTGGATGAGGAGGCAAGTAGTTGCTAAAGATAGGATAAAGTTAAAGCAAAGTTAATTTCAGTAGTTTGGAATGTTACATTGATTGGCCATACTACTTCTATTAGAAAATCTTGGATCTTCAAAATGCGGTGATGGACACAGCGGGCATGAGGAGTGACTTCGACAAGCGCTACCACGAGTTCACAGTCACAACGAAACCGGTACACGAGGACAACGCGGCGCACTTCGAGTTTCAACCAGCTCTAGTAGGGAGCGAGGAGTGGCTCGTGACGTCAGCAGGAGTGGAGCTGGCGGATAGTACTAGTAATGCTTCCGTGGTCACCGTGCTGTATCATGATCTGGGAGCAAGGTTGCCGTCGCTGAGAAGATACGTCGAGTATAAGTAAGAACCCTCTCTCTCAATTATGAGTTCGATGCAAAGTATTTTAAGGCTATTAACATATATTCTGGGTTCCGTTTTGGTATGATATTTTTTTTTAAATTCCTGTTGGTTGTTTCATTTATCTTTTAACAGGTTCACTGTCCACAGACCACATGATGGTCTGTAGAGAGACTTCCATATCAGTCCACAGACCGAATGTGGTATGTTCGCCCGTACAATTTCTAAGTCATCTGATACTGTGGACGTAAGGAGAAAGTCTCGTATTTAATGCGGACTTGGCAGGACACATCATTAGGATTATAAAAAGTGCTGGGACATAGGGAAAAAGTCGATATTTTTTTTCTAAAGGGTATGAAATAAACATAACTGGACTTATGGACCATTCCCACTCTGGAGCCTGGATAGTGAACCTGTTAAAGTATTTCTTTTTTTTTAATCTTTCCTTCCTACACGGTAGTTGTAGCGGCAATTTTTACAGGTCCAGCCGAGCGACAGAGTACACGGTAGCATCACAACAGGTACAGGTGTCTGTCAGCGGCGTGGGAGTTGATCCCACGCTCCCTCACACTGTCACACTGCTGTTCGCGCACTCCAAGAATTATAGCGCTGTTGGTGAGTAAGACACCATCACAATGCTCAATAACTATGTCATCTAAAATGTACGCTCGCTCATGTAGTTGTTCTGTGTCAGCACCTCAGCTCGCGTGTGGCGGTCGGTCGCGCTCGGCGCCGCGCGTGTGGAGCACGCAGGCGTGTGAGCTGCGCATACCTGAGCGCACACACGTCGCGTGCCGCTGTCGGGGACTGGCGACCATCGCACTCTTCACTGTGGATAGGGAGACATTCGTGAGTACAATTATATAAAAGTGACATATGAAACTACTTTATTCGATAAGCACTCAAAAATGTTTTTTTCAGACAGGTACAGAGAATGACTTACGAGGCATCGTGAAGATCTCGGTGAGCCTGGGAGGTGCGATGTGTCTTGTTGCGGCATTACTCCAGCTCCTCGGTCTGGTAGCTGGCAGTAAGACCAGGCTGCCAGTGCTGCTCAAAGCTGCCACTGCGGGCTTTCACTCTGCAGCTATGTTGGCTCTACTTGAATGTGACACGAGACAGGTGCGTTTAAACAACCTGGGTCCTGTGTAAATGCTTCAAATAATAAGTGAGTCAGGTGTGTTGCTGTCGGACAGGACGTAGCATGTCCGGGTGGCGTGGGCTGGGTGGTGGCACTGTGCTGGATGGCGGGCTGTGCTGCGCTTTGTGCTGCACCGCTGCTACTGCACGCCGAGCTTGCTGCCACAGCCACGCGCGCGCCCTCTGTCGGACTACTGTGCGGTACGTGTGTGTGCAGACAGGCTGGTGTGCAGGGCCGGGCGTGTAGCTATACTAACTTGAACTGGTTGCAGGCGTGTGCACACTATGCTGGCTGACAGCTCGACTATGGGGTGGTGCGCCACTGCAGCTGGGAACGGCCGCCAACACTGTGTGTGCTGCAGGCCAAGCGCTACTAGCCGCACTCGCGCTCGGACTTGCGCTCGCGCTCAGAGGGCGAGCACGAGATCACAAGCCGGGAAGACAAGAGCACGTGCGCGAGCGAGCACAAGTAGTGCGGCACACGCTAGTGCTGCTGGTCACTACTTGTGCCACGCAAGCGGCCGGACTGGCGTACGTGCAGCCCGCAGAGACCAGCATGCCGCACGTTGTAGTACTGGCCGCCGCCGCGCTGGCTAATGTGAGTCAACTCAACTCAATGACATAAATTCTTACTGTCATAGAAGAATTGACTCTAAAATTGGCCCATTGCTTGTCCAGGGTATAGCGATGCTGGTGTGCTACGTGATCATGGACGAGGAGTGTCTGCAGGCAGCGCGGCGCCTGCTCACGCTCTCACACAGCGAGTGGCAGGACGCGCCCGAGGGAGACGCCTCACATAGTCGTGAGATAGATTCTTCTTTTTGACACTGGGGACATCTCAAGTGTTAAAAATATATCCTACTGCTCTATCATTGAATTTGTTACCACTATTCTAAAGAATACTTTCAAAAAGAGCATGGCATTGAAGTCAATTACTTTAACAAGTGGTTGACGTTGTTTGTATCAGCTGAATGCATGACTTCCTTTAATATAATACCAGCAATAACTTTGTAAATTTTTTATTTCGATCGTCAAATGATTATAGGACAGACGACCTTGTTGTCTGAACCCCTAATTAAAGTTATCTTCTCTTTTGGTTTCCTCTTGTGAATGTTAAGCAGTTTCAACTTACTTCTAACCTGTTGTCATCACATTGTTGTAGTGTACATAAAGCAAGCTCGCGAGGTGGAGTGCTCCTCGTCTCATGTGTCGCCCGCTAACACCTACTGGCAAGCGCCGACGTTAGAGGGCCCAGACACCATGTACAGGTGAGGACTGAGGTGCAACTTCACTATCATTCAGACGCGATTGTGACTTTATTCTCTAACGTGAAAGTACCAGCTAGATGAGACCTGACTTCTTCCCTTGTTGCTGCAGGCGTCAGTCGAGCGGCGCGTGTGTAGCGGATATAGTGCGGTGCGTGGAGTATAAGCACAAGCTGCAGTCACCGCGCACACACACGCGCGCACTGTGCGACCTGATACCCACAGGTAGCGCTATGTGAATACTTCTTGTAGTAGACTAGGTACTAAGGACAGGATTGGTAGTTTGAGGAAGATCAAAAGAAGTTTGTGTCATATTGTTGACCGCTTCTACCTGTAATTTGACTTCCCGACCCTTTTTGTTACTTGCATTGTACATACCTAACAGAAGAAACGTTAGCCGTTAAACGATACGCTGGGCATCATACAACATAGTTACACTGTGACTCCCGCAGACGGAGACGGTGTGCACGCGCGCACACTGCCACACGTGTCACGCGTGTGTGTGGAGCTGCGCGTGCTGCCCGCGACGCAAACGCTGCCACACGATACAGACACGCGGACCTACAGGGACAGTGCCGACACGCCCAAGGTAAATCAAGTTTAAAAGACGTTAATTAACTTAAAATGTCAACTCTAAGTCTGATCCAATCATAATTTCCCAGGAAAGCTGTACGATCTGCAGTCAGTCGACTCCCGACGTGTCGGCTCGTCCGATCAAGAGCTGTCTCAAGAAGCGCGCGCCGCAGTTGTCGAGCAGCAGCTCGCTGCCGTCCATTTACCGCGAGTGCAGCGACGAGCACAACCACTCACACATACAGCTAGTCAACACACATACACAAAAAGACAAAGTGCTGCACAAGATATCACATGACCTGGACTTCCTACTCAACAGGACGCCGAGCCGAGTCGCTAATCACTGCTCACAGCACATAGAAGAAGCGCCCACTTAGTAGTGCGGGATGAGTGATAGTAGGTGTAAGTAAACTAGTGACATGGAAACAGGGATGTGATATGTGCCAAGCTCATAATTATTGTAATAGAGATTTTATAGTTACTTAACTTAGGATAGATTTTGTATAATTTTGTAATGTATGTTCGTAAAAACAATGAAAAATGTATGCTTAGATAAAAGAAAAAAAGAGTTTCGTTACATTAATCTCTTGTTCTTCAAACGATAGATATAACCATTGTTAATTTCAGCCTAAAGACGTCCACTGCTGGACATAAGCCTATCACTATTATGATTATTATATTTTTGTATATTTCGAAAATGTTGTTTTTTTTTTATTTTTCATTCACTAACGACCCGCCGCAGCTTTGAATTTTTCATCAAGATTGTTTATAATAGTTAAGTTTAATATGAGGGATAACCTAAATGATGGTGCCGCATCAAAATCAGTTGCTTAGTTTATAAGAACAACGCGCTACACGAATAGCAACTTTAAGAGCGGGCCCAAAGGAAAATCTTCAATCTTAGATTAGATTTAGGGGAAGCCGGGGCATTGCGGGCCCCCGGTGTAAAACGGACACCCGCAGTCCTCCGCAGGATAATAAATCGAGACGCTCAGAACTAGTCGGATCGCGTTCCAGTCGACTACGTGCTAGCGAGACGCGTATTTGCTTAAATACGTAAGTTGATGCATTTGATATTATGACTAAATAACTAGAAAGAGTTCTGAACTAACTACCAGATATTCATTTGATTAGGTTAACATTTATTTTATTTGACCTCGGGGTCATTTTGAGCAGAGCAAAATGGGCAGGGTGCCCGTTTTGCCTCGGATAATTGTATTGAGTTTATGTTTGTTTGATCCTTCCAGGAATTCTTTTCCCGCGCCACCTCGAACCAGCCTCGCGGTAGGCGTCCAAGTCATCTCGCCATCTCTTTCTGGGCCGGCCTCGCTAACATCACTAATAAATTTGTTCAACATTTGGAGCGATTGTCACGCTCCGGTAAAGTTGCCATGAAGAGAATATCTAATGATATGCAAAAACATTGAATTACGTCATTTTCTTCGTTTACTAAGATTAGTATCATTTCTCTGATAGATATTGATTGCATACGAGACGAGAATAGAGACGACGAGACGAGAGTAGATTAGATATTATTTTAGTTAATGCACTTATTACAGTGAATGATTGTGCTTAATTTCTTACGGTGTTTGGATCGATGTTTTTCATAGAGAATGAAAATACATTACAAATATCAATGTTTATTTTCTTGTACTAAATAAGGACAGATGCCAATTCAATTTCCTTTGTAATTGTGAATTCTGAAATGAACGTGAGGTACCTAATAAATAACTAGACTATGTATCAATTTAACTCCTGACGCCAATCATTCGTTCCTGGAACAAGGAAGTGGATGTGATCGTCATCGGAATGTAACCTTCATTCAGCGCCTGCCTGGGTTCGAACCTACGACCTACAACTCGTAAGTCGCGGCCGTTACCACTTGACCACCACTGCTCATTATTAGCCATTCATTAATTAGTGATTAACCATGAGTTTGTGATCGTCGTTTGTAATAAGAAGGACTGTTATAATGGTGAAATAGAATTTTGTATTGGGTTTGAGGAGTTAACAATAAAGCTAACCGCACTTTTACGAGAAATATTTGACGGAAAGCACATTATAAAATTACGCGGATTATGACTTTGTTGCGCTTAAATTGAATTAAGCAATCCTCATCAAAAGACTGATGCTTTTTATTCCGGCTGCTAAACCTGCGCATTAGGAAAGCTAGTTATAAACAGCAGATATTGATTATCAATTGTAGTGTTATAGTCGACTATCCTCAAATAGATCTATATCGAATTAAAGTAGTTTCAACAGTGTGCTAAATTTGAAAAGGTGCACGGTTTCGATGTATAAAAGTTTTATTACGGTACCCTTTGATACCAATCTCTGGGTAAACGAGATTTTAATGCCTGTGTACTAGGTCAAGCAATGTCTATTGGTGAGGATAGGACACTGTCATGAGGCTCAGTTTCTTAGAGACTTGCTTCTGAACATCTATATGTTCAGAACAGTTTCTTTCAGCTTTTTTTTTCCAGCTGCCAAACAGAATTTCTGATGTTTAAACTATCTAACGGAGAGGTCAGGAAAATAAATATCATATTGTCAGTGATAAGTAAATCGGAGACATGAAGAGTTCCTTGCCGACTCGTAGTCACACCAGATTATCTCACCAGTATGACAAACAGGATTTTTTTCTCGTTTGCCACACCACTGATTATTCTACACCATTTATTCGTAACTAGTCCTGTCCTAGTTATACTACTTAGTTAATTTATACAGTCAACAAAAGGGATAAGTATGCAGGATCGTCGGATATAGTTGAAGTTTAGTAAGAAACCGATGGATGTTCTCGAATAAAATTTTATTTTATTAATAGAAAACAAACAGCTCATTTATCAAATCAAATTAGAGTCGACAACATCCATCGGTTTCTTACTTAACTTCATTCATACATATATAATCAACCTATAAAGTTCCCACTGCTGGGACACAGGCCTCCTCTCGGTGAGACGGAGTGGGCCATGACGAATCCACCACGCGGGCCCAGTGCGGGTCTGCAGGTCTTCGAATTTTTGGTTCTACGACACGCTGGTTTCCTCAAGATGTTTTCCTTCACCGTTTTGAGAGCAGTGGTGATGAAATAATTTACACAAAGTAAAGCGCCTGTCTGGGTTCGAACCTACGACCTACAACTCTTAAGTCGCGGCCGCTATCAAACGCTCACAAGAGTTAGTTGCTGTAAAATTTCCCCATATTACATTTTATGAGCTCTTAGAAACTTACAATGGCGCCCAATTAAAAGGAGTGAGTGGGTCATTTTATATTCTTAACGGCATTCCTGTTCACTTTGAGCGATACGTGGTCACGTTAGATACGGTTATCCTTTATGTACACAAAGGGAAACTTAGAAGTGATAGATGACCTGTCGAGCGATGTGACTGAATTGAAAATAACATGAACCGATAATAAAATTTACCTACAGTATATTTTGTATTCCGACTGTGCTTTCTAACCAGCGTGAAATCCTGAACGTAAACCAAATAATTTAAAACGAAATGTTAATTAATAATATTATTATGCACTTTGCCGGTTGAAGGCGGCAAACTCTCCGAAGATATGTAAATACAATTTTGCTTTCAGTTGGAGTAGGCAGAATAAATCAAAGCAGCGAGTCCGAAGATCCTTGTTTTCGATTAAGGGAATAACTTTTGGCAAGCCACCGCGTATCCTCGGGTAAGTCTTTGAAAGAGAGGCATTTTTGGTTCCATACTAATTAAATACTCGCGTTGTTTATCTGTCTAACTGTCAGGTATGTTTAAACAGTGATGAAGGTAGCACTAAAGTAAATTGTATTGGATAAAGCCCTCTGAACCCAAAATTGTTTTGTATGTATGCATCGTCCAATTTGTAACGTAAAATTTTGTGTTTTTCGTAAGCCGAATAGCCCTCCAAAATCACAGACTTTTTTATAGGTGGTCCAAATAGTGACGTCATATAAAAAAATTGATTCCTCATGCGTGTTTGCATAATGTAGATTTATCTTTGTTGGAAAAAATTGTCTGGTCAAAATAGCTGGGAGCTTGATTAATACGTTTCATTATAAACAATCTCATGTGGGGAATGAAGGATGAAATTGAAAGACGTTTGGGGTCACAATGATGATGTTCTAATGGATTATTTGGTACATTAGTGGGGTCACAATGATGATGTTCTAATGGATTCTTTGGTACATTAGTACAAAACTTTTCTGGGCACTATTGTGTATGGCCTAACACGCACTAGCGGCTGGCCGTAATGCGGCGTGCCACTGCGGCAGGCCGCACTTCAATTTTTATATGAAACCGTGTGTACCAAAGACAATTTTGTTATCAACGCACTGACTTACAGCCAGCCGTCAACAACCGGAGCGGTTGAACTCCGGTTGCCTTGGAGCTGCGGCGGGCCGCCGGTTGAATGTAGCGGCGCGCCGCAAGCCCTCTTCGCACTTGACGCGGTTAGCCGCAAGCGCTTCCCGCCCTCAAACTCTCTGCTGTCATATCGTGTCTCCAGTAGAGGGTGTATACAAAACCGATGTTTATTTTTACGACGTTTTCCGCGATAATATAAATAAATAACTGCAGCAACTTCTTCGACGTCCATCAGTCCAATATTTCTAAAAGCACTGACGAAGAAATGCGGTGGACCGCAATGGAACCGAGACGATACGGTTAGCGGGAATACGGCGGGCCGTTTCGGCAGACCGTATATACTGCGGCCTGCCGCAACGGCATGCCGCATCACGGCCAGCCGCTAGTGCGTTTTAGCTCTAAGACAGAAATAATTAAGTTACCATAAAGTCAGCACTCCAAACCGAAACTTCGCTTCCTCTTACTGTCAGACTCGCTTTTTGTACTAGTGTCTCTAGAAAGCAGTGCACTAGGCAGAATGAGTGCCAAGGAAATAGTCTAATTAGAGCGCTGGAGCGTGTCAGTTTCAGGCCAAAAACTCGAGCAAGTTCTTAATGTTCACTCTGTACGTACCGTTTGAGAGACTTTGTAAATGGATAAAAGTACTTATGATGTCTGTATCTTGAGCTTTGTTGAAACTTAGCAGGAATCCTGAAATATTTTCGAGACCTTACCTACTCACTTTTTGTGCAACTTTGATGCAATTATTTCTGAATCAAGAAATTATTAATAATTTATTAATGTTCTACCGAAAAGTAAAGTAAAGTAAAAGTAAAGTCTGACAACCAGTCTTACCAAGGGATAACGTATTACCCAGTAACTGGGTTGTGGAGGTCAGATAGGCAGTCGCTCCATGTAAAATACTGGTATTCAGCTGCATCCGGTTAGACTGGAAGCCGACCCCAACACAGTTGGGAAAAGGCTAGGCAGATGATGATGATGATGTTCTACCGAGACAAACTATCATTGAATTACCTGTGACCCATGTCAGCACGGCACTCATCAAGTAGGCTACACCTGAGTATACTTGAAGAGAGGGTCTCTTAAAGAGCCCCCTTCGATGTCCCAATTGGTAATAGTATCTAGTGTGACTGTCGTGTGTATGTGAGGCGCGTGTGAAATGTGTGCACGTTATAAGTTATAGATCTCGAGAGAGTAGGTAATAATGTTGGAGATTGGTTCACGTGCGTGTCCCAGAGAATTGACGTGATCGGTTTGCGTGACAACACTCGCATTCAGATAGTAGCACCATGACGAGCGATGCGACTATTGTGTTACATTACAGCAGGTACGTACCTACTCCATAACAAATATAAATGTGACCATATCTGACTATCCGCTACGCTTATCCAGTGTTTAGTTTTCTCTGGATATTTCTGTTACTTTAATAGATCTGTAACAACAACAAATTATATTCTGTTCTGATCTAATGAAGATCTCTGTATCGATGTTACCCGCAGTCTGTAAACTGGCGCTGATGTTGTATTGTATTTCGGATGGCAGGTTTGGAGGGGAATTCAATGGACTATGTGTTGATCGAACAACAATGTACATACCTATGTTGTTTACATATAGCATACATCTCAAGAGGCCTAACTAAATGCAGGACATTGTCCCTCAGATTGTGGCAAACAGGCCTTGAATAAACAAAGTCCCACCTGACAAGTGGTTATAGATACTGGTGGATTGGGATATAACAATACACTACAGAAGTAAACAGCTGCAGTTTAGTGCAAATAAGAAAGGTGTTGTATCTTCACTATCTATACATATAATAAAATGGTAGGAAAGTCAAAACTGTACATTGAATATATTTTTAAAAGAATACTTGGGGTGTGATCTACAATCGATACCGAAGCCAAAAATATAGTTTTTAGAATTTTTGTCTGTTTGTCTGTATGTATGTATGTCCGGGATAAACTTAAAAAGTACTGCATGGATTTACTTTGGCACGACTATTATTAAGAAGTCGGGTCAACATATAGGCTACATTCACCTACGGGGAATGAGCAGTGAACCTTTATCTATCCATATAATAAAACAGTAAAAAAACTGTGTCTGAACATTGAATATATATAAAAAAAATTAAGGGGGTTTAGAAACGGTAATAGAGCACGAATCCAAAAAAAAAACTGTATGTTTGTTTGTATACGCTAATCTTCGGAACTACGGGACGAATTTGAATGATTTCTTTTTTGTTGTATAGGTATTAAGTCTGGGCAACATATAGGTTATAATTTATCTTGGAAACTTGAATACCTGATGCAGAACCACAACAGACCAGCTAAACTATAAGAGATACAAAAATGGTACCATAGCAAAAATTGTTCCACGTGATTAGCATTTTCTGCTAGGAGAATAAATTTGAAGATCTGGAACACCTGATGTGGAACTCTAAGAGCCCAGCTACACTATAACATATACAGGGCTATTGGTAAAACATTAACAACCTCTTAAGAGGTCATTGTACTCATCATTATGAACAACTTTTGCTATGTTTTCATTGATTTGGGTCGAATCGTCAACTATTAGTACGTACATGACATTAACACAGCTCCTCATGCTTCATGACGTGACCCTCTGGTTTATGACGACGGTTGACGGCTCGAGCACCCTGCTGCCATCTTACAAGGTAAGAGGTTTCACGTTAACCCAAAAATACTGTATTTCTTCGAGATCCAAACAAAGGTTAAACTGGAAAATAGCGTGTAGCCTTTAGTGAAGCTTGCTTGTATAGGCAGAGACGTTCAAAAGAAGAGAATCTCACCTAAACCAAAAGGTTTCAGTAACCAACTGTGTGTTCCAACAGTTTTCCTGTCTAGTTTTAGTTCTTACTACATTTTGTAGGCGAACAAAGTTTGTTGTCGGAACGCCAGTCAGCGTGTCTTCTCAATATCAAATCACTTTTGATTGCAGCGCATGATTTTCCGGTTGTAAATATATAGGAAAACCTGATCTATTTTAGATGTCTGATGTCACCAAACTGTTCAGACTTCCATAGGATGAAGCTCTGCAACCTGACACTATTATAACTTTCATTTCGCAAGAAAGTTGTAATAGTGTCAGCGAACAGTTAAAACGCATTTGTTTAACGCTACACCTGAGTGTCTCCTCAGCGTTTCCTTAATGAATGATAAACTTCAACAGCGGCTGCATTGTACTCGTTCACTTCAACTCTTACAAAGGACACCTTTCTCTATTATGTGCCGTGAGAACAACACTGCTAAACGTTGTTACTGGAGCCTATTTGTAGACTCACTATTAAGCAGCGCGGCACTAGTTACTGTAAGAAATAGTAAAATCATTTTCGAGAATAATAACAGCTTTTTCGCCTATTTTTTATTTCCTTTCGAGAATTTTGTGCAAATCTACAGCGAGGTGGCAGCCATTAAAAATGCACCACAAAGTTGGCTCGACGATGGTTTTTGTATAGTGAAACTTTTAATTATTGATATTATTCGAAAATGTTTTGTGCCAGTTTCGCTAACTGGGCTTTCAGAACACGTAAAATAGTGAGATTGTGTTCAACAGTTGAAGTTGGCCTTATAGTGTAAATTATGCTCTAAATTTTGTGGCAGTTATCAGAAAGTTTACCGTATTGAGGCTTTTGTTTCAAATCGAACGCCGTAAGCCGAGTCATGAACAAAGGGAAGTATTTCAATACGTCATCACAGGCGAACCCACATTTCTCTAAACTACTTTCCCCGCACAATACAGACTCACGGCGACGTCATCACGGCGGTGCATCTCATCGTGACACAAACACGGTGACGTCACATCCCAGATTGGACGGATGCCAAGTGGGCAATATTGATTGCGATACTACAAAGGCATGTGGTTTTAATCGCGTTGAATTCACAATTATAAACAAAAAATAAAAGATGTAATGTAAATTAGATCACGCTTGTTAGATTAGGTCTGTATTTTGATTTCCAATCCTATCCTATTGTGTTTTAAACAGTAGGTAACGTAAACTTTGACAATACGCAGGACTTACCTCATTTAACATGGACCATAGAAATTACACCAAACGGCGTCCCTTTTTAGGGTTCCATACCCAAAGGGTAAAAACGGGACCCTATTACTAAGACTTTGCTGTCTGTCCGTCCGTCTGTCCGTCCGTCTATCCGTCCGTCCGTCTATCTGTCACCAGGCTGTATCTTAAGAACCGCGATAGCTAGACAGTTGAAATTTTCACAAATTATGTATTGGCGCTATAACAACAAATACTAAAAACAAAATAAAATAAATATTTAAGGGGGGCTCCCATACAACAAACGTGTTTTTTTTAAATTACACGCGCAACGGTTCAGCGACGTCTCCACACAACAATAGCTATCTATAGTGACAGACGACATACGGCCACGTATCAATAAAATTCGAATGAGCGGGTTTTGTAACGATATGCAAATTGCAGCTTGTTCACGTGACCATTACGCCGGTCACCAAGTGCTGGGTAAGGAAAATGTGTGTGTGTAATTATGGCCACAAACGGGACGCGCCCTGTGATAACTTTGTTTTGTTTTTTTCGTCCTCGTTTTGCCTGCGCCCGTGTCTTTGCTCGATGAACTGTTACGCAAATTCGCTCGTATGTTTGGAATATCAAGTCGTAACAAAGCGTCGAGCATCGTGCTCATTGTTCGGTCCCTGAAAGGGATTAGAGCAGCTCGATGTTTTGTTACAAGTACATGCTCTAGTCTATACTCACCTTTATGTGCTGAAATATGAACTGAATTTCAGTGGATCTAAGTTTATTTTTAGGTGTGAAACTGAGTCAGGCCATAACATCGCTCTGGAAGCTTTGAAATTGCAGAAATAAAGAGGTCGCTTAATTAATTCCAGCAAATTACGGAACTGCCGAAATTACCTTGAAAAGACGTGCTATAAAGCGGGAACATGACGGTGCTCAACCGCGAGGCTATTTACTTCAACTTTTAAATCCTGTTTACAGCAGATCTGACGATGGAAAGTCAAGTTTTACCTACACACGTTTAAAGGAGATAACATTAGACGCTTTAAACAAAGTATTGTTTCTTCGAAAAAGGCGTAGGTTTTTAAATCTAGACTAGTAATATGTGTCTAGACAGTGTCAAGGATCAAATCAAAAGGTGATAAAATAATAACTACTGTTATCTGGAGAGCTATCTTTGTATTCGCAAAGGTTCCATGAAAAGTTCGTATCTCTATGCACCTCGTAACTTTTTAAGATTGAGTATCCACGAGCGCAAATTAAACGAAGCGTTAAATCAATTCAAGATTTATCAATCTAAATTCACAAAAAAAGTTCTAAGAACAATGAGAGACGTTATTGGTAAATTAATTCAGTGACATTTACGAAATTCGGCGGATTTCTTCAGACTTTGAATGCCGGAGATGATCGTTATGTAGCTATACAGACCGAAATTTAACCTCAATCATAGGTAAGGTATTTAAAGGATTTATTTGTTCATCGATAGTAAGTTCCAATACATGTTATACTTTAAGCCTAAAAGGAATTTTAAGTATATAAGATTTTTCTACGGTTGAAAACACGCCTAACTATTACAAATGGAAGAACGTTTATACCAGCTGTAGAAGCACGTTAACCGACGTTGTAGAACATTAGTACTGGACACACATTCGTTAACTGTGAACTATCTACAAGTTTACTGACGAGAGCTTTAGCTGTAGTCGAGATGCGGTGTAGTGATGGGAAAACAGCTGCAAGTGTGGCTTAAAAACTTTAGCTGAGCTTCGGGAACGCTATTTTGCACAAAAGGTAGAATATCTAAAGTAGCAACAGTACTTTTATCTACACCCATGCTATAAACCCTCTATAAAAGATTCTGAAATAGTTAGCTTATTGCCAACATTAAAACAACCAGTGTCATAGTAACCATAATATCAACCAAAGGAGTGTTATAATGTTGTAATAAATTTCATTATGCAACTCCTTTTCAAAAAAGAACATTGTGAACATGCACACGCGTTTTACTACCATAGCGCCGTACCTAATTTAAAAAATAACTAATATGGCTCCTTCAAACAGGCGCGACACCACACGCGACACAAAGGCACCGCAAGTCGCGCAACCAGCGGTGCCTTTGTGTCGCGCGCGATTATATCGCGTGTCGCGCCTGTTTGTAGAAGCCTTTACGATCTATGTTTTGAGTCTTAGTAGCATTATGCACAATTAATTACGTTAAGACGTTGGTCCTGGTTGTCAGTCTCAAAGCCGAACCAAATATAGTTGGCAAAAGGCCAGGCAGATCGAATAGAAAGAAGCAAGTGGTGAAGTTTTATTAGAGTAAAGTTCTATACGGTCCTTTTACTATGTAGGCCTTTTTATGTGCCTAAATACATTCGAGAGCTCGACTTTCGATAGCAGTTGGAACACCCCGTGAATGCTATACATATTTCAATATGGCCTTCAGACTCAAACTCAAAGCATTTATTTCAATAAAACCATTTGCACTTTTGAATTGTCAAGAAGTCGGTCAGTCAGAAAATATAAAGCTAGTTGCCCATTCCAAAGCGTAGGTACCTATGGAGAAGAACTGGCAAGAAACTTCATGGATACTCTTTTAAATTATATTTTTACAAAAATATTTGTTACATCATTAATGTTGTATTTATAATTATATGTGAGAACGATGTAAAAAGACGTATGCGTTAAAAGCGTCCAGAGAACAGCAAATAGTAAGAAAACAACAATTCAAAAATAAAATAATTAAAAATAACCCAAGGCAGCTAAGTGATGACCAGCCCCAGCTGACGGCGCCCGTTCACGATTTATATTCGATCAATACAATATTATAGTAATGTTCATGTTCATGCAAGAGTTAATTTTAGGTTCCTAACAATAAGCTAGAAGTTCTATCAAATTCTATTCGACGATTCGTGACTGCCACGTTAAAACTGTGGTATTAAAATATTGCTAAGTTCGTGGAATGGAATTTCACTTCTTCGCTTCACTATTTAAGTTAACCTCATTTTGTATGTGTGAACAGTTCCCACTAGATTACTCAAGGTGTGTTCAGGGTTTATTTGTTCCGTTCAACTCGACTACAGCATTCAGTTTGGTGTAGCTCCAGATAAGTTTAGCTCGCTCACTTTGTACAGTTAGTTAATTGTTGGTTGCAATTTATTTTTTATTTACATTCGAAGTTAACAAAATACATTTATTTTTTAAGCTTTTTTCTGGTTCTCTTTGTGATAAATGGTTCTTGAATATGACGTGAATGAAGCCATTTGATTTCAAATCGTACCGAGGAAAATGTCAATCAAGTAGATTAATCAACTGGGCGTATACGAAAAATCCATTCGCCTTTTAAATCTGCGTTTGAAAGCAACTCTCATCTCAGTTTCACTAGATTAGAGACTATCCTTTCAAAACGCTTCGTGTTTTAAAGACTAGAGTTCACAATGAATGATTAAACGGAGAAAGAAAAGTAAAGCAGTCTGGCTTTAAAAGGGTCTTATCATGAAAATGCAAAAATTAAAACACAAACTCTTACCTTTAATTAGTTTATTTCGTACCACGGACCAAAATTTCCATAATCATGACCTTCTGCGGTCTTAACGTCGAGATATCTAATTATCTCGAAACAAAATTAAGGCACCTCCGGGGCCGCGGGAGACGCTCCGGGCGTCGGGAGCCGCGTGACGACTCCCGGCCACCGTAGGCGCGGGCCTGCGGGTGGAGAGTTATGGGTAGCTCACCGTCCGATCAGGACCAGGCCCGTGCCGGACGGCGCGTACGTGTTCCACGCGCGCCTCAAAGAGATGTCAGCATCGAGGAGGGGCCCCCTTAGGGCCGAAGCCTGCCGAGTCCGCGGGATTGTCCGAAAGGGTTACCGCTGGCCCGGAACATAAAGGGCTAAGGAAGGAACACGGGTGGGTTTTAGTCAGTAAGAGTCTGACACCCCCTTCCGCTCCACCCAGAGCGGGAGGAATCATTTGATGATGTCCAATGAGAAAAAAAAGAAAAGGCAGCTCGCCGCGATAGACGTCGTCGGTCCACTCTGTGTTGAAATGTCTGGAGAATCCTCTCCTACTAATAAACAAAATTAAATTAACCTTGTCGTGCTCCTGTCTTACTATTTAACGTGGATTTATTAATTATTAATGTATTTTCGTAACAAATTGTTTAAGTAATTGCTTCGGTATTTCAGAGGTGACACTGTATGATTTATGTATGCCCGTATTTACATCTGTGTGTGTACACTGCCTAACTAGTCGAACGAAACAAAAACATACCGTGGTCGCTTTTTCACACGCGCGGCGTAATTACGTATGACCTTCGTTGGTTCATACCACTGCTAAAATTCACAACTTCATAACAAGTACTACTAGCGGATATCGTAGCGTATAGGATTAGTAAACACGCAGGCCTGGGTTCGAATCTCGAGATGAAACTTTGATTTATCTTTTCAACAATAATCTTATCTTTTTTTATTATTCGATAAATTAATTTACGAGAATAATAATGTAATATTTATTTTATTTGTAATATGATATTGTTATTGAAATATGGGGGTAAAAATAAAAAAGTTTTAAGTTATTACAAAATTTTTATTCGTTATAATTTGATAAATAAACTTTTAAAACAGTTTATCTAAATATATAAAACTCAAAGGTGACTGACTGACATAGTGATCTATCAACGCACAGCCCAAACCACTGGAGGGATCGGGCTGAAATTTGGCATGCAGGTAGATGTTATGACGTAGGCATCCGCTAAGAAAGGATTTTGATAAATTCTACCCCCAAGGGGATAAAATAGGGGATGAAAGTTTGTATGAAACTTTGTCAATTTTAAACTGATCGGGCTGACACTTCGCATGCATATAGCTACTATGACGTAGGCATCCCCTAAGAAAGGATTTTGATAAATTCAACCACCATGGGGATAAAATAAGGGATGATGGAGGATGTAAATGTATTAGTTTCTTTTTAATAATACTTAACGCGAGCGAAGCCGCGGGCAAAAGCTAGTTTTCTCATAAACAACAATTTATTGAAGTAAGCAGGTAATCAGTGAGCTACGACCATTAGACTTAAAATATTGTAACTATCTTACGTCCAAGCTATTGCTTCGTAACTTTGATTATGGACTTCTGGAGCCTACCGTACGTCACTCCAGCTTAAAATAGTATTGCTCCCGAGGTGGACACTCTACTTTTTATCACCCTCTATGAAAAAAGAAGTAAGTGCAACTTATAAATTAATAAGAATAGTACGTTTACTTATTTACATACAATTTTGAGTAAATAATTACGAACGAAGACAGAATGCTTTTTGCGCGTTTTTCAATTTTTCACAGACTTTTTTATAATTTGGCCCGCGCGCTTTTTATATTATCATTCAGCCTGTTACTTGTTCGTTTCATACAATGTTCGTGATTGATCTCTTTGGTGATTGGAAATTTTACTAACAATATCCACATTCCAAGTTCACTTCACTTTTAGTCCCTAGGTATTAAAGAGCTATTTTAGTCCCTGTTTACGAAAATTAATGGTTGGCAATTTTCGATTTTCTTTCCTATTTGCATAAAAAATTAAGCCCTTTCGTAAAGATATAATTTTGTGATACTTTTCTCCGTCATTATTATTATTCAGTAGAAGGATTATGCGTTTTCCGAGTTAAATTGTGGAGTGAGAAATGGATCACGACGCTGACGAAAATTTTAAAATTCAGTTTATGGTAAATTATATTGAGATTTATTTTAAGTTCCTGTTTTCATCCCCCGGTTCGTTCATTACTGATCATTGAGAGGAGAGGATTCTGCTTCAATTTTCAAAAATGTATAAAATTAAATAAATATAAAAAGTAATGAAATGACAAAAACTTCCAATCTACCAAGCCTTTTCTCAACTACGTTGGGGTCGGCTTCTAGTCTAACCGGATGCAGCTGAATACCAGTATTTTACATGGAGCGACAGCCTATCTGATCTCCATAACCCAGTTACTGGGTTACACGATAACCCTTGGTAAGACTGGTTGTCAGTCTGTCGGGCTTCTGACGACCAGTAACGACTTTCAAAGATCCAAGGATGACAGCCGGGACCAACGGCTAAACGTGCTTTCCGAGGCACGGAGGGGTCTTGATATGTAAAGATGGTCACCCATCTACGGACCAACCGCAGCAAGCGTAGCTGAACCTGATCGATCGACCCGTGTGGCTTGTATTACTTAGCCACAAGCCCCTCCAAGCTCGATGAAATGTGGCCAATAAAGACAAAATCATTCAAAAGCAGTTGTTCGCTTGGCTATTAATATTGAATTGGCACACTCTCAAATGAATGGAAACCAATCCAATGGTTTATCGAAACAAAAATTTACATTGAAGTCTATTACGTTCACAAATGTATTCGCGGTTATCCATTGATAAAAGCCACAGAGGATCTATACAATTGTCAACTTTTTATATGCGAGGCTTTTGACTATATTAATTTATGTACGAGGCCTTTGACTATGTCGTATGTGTATATTTTATGTCTTTTTTAGGGTTCTGTACTCAAAGGGTAAAAAACGGGACCCTATTACTAAGACTACACTGTCCGTCTGTCCGTCTGTCACCAGGCTGTATCTCATGAACCTTGATAGCTAGACAGTTGAAATTTTCACAGAACATGTGTTTCTGTTGCCTACATCAAATAAATAACATCAAATACTAAAAACAGAATAATTTTTTTTTTTTTTTGGGGAGACTCCCCCATGCAATAAACGTGTTTTTTTTTTGGCGTTCTTGCCTCGTGGTACGGAACCCTTCGTGTGCGGCTCCGACTCGCACTTGGCCAGTTTTTTTTTGTAATGTGCGTTTTTCTATGTTTCGAGAACTTTTAAATGCCGTAAGACTAATCCTATGGCAAAGCAAAATAGTTCTGGATTAAACTGAAAATACTACGTGATGTCTAAACATCACGTAGTATTTTCAGTTCAATCCAGAACTATTTTTTATTGTTAATGCGGACGTTCTGCAGCGGTTGTACGAGTATTATTACACCTGAAGAACTTGACCGAATATAGTTGTAAATTAGAAATAAAGAAGAAAAAATCTTTATTCTGCATAGTGGATGCAAATTCTCTCCTAAGTCGTGAATCACAAAAACCAAACTAATAGAATACCTACCAGAAGCAGCCAAAAATGGACAACTAGCTTTAAAAATGTAGGTCAAATATAAATTTAAAGCAAAATATTTTTTATGGGGCCAGATTTATGGCAGGGTACGTCACTACGAACCACGTACGGAATAATCACGGCCAGGAAAAAGCGAATTCAGATTAGATCATACACATATGGCCACAAATCTTTTCACCAATCCTACAGAATTTCCCAGTCTTTATTTTCGTTTAATCGGCTCAATGTGAAGGCCTAGTTTTATGTCAAGCACAAAAACCTACAACAGTTTTTCTATTACACTGCTAGTACTGCTACACGGGTCTTTTGGCACCCGAATGACGTTGACAGGGGTTGTAAACATTTGTGCAAGCCAAATAGCGTCGTGAATTCCGATTTTGGCCACACGTTATAATATAAATGATCTTTGTTCAATAAACACAAAAACTAAAGACCGCTCTCTTAAGGCCTACGCAGACCGGGACGGCATAGCAAGGGAATTTGCCGTCAGTCAGCGCACACTAGCCGCTTAGATACCGCGGCATTCCAGCGGCTTACCCGCTTCTCTACCCCCGCCGCCTCACCCCGCGGTATGTCACAACGAGCGCCGGAGTCCTTGGCATGCCGTTGCCTACCGCAGGACGCCACGGCTTCCCGCCGCGGGAACCCGTGGCGCGTCTTTCAATGCCGTGCAATGAAATCTCTTTCGATGCCACGGCATCATTTTTAAGCATAGCAATTTATGTCGTATTTCTATATCGATACGTTTGAATGTCCATTATTAAAAATTTAAATCCCTTGCCATGCGTAACACAGTTTGAAACACAATCCGAGAATTTTGATGGATGTTGCTAATCCATTCCTTCATAAGTTAAAGTTAAGGGTGAGCTGTCAGAATAAAAATCCATCCATCGCGATCAATTGTATTTTTATGTATCTTACGCAATTACCCCACCTGCCTTATTAAGCAACAAATTTCATATTTTGGTTTGTCAAAAACTATTGGTTATTCGTTGAACTGTTGATATAAGATGCGTTATTTGTACTTAAATTACTTTTATTTGTATTTCGTGTTCTAGACATATTTTCGTATTTTAATTCTCATGCACTACAACACTTATCTACGCATCTGATAGCTCATTTGGAAAACCCTGCCTCTAGTAACATAGAGAGCCGGGAAATGCCAACGCAAAATCCAGAAATATTTCTTCATCATCTATTTTCGGGAACCCAGTGAAACATTGTAAAACTGGTAAAAACTCCGAAGCAAAAAAGAGTGGCTTGTAATTGTAACCATCGATCACAGGGACTTTGAGAAAGGACCCATGTAACATCGGTTAGAGTAGCTACCTACTTCGGAAACTATGAACAAATTCATGGGAAATTGATAGATGGCCCTATGTGACCCCGTGTGAGAATATTGGCTATTTCCCAGAAACAAAAAGTTTCTTGTTGTGCCTGCGAGTTACCTACTAGTGAAAAACTGTTGCAGTTAACTATTTCGGAGCATACAGCATTGTAACGAAATATTGTGACCCATTCACATACAATAGCTATGCGTACTGGGTCCCTTTTTTTTGGGTTTACTGGGTCCGGGATTTTTTATTTAAAGTGAAAACTTCTTTAGGCGCGTTTGGCATTTTTTTAGATTGGAAAAAACCATTGACTCGCGACACTGTTACCGTAACCGATACCTCTGTTTTAAGTTTTGACTATTATAAAGATATCAACGCGCGGTAAATTTTCTTTGGAAAGAATGACCCTCAAACATATTTATAAAATTACTACGCTTTTTCAATTTTTCACTTCTGTCGGTACTCCTGGAGTGCCACAATTTTTTTTTGAAATACAAACAGTAAAAATAAACAATAATAACTTAACAATAAACTAAACAAAAACACAACTATTTTGGGTTGGCTTCCAGCCTAACCGGATGCAGCTGAATACCATGGATCGACTGCCATCTGACTTCCACAACTGGGTTGTTCGGTAGGTACCTACCCCTATATTATTGTAGGTAGGTATATTGGGAATGGCTATTATCATTTCCACTCAAGTGCTATCAATCAATTTGATGGAACACGTAAGAGTAGGTAGGACTTTCTGTCACAATAAATACTTTTTTCTTTCTTAGGTCAATATTAATTTTCTATCAGGTCGTTGAGACACAGATAGTCACAGTTTGACCGCATTAAGTACAACGTTATATTATGATAGATGAGTATCTATCATAATATAACGTTGTACTTACGAATACTACGAGTAGTACGAGTGTACTACTCGTAGTATTCTTCTGGCAACGTTCCAGTCTAGGGCTGTAATTGAAAATGTTAAACTGAACGTCTGACTAAGTTCAGGGGGCCTAAAAAGGCTACTTTGGAGAATCATAAAAGGAATTATAAAATGGCGAAGACAGTCCGTGTTTTTCTTTTTTTTCGCTGCACTACGTAGGTACAATCAAAGAGATTGGGATTAGATTTAGATTGGATTGATTGTTATTTTATTGTTATTTGAGGGGCCCGTGGCTAAATAATAACAGCCGCACAGGTCGATCGATCAGGTTGAGCTACGCTTGCCGCGGTTGGTCTGTGGATGGGTGACCATCTTTACATACCGAGACCCCTCCGTGCCTCGGAAAGCACGTTAAGCCGTTGGTCCCGGCTGTCATTCGTGGATCTTTGACAGTCGTTACGGGTAGTCAGAAGCCCGAAAGTCTGACAACCAGTCTTACCAAGGGGTATCGTATTACCCAGTAACTGGGTTGTGGAGGTCAGATAGGCAGTCGCTCCATGTAAAATACTGGTATTCAGCTGCATCCGGTTAGACTGGAAGCCGACCCCAACGTAGTTGGGAAAAGGCTAGGCAGATGATGATGATGATTGTTATTTCAGCACAGACAAAAAAAATTACTGAAAAATGCTTCACCAATGGGATTTGATACGATTAACTTAACAGTTAACTATCCATTCTGTTATCCTTTTATGATTCTGCCAATGTGGCCTTTTTAGGCCCTCAGTAATATGGAATTAGCAATATCTAATGCCTCGTCCAGCTTAATAACTGTTCTCGTCTTGAGAGTAGTGGACGTAAGTTAATGCTCCTATAACATCGTAATAAATATATTATTTTCTACTCTTTATAAGCTCTGAAACATACATAAACGAAAGCTTCTTATATTTGAAAAAAATGTAGTACTAACCTTTTAACCGCTTGTGTCTTTGGACACATATTTCCATGCCCCTACCGCTCGTGTCGTATTTCTGCGACAGAGAACATGAATGATTTTTTTGCTCTATTCAACGATTGCTCCTCCTTATTTCGTCTTGAGAGTAGTGGACGTAAGTTAATGCTCTTATAACATCGTAATAAATATATTATTTTCTACTCTTTGTAAGCTCTGAAACATACATAAACGAAAGCTTCTTATATTTGAAAAAAATGTAGTACTAACCTTTTAACCCCTTGTGTCGTGCGACGCATATTTCCGTGCCCCTACCGCTCGTGTCGTATTTCTGCGACAGAGAACATGAAAGATTTTTTTGCTCTATTCAACGATTGCTCCTCCTTATTTGTGGCAGGTATTATTTTATCGACTAAGGTATTCAGCTGCATCCGGTTTGACTGGACTGACTTTTCCCAACATGGTTGGGAAAAGGCTAAGCAGATGATGATGATTATTTTATCGATTTGTAGCCACGCGCTAGGGGCACGGCAATTGATATTCAGCCAAGCGCTTAAAAGGTTAAAGAACAACTTTTGTTACATACTCAGTTGGGCTTTGAGTAATCTTAAAAAAAGTAGTCCTTTAGCTAATATCTATCCAGGGTACGAGCTAGCCAGTTTCAAAGGCTTTTGTAAAGTTTTTAAAGCAACCGAATGCATGCAGTAGAAACTAGACTTTGTATTTCTCAAAGATTCACGGCGTCGCTTAGAGCAGTTTCTAACTAACTCAAGTGCAGCTTTGACTGAGTAATCTAGAAGTTCATGAAATCGTGGTCATCAAAAGAAACTAGAAACTAGGTTTATGATGTTATAATTAAGTCAAATTCGATACCAAATAGATCATAGTCATATCATCATCATGATCCACTTAATGTTCTTACAAACTCCCATTATCACAATAGGTGAAGCCACATCAATCATAATTGTAAAACTAGGTCAGGTTCTAGATTATCTAGGTTACCTACTTGAACATTTGCTCACCAATAAAGCTAAGTGGGTCACATAAGTCAAAAATGGGCAAACTAGGCGAAACCAGCAGATAATGACAATCGACTGTACACCAGCACACCACACCACATCCCACCACAACACAACGTACTATACCACAACACAACACACGACACCACAACATAATATACCACACCACACCACACAACCACATCTCCTCCTTTAACACACATACCTACACATTAATAGCCGTAGTTCACTATAGGTTCATAATGTTGTCACACATAAATAAAGGATTTTTGTACATGAAGTTACAGTAGAATACTGACTCCTAAGTCACAGGCCCCCTAGTTTAAGAGGCAGGGTTTTCACTATTTATGCAACCTTTGTTTCCCAAAGTTTAATGTTCCTATGTGTATTGTATGAGCTTCGTATATTAAGAGCCTATACTACCTCAAATGGCTTAGCATGATCCTCCGTTATGTCGAAAATACCGCAGCCATAATTTTGAAATAAATATATGCTAAAGTTGAGAATTAATGTTAAGTACTATGTTAGACAAAAACAGGATTCCATAAAATTTTCTCGATAGAAAAAAATCCAAAGTTACCTCCAAACCCAACAATAAACCGGTGGTATTCAAAAAATACTTCAAATTAGATCATGAAACTTTGCATACTAAGTGAACTAACTATAAATCAGGTCTTATGTTATTTTGTTTTTTTGAATTACCTTTATTTTCACCGTAAAAAGCAAATACCTAAATATTAGCCCTGCCTTCCGCCCAGCACCGCACTCTGTCTCGCTCTCACACAGTCCGCGAGCAGTATCGTGCGACTGAGATAAAGAGTGAATTTTAGCTGAGGTAGTATAGGTTTTTGTATTAATAAACTTATTTTATGTTACTGTTTTCACGTGCTGAAAAGTGAACCAAGTGGACGATGAATTGTTTTGATTACTAAATGAAAAAGAATGTTTTACACATAAACAAAACATCACGTCTGTAATTCCCAAAGGATAAGGCAGAGATGTACTTATATGTATACATCCACATTTCGTCATAAACTGGGTATTTTTTTTTGGGCACAAATCCAAACTCCGCTGCTACTGCGAAATTCCTGATTGAAAATCCTAATAACACTTGGCCCAATCTAGGAATCGAACTAAGGACCATACGTTCAGCGGTAGCGCTTGCGATCTCTACACCTACGATGGATGAAGGAATGTTTTTTATGTTTGTAAATTATTGCATTGCAGTGTGATATTTTTTTTTTATTTTTTTCTCATCACAAATGTTGTTGTGGACAGGAAGTGCTTAATCTTAAAAATAGGCTTATAACATTTGTGAGAGACACCAGTCTCTCACAAATGTTATAGTCGGGCACCAGCCCGAAAAAGGCTTAAAATACCTGTGTTACTAATGTTGCTAAAAATGGCACTAGGTCGCACGGGAATACCGAAATATATTAAAAGTATAACAATTATTTTTGTTTTCCATTTACATATGCACACGCAAACCCATTTAACAAAACCATCTTGTCAGGTAAGTATTGTGTGATGTTACTGAGCTCTGAAATGATAATTGTATACCTACTCAATATTTAAACATGCCACGTAGTAAAAATAGTTGGCAGCTTTTCGTATGGCACCTAATTAATTTTACCAATGTAAGTATATTGTTGTTTCACTGACAGGTGTGTTAAAAAAATATAATTTTTTTTTACTTTAAAAGGATATCTATGACAACGATTATTTATTTCACCATCACAGCTTAGCAACAACGATCAAATGAGATGTAAAGTTTATTATAATTCCATGTTAACTAATTTAACTGTCATCAAAATATATTTAGGCAACCGAGCCCAAAAAACACTTTGATTCCGTTTAACTGTGACAATGTGTGCACAACTAAAACGCGTCACTTTTGGTGTGACACGCCGTGAGGGTAACACGCCGAAACGGGCAAAAAGTTGACGGCTGCCAACGACGGAAACAAATCGTCATTCGTTTTTAGCGAAGCTGTCCTCAAAAGGGGCTTTTACAATGTTCTATTTATTATCCATAACAATTCAGGACGCCTCAGCTCCATTAATAACAAACAAGAGACAGGCTGTCGGCTGCTCGACTGTCGACAGTGAACACTTCATTATTTTCAATGGAGACGCAAATTTCTGTGTCGTCATTTCTTCAAAAAAATCAAGCAATAATTGTAACGGTTTGTGAACGAGGATTCGCCGCTACGCTTGCTACGGAACTTGGATGAGCAAACATCTATTTTGCCGGTAGCAAAATCATTTAATAAATAATGTCAGAATGGTAGTCTTTATACTTATCTATACCTAAATGAACGTTCCTCAATTTAAACATTATGGTAAATTTTCGTAAATAATAAATAAGCCTTCCGTAATTTAAACAGCAAGGAATATTTTCTTAGCTCGTTGATACTTACAAATCCATACAAAATTAATCCTCAATTCGATCGCGGTATCGATAGAACCAATTTATTTTCCTACAATGAGCTGTACGTGAGTGTAACTTATGTATGGTTTAGGATTCATTTGATATTTCGTATTCCTTTTACGTTATCGTTTTCATGAGCTCTGTAGAAGGATATGAAATACGAAATACAATCTATTTGATTGAAGAGACTTTTATTGACTTGGTATAATGCTGGCATATAATTATTTATGATCAAACAAGCCACGAGGGCATTGTCACCGCCAACTTCCAACAGCGAGAAATTTTCCCCGCTGTTACTAAGAAACGCTTAATGGAAAAACCCAATAGCATTTTGCCCGACTTGTAAACCGATCCCCGGATCCCACGCTGAGCTGTCACGCTAGTGACCATGAGACTAACGGGGCTGTCGTTGGTCCTGCGCTTTTTTTTTTACTGACTAAAACCCGTCCGTGTTTCTTCCTTAGCCCTTTATATTCCGGGCCAGCTGTAAACCTTTCGGACAATCCCACTGACCCGGCAGGCTTCGGCCTTAAGGGGCCCCACAGTTTATGCTGACATCTCTTTGAAGCGCGTGTGGAACACGTACGTGCCTCTTTCCGGTCGTGTCAGATTACGTGCCGTCCCATCGGGCTATGTGAGTGAGGGAAGAGATAAGTGCACCTGAATCTGTGCACTATAATATCTCCTACGCCGAAGGCTAAGATTAAGAAGTCTAAGATTTTAAGATTTATTGAACCAATGTTACAATTGGTTCAATAAATCTTAAAATCTTAGTTAAAAGTATTACCTGATAATTAACTTAACGTCGGTCTGTACTATGCGAAGCCTATATCTTGGGTCCGTGGCTTAGGCCCCCAGTGGTCGACACACCTGTGGCCGACGCCCCCGATACGATTAATTTAATAACTTTTTTTTTGTACTTTTTCACTTAGTACAGTAATTAATGAGAAAAGTGTTTCACCCTATTAATAAAGTATTTTTCCATGCTAAACAAATGTTATCTATCAAAAAGCAGAGAGAATAGATTGCCACTTAACCTTATCCTTACACACCTTTTTCCCCATTAGAAGCATATTTATTATGTACAAACATCCAAAAAATCAAAAAGACTTCAAAACATACCTCTAATATAAAATCATTTCTATGTTATAAATATAATTACGATTTAATGTTATGCATGTACTTACAATCAATATTAAGTACATTTAATATTTTTGTAAAACAATTTTTGTGCCTGACAGTACATTTGATCAAAAATTACTTTGAGTTAAATTAATCGAATCGGGGGCGTCGGCCACTGGGGGCCTAAGCCACGGACCCTATATCTTGGGGACCAGAGTTGTGATACATAATGTTATTTACCACTGCAGTTTATCTAAAAGTAGGTAAGTAATTGCAAACGATTATATAAAACTAAATTAAATTAAAAATTGAGATCTCCATTGAGATAGGCCGCCATGGCTGAAATACAGTCCGGAGTACTTTATTTTATTAGATCAAAACGAGCAAGGCAAATATAAACCCAATCGGCCTTATTACAAAACAAGATTTATCTTTAGACCAAGGTTTAAACCATCCAGCTATTTTTAAATTTCGAACTACATATAATCCGACGAAGCTAAAGTTCTTATTACAAAAACTGACGTTAAACCCGAGTCTAAGTTGTCAATTTTGCATTAAGAACTTTACAGTTGTCAGAATAAAGTTCAAAATTTAAAAATGGCTCGATGGTTTAAACCTGGGTCTAAAGATAAACCTTGTTTTATAATAAGGCCGAATAAGACTATACTCATTATTGTATCGAAATGTTATCACGTTTAGTTTTTAAATGCACTTATAATAAAAGTGAAGTGCTCTTTAAACGTGTTGTTATTGCTTTTCTATCGTGTTGACCTCCAAGAGTGGGTGTAATAGGACCCCTACTTACATGATAGAAAGAGCCAGAACATTTATGGAGAAACGTTTAGATAATTTAGAGATAGCAAATATATTTTTTTCATATTTTTTTTGTATAGCAGATAATAATGTTGGTCGTATTTAGGTTGTTACTTAGTAGTACAATCGAGCTTTATTAGTGTTACAATAGTACATTATGATACATGTGTGCTATGTTGATCATTATGCTCGAGGCGGTATTATTCGCGCGAGCCGCAGGCGAGTGCGATAAGAAAGCCGAGAGTCTAATGATCGATGCACACGCGTTTCATACGACGTTTTTCAACACACTTGCGAGGAAAAAAACAGACTTGTATTGTTAAATATTAACTTGTATGGAAAATGGCGCGCTGGTTGTCTTTCCGCATAGCCACCACTAGCAATGCGCGCGCAAGTGTAAATAAAAGCACTGACCACAGAGCATGTAAAAACAATTGTAAAAAAAAACAATTGTAGTTTAGTTAGTATGGAATTAGAAAGTACTATTGGCATGGAGAAATATACCTACATTAGTTCAGTGAGAATCCGCAATGCTAGAACGCCAGTCAGGGTCTTTTCCGTTTGGTTTCGGGTAGGGACCACGGACAATTTTAGGTGGATAATTAAAATTTTCTTACGTGTTTTGTAATTTGCAGGTCAGTATCAGGTTGCATCTTGATCAAATATGATTCGCGACTATAATATACAGAGCGTTAGGTTAAACGAGGGACATACTTTGAGGGGAGTTAGTACTCATGAAAATTAACAACTTTTAATATGGGATGGAACCCTGAAATCGCGAAAAAAAATCAGCCGTTTCCTACATTTATGTTCGCATAGCTCGTCAAAATGTACTGAACAGCTGATATTTTTTTGCGATTTCAGGTTCGGCCCCATAGTAAAAGTTGCTCATTTTCATGAGTACTAACTCCCCTCAAAGTATGTCCCTCGTTTAACCTAACGCTCTGTATATGTATTTACAGAATTATAGTCATTAGAATAGAATCTTTCTAGTTAGATTTTTTCCCTAAGAACTTTTCCATAAGAAAGATGTATTAATGATTCGAATGATTATAATTCTGTAAAGATGTAGGTACCTGTTAGAGTCGCAAATCATATTTTGATCAAGATACAAACCTGACACTGACCTGAAAATTGCAAAAAACCTAAGAAAATTTGAATTTCGCGGTAGACCGCTAAATTCAAATTTTCTTAGGTTTTTTCGGACAATTTAAAGTGAATGCGCAGTGGTAGACCACTGTGCATTCACCTTAAATTGTCCGAGGTCCCTGCGCATTCACCTTAATGTAAATAAATATTAGTTAATTTTGGGACCAAGGACAATACAGACTATTAAAAAAAAAGTGAATTGATGAGATTAAAAAAGCGCGCATCTCCGACTAGTAAATAGTTATCTGTGGAAATAAAGCACATGTGGATTAAAGTAAAGAAAAAGCACGCGTTCTTAATACACTGCATTATGGACCTAAAAGCGGTTCAATAAGAGCCACTTTACGAGCAAGTGTGTTGAAAAAGTTATTTATCATTTTGTATTTTTTATGTTTCAGTTATGAGACAACACACAACATTCACGGATACAACTAAGGTTGGACTACAAATAGAAACCAAAACAATCGTCACACGAGTACGCGATAGTCGCGTTCAAATATCACTTTTTGTTCGGCAAACCGAAAAGCGTGGTCGCGCCGACAAAGTCCTTTTTTCCGAAAAAGGTAACATATGAATACGACTCGACGCTCATTTTGGTTAGAAGGACGGTCAATCAAACAAAGGAATTACCATTCATATGATATAATTAATAAAAAAAAAGGTTGGGGCACTCACAATGAGCGCTAATAAAGAAGCGTTTTGGTCTTCATTTTCAACCATTGATACATAAAACTGCTTTCCGTGCCATTAACACTTAAAGCCTCAATTGATTTGGTACTCTGCTCTCCAAACGTGTGAAACAGCGTGCACGTAACAATAATAATTATGCTGAAATAATAATATTAATATAATAATAACAATATTACTCTCGCACTCGAACAGTTTTTGCATCGCCCCGGCAGTATTATGAAGAGCGGAACATACCTCAGGAATCGTAAACTTTATGTGTTCTGCGAGGGGTCCATTATGTGGGTCAGATGGACCCCAACAACGAATAATAACAGCAACGAATAATATAGATTTGATATTTTTACACAATTTCTAAAATATTTGTTTTCGGATTTTTGAGAAGGTTCGGGTTCATTATATTGATGTAGCTTCCTGAGACCCTTATTATTAGATCGGTGCAAAGGTTTTCTTGGTTCAAGCATGATTTTCTTTGTCTTCTGAATAGCAAGAAAAGTGTTATATTTTCGTATACTTACCAAAAGTATTATGAATTCTAAACGCATAATTCATTTAACTTGTCAGGCTGCTGACAACAAACTGTAAAGTTTTTAGAGTCCCTTACGGAATCCGGAAAACATTTGCCAAAACCTTGGAAAATGTTTGTGTTTGGCCAGACTGGCAGCGCGGGCGCGGGGCGGGCGCGGCGCGGCGAACTCAAACATATGAACTTCCTTTGAGTGTCCATAGTGGGCATGCGGGCGCGGTGAGCGGTGCGGGCTGTTCGACGTGAAGAGCGCGCGGGCAATTCACGCCATAGTTCGTTCATACAAGTGGCCGCAGTGGGAGCGCGAGCGGCCCGCGCGGGGGGGTCCGGAGTTCGAGCTTTTCTCTAGTAAAAATAAGTCTTCTTCATCCATATTATATTTTGACAAACACTGGACACGACAATATGCAGAACGCAGCCGCACTCCAGTGCGGACAGCCCGCGCGCGTTTCCGAACCCGCGCCCGCCCCGCGACCGCGTCCCTTGCTGGCCAAACACTTTATTTTCCCTCGTAATAAACATGTCCTAAAACATCCATTGTAGGAACCTTGGAACATTGTATGTACGTTGCATAAAAAAATTACATTGTTTTTGTGAAATTATAATATTTTCATAAAAATTTACGCAAAATATACATCAAAAATAATAACATGACCCGCTGAATAATTCAACAGATTATTTGATTTAAACAATGCATTTGGTCGAGTGTGGAATTTAAACAACGATAATGTTTTATCTAAAATAAATAGTCATAGACAATACAGTATCATTATTTGAATAAAAAAGTATTTTGTAGAGTCGCGTCGAGTCATGAAAATAATACGAAATTGTGGAACCTATTTTATTATATAATGATAATATAATGATATGTGTGATAGCAGAAGGGTATTCAAATCAAGATTGAAGTGGTGTCAAGATCACCAAGATCAGATTAGAATGGATGCCCTCGCCGATAAACACCGTGAAGGCGACTTCCGTGGCTTCTGGCAGAGCACTGCAAAAATCAACGTCCGACCTGGACTTCCTGCGAGCGTCGGCGGGGTGAGTGATCCTAAGGGTATTTATTGCTGATCTTTTTAAAGAGCATTTTGCTGTGAAATCGCCGCGTGGTCCAGACAGTGAGGTGCTCAATACTGATAGGAGTGGTCATGTTGTCGGAACGAGATTTAGTGCGAAAGAGGTAGCGAGTGTCATAAGGCACATGACTCGAGGGCACTTCCTGCATGCTGGACCTCACAACTCGCGAGTATTAGCAATGTTTTACTCCCTGTGTGTGAGAGTTATTTGCCGGATGATTTTATGAAAACCGTGGTAGTACCGGTAGTTAAAAATAAGACGGGTGACTTAGCCGATACCAATAACTACAGGCCTATCTCTCTAGCTACCACAGCGGCTAAAGTTTTTGATGGTCTGCTTAATGTACAGTTGAACAATTACGTAACTCTCCACGACAACCAGTTCGGGTTTGGTCCGCAGCTATCAACGGAGAGCGCGATACTGTGCCTTAAGCACACCGTCAACTATTATACGAAGAGAAACACGCCGGTATACGCATGCTTCCTGGACCTCTCCAAGGCTTTCGATTTAGTCCAATAGGATGTCCTGTGGAGCAAGTTAGACCAGATTAACTTACCGAATTACTTTCGGTTCTGGTATGGGCATCAAAAGAATTGTGTGAGATGGGGGGGGTGATGTCAGAGCTATATGAACTTGAATGTGGTGTCGGGCAGGGCGGGTTGACATCTCCCACGCTATTCAACGTGTATATGAATGACCTGATCGTCGCGCTCAGCAACTGCCATGTCGGCTGCCATATTGATGGAGTATCTGTGAATAATCTCAGTTATGCAGACGACATGGTGTTGCTGAGTGCGTCGGTATGTGGTCTGAGGAGGCTGTTAAATATATGTGAAGACTATGCTCGTGATCATGGTTTGCGATATAATGTGGCAAACAGCCAGTTAATGGTTTTTGGAGTTGGTGCAGTAAGTCCCCAGAATGTTCCGTCTGTTAGACTTAACGGGACACCTCTGAAGAGGGTGAATAAATTTAAATATTTGGGACATATTCTTACGCCTGACCTAAGTGATAATGAGGATATTGAGAGAGAGCGGAGGTAGCTCTCAGTACGAGCCAACATGATAGCCCGCAGGTTTGCTAGATGTTCAAGGAGGGTAAAAGTCACACTATTTAGAGCTTATTGTACATCCCTTTACACCTGCAGTTTGTGGGCTCGTTACACAAAGAAGTGCTATAGCGACCTCCGCGTTCTCTACAATAATGCATTTAGGATTGTGGTGGGGCTGCCTCGGTTCTGCAGCGCCTCGGGCATGTTCGCGGAGGAGCGCACCGCCTGTTTTTACGCAACTATGCGCAGGCGGAGCATCTCTCTGGTGCGCAGAGTACGGGCCAGCTCCAACGCAGTCCTGGCGATGATTGCTGACAGGCTGGACTGCCCTTATATGCTGCATTGTTGCAGCAGGGATGTTCAGGCGAGGCCGTTTAGCAGGCGTCATTAATCTTGGGAGTGTATTTTTGTATGTTTAGAATATGGTAATTTTATAATTTTTATTTTAATGCTATCCTATTTTATTTTGATTTTATTTTTTGATATTTATTATGAATTTTATTATTATTTTATTCTATTATATTATTAGTGTGAAATGTCTTGTAAAATGTGTTCTATGGGCCTAGTTACCCGAAATAAATGAATTATTATTATTATTCCGACATTTGAATGATTGCATTGTGGGCAAGCTAATTTAGATGAAAAGGAAATTAAAATGAACTGTCCATACACATTTATTTGCTGCAAGCCGCACGCCCTATGGGATTACCCATCGGCAAAATAACGAGCTTCCAACTTTCAACCCCCATAGCCGGAGCAATATTCGCACAAGAGTTCCTTATGTAACGAAAGTGAGCACAATTTAGTTACATCTGGATCTCTTGTGCAAAATTTAATGCCTCTAGACCCAACGGTTGTGAGTTGTCTGTCACTGAATTAATGAATGATTTTAGAAAATGAGGAAGTGGCAATTCTTTATTTTAAGTTCAGTATCGAAGTGTCAGGTTTTATTTCGGTTGAAATAAATTACAACTCCGGATTTCGTAGCAACCCACCTCATTTTAATAACTTGAAATTTAATACGTCACTGTAGCTACGGCAATTCAGCGTGTCGTAAGAAATGGCTGATGTTTTTAACAGCCGATCTTCATTAAATCGTTGAGCTCCTCAAGTTATGGAGCTGCACGATTTTTGACAAATGCATGCACAGACTGGACAGGTCCGCTCAGTCTGTGTGGCTTTTACCTCAAAAGACCATTTCGGACACCAATCTACAATCTTCACATGATCTGACCAAGATTTTGTCTGGAGTTTAAAAGAAACTATGACCCCTGAGTTTGTTTCGGCCTTACTTCTGAGAATAGTCAGATAGGAAATGCCGACCTCGCCTAGTTTAAAAAATTTGATTGACGTGTAAAAGTGTTTGTACAAACCTACTTACAGAAAATAAATAATTTATCATTTGTCATTATTTATTTGGTTTTGATATGAGGAAAGTAGCGAAATAACTTATTAACACCAAAAGAGACGTCATGTTACTGTAATATGAAACTGGAGGGTGATGGTGCTATTGTTGTAAAATTTATATTTCCGTTTTATTTTTATAGATAAAGTGTGTATGATTAAATTCAGTATTATTTCTTCTTAATAGGCATTTATTATTAATCGGAACTATTAAAAGCACCATTGGGCAATAATCCCCAATTATTTTACCTTACTTTTTTCCTTCAGCGTTCTATGTTAGAGGGCAACAAAATTCTGATTCTTGACCTCCTTGTAAATCCAATTAAAAATTTTAATGGCATAAGAAAACGATAACTTGGAAAATGGATATTCAATGAAATATAAAATGATTGTGTTTGTACAGAATTACTAAATTAAATTGAAGAAATGGCTTTGCGCTCCCATTGACCCTCTTAGGGGTGGAATTTTGAAAAACCCTTTCTTAGTGGATACCTTTTCTTCACAAATTTAATGTTTCTAGGACCAGCGGTTTAGGCTGTGCGTTATATCAGTCAGTCAGGACTTTGAATTTTATATGTTAGATATAGATGAATTTAACTCATATTTGTTTACATTTTTAGCAAATAAATTAAGAATGCAAATTAGGTTCACGTAACATCACGCCTGTAATCACCGAATGGTGAGGCAGAGGTGCACCTCTAATACTGCCCACATTTTGTTAGTTATGTTTAAGACACACGTAATAGGGGACGAGCTTATCGCCATCAACTGGGCACAAATCCAGACTCCAGGCTGCTAATGAAAAGAAAAAAAACCGGGCAAGAGCGAGTCGGACTCGCTCACCGAGGGTTCCGTAACATCCAGGTTCATGCATAAGGTTTATGTTTATGAAATTAAATGTTTTTTTATTTTTTTAGTTGGTTGAATAAAAGGTAAATTGCGGTTTACGATTTATGACGTATTAAAAAAAAAAACTACTTACTAGATCTCGTTCAAACCAATTTTCGGTGGAAGTTTACATAGTATTGTACATCATATATTTTTTTTAGTTTTATCATTCTCTTATTTTAGAAGTTACGGGGGGGGGGGGGACACCCATTTTACCACTTTGGAAGTGTCTCTCGCGCAAACTATTCAGTTTAGAAAAAAATTATATAAGAAACCTCAATATCATTTTTGAAGACCTATCCATAGATACCTCACACGTATGGGTTTGACGAAAAAAAATTTTTTTAGTTTCAGTTCTAAGTATGGGGAACCCCAAAATGTATTGTTTTTTTTCTATTTTTGTGTGAAAATCTTAATGCGGTTCACAGAATACATCCACTTACCAAGTTTCAACAGTATAGTCCTTATACTTTCGGAGAAAAGTGGCTGTGACATACGGACGGACAGACAGACAGACGGACAGACAGACAGACAGACAGACAGACATGACGAATCTATAAGGGTTCCGTTTTTTGCCATTTGGCAACGGAACCCTAAAAACGGAAAAACCCAATAACACTTTGCCCGGCATTGGAATCGATTCCAGGACTTGACATGAGGACAGGATTGAGCTCAGCCTTACCGCTTGCGACCACTACAATAAAATATGAATTAAATCTTTTTTTTCCCGTTTGTTACTAACATAGCTTATAAGTTGTGTGTATTACTAACATTATAATTATGTTTCAAGGTCTGAAATAAAGTTTTTTTTTTTAATAATAGATACCTACACTTCTGCCGAACCCTTGGGGAATTAGAGGCGTAATGTTATATTATGAGTTATGAGAAGAATAAAAACCGGTCAAGTGCGAGTCGGACTCGCACACCTAGGCATGTAAATAGTTTATCACTGGTTTTTTTAAATGTACCTATAAATTTATAGCTTTCGGATTTTTTTGCTTTACTTGTTGTGCTACATGATCTTGCTTCTTGACTAATTTCATAATTCTAGTTCAACGGGAAGTACCCTAAATTTTTATTACCTTGAAAGTGTCGAAATATACGTTTTTTGCGACATAAACGGCCATACCTTTTTTTTTTGTTAACGTAGGTTTGATTTTTTCACAGATTCAAGCGACTGTAGAGCTGAGTATATGGTTTTAATTTCAACTCGATATCTCCACGCGTTCCCAAGATAAAGGGTCTTGACAGACAGACGGACGGACGGGCTACAAAGTGATCCTAAGGGTTCCGTTTTTTCTTTTTAAGGTACGAAACCCTAAAAAGTAACGCCTAAATGATTCCAATTCATTCGGACGCCAACAAAAGGCGTATTATTTTCACGATGAAAAGATTTAATCAACTTAATAGCTGTTTTCACAGCAATTCATTTTATGGTATCTATTATGAAAATGGGTCATCAAACCCGTTTTTTGCGTAGACCTTCCCTGGGTTAGTCAACACGGATAATTGCTCAATTATGTTAATTCTATGTTAGCTGAACTGTTAACTTTATTATTTTTCTTGGTCCCAAATGATAACGTAAATAAAAACAAAAAATAAATGATAACAAAAAAAAACCTGCCCTAATAAATTTATAGAACCTTTGTTTTGACATGAAGGAAGATAAGACTATTGTTGGGATTAGTTAAGTATAAATTAAGACACAGTTTACAATGTAATAATATAGAAACAAAATGAAAAAAAACCGGCCAAGTGCGAGTCGGACTCGCACACGAAGGGTTGCGTACCACAAGGCATAAAACGCCGAAAAAACGTTTTTTTTATACCCCTTTAAATTTTAACTTTATTTTATTTTTATTATTTGTTGTTACAGCGGTAACAGAAATACATCATCTGTGAAAATTTCAACTGTCTAGCGGTTCATGAGATACAGCCTGGTGACAGACAGACAAACAGACGGACAGTGCAGTCTTAGTCAAAAAAAAACACGTTTGTTGAATGGGAACGCTCCCCTTAAATATATATTTTATTCTGTTTTTAGTATTTGTTCTTATAGGGGCAACAGAAATACATCATCTGTCTAGCTATCACGGTTCATGAGATACCTGACAAGCAGACAGGCAGACAGACAGACGGAAAGTGAAGTCTTATTAATAGGGTCCCGTTTTTACCCTATGGGTACGGAACCCTAAAAAATTAATAATAAAAATAAAAAAAACAACTGTAGCGTGACAGACAAACAGACGGACAGTGGAGTCTTAGTAATAAAATCGCGTTTTACCCTTTGGGTACGGAATCCTAAAAACTAAAAAGATAAGGCACTTTTCAGTTTTTAGTCTAGAGAAAACGAAATATTTTTTTTTGTGGTGGTTGCTTTGTTATGAAGACTGCTGATGCACTTCATAATAGTTTATAGCCGCAATACTATCACATGTGACACATAATACGAGACGTGGATAATACGCACATTCACTAGCCTGCGCTAGACAAGGCAATCTCTGTTAACCTATATAAACGGGATTACTCTCACCGAGGCGCTGTACAGGAAGCGAGTCACATCTGCATAGATATTCTCTATTTATAGCCTTTCCGTCGGTTTTTTGAGAAATACGTGCAAATTCTGCTAAGCGCGTGATATATTGAACGTTTTTGTGCTGAATGAGTTTCGCATGCCACCATTTCTTGAAGTAATGCCGTGTTTTATTGTTGTAAAGACATTACGAGGCGTCGTTTATGTGATTGATTGCTTAAGTTGACTGATATAACATCTGTATCCAAGTATGATATAAACTTTATGCTTTAGAGGTATGAGGAACAAGGTTTAAAGTTCACTCATACTTTATAGAAAAGGGAGGATCCTCCGACCAGACGGATGTTGTGTCTGGCGGGCAACTGCCCGGTGATTCATGTCGGGTCGTTGTACCTATGCTAGTTGTGCGGTAAACTTTGCTTGCGTGATGCAGGATCTTGCTTGACGTCAGTATGACGCGTTGTGCGCTTGTGGCGTTGTAGATACCGCTACAATGCCTTACCATTATATCTCAACTGGAACATAATAAGCATGATTGTAGGTTGATCGGTAAGTTGAGACGTACCTAAAAGATTTTTAATAAATTGACAAAATGACGTAACAACAACTAGATAAAGTAAGCCCATGTATGCACGGGAGCTATTTTAACTCGACGTTTTCTTACCGTGCCCTGGATTTTCAACTCTCGGCGTCGAACCGAGCGTTGAGAATCCAACAGAGCGTATCCCTAGCGCGGTGGAAAAGCGCACTGTTGGATTGTCAGGTATTGACGTTAAGCCGAGCACTCTAGTACAGTACGTGGTGAAAAGAAGTCGACTTTTAAAAGCGCGTGCGAACGGCTTATAATTTTTTTAAATAATTTTTTTTTTCAAATAAACAGATTGTAGGGGAGAGTAGCCCAAAACGGGTAAGCTAAGGTTGATGATAAATAAAAACAATTTATAGATACAAATTGAACATTTATTTGTACATTTTGAAATGTTTAGTTATCAAGGGCTCTAAAATAAATGACATATTTAGTAGTTTTGTACATTAAGAATAAAAAAATAACAAAAATCTTTACCATTCGAATTACCCGTTTTGCCCGTAGGGGGGGCCTAAAGCAGGTACGGCTTTTGGGCAAAGCGGGTAGGGACTGAATTACATTAGGTCAACGTCAATCAATGACTAGAACTGTTTCATAACAATCATAACTCAGATGGAGCTCCACCAGGATCATCAGCTACTTGCAGTGATAATGGTTGGATCAATGAACCAGTATTCTTGGAATGGTTGCGGCACTTTGTAGACAACGTAATGAGTTGGCAACGTAAACAGATAATCCATATGAAATAGATACTCATTTAGCTCTAATTCTTGAGATGCTGTAAAAACTGTTGTGAATCTTCCTAGATTTTTTTGACATCCTTTCTTTATATGTATCTGTAAAGTCGAAAAGTTAATGCAATATTTTTTTGCTGCACCATTGACGGAAGTTTTGAGAGCTTCTTCTATCGCAAGCTTCATAACTCCCTCATCCCACGATGCATTTGCAGTCTTTCTTTTGTATTTATTAACCATCTGCAAAAATAAAAGAACTAATAAGGTCAATGAAATTATACAAGGCAAATCGGGTATGGGCAAAACGGGCACCCGCTTTACCCCTACCCTTTTTGCCCACAAGCCTGTATTTTTTTCAATCGACTCATATCCTAAAAACCCAAATAATAAACGCCAACCTATTACACAAATAAAACGTCTATTTATTGCAAAATAATAACACAAAACTAGTAAGACCATATTGTAAACCATTTTCGAGTATTCAAAAGTAATGTAACTCAATTTTTTTTAGTGGAAATAGCAAAAAACTTCTTTCTTATCTTACCGTGAACTCGTGTCCGCCAGAGAAGCGCGCCGACTCCCTGTGTTTGGCGAGCGGCAGTCGCCGCGCACTGCACGCACACATTCTTATTAGCAATAACAGAGCGCAATTTAAAAAGCATACCCGTTTTAGGCGGGCTACCCGTTTTAGGCTTACCTCCCCTAGATTTACAACTTTTTTACATAAATAATAATAGATAACATAGATTTGTAGTCTACAATAAGGTGGATGAAGCTCTGTCCTCCTAGTTAGGCTACAGAATAGTCTGTGTTTAGGAGACACAGTTTCTATCCCTAGGTTAGTAATTGGCTCTGGTACGTGTTACATGTGCAGATTGGCAAAGTGATAATCAGCAGATGGTTAAAAGCAAGGAGTAAATAATAAAAACTGGCCAAGTGCGAGTCGGACTCGCACACGAAGGGTTCCGTACCACAAGGCAAAAAAAAACACGTTTGTTGTATGGGAAAATATTAAATATTAATAAATAAAATAAAATATTAAATAAATATAAGTAATATTAAATAAATATTAAATATTTATTTTATTCTGTTTTTAGTATTTGTTCTAATAGCGGCAATAGAAATGCGTTATCTGTCTAGCTATCACGGTTCATGAGATACAGCCTGGTGACAGGCAGATAGACAGACGGACAGTAGAGTCTTAGTAATAGGGTCCCGTTTTTACCATTTGGGTACGGAACCGTAAAAAATAAAAAATAAAAACACAACTGTAGCATGCAAGTGTATTTCAAGTCTCTGTGTGAGGGTGCGTGTTTGTGTGTGTGGTATGTGAGTGTGTATGCGTGTGTGTATTCATGCGCGTGTGTGAATATTCATGCGTGTGTGTGCATCTGTGAGAGTAATTAGTGAATGTTGTCATTCGTTAAATAATTTTCGGTTTCGTCATTATATTGCTTAGGTTTTGTGAACTGACTGTACAAACCGTAATGGTTTGTATAGTCAGTCAGGTTTCGTCATTATATTACTTAGGTTTTGTGAACTGACTGTACAAACCGTAATGGTTTGTATAGTCAGTCAGGTGTCGTCATTATATTACTTAGGTTTTGTGAACTGACTGTACAAACCGTAATGGTTTGTATAGTCGGTCAGGTTTCGTCATTATATTACTTAGGTTTTGTGAACTGACTGTACAAACCGTAATGGTTTGTATAGTCAGTCAGGTTTCGTCATTATATTACTTAGGTTTTGTGAACTGACTGTACAAACCGTAATGGTTTGTATAGTCAGTCAGGTTTCGTCATTATATTACTTAGATTTTGTGAACTGACTGTACAAACCGTAATGGTTTGTATAGTCAGTCAGGTTTCGTCATTATATTACTTAGGTTTTGTGAACTGACTGTACAAACCGTAATGGTTTGTATAGTCAGTCAGGTGTCGTCATTATATTACTTAGGTTTTGTGAACTGACTACAAACCGTAATGGTTTGTATAGTCAGTCAGGTGTCGTCATTATATTACTTAGGTTTTGTGAACTGACTGTACAAACCGTAATGGTTTGTATAGTCAGTCAGGTTTCGTCATTATATTACTTACGTTTTGTGAACTGACTGTACAAACCATTACTGTGAAGGATATCAGGAAACAGTAAAACAATTTCTTACCCTCGTTGATTTACGAGACACAATAAATCCAAATTCCTGTTCGTAGGTTCCTCAGAAGATGTTCAGCTCACTATAAAAATAGGGTCTTCGTGAATAATGAATCGGAGTAAAGAGTAACAGGGATTGCCATTGATACATCTACGAGTACTTGTGTAGGTAGGGTGTAGTTCAGGGATACAAATACCACTATCAATCGGGAGATAGCACGTCTATTTGTCTCAGCAAAAAAGGCTTTTATAGATTCGCTTTCTATGTAACGTAACGTAACATAAAATCAAGCTTTGTATTTTCCCGAAGGATAAGGCAGAGGATTGCCCAGAACTGGTGAAAAGTGGGTATATTATAGGTATACCTATAATATACCCACTTTTTACCAGTTCTGGGGGCCTATAAAGGCCTCTTTGGAGAATCATAAAAGGATAACATTATGAATTCTATAAACCAACCGTGCTAAAATTCAACAACTCAAAATTGGATAGGAAAAACGAATACCTCTTACTAACATTTGACCAAACTTGGACCCTTTTACCCGATGTCGGTGGGGTAATTTCTAGATTTTTCGTGTTTTGAGGCAATAAAAAAACAAAAATGCGGGAGCAGTGCGTGTAAGACCAGATGTACTCGTATGACTGTGTAAGCGAAGTAAAAGGAGAATTTAAGGACTGTCGCAGGTGGTGTTTTGTTGTTTAAGGTGAGGATTCAAACTGCCATCCACTACTTCGCGCTCTTATGGGCTCGGCGTCGTGTCCAGTCGTCCTGAATCCAGCTAAACTTCACTACACGTTTTTTTCTACAGATGATGTTATTGTTCGTATCTTGAGGGGATTGAAGCACAAACTCACAGAAGGACCATTCCTTATTAGAAAAAGGTTTATAGCGCGCGGAGCACGTAATTTGTACGACGATTAGTGTAGAGAAAAGGCTCGTAGGAACGCGGCGCTACTGTGCTCATCCGTAGACCAATCGGATTGCTCAGCGAATGGGCGATGCGCAAGCCGACAACTTAATCAAATCAAAACCTTTTCCACTACACACAAAAGCTTAATTACTAGTTGTGAGTGAAATAACTAACCAAAAATCCCTTAGATTGAATCCTACCTTAAAGAGAACGGTACTCTACGTAACATCCAGTTATCTTCGCTCTTCATTTGAGTTAATATTTCACCAACAAGGTACTAATTTCAACAAAGCTGTAAAAACTACTTTATCTTCCAACTCATTATGAATTTCAATGGCTATCATAATTCTACCAAGTAGTTGCTTGTCTCCTTTAATATTCTCTTTTAATTTTATTTACCAGCAGCTAACGAGACCTCACTAATGGGAGGGCGCTCGCAATACTCGTAAATAACTGAATAACACTTATAGTAGGGAATTTGTGAATACTTTAGGACTCGAGGCATAATTTTGCGGCCTGTGCAAGCTATTATTTCTGTTTTAAACATAAGGGTCTGCTAGAAATTTGCTTTATGGTGGTCAGCAATTAAAACTTTGATATGTTGTGAATTCAATCATTTTGTGAAATACTGTACGACTGGATCTAAATCATTCTAAAGACAGAACAAAGAATGAAGGGATCGTCATCTGCCTAGCCTTTTCCCAACTATGTTGGGGTCGGCTTTCAGTCTAACCGGATGCAGCTGAATACTGGATTTTACATGGAGCGACTGCCTATCTGACATCCACAACCTAGTTACTGGGTAATACGATATCCCTTGGTAAGACTGGTTGTCAGACTTTCGGGCTTCTGACTACCCGTAACGACTGTCAAAAATGAACGAATGTCAGCGGGACCAACGGCTTAACGTGCTTTCCAAGGCACGGAGGGGTCACGGTATGTAAAGATGGTCACCCATCCACAGACCAACCGCGGCAAGCGTAGCTTAACCTGATAGATCGACCTGTGCGGCTGTTATTATTTAGCCACGAGCTCCTCAACAAAGAATGAAGGGATATTGATCTTAATTACACTACGGTTTCGGCTCATTCTCCTTAATTTCTTCCGGCACAAAGGTTCTCTGTCTGTTCACAATATTTTGATGTTAGATGCTTACCGTAACTTGAACGATGCTTTAAAACTGACCCTTTTCTTGTTAATAAGGGCAATTCTATAAAATACCGTCGGAAAATGTTGCCGGAGTACCATTTAATTACTTTATAAAAAGGTTCCTTTTATCCCTGGTTTAATTTCGGACCCTTTGCATATTCTTTGGCCAAGTTTAAGGTAGAAAAATATCAGATACCTATATATTTCCCCTTTTTCTTGTATTGAAAATTATACCAGGGATAAAGGGTTTCACTCGCGTAAATGTCGATCCCGTGGGAATATCGGGATGAAAATATCGCCTATACAGGATAAATTTTTAACCACTGCGTAAATTTTTTTTGGTGGCTCAGTGTAAGCAATAGAACACATTTGCATTTTTAGTTTATGACTTTTTTTTTTTCATTTTTCCACTTTGTCCCAATTTGAAATAAGCAAGACATGGATATAATTTAATAGTAATACTATGAATGAGCATGAATGAAAACGCGAAGGCCGCCGGCCGCCACGCCTAGCGCACGAGACGGGGGTGCGGGGGCATGCGGCGCCGGCGCGGCGTGTGATAAACAAAACGCGTGCACATGCAGTACGTCACTTGCGGAAGCGGAGGTCGGATGTTCGTCGCGCCCTTCGCCGTCCCTGCGCGTTGTGCCGCGTACTAGACTAGCGTAGTGACAATGTCTCATTTTACTCACCGCGAGTATTATGAAATGGTGCGAGTGTATTTGTTAAGCAATGAAAATTTACGAGCAGCACGAAGAAGATACGAAAGGGAGAGCGTACCTCGTATGCGAGCCTCAATCCCACGGTCCCTAATGAGAGGACAATTTTAGCAGCAAACCAAGGTGTATGAAACAAGTGAAACGCCGGGTGTATGTAGAAGAGGCTCAGAGCCTAGATGACTTGAAAGAAAAAATAATTAACGGTTTCAATGAAGTAAAAAGTGGTGTTAGTGTCCTAAACAAACTAAATGCTTACTTATTTAAACGTGCACGTTTATGCCTTGAAAAAGGAGGAGGTCACTTCGAACAATACCTAAAATATTGTGATTAATAAAATGTAGAGGTAAGAAGAAATTATAAACAATCTTAGTGTGTTAGGTTCTCTTTGATTAGACATTGTTGTAAGATAGTTGATTCCAATTTTTTAAATACGCCAAAATGCAATTGTTTCAATCTAAATTGAATCATGTCTAAGTACCTACCTATCATACCTAAATGTTTTATTTTGAATGGACTAAAACGTATTACTTTCTTACTTATTATGATTTATTTTCTGCATTTTGATGGTCCTAAGCCCATGAAGGTATGAAGGATAAATTGGAATTTACGAAAAATTACGTTTACAAATAACTTTACATAGTCTACACTTAAAAAATTGTAGCGCTAAACTGGGGTCAATAATCCGCCGTCGCATAGAGCGAGCGCGCGTGAGTACCTGAGCAGCTGGCGCGTCAGGCGACCGGTCGACGCGCGGCGTGAATCGGGCGACCGGTCGACGGACTGGCAAGCGACGTCCATAAAATAAATTTCTGAGTAAACAAGTCTCGTAAGCGTTAACTTAATTTTTTACTATTGAAACATATCAAAACAAAAAATACGTGTTTATTAAAATACATTCAAGTTTATTATGTCAAAATTTGCGCACTGGTTAAAAACTTTTCCTGTATGTTAATCCAGCGTGTCAACTACTTCCATACAAAATTTTATTAAAATTGGTCGAGCCGTTTAAGCGTGAAGAAGTAACAAACGTATAAACACACACACCCACTCACAAACTTTCGCCTTTATTATATTAGTGTGATTTGTTTTAAGTTTTTTGAGAAACTTCAAATTAATATGTCTCAGGTGTCAGGTGTGTCAGGGGTAAATAACTCTCCCCCACCTCTAAATTCGGGCAACCATGTCCTACAGTTTTACCGCTAAGCTTACAAACATAATAATATGTGGCCTTAGTGCGAGTTTTTATAACTATTCGATAGCGTTAACGTAAACTTCAATTTGTAGTGAAACTGAAAAAGTTCCTTCTGGTGACAATTATTGGAACTACAATTATTCCATACAAATTGACTTGAGAGATTGTTACAGTTAACGCGATCGCGTAAGTTTAAAAACTCGCACTGGGCCCTCAGGTCGTAAGCTTAACTGGCGAGGATAAGTCTATCAATGTACCTAAGCATTACTTTTGCCGTGGGATAAAATACTTCGCTGAACTACTTACGAAAGAGATTTAGACAGACTTCGACCATTTCTCGTAAAGTTGTGTGGTAGATATTGGAACGGTCATACTTTCCGATAGTTGCAGTTGGAATGCTGGCTGCAATACATTGATACATTTACTGAGAAAATATTATGAAATATATTTGTGCTATGACTTTCCTTAGTTACTCTGTGTGATTAATTCGTGTTTCGTACAAACCATAAATTTTAATTAACTTTAAAGGTTCGCATCACACTCCATATTTTGCTACAAATTGCTTATGAAATGACCTCGATAAAAAGTTTGCATAACAGCGAAGTGAAAAGTTGCGAGCTTATCACATTGACCCGTTTACGTCGCTACACGTGACTGCTACGATATTGACTTTACTTGATTACCGCAACTTGTGCAAAGCAATGAGTAGTTTTTTATGTTGTTAGATGTAAAATATCTTTGGCAAAATATTTTTTAAATAGGTAGATTCTTTTTACCAAAAAACGCATAAGCGCGCAACGAAATCGAATCTACTACACTAATTGTATGTATTATTTAGTGAACTAAACGAAAAAGTATAGGTATCTTTTGGCTAAGCAATTTTGCATGTTGTGGTAACTATACACCGTGTTCCTGACAATATACATAAACTTCGACCAGATGTTCAGCTTCAGACCATGGAAATAAGCATTTTTCATTATGACACATCAATGAATTCTTATTTTTTATTTTTTTTTTATTTTTTAGAACGTGACCACTAACTAGCTGTACAAGCTATACATTCCTAAACACAAACATTGCTTGCAGCTAGAATTTCGAGAACGTTCCGTAAAACAGCGAGTGGTCTTTACACGGGCCATTCCCTCTCAAGTGACAGTAGGCTTGATTAACATTCTTTCACTTACAATTTAAGGCCCAGTAGAGGGAGGTATTTTACAAAAACGCAGCCGCAATTTGTTCAAGCGACGTATATCCTGAATTTTTCACGAGATTTCCTTGGCTTTGGTAAGTAAATAAAGATGTTTATTTACTCCAGAGCTGCCTTCAAAGAATGCTTTACAAATTTACAGTTACCAAAGGCATTTTCAATGTTTAACCACGAGAACTGAAACATTGTATGGAAACATAATTTTCACTAGATCCATTCTGGAATTGTTTGCGCGATATATTCGTACAATGTGACCACATTTCGTTTAAGTTGTTCGCAATTTTAACTTTGGTAGATGCATTTTATAGCAATTTTATGGGTTTGTGATAATAGTGTATCAACTGCACGAGGGGCCCGTGGCTAAATAATAACAGCCACACGGGTCGATCGATGAGGTTAAGCTACGCTTGCCGCGGTTGGTCTGTGGATGGGTGACCATCTTTACATACCGAGACCCCTCCGTGCCTCGAAAGGCACGTTAAGCCGTTGGCCCCGGCTGTCATTCGTGGATCTTTGACAGTCGTTACGGGCAGTCAGAATCCCGAAAGTCTGACAACCAGTCTTACCAAGGAGTATCGTATTACCCAGTAACTCAAACATCTAACTAACTGTAACTGGGTTGTGGAGGTCAGATAGGCCGTCACTCCATGTAAAATACTGGTATTCAGCTGCACCCGGTTAGACTGGAAGCCGACCCCAACATAGTTGGGAAAAGCCTAGGCAGATGATGACTGTATCAACTGCACCCATTGTTTATCCTTTAGAACCTGTACCTACTACTTTATATAACGGTAAGCAGGAATACAGGTACCAACAATTGGATTTACAACAGTAAAACAAATTAAACAACAAGTTTTTGAACACAGAGCTTTACGAAAAATACCTATTCGCCGTTAAAGTTTATCTAAACACCAATTACTGCCAGTTTCGTCGTGTTATCAGCGAGTTAACGTTTATTCGTTAAACAAGCTCCAATAATATTATGTTAGCACTCGTTTTAAACTTTATTTCTTTTTGTTTAACTTTAATGTTTGTCTGTAGAGTTTTGCTTACCAACTTAACTTTTGTTCCATAGATATATATAGTTCACATCATTTTCCAATTATATTAAAAGATTTTATCTACTCATTGTTGTTTTCAAGTAAATCTATTCAAACCGTACATTCCAAAACGGATCGTTTTAATTTGTAATACAAAACAGGGGAGTACAATCAATGTACATGATGCAATTTAAATTAATGCGACGATTATCTATCTATCTTGAAAGCGGCTGGACCGATTCGGATATTATTTATTTACTTATTAACTTATTAACTCACCATCACTATCATTACAGGAATTTCCTAATTCAATAGTGTGGCCACTATTTTTTTTGTGTGTTGGTTTTGTTTCAAAATGTTCGTAATAGTCCGACTTAAGTTTTAATTGAAAATAATTGGAAAAGATGCCCGGAATCTGGTGCTTTTTTCTATGGGACTTTTTTATAAGTAATTGGATAGGAGGCCTGTCGGCTCAACTAATATCCAAATCATTTTCGACGTTTATCTCAACGATATCACTTTGCATAAACCATTTACAGATAATGAATATCATCATACACTTTCATCTGTCCAAGTCTTTCAAAAGCAGTTTAATCTCTTCCTGAAAATTTTCGTCTGAAAAACAGTTTTATCTAAAAATGAAACTGTTTGTCGGACGCAAATTTATCCAACTTTCACCTTTTTTTTTCGCAACTTTCCTAAAAAAGTATTATGTTTCCTCTCGGTGCCAATTACTAGGTAGTAGGTATTATTAGGGTTCGGGACAAAAGTTGTAGTAATTTTCAGTTTAAGTTACCCCCTGATACTTTTATTTTACGACACTTTTAGTTTTAATTCCGCTACGTGTTTAAAAGTTGGAGTTCAGCACGAATAGGCACAAAGTAGGCATAAAAACGTACCTAAAGCTAACTCCGAAAGTTTCAGAATAATTTAAATATTCAACTTCGGTTGGTTTCGAACGTTCCGTGACTAAAGACAAAATTATTCTTTTGACGATTTGTGAGAAAATTAATAAAATCAGTTGAAAAATGGAGAAGTTACACGCTTTTGAAGCTTGAAACATCGTAACTACCAGTTTAGTTATTTGAGAGCAAATTATGAAAAGGTTCAGAACTTATATAAAACGGTAGCATCACTTTTGTCTACATGATGCTCCCGCGCTGCTTCAAGCGATAGTAGTCTAAGTTTGTTTGTATACCAACGAGAGTCAATTGGTAACTGTTACTGAGGAGCTCGTTATACATTTAGATCAGCTCGCTACTCACCCTGCCGAGCTCGGTGAGCTGGCAAGTCCACTCAACTGATAAGATTCGGAGTGTCTACATTATTAATATATTGTTTGACTTTGTAGTTTATGATAGTTTGTGATTGAATTCTTGACGAATTACGTGACTGATAGTCTTTGTAATAGTTTCTTAACTAAAAAACTTCGTGCATCTTTGACAGTCGTTACGGGTAGTCAGTAGCCCGAAAGTCTGACAACCAGTCTTACCAAGGGGTATCGTATTACCCAGTAACTGGGTTGTGGAAATCAGATAGGCAGTCGCTCCATGTAAAATACTGGTATTCAGCTGCATCCGGTTTGGACTGGAAACCGACCCCAACATAGTTGGGAAAAGGCTAGGCAGATGATGAAGTAAATAATTTAGTAAATAAGTTCAGCAAATAAGTTATCTAGATTACAACACAACAGCAAGTATATTGCTTTGAGCTCTGTGTAGGACTTGGCAGCGAACCAAGCTCGAGCAGCAGAAGTTTAAAGTTCTCAAGTTTTATTATTGAAACTTACATACTTACCTACTCTAATTGAAAAACTGGACATTTAAACGGGCTTCAAATCAATTGAAGATTTGTACTGACGATACAAAGCACCATTCTTTGAAAAGGCACCATTCAGGTATTGGCCCAGAGAGATCTAATTAAAGAATTCAAAAAGTCTTGAGTTTCTCAAACTTGTGCTGCCTTATTTACTTGGCGGTGAAAGAATGACATCTTGGATCGTCGAGCACCTTTTCATTCAATTATTTATCAATTGAATGCGCTAGTAATATATAAGTCAATGATTGAGCGCAAGTTTGAGTTAGTAGATAGAATGATTGAATTGCAGATACGAATATAATTGAGTCTCAATGCCTTCACCCATACTTAATATTATAAATTCGAAAGTAACTCTGTTTGTCTGTCTGTATGTTAATCCCGCTGGCCCGGCAGGCTCCTCGATGCTGATATCTCTTTGAGGCGCGCGTGGAACACGTACGCGCCGTCCGGCACGGGCCTGGTCCTGATGAACCACTGATCGGATTTCAATAAAATTTGGCAGTACATTGCATCCCGGGGAAGGACATAGGATAGTTTTTATCCCGATATTTCCTCGGGATCGACACTTATGCGGTTGAAACCGCAGGGCGCTGCTAGTTTAAATATAAGGAAAAGAAAGAAAATAATTATGTTTTATTAATTATTATTCCACATTTAACCCGTCTACCTTCAAAGCAAAGAGGCATCTTCTGGGCATGTTCGCATCATGATAGACCCATCCATCGCTTTCCATCAAACGTGAACCTACTAAGTTTTGCTATCTTTACATAAGTAAAAATTAAACAAGATCCTTCTCTCATAGCTTATTTTATGATAAATAACACTTTTGTCACTGAAATTAAAACTCAAAATACATTAACTTAGCTACACTATGTTCAACCCGCCACAAAACATACCCAACAGTGATGTGGCGAGGACTAAAGGCGGAGACTGACCTGCCGGTCGATTCTGTTAGAATCTCACCGTGAGAAGTTAGGTGTCATTCCATCTAATGCTAGAGATTGACACTAATGACAGCTCACTTTAAGATCACTTTACCCGAGTTATCACGGTGATATTTTTACAGAATAGCACTACTGACCGACCTGACTGACTGAACGTTCAAAATTGATCACGTGACTTAATCATCAACTTTAAACGTTAACATATCGGAAACGTGACACTTGTGTCAGCTACCGATTTATACAGAGTGGTCAAAAAGTCGTGGACCAAACGAAATAGGGAGATAAAGGAGGTCATTTCCAACAAAAAATCTTTTGTACAGCACGGCCAATTCCGGCTACGGCTCAATTTCTCTAAAAGTTATGAATATTTTTGTATACCGAATTCTTTTACAATTAGATTAATTTTATAAAAATGTGACATAAAACAATAAAACAAATGGTGTTGTATTATTACTAGATCAGCACTACAAATTGCGGGTACCAAATTTCAAGAGCAATACATTTTTTCCAAAAAATTTTGAAGCGTTACCAAAAATTATTTCTCACTTTAAAAGGTCTGGTCTGGTCCTTTATCTCCCTATTTCATTTGATCCACGACTTTTTGACCACCTGTATAGCTCTCATGCATGGCCGCCATTTTCAAAATGGCGCGACAGTAGGTATATCAGGCTCCATAATATGAAAATCTTCAAAACCCAATTTACGAGTAAATTGGTTATTTGTGAAAAGAACTTGAAACAGAAAATGAAACCACTTCGTAGTATAATTCTGTTACCATTACCAAAATATTGTACGAAATCAAGTTTCTGTTGACAACATTTTAGGATTGCCTAAAAACTTTTGCTGCCTTAGCATGGAAGGGTTTAGACAAATATTCGGGCACAACACACACAAAACATCACGCCTGTATTCCCCAAGGGGTTAAGTAGAGGTGTACCCACATTTCCCCGGTTATGTTGGGGTGCTTGGCCAGATTGGCGGCACGGGCGCGGGGCGGGCGCGGCTTAGCGTATTCAAACATAAGAACTTCATTTAAGTGTCAATAGTGGGCACGCGGGCGCGGTGAGCGGCGCGGGCTGATCAGCGTTGGGAGCGCGCGGACAATTCACGCTATAGCTCGTTCATACAAGTGGCCGCAGGGAAAGGAAAGAAAGAAAAATAAGAATAGAAAGAAAGAAATAAAATACATTTATTTAGCACAGACTAAAATACACACAATACACCACATACATACTCATACATCAGATTTTTTTAAAAAGTGGGAGCGCCGACCTGGGTTCTCAAACTAGTTCGAGTTTTTTTTTTTTTGTAAAAATAAGTCTTCTTCATTTATTTTGACAAACACTGGACTTGACAACACGCAGAACGCAGCCTGCGGACAGGCAGACCGCGCGCGATCCCGCACCCGCGTCGCTCCCCGCCCCACGCTGCCAGTCTGGCCAAACACTAAGTCCCATCTAATAGGTGAGCCTTTTGCCATCAACCGGGTACAAATCCAGACTCCAGGCAAACGGAAAACGGGCAAACGTGGTTGCAATCCCAATGATTGTTATCCCGAGGGATGTGGACGAAGACGTAATCCTTGCAAAGAGGTATGCTTAAAGTCTAGTAGTTCTGACCGCATCACGGCAATAAAGTTGCGAAAGGTAGCAGGGGTGCTTTTCAAGAGATTTTCTTCAGGAATTGAGTTTAGGCAATTGTCACCCTGATTTGAACCTTATAAACTTACTTTCCTAACTTGAAACTTTTCTCCGCCTTGCAACCTGGTCTCGTTTGCAATTTGACGCTGTACAGTGATCTATAAACAACCTTCCTCATCTAAACTCCACTTGGTTACCTAACGTTCAGTTACTTTAGAGCAGGAGTCACCAACTCGCATAGCTTACTTTCCGAACATATCAGATATGTACGAGAGCGGATCCTAGTTAACTTGGACTCGGTTCCACTCTCGTGCGAAATATTTCATACATATTTGAAAAGTTGACTCCTGAAGGAACGTCTGAAGTATCACGTGCTTTAACTGAAGTAAAACAAGAATTGGTAGGTAGTTTGTTTGTAAGTTTTCAACTCACTTGCTCGTAAAGTGGCTCTTAATGAACTGCTTTTAAATCCATAATGCAATGTATTAAACACGCGAGCTTTTTACTTTATTTTATCGCACTAGTGCTGTAACGCCACAGATAACTATTTACTAGTCGGAGATGTTTTTTTAATCTCATCAAAGAGACTTTATGCCAAAATTAATCTTGGATTCTTTTTTTTAGTTCGTCCAAAGGACAGGCTATAGGTAGTCTTTCGACCATACCGCCTCGTCTTCCGTGTACAATTTGTTACGGGATAAGTTAAAAAAAAAGGGCTTTGGTATAGCAAAAGGAATCCACGCGCCATATTTAACTTTTTTATAATCTGAAGTATCCTTGGTCCCAAAATAAACTAAAATTTATTTACCTTAAATTGTCCGTGGTCGGGATCCCGGAACCAAACGGAAAAGACCCTGACTGGCGTTCTATTATTGTGGATTCTCACTGAACTAACGTACCTATATTTCTCTATGCCAATAGTACTTTCTAATTCCATACTAACTAAACTGCGATTTGACATATGACAACACTTCGATCAGTCTAAACATTATTTTGTGTTTAGCGGTTTTGCCAGTGCCTTTATTTACACATGCGCACGCATTTGCTAGCGCGGCGCGCGGTAAAATAAAACCAGCGCGCCATTTTCCATATAAGTTAATAACAATACAAGTCTGTTTTTTCCACGCGTTTGGAAAAACGTCGTATGAAACGCGTGTGCATTGATCATAGCACACATATATCATAATGTACTATTATTACTAGAGATGTACTAAATCAATGTACTTGGCTGATTTAAGTTTATCTATATTAAAGCTGAAGAGCTTGTTGGTTTCTATGAACGCACTAAAGTGTATTTCAAATAAACTTGCGATAAATGTCATTCAACCACCCTGTACCAAAAAGTATAAATAACTTACGATAGATATCGTTCGTCATACAAAACTGTCGCTAACATTGCATCGGTTGAGTTTCATAATACCAAACACGGAGTAAGTCATTGTTTTGATCGTGTTACCGACACTGCCCATACATTTTTTTCGTATGGTTTGGAAATATTCGGATACATTAGTAGAAGGAGGTGAACAAACTTTATCGCAAGTTTATTTGAAATGAACTTTAATCTCAAGAACTCTCAGTTGGATTTAAAAAATATTTTTACATTTGATAACCGAATTCTCGAGGAAAGTTCATCATTTCAGCCGAATGACGTCCACTGCTGGACATAGGCCTCCCCCAAGCATCTCCACTTCGACCGGTCCTGTGCTTCCCGCATCCAACGGGTTCCTGCGGCCTTCACAAGGTCGTCGGTCCACCTTGTGGGAAGCCTTCCAACGCTACGTCTTCCGGTACGCGGTCGCTACACCAGAACCTTTCGGCCCCATTGGCCATCTGTTCTGCGAGCAATGTGCCCTGCCCACTGCCACTTAAGTTTGGCAGTTCTTCGGGCTATGTAGGTTACCTCGGTTCTCCTGCGGATCTCCTCATTCCGAGGAAAGTTATATGCTATTTATCAACACGCTACGACCCTTAGAAGCCAAGTAATCTTTCAATACGCGAACGAAGTCACGGGCAAAAGCTAGTAACTATTAAAATAAGTACGTAAAATGTAGGTAAGTAGCAATTTCTGTAAATACATTTGTGGACCATTAATTAAATATGAAAGGAAGGCCTCATCACGTAAATAAAGTGGTTTTATTTGTGAGCACACGTTTATTAAACATTCATTAAATACTACGATAAACATGTTTTATATAAACATACCATTATTAATTTGTAAGTACCTATTAATGTGGTTTGCAATATTTGGGTTTTGATTGAATGAGTGAAAAGTAGGTAAACCGTATCATTTAGGTAATAATGATCAAAATACTTGTTCATGTAAATGAGCTGCAATTTGAAATCATCAACCAAACATTTATACTTTACTGTTAAAACTTACACATGTTCATACTTTGAAACCACTTTAATGAATTTGAAAATGAATGTTCACTTCGAGAGAGATTAGTAAAAAACACCCACGCTTTGAGCAAGACTTATTATAATTATTTGAAAAATCTTCCATCAGGGGGCCTAGAAAGGCCACTTTGGCAAAATCATAAAAGGATAACATTATGAATCGTAATGGACAGTTAACTGTTAAGTTAATCGTATCAAATTCCATTGGTTTTTTGTTTAATTTCAGTTTTTTTTTGTCTGTGCTGAAATACCAATCAATCCAATACAAATCCAATACGTAGTGCAGCGAAAAAAAGAAAAACACGGACTCTCTTCGCCATATGATTCACAATGTTGTCGTTATAAGATTATTCCATTGGTTTTTTGTTTAATTGCAGTATTTTTTTTGTCTGTGCTAAAATACCACTTAATCCAATCCAAATCCAATCCCAATCTCTTTGATTATACCTACGTAGTGCAGCGAAAAAAAGAAAAACACGGACTCTCTTCGCCATATTATATATTCACAATGTTATCCTTATAAGATTCTCCAAAGTGGCCTTTTTAGGCCCCCGGGTCGTGCCGGTCATTCTGTAAAAACCTCAACGTTAAAACAAAGGTGAAGTGAGTTTGAAGGTAGCCGTCATTCCAAGATGCTTGGATTGACACTATCGACAGCTCACATCAAGCTTCACGTAAGTTTTTACGCTGAGATTTTTATAGAATAGATCTGCTGATATCAAGGCGAAGTGTATTGTAGTGTATTGGTGAAATGACACGCGATCTTGAAAATTGTATGAAAGTTTAACTGCTTGTTTGCCGAAATGTACCGAGAATCTTTACTTTGCTAGTACGCAGAATTTATTAATATGCTTGCATAAGTTTTATGAAAACATCATAATTTCTCTCGAAGAGCGTCTAAAAGGAAAAGTTTTGTAATAACCTAAGAGCTGCAAAAAAGAACGACATGAAACTATTTCAGAGAATTACCCCTTTGTTTATAAACTTTGCTTCAATTTATGAGACGATTAAACGTAAAAAAATGCTTCAAAAGGCGGTTATCATTACTTAACTTTAAACGTTTATGAATAAAGAAATAGACACACTAACGATTTATTACAGATCTATGATCACTCACAGTATTTTCATTTGAATCAAGGTTAAAATACAACCATCTACTAGGAAGTTCATAAAAAAGTTTTCGAGTAACTTATACTTTTAAATTTTTCTAAAATTTGTTTTATTGGCCACATGTAAACCCTCATTTGGATAATTTCCATTACTCCACAGTTAAGTTTAGCATCTCCGAGATTCACATAAACACAACTTGAACGTTGTTCCGCCACTTCGTCCCAGGTGTGTCTTGTCTTGAATTTTGACGTTCAAAAAGTGCTGATTATCAGCCTAGTCTAAATAAATGACTTTTGATTAAAAAAAAAAAATTAAATAAAAAAATACATATTGTTATTATTATCTATCTATACATATAATAAAACAGAAACGAAAGAAAAACTGTACATTGTGAATTTTCGAGAAAAAATAAGTGGCTTTTGTTAGAAAAACGTAACTGATGACAAAAAGTAACTTTTTAGAATTTTTGTCTGTTTGTCTGTTTGTCTGTTTGTCTGTGTGTATGGTACAGCTTCACGCCAAAACTACTGGATAGATTGAATTGAAATTCAGCAAAAATGTTCTTAGTAAACCAAGGAAGGCTTTAGGCTACATATTATCACGCCGTATGTTATGGGAGGTAAGCAATATTGATTTTAAAAGGTTTTTGTTCGTAATTGAACGAACAAAATAATTGAATGCACAAAATGACATGTTTATTTATTTATTTAGTTAAAAATAAAACTTTAACGCTGGGAACATAATAATCACGCTATTTTAATAAAGGAGCGGGGCAGTAATATGATAAATTGCAAGGGAACAGCTATTTCAACGATATGTCAACGGGGAATTTAGCGGTAAGGTCAGGCGACCGTTTACCGCACTAAATGGTGCGAGTTCAAATCCCATAATATTGTTTTAAGAAATCGTAAAATTCTTTTTTTTTAGTTTTTGCATTTTTTATGTGCATTAGGAACGATACTCTTGTGAAATCTGAGAACTTTACATGTCCTATCTAATTGTATGGAGAGTTTCACACCAATATTACTATGTATGGAGAGTTTCACACCAATATTACTAAACAGATTGATTGGCGGTACAACAAGGCTACACTATCATGAAGTCAAGTCAAACTTTTGGTTCTAAGTTATATCTTACCAAGCACATTTGTTGTAGGTAATTCATTTAAGTATGTAATTCTTAGTTTTGATGCTTGCTGCTGTTACCATATTTTTTTTAATGCAAAACTAATGTAGTTGTCTGTTAAATTAACGACAATTTAGTTTTATTCATAATTTAATGAATTTGGGTAAATAATATGTAGTTTCCGTTTTCTAACTAGATGGCGTTGGCGTCGAGTTAGATCGCGCTATGGTTTTGTTCCCAAAATGTGATGTTTATAGGTGCCGATCAGGGATGTGCCACTCTCATCCTATAGAAACGGGGGTTACCTTTGTTGTCTGTGTTGGTTGATGTGTTTAATTTTCCTGTTGGCCTTCACATGAGTACTTTTTGATAGACTGAAATTGGCCTTTTTCAGACTCTGTGAAGGGGACAACTTTGCTAGATCACTCACCTATGATGAGGTGCCGTTGTACTACACGTACGACAAGCAAGGAGGTATATTTAATCGACGTCGATGCGGACACGCCGTGGACGGGTTTCCGGGAATTTTTAAGGGCACCGCATTGGGACGGGTTTACACTGTTCACCCTAATAATGGCGAGTGCTATTATTTACGAATTTTACTGCACACAGTGCACGGCCCAACATCATTTGCGTTTCTAAGGACAGTCGATGACATTGAGTACCCCACGTACCGCGCTGCTTGCGTAGCACGCCACCTTCTCGACGGTGATCAACACTGGGACAACGCTCTTGAGGAGGCCAGCATTAGTGACAATCTCAGTCGTTTGCGACATCTGTTTGTCGTCATGTTGATGTTCTGCGGTATTGCAAATCCGCTTCTGTTGTAGGAGAAATATCGGCATCTTCTGTCCAAAGACTTCCTAAGAGATCTGAGACGCACTACTGAAGATAATACTGAGGCAACTGATGAGCGCGTTCTAAACAGTTGCCTTAGTTTACTTCAAGATATGGTCATTTCGATCTGCGGCAGTTCTCTGGTGGATACCGACTCCACAACATCTGGATGTACAAGAGCTTGGAAACAGAGAGTACAACTCTGAAATAAATTATGATCCAAAAGCTATGAGTACCGTCGTCAATGACCATGTCTCTAAGTTTACCTCAGAGCAAAAGCAAATTTTCGACACCATCTTTGACTCGACTCGGCCAAGGTAAAATGTTTTTCTTGGATGCTCCTGGTGGAACAGGGAGAATATTTGTCACCGCTGGCATTCTCGCAGAGGTCAGGAGGCAAGACAAGATTGCCATTGCAGTAGCATCGTCAGGAATCGCCGCAACACTGCTTCCTGGTAGCAAAACAGCGCAATGTTTAAGATTCCCACAGATTTAGAGAGTAATGAAACACCTGTTTGTGGAGTGTCACGCAACAGTGACAAAGGACGCGTGCTTAAAGATTGCTCTTTAATCGTGTGGGATGAATGCATTATGGCGAACAGAAAAGCAGTAGAGGCGGTAAACAGGACTTTGCAGGACATCCGCAGGAACCAGAAAATGATGGGTGGCGTTACAGTTCTGTTTAGCGGCGATTTCCGACAAACGCTGCCTGTGGTGACGCGAGAAACTAGGGCTGATGAGGTGAATGCTTTGGTGAAATACTCTTTCTTATGGCCACATATTCATAGGTTGCGCTTAACGATGAATATGAGAGCACATCTTGGCGGGAATGTACACGCCCAAGAATTTTCTGATGTTCTCTTAAAATTTGGTGAGGGAACGCTACCAGTAGACGGTGGCCAGGTGGTTCGAGAGTGGTGTCCACCTTAGAAAATTTGATTCGCTTGGTGTACGGGGACATCAATAGGATACCGCACGATAATTCTTGGGTGTGTGAACGAGCCATTTTAACACCCAGAAACGACCAAGCTTCAGCGATCAATGAATACATTCTCGCGGAAATTGAGGGAAATGTAGTGATCTACACTTCAATAAACACTGTTGTCGACCAAGATGACGCCACACATTACCCCGTCGTCGTTTCAGCCGATAGACGTCCACTGCTGGACATAGGCCTCCCCCAATTTTGGGGGGGTTTGCCATAATCGCCACGCTTGGCAGGCGGGTTGGCGATCGCAGTATGGTATGATGGTGGAATAAATAGAGAACGCTGCTGCCCATTCTCCGGTAAGACCCTTAGTCGCCTTTTACGACACCCACGGGGAGAAAGGGGTGGTGCAATTCTTTAAGTCCGGCACCACACAGACTGATTACCCCGTGGAACTTCTCAATTCCCTCAGTGCAAGTGGACTACCAGCACACACCATTAAGTTAAAGGTCGGTGTCCCAATTATGCTTCTTTGGAAACTCACTCCGCCGAAACTGTGCAATGGGACCCGGCTCAAAGTCGTCCCGCTGCAGAGAAATATCATTGAGGCGGAAATTGGTGTCGGCGAGACACCACAACCCGTCCCATCCCCGGGCTCTTAGAATTCGACATCAGACGTTTCAGATCTTCGATTTCGACGACCCCGTTGTTGCTGGCATAAGCAACAGGATCCGCATACGAAGTCGCGGGCAGAAGCTAGTTTTAAATATTAGCATAGATTATGTAAATATATTCTATTGATTTTGTAAGTGTATCTTAGAGATGATGCTGTGTCCGGACGTGACTCAAGCACGTGATATGTCCTGATCCTCGTATTCACAACGAAATATTGAATATACTAATTTAAATTAATAATAGGCATAATTTCGGCATGTTTTACCTATTTAAACTTATTCCAAAAACTGATAGAAATCACATTCATTACATTATCAGTCTATAATGTTTCTACTGCGGGGAAACAGGCCTCCTCTCATAGAGAGGAAATCACATCCGTGATACAAAAATTTCCAACCAAATGTATTTTAGTCCGATTCAAAGTTCCAACGGATGCAATATTTTGGTGGAAAGTTATGAAGGCCTCCAAACATAATCGCTTTGACCTAAACAACATAGCAACGAAGTAAATAGTCTGGAATCTTCCCGAAACGCTCGGTTAGGGAAGGTCTAATTCATTCAAGATTCAAGTTTCTCTATAGACATTCACAGTCCGTATTAATAAACGCTCCCTCTGTGCGGTCAAGCGTTTGTTTAATTTCCGGCTAATTGTGTGCAAGTTGCGGGTAGTCGTAAAGTGTGGGAACTGAGTCATGATCGATGAGATTTTACGCTTGGGTTTGATTACAGGCTTTGTGTATTCTAGTTGCTAATTGGTTGGGGTTAGAATGAGATATTTATAGGTACCTACTTCGTGAAATGAATACCTATACATAAAATATTACTTTTATGTGATACTTTTGAAACAAACTTACTGTTAGTAGGCATCGTTCGTATCACAATTCCGAACTTGGTCAAAATTTTAGGTGTAGTCTCATGGGTAACGGGCCCTAATAATATATGAGTTACTAAACTTAAGATCAAGGTCAGACCTCAGTTCACTACACCAATAATTAAGCTGCGAAAACAGCACGACACCATCAGCGAGCAACCGCCAATTATAGCTCATCAATATGTATCATATCACGTGAGTCGATGTCCTCTAATCGCATTGCCATAACCGACATCGACGTCGATGGTGAACATTTACGATGATATTGGCACTCCGGCAATCGTCACACCGCACTTTGTGTGAATGTGGTTTCAGATAAGGAGAATGCCGTAGGTCGCGTTGTGTGTTGGCCGCTTTTGTAATTGTTGTTATATTACGTTGATCAGTTACATCGCAACAACCACAGAGGAAATTCAATGTTCAATTTTACAAGATTATCAATCAAACTACTAGAGCATTTGTTCTATTAAAAAATATAAAGTACTGTTTTGGGCCAAACTTTTTGGATGTTAATTAAAAATACTGACCACTTGTTCTCATGAAACAATGCCATTAAGTTTTTATTTTTTCTGTTTTTTATCTTTTCTATTAAACGGCAATGCACATTTTTTTATGAAAATGGCCAGGATGTTATTTAAATGAAACCTAATTGAGGCTTGTATCAGAATTAAAATTTTATTTTAACAGTACATACATAACATGACATATCTACTTAACTAACTACAACTATTATTATATTCTGACGAACAAGAAGTTGCCAAACTCATAATGTCACTACGTAACGACGCTGCTGCGGGGTGGGACAGAATATCAAGCGGTCTCTTAAAAAAACACATAGACATTGTTGTACCACCCCTCACGTATATCTGCAACCTTGCACTGTCATCAGGGCAATTTCCCAAATCTTTTAAAAAGGCCATAATACACCCAATCTTTAAGAGTGGGGACAGAGGCCGTGTCAATAATTATAGACCTATAGCAGTACTTCCGACTCTTTCAAAAGTACTGGAGCGGATCATGAATAATAGGCTCGTGGATTACCTGGAGAAGTTTAACATCCTTTCACCCTCACAATACGGATTCAGGGCGGGCAAGTCCACGGCCGATGCAGTTCATGATCTGACCAATTATGTAATCACAAACTTGGATGATGGACAGAAAGTTTTAGGCATTTTCCTAGATCTTGCCAAAGCTTTTGACACGGTTTCTGTCCCTTCTCTGATTCGTAAGATGGAAAGCATAGGAATCAGGGATATTCAGCTCAAACTCTTTGAGGACTATCTGAGTGAGCGTACCCAGTGCGTTAGGGTAGGGGATGCCACCAGTGACGAACGCACCGTCACCTACGGCGTGCCACAGGGCAGCGTAATCGCCCCGACACTCTTCCTTATATACATTAACGAGCTGGGTATGCTCACTCTTCCCAAAGGCAAAATTATAACTTTCGCCGACGATACTGCCCTTCTCTTCAGCGCTAGAACATGGCACGATGTATACATGCAAGCACAGTCGGGTTTCAAAGTCGTGACGGAGTGGTTGCGTGATAACGTCCTCACTCTTAACGCGGAAAAAACCGTATACATGCCCTTCTTTCTGAAAAATAATGCGTCAACCACACACATGAACTCGTCGTATTCCATAGTAGCCCACACTTGCTCCAAACAAAACATTAATAACTGCACTTGCACTGCCCGCATTCAGAAAACAGACAGTGCAAAGTACCTAGGGGTAATAATAGACAGTACCTTAAGCTTCAAAAAGCATATCAATACTCTTAGCAGTAGGCTACGTAAACTTATATTCGTTTTTAAGACCCTACGACACGTGGCGGACGAGAAGCTAAGGAAATCGGTGTACTTGGCTCTCGCCCAGTCCCTACTAACATACTGCATAACGTCCTGGGGTGGTGCTCCAAAAAATACTATGTTAGAGCTTGAACGAGCGCAGAGAGCCATCCTGAAAGTATCTTTATTCAGACCTTTCCGATATCCCACGGTTACGCTATATAAGGAAGCAAACGTGCTGACTGTTCGTCAGCTGTTCATGTTGCAAACGGTTATGAAACAGCATGGCCTCACCACCTTCAACCACTCACTCTCCCACAGAACTCGACGATTCGATCCCATAGACCGCCACCACATTCGGCTCTCGACTGCTTCCTCCCGTCGATTCTTTTGTTATCTTGGCTGCTTTCTTTATAATAAAATAAATAGGATACTCCCAATTTATAGCCTCTCCAAAACCAAATGCAAAACTATACTTAGTAGCTGGCTGCAGGAGTTAAATTATGAAGAAACAGAAAAACTACTCGTCCCAAAATAGCTAATCTAAAATATTATATCCCCCCCCCCCCCCACACAAACACACACTATCCTCACACATACACCTTACTCATTATACAAATACACAATCATACAACAAAAACCTACTAAACATACTAACACCAAGCAGCAATGATGACTGCAGCAAATTTTCTTTTCTCTTTATTTTTGTCTATATCTTTTCTAAATTCTTACCGCACTGATTACTCAAAGTACACTAACATTAAAATGTAAGCACTACCCAAGGGCTGGAGACCTGGTGACCTGAAATACAGATCTCACGTCTAGTTTAGGCACCAGTCTCCCACAGTATAATTTTATTGATGTTAGTATTTTGTATTGTTATCTCTCTAATGTACATGTATTGTGGTGTGAAAATAAATCATTATTATTATTATTATTATTCAAGTTGGGCATTACTACCTACAAATGTTACAAAATTAGTAATGTGTCAATATTAGATATTATGGACATAATGTGGTTGAATGAATGTGGGCACATTGCTCGCAGAACAGATGGCCGATGGGGCCGAAAGGTTCTGGAGTGGCGACCGCGTACCGGAAGACGTAGCGTTGGAAGGCCTCACAAGGTGGTCCGACGACCTTGTGAAGGCCGCAGGAACCCGTTGGATCCGAGAAGCACAGAACCGGTCGAAGTGGTGGTGCTTGGGGAAGGCCTATTTCCAGGAGCGGACGACTTTCGGCTGAAATGATGATGATGATGAATATGGTATATAAATTAATGTGATTTTAATATCTTTCAGAGGAGGGAATTCTTCTATTTTGTCAATTCCGGTGTCTTTTAATGAACTCACAGCCGAGTGATATGCAGTGGGAACGGCAGGTGCTTCGGGGTCCTAAATAGTTTCTTTCAGTTTATCCAAACTATACATCGCTACAACTATATACGAGTACATGCTTAGAAAAACTAAGGTGTCTCCACAATTTCTAAAATTGACACAGTACTAAATATGTAACAGTTGTATGTAGGTATTACTGACCAACTTGAATTTAATAATATTTGCGTAGATAATGTTATGTTTTTACTGTTTCAATTTTGAATCAATAATTGGAAAAATCTGTGATATTATTAAATAGTATAAAATTGTAAAAATCTGTCTTTAATTAATTGATTATAATAATAATTAATCGTGAGTCCTAACCTCCATAAGAAATAAAGACTTCATGGTTATTATTTAAAATGTTGTTTTGTTTGAATTTTTATTTTAAACCAATGAGGATTTTTGAACTGTCCACAAATCCTCATTATGTACAGACGCCAGCACATCAAGCTACTACAATCTGTCAAATTTCTTTAATAGATATTCAACTTTATCGCTAAAGCATAAGGTTCAAAGTTGATTGGGAAAGTTTGACAGTTTCGGAAAGCTTGATGTGCTGGCGTCTGTACTCTGTGAGACTTCAGTGGGGATTTCTGAACAAAAAGTTCACAAATCCCCATTGATGTGGATTCTGAATGAGGATTTGTGGAATAACCCCTTAAATCCTATACATATATCTAGAATGAAAGCTGAAAGGCGAATACATTAAGCAGGTAATAAACATGTTTGTAGTTTAGGGCCGTCACAATTCACTAAGGTTTATTCTAGCAAGGAGCTGTCTTTTATACACAATCCTTTAGTTAAAGTATATATTCCTTGAATAGATAGCCAAAGAAATACGAGACAAACGGGGCAAACTAAATTTAAAGAAAAAGTTTTGTTCAAACAAAGTTACGGCAGCAGCAAATAAATATTTCACCTCGACGAGTGCTAATTCCATAATTAGCAGATCTTTAGCTGTTTATCGCGTAGATCTTTTAAATTGTTTTGCTTCCTTATCTTCTTCTTTATCTGAAGCAACTCTCAAAACTTTTAAAGCTTTCAAAAGAATTTCGGGGCCGACCAAGCGCAATCGGCGTATCATACGTATTATTTCTGGTTGGAGAGAAACACCGTGTAGCTTTAATCGTATACATATTTAACTTTGTAACCTTTTATTTTAGTTTTCCATTTGAATATTTTTTTGGAACGAAGTTCTTTAACGGAGAATACGGTAAGAGTAAACTTGGAGAAATCGTCACGTAACGAAAAAGCGCGTAAGCGAAATGCCCCTTCCATGTGACTTTTTATTGCATAATTATAGAGAAAATCAGAAAGAGAGAGATGGTTTTCGGGGGTGCTGAAGCCGATAGTGAGGTCAAAATGAAAATCCAAGATGGCGGCTGCGAATATTTGAAAATATTCGCAACTGCCATCTTGGATTTTCATATTGAACTTCGTTCCTGCCGGGGGTCCCCCGACCCCACACGTTTTTTTTTTTTTAAACCAAGATTTAGCTCAGATTGTAAAAAATTAGCCGCTTTTGTTAAATTGAGCACAAAAAAACACTGAATCTTAGAAAGAAAGAATCTGCATTCACTGAGAAATTATTGTGATGAAAAGTTTTAGGTTTCTGTTGTACTTGACGCAGGCAAACTAATTCTGTTGCTTACTTTGATATAGAATTTATATTGTCATTCTTGACGAACTTTATCGCTAAGCTTTGTAGAGTTCTCTGCTTACACTAGTCATCTCTCAGACGGTTTCTTCGTAACTGGAAAAAGCAAAATATAAAAGAATTCCGGGCGTTCATTAAAAAATGTAATTGCAGAATTGATGGATTAATGAGATTCTGTATAAAATTAAAAAGTAATTTTGTTATGTCTTCGGAGAAAAAATGGTTTGTTCATAAACGAATTTAATCCAAAAGAGCTTTGAGTTCTTAATGCATTGTCAAGTGCTTTATTCATTCAAGTGTATTATAATATATAATACATAATTCACATCAGGAGATTTTAAAGAAAAGATTTAGAATTATTTTTCTGAAGAATACTACACAATGAACCGAAAAAATCTGAAAAACCGTGAAAATCTCAGTTACCTACGATTGTTCTCGTAAAGGTGTGTCCAGACCTGGCGAATGCGCCGCTTGCGAACTGCGCGCGTACATTTCATGTTCGTAAGCAGTCCCTGCGCCGTACTCGAGCGGCGCAAGCAAATTCACAACTGAGTCTCATAGTTCAAACGCGAAAAATGCTATGTGCGCACGCTACACGCGCGCCTCACTCGAGCCTTGCCGGAGTTGCACTAGAGCAGCGCACCAAACGTAGGCTATAACCGCACGCGAGCAACACGCGTGCAGTTCGCAGTGGCGCATTCGCCAGATGTGGACACACCTTTAAGTATGGGCAATGCTTTCAGAGATGGTTACGTGATTCCTTTGCATTAGGGTTAGCCTCCGAAATTGTATGCGTCTGACACCCTTTTTTCGGTCAATGTATGGAAATTGCGGTCCCCTGTCCGGGTGAATGTGTACAATTTAGCGCGAAAGTAACATAACATCTTATGTAACCGTAAAAAAAACATAGCCAAACGTTTTGAGTGTATCTAAAGAATAGGTTTATTTGACTAGCCCTCCAATTTTGACGGAACCTATCCAGCTCGTCCCGCCATCTCCTACGTGGTCTGCCGCGATCCTGCCTCATTGTCTCAGGGCACCAATTCTGTGTGTGTGTGTGTTGTGCTGCGTGTTTGTGTGTGTATTCGGCAGACATGTCCTGCCCAGTCCCATTTAAGCTGGGCAGCCTTTTGAGCCACGTCAGCTATCTTTGTTTTGGAGCGCAGTATTGTGTTACGAACACGATCCGTTAATTTTACGCTCCATTGCTCGTTGGCTGACCTAGAGTTTGGACTGCTGGATATTAGTCAAAGACCAAGTTTGTGCATCATAGGTTAAATAAATAAATTGTATTTGCAATTGAAACTGATGCAAGAATTGTTCTCAGACAAAATATACATATTGTATTATGTAATACTTACTGATATATCTAGCAAGGCAATATGTCTAATGCTTTATACAGTAAACAATTTACGCCATCAAATATTCAAAACGAGTCTTTGTTATTCATCACCTGCTCCAGTTTACAAGCTCAGTAGTGAGCGATGGATGTTTCCGTAATACAGTTCATTGTGAGATCAGACTACAGCCATGGTTTCCCAAGGATATTCTGCTAAATGTGGGAAAGGAAGCTATAAATTTCTAAACAACTTTGTGCGCTGCGCTCATCATCCATCATCTTCGCCTTTATTTACATCATAAAAACAAATTCAAAAGTTAAAACAATATTGACTGTAATACCTACTTCGAAGTCTTCGAATGAAAGAAGCGGGATGGATAGTTATGATGTAAGGCTTTCAAAGAGTACAAGATGATTCTGGCGCCCATGCCAGCGCCAGAATCATCGGATCTCTTTGACAAGAGATCCGGCCAAGCAGTGAAGTTGGGCTGTGGTGTGGATGATGATGATAATTCTTACGACAATCATCATTGATGAAGTTGTACCTATTGTAAAACCGGTAGTACGCCGTCACTTATGACGTCAACATCTGTCACGCGTCCACGTTTTGCTGCGCGACATGTCTACGACCTTCTCACAAAAAAATGGTTTTCTTTTTTAATCATTCATGTCGATTATTTGTCTACCGGACCATAGAGCAATACGGCCTCACAGGATATAATACCTTATTTAGCAGCAATCAGCATAATTATTGCAGACCGCCTTGTTTTCGATTTAATTCTATTGATTTGCTTAATGATCGGCGCTCGATTCCCGCTTTTTAAAAGACTAACCGTGGAGTTTCTTGCCGGATCTTCTCCATAGTAAACTACCAATTGGAACCATGCACCTAGCTTCTGACGTTTCATAAGAGCCCATTTAGCATATGCTGCATTATGTGAAATAACAAATTTTGATTTCGATTCTTGAACGGGACAATCATTGATGATGTTTAGCAAAACAGGACATTGTAATGTTAGCTCTTCGAATGAAACTCAGATACGAGTCGGAGCAGTCACGTGTCACGTAGCGAGGTTCGTGATCATATTATCGTATAATTCAGTTAGTTCACCTTAGCAGTTAGCTTACCTTCCCTTCATAGCGTTTTATAATGTTCGAAGGAATTCAATTTTAAACTGAAATGATTCAGTGTATTTCTATTTAAATTGTGGTTCTTTGATCTATAAATACTACATGCATAACCTATTAGGTGTACTATTTTCGAGCAGAATGCTGGAACTTTCTTATAACAGTACTTAAACAAAACTTTGGCTTCAAATTGCTTCTCGTACCATGTACCTACGTTATTTAGTTACAGATTTTACCTAGCATAATCAACCTATAATATTACCACTGCTGGAACACAGGCCTCCTCTCTGTGAGAGGGAGTGGGCCGTAATCCAACACGCGGATCTAGTGCGGGTTGGCAGATGTCACATGTCTTCGAAATTTTGCTTCTAGGACATATGCCGGTTTCCTCATGGTGTTTTCCTTCACCGTTTTGAGAGCAGTGGTGGTGAAATTATTTACACAAAGTAAAGCGCTCGACTGAATTCGAAGCTACGACCTAAACCTTGTAAGTCACGGCCCTTACCACTGAGCCACCACTGCTCACACCACATTTTGATTTTTCCTACCGTGACGCACATGGCACATGCAAGACAATATAAACTGAGAAGTTTGGTGCAACTAGAAAAATATTCAAGTAAAGTCTATTCAAACTTATGTTTAAAATTAATATTATTTCAAGTTAACATCAACTTTATTTTAATGGTAATTAAGTTGGTTTTAGAGTGACTAGCACTATTAAAAAAGTTATAAAAATGTTTGAAAATTGTAGCGTAAGCTGAACTTTATGGTAGAGGATTTAAAGTTATTTTTCCATAAGCTGATATTTGTAAACTATATTTTTGGCAAATAAATCGCGAATGCAGATTACATCAGTTTAGTAGGTACAGCTATAGCTAACCGTGATGCATTACTCGCTGGTTTCAGCAGAAAACACTGAAGACAGATTGCAACTGTTTGTAAAAAGGAAATTGGTAGATGTCGTTTTTATCGTTACGAACAAAGTCTTTTCAGTAATGACAAACAATTTCACCAGAGCCTTTAATAACTCTTTCTAACGTCTGTTATATTAAATTACCTCATCCAATATTAACTAATAATATGCAGAATAACAACCAGGTACCCAATCTGACAACCAGTCTTACCAAGGGGTATCGTATTACCCAGTAACTGGTCACGCACAATGGTCCACTGCAGGACTAAGTGCGGAAACCAAACCCATAACATAGAACATAGAACCCAGTAACTGGGTTGTGGAGGTCAAATAGGCAGTCGCTTCATGTAAAATACAGGTATTCAGCTGCAACCGGTTAGACTGGAAGCCGACCCCAACACAGTTGGGAAAAGGTTAGGCAGATGATGATGAATATGCAGAATAAAGAAATTCTTCGGGGAAAACAGACGTGATGATTTTATGTAATCTGATTACCTTTGGTCTTAACGCGCTGGTTCGCAATTAAATTTTAAAGCAATTTCATATCAGAGCCGTATATTTCACATTCTTCATTAGATTCGACCACACATTAAAAAAAAACCTTTCATGTTATAAAAAGCTCGGAGGCATACAGTCATTAACCCCATCTAAATCATCATCATCATCATTACAGCCGAAAGACATTCACTGCTGGACATAGGCCTCCCCCGACCATTGCCACTTCGACCGGTTGTGTGCGTCCCGCATCCAACGGATTCCTGCGGCCTTCACAAAGTCATCGGTTCAACTTGTGGGAGGCCTTCCAACGCTACGACTTTCGGTACGCGGTCGTGTGCGTCTAAATCAAAAAGCTTGGAGCAAAAGGCAAAGAGTGCGAAGAAATCGATTTTAAGCGAGAATTAAGTAGGAATCGATTCGCGAATTGAAGATTGGAGTGCCTATAGACGATTTGTGAGCGAAACTGCCCGTAAAAAAGATTTAGGACTTGATACGAATTGAATATTTAGCAGGTAGCCGAATTGTCTTTTGTTTCCGAACTGAGCTGAAGACGTTAAAGATTTTTATAAGCAAATACGTGCTCTTGAGTTTGGATTTTAACTTCACACCACGCTATAATATGTTCCGAGTGAATGCTTTTCCCCATAGCCATATAAAATGCGATAAAATACTAAAAGTGGGTTCTGTTTTTTTCCACACAACGCCGTTTTTCTTTCGTGTAACGTATAAAAAACACAGCGCATAAAGAAACCATACAGTTGAATGCTCATTGTGGTACATCCCGCGCAAACCCTCAAGCGTCGAGTCACGCCACAGGTGGGCTACCTAACTACAAAATACTTTTCATTTTTGGTGTTGCAAGAATCCATCCTAATATTATAAATTCGAAAGTAATTCTGTCTCTTACCTTTTCACTCATAAACCCACTGAACGGATTTCGATAAAATTTAGCAAGGAAATAGATGGTACCTACTTTTTGTCCCGGTAGCACGTTCCCGTGGAGCATAATTTCCACACACAGGGGAGACACGCGGGCGAAGGCGCGGGCAGAAGTTAATGTTAAATAATCGGATCCTCCTTTTGTGTAGCAGAAAATAAAACGAAAAATGTATTGGTCAGTGGGTCGTCTTAGGGGCGGGTATTATACCTGAAATAGAAAAGCAGGAATTGTATGGCGCTTATAAAATATATTCCGAGGGGATACCCGCACGTCCAGGTTCACAAAGGCGATCATTGTGGACGAGTTCAATCAGGCGGACGCGATCCGAACGTTGTTTTATTGAATCTTGGTGGATTCAGAGAATAAAGGATATGGAAGCTTAACGTTAGTAGACAAAATGTTCGTCGTGATAAATAAAAGTGCTTTATACTAGACAGCTGGGCCCTATACCACAAAACATTACAATTACAATTGACTTGTAAATCTTACAAGTGCGTTAACCGCAACACTTTTAGCCACACAATTGTAACGGAAAAATCTTACAAATATGTAAATTGTAGTGACAGGACTACAATACAAGTTATATTTGTAATATCGGTGTTACGCAATTATTTCTACAATTTTGTAGAATTGTAGAACTTAAGTTTTGTGGTATAGGGCCAAGTTAAATCTCATTATATTACTGTTTTGAAGTCGAATTCTATGTTTTTGTACGCATATTGTATGGGAAGCTATTGAAGTATTAACATCTCGCGCAAAACCCTCTAGAAATGCCCTCAGATGGAAGTAGAATGGATCACTTTATATCTCAAGGGATCCTGTGTGATTTGAACTCAGAGAAAGAGTGATCGAGTTAATTGCAATGTACAAACAACAGGACAGTGAATAAATAATGTAGGTACTTAAAAATAGTACCTACTCGGTCCTGCGCCTGATCTATCCCCGGGTGTGTCAGATTTCCTATCGGACTATGAGGGTGAGGGAATAGAGAGTGCACCTGTGTCTGCGCACACGCTTGTGCACTACAATATCTCCCGCGCCGAAGCTTAGTCTCCGTTGAGATTGGCCGACATAGCCGAAATACGGCCTGGAGGACTATTATTATTATTATTCCAAATACACAGTTTTCTAACGCTACAGCTTTCCTAGAAGGGCGATAGCCGCCACACAACGCCCGCAGTGACGGCTATCATGAAAATAATGGCAGGGAAGTTTGACTGTACGGTGCTAAATTTTTTTGAAGTTTTTTTTTTCGATCAACTTGCTTTCATGCATAACGTTTTGTGTGACGTCATTTGCCCATAAATTACAGAAACGTTGGCAGCCATCACTCATTTAGGAAGCTTTATTTGTGCTTCTGTACACCGCGTCTGTTATCTTCAGTAGTTGGTTCTATGTCGGTCATGTGTGGAGAATTGTAATTCAGATAATGTACCTAGATATCACGGTCATGTTCGTTTACGTACGTGAATGTTCGTGACGTGCGCGAGATTAGACGACTCGATGGCTGTATGGTTGTTGACTCCATGTAAAGCGGTGCTTGTCGCGGAGTGCAAACCAGTGAAGCGCAGTGCAGTGCGATGCGCGCTCGAACACGGACGTGTTTCCACTGTGCACGGCACGAATTTTATTCGCGTGTTGCGCGGTCATAGCCGCTGCCCGGAAACACTGAGTTCCAAACAACTCATAGTCAATGAATTGCTGGCATTCCTGGTCCATGCTATCGACTACATGGACGAGGTGAGCATCCTGCAAATATGCCGGTCGAATTACAAGGAGGACGAGATCAGCAGCGGAAAACGGTTACTGTTCCAGTCACTTGGGAAACTCGACCAGATGCCGTCTCGCCGCAGAGATGGAACCGAGAAGAGCGTTCAAGATATCATCGATATGTTGAAGAAGACTGACCGGACGACGTGCCAGATTTCGTGGCGAGGGAGCTAAGTAAACTGCCCCCCGTCACGTTCGATCACGTCGACGTTACGCGGCTGCTAAAGGACATCACTTCCTTGAAGGCGGAGATGACCAAGATGGAGTCCAGAATGGAGGCATCACAAAAAACCAGTACCGAACTACGTGCAGAAATAGCATCATTGCGCAACATTGGTTCGGTAATTGGGTCACCTGAGGCCTCAAAGGTGAACACACGGCGAGGGGCGCAAAATGCATCCGTCGGCAGTTTTGAATCGGCGAACACAAGTGCGTCACCAGCTGCCGATAACGCTGAGCAAACGCCGCCCGCCGCCGCCGTCGCCCGCGCCACAACACCGGCTGCGGAAACGTCACGCGTAGGTACGTCGACCCCTAAACGTGCCTACGCTGCTATTGTCACCAGCGGCAAATCTGATGCGTCGCAGCCTAACCGACAAACCAGAAAAGGGGAAAAACTAGTAAAGGGTGCTCAACCTGCCCTGACTGCGGTCCGTTGCTCTTTGCCAAGAGCCAGCCAAGTTGATGAGGAGGGTTTCACGAAAGTAGAAAGGAAGAAGAAGAAGCCCTGTTCTCGTAACCTGTGTGGCACCGCACCGAGTGGACCCAACATGCTGCTGCGCCCTGCTGTGCCTACGACGCAGCTGTACCTTTCACGTCTGCATCACTCCACGACAACTGAAGAAGTCGTGCAGTATTTGAAGGTGAAGACCAACTGGACTCTGAGGGTCGAAAGGTTGGAATCGCGCCACAACATCAACTTTAAGTCATTCGTGGTACGAGTTCCAACCCAACATCTACAGACCTGTCTGAAAGAGGACTTTTGGCTGAAAGGTGTCGTATATCGACGTTTCCGAGGACGGTTACGCGACAACACGCAACGAAACACGACGCCGTCAATGTTACGTGTATAGTTAAGGTTTTTTTAATATGTATTAGTTTATTATTTTATAAGATTATTTTGTGTATTTTATTTATGGGCCTTATAGTTGCCTGATAATAAAATTTTTATTATTAAGAGCGCGGCTTGTGCCCTTACAAATACAGATTTCTCTGCTTCGTCGTGTCGAGGGTATAACGCGCTCCGCAGACGGCGGTCATTTTGACTCAAAGTTACACTTTGATGCTCACGTTGATCACATCACAGCCAAGGGTTTTCAAATGTATAGCTTTGTAAGGCGGACCTGCAACCCATTTAAGAATCTATCCACATTTTTATTACTGAACAAAACACTTATTAGATCTCAACTGGAATATGCCACATGTGTTTGGAATCCCTTCTACAATAAATACAGTGATCAATTGGAATCAGTACAACGTAAATATCTTGGGTTTCTTAATTATAAATTATTTAAGAGGTGGTCATCATATCACATTCTTCTAGATAAATTTTCTCTCTCTACTCTTAAAGAAAGGAGATTGTATCACGATCAATTGGTCCTTTACAAGATTTGTCACAATAAATTTGACTGTAACCACCTAATAAACCAAATATACCTTCGCATACCTAGTCGCTCCCAACGTATTCGTGATACCTATACTCACAGTCTATTCGCGCTGAAGCGGTGCAGAACCAATGCAGGAGAACGAGCTCCTTTACGTCGACTAATGACAAGTTACAACGATAATTTTGCTGATATTGACATATTTGCATTGTCACTAACACAGTTTAAAAATAGTATTCATAAAAAAAATCTTTCATTTATGTACCACATAGTTTTTTGTTGTTATATTCACACATTTAGTTTTGTTTGTCACATGTTATTTCACCTAACCTAGTTAATCTATGATAGACAATAATTGTTTGCTAAGTTTGCTTGGATCTTATTCAAACTATTCTTACAGTTGCATTAATTTGTGGATAACGATGCTGGTTGCGCTATTACTTAAGAGCCTATACTACCTCAGCTAAAGTTCACTCTTTATCTCGCTCACACGATACTGCTCGCGGACTGTGTGAGAGCGAGACAGAGTGCGGTGCTGGGCGGAAGGCAGCGCCAATAGTTTAGGTATTTGCTTTTTACGGTGAAAGTAAAGGTAATTCAAAAAAATTAAATAACATAAGACCTGCTTTATAGTTAGTTCAGTTAGTATGCAAAGTTTCATGATCTAATTTGAAGTATTTTTTGTATACCAGCGGTTTATTGTTCAATTTGGAGGTAACTTTGGAATTTTTTTCTATCAAGAAAGTTTTATGGAATCGTGTTTTCGTCTAACATAGTACCTAGCATTAATCCTCAACTTTACCATATATTTATTTCAAAATTAATGCTGCGGTATTTTCGACATAATGGAGGATCATGCTAAGCCATTTGAGGTAGTATAGGCTCTTAAGTGTCTTACAAAATATCTGTGCCTAAATATTAAGCATTGCGCAATTGTTTGTTATTCTGAAGAAATAAAAATAAAATAAAAATTTTGTCCGCGGATGACCGCGAGAGACATCATCCGACAAACATCGGCGCGGCGGCGCGGTCTTATTGCCCGCTACGTGCGTTGTTGGTAGGATAAGATTCAGATTCAGTAGTTGGCACTATCGTTCTCGGCCAAATTGACCGGCCCGGCCCGCCCCACTTTGTGTTTCGCGCCTAAATGTTGTTGGCCCACAACTTCGCTTCTTCCACGGCACCGTCGGAAGCAGCGCAGAGGTCGCTATGGCTGCTTTTTTTGGGGCAGGATAGGAGGTGGGACATAATACAGATTGAAAAACCTAATATTAAAACAAATTTTAATATTAGTATTTCAAAAAAAGATTAAATACAATAACCACCAGTGATTCTTCCCTTGTCTTATTACGGCTTTTTCCACCAAGTGCAAGTTTCATGGAGACACCTTATTTATTGCGACACGTCTTTGCTTCACGCGGTAAACGTTTATCTTGAGAACTCGGGTACAATCCAGCTCCACCTTGGAGTGATTTGTGTTTGTCCTTTTTCAACCGACTTCAAAAAAAAAAGGAGGAGATTCTCAATTCAGTTGTATTTTTTTTGTTACCTCAGTTCGCCGTCATTTATAAACTGATTTGGACAATTCTTTTTTCATTTAAAAGGATATACTTCCAGATTGGTCCAATTTTTATCAAAATCCAGTTCTGCTGATGGGATCTATGAGGAATTGAGGGAACTCCTCAAATATTATAGGCACACCTATAGCGATTTGAGGATTCTTTATAGTAACTCGTGCATTTGCTCTCGGAAACAACCATTTGGTAAAGTGGAACTGATGAAGAAGACCACAGGTGCCCACCGGAACTACTTAATAATAAGTATTTCAAAGATTGCGATTCGATTACTTTAATATGGTCGCTAAGCAATTCTCGTCATAATGCAAATGGTGAAATAGAGCTGATGGTGGAATACCAGGTTAACGTCCCTGCGTCGGGAAAAGCAATATTTTGTATAAGCCGATGGGAAAGTTGACATGAGCTATTGTAACTTAGATACATTATAAACAGACCCACTAAAAAGCGAGAAATAAAAACCTTTCTTCAGGATATATGCTAAGTAGTTAGTGTGTTGAAAATACGACTAATTTGATACGATAGAAAAAAATCACGAAGATACCTACCTCTAAAAACTTTCTTTTTACAATAAAAACCATTATAAAAAAACATAATGATTTTATCATTATGTTTTTTTGTCAGATTATTCTACAAGCAACATACTAAAACTCTAGTGTTTTAATTTTTTTGTCCAAACAATAGATTTTTTGTAAATAGATAGAATAGAATAGAATTTATTTATTTGTAAGAATGTAGTTTTACATAGTATGGTGTTAATATTTTTTAAGTTCTATACATTCTACCATAACATATGGTGTACAAATATTCAAATGTCATTTTATATAACTAAGTACAATTAATATTATAAGATTTAATGATTAACAATATGTATAATATGAATTATTATAATTAGGTAGTCGTCACTTTAAAATCAATGTCAAAATGAATTAAGTACATGTCATCTTGGATTTTTACAATATTCCATATATTCACCAATGTCATAATAGTACATTTTGATACGTGTGTGCTATGTTGATCATTATGTTTGAGGCGGTATTATTCGCGCGAGCCGCAGGCGAGTGCGATAAGAAAGCCGAGAGTCTAATGATCAATGCACACGCGTTTCATACGACGTTTTTCAACACACTTGCGAGGAAAAAAACAGACTTGTATTGTTAAATACTAATTTGTTAGGAAAATGGCGCGCTAGTTTTGTTTTTCCGCGCGCCGTACTAGCCAGCACTAGCAATACGCGCGTAATAGATTATCCTTGTTATAGGTATTGTTATTGTTATCATAAGTATTCTTTACTGTTAAAAACTTGATAAAATAGTAATGTTTTGCATAACCTAAAATTTGTAACAAGTATCTAATTTACATTATTCAATAATTCTTTCATTATTTCAGTATGTTTATAAAAGGAGACTAGCTAAAATCTTAAGAAATAGTGTAGCAAAACATAGAAAATATTCCTAACGGATATCCACCTTTTATGTCGTTGATATTTTGATATTTTGAATGACGGTAGATAGAAACGTCAAAGTTATTTGTTCACGTTCACGACTATAAAAGGGGGAGTTCCGAGTGGCAGAGCCCTTTTCTGGTGGGAGACATCGACCAGAACAGAACTCCGGCTTACAGGTAGAAGTTAAGTTATTTTATTACTATGATTTTACTGTTATTTTATTACTGTTATTTTACTGTTATTATTATGTGACGATTAGGAACTGTTTTTAAATGTTTTTTTGTTTTACTACTGATTATTATGTTTGATTGATATTATTATTAAATTGCCGGTATTCCAAGTTAATTGATTGCTTTTGAAATAACGTTAACTAATTTATGGCAATATAATAAATTCGTTGATACTGTTTCCGTGGAGTTACTTGTCCTTCTTCTCCACGATGACCTAGATTTGGAACGGACGACTAGCTTTCTGATTACTGACAAGCCTAAATTGATATAAATGTCTGGTCTTGTCTTTCTGTGCTTTATTTTATAAAATCCATCCCCTACATACCATATTCATAGGTATTACACATATTAAATAACTAGTAACCATACTGATATTCAAAGCTTTATATTTGGGTAATAATTAAATATACTTACAGATAGGTTATCTGGGGGCACGGAAGTGCCCCCGCCAAGACGAGCCAAGCGAAGCGCGAGGGCACTACCTACTTTTTCTCGCAGCACTTCGTCGTATTTTTGAACCTGGTATAATCTTAACTTCGGTTTGGATTATACCAGATAAACAAAATTTTCGGGATATGATGCCAGTGGTTGACTTATTAAACCTATAAAGGTTCAATTGCATAGCTCTTATACTTTAGATTTTATTGATATCTAAAATACCCCGATTTCGTCACTGACTCACTGACTGATGATCATCAATATTCTTAAGGTTCTTCCTGAAGTCCTAGAAAGCTGAAATTTGGTATGTAAGCTAGTAATAGCACACAAACAACAAAAAAATCATAAAACATGAAACTTTTACCCCCCCAACCCCTGAAACTAAGGGGTGAAAGTTTGTATGAGACTTCGGTAAATTTTGATACTAGAGGTCTGAAAATTTATATAGGGGGTCCTTGTTATAAATAAACCCCAAAAAAGAAAGAAAAAATGAACAATAGAAAAATACTCGTATAAATATCATAGGCAACTTACAAAAAGAAATGAAATCCCACAAAAACATTTCATGTTAAATGTTGCCAAGACGAGACCATGTAGCTCGCACTATCAAAAAATAATCAGATCTCATGTAGAGCCAAGCTTCTAACTCTACACGCCCTAACTCTACAAGACCTAACTTCGCAAACTCTACACCTTAGTCAAAATATATGGTTTGGCCATTTCGCTACATTCACATGAGTGTAAGGTGAAAAACTCTCATACTGTTAATGGTTCTTGTAGTAACGAAACGATACCTAAACGACATTTATATTTACACACACATTTTTTTTTTTTTTTTTTTTTTTATGGATTAACGATATTTTAGTCTATGGCAACAGCACAGCCTATAGAAAAAATATGATAAACACAAAATGTGAGTGGTTGACCAAAAAGGGACCTGGAGGGGTTGAAAACCGTTATTTATTTATTTATTATTATTATTATTTACTTGTTTCTACACGAATCTTCAAACTCGATTTACTCGAAATCCATTTAATTTCCCTTGAGGTCCCTTTTTGGTCAACCACTCACAAATAATGTTTAGACTGATCGTAGTGTTGTCGTATGTCAAATTGTAGTTTAGTTAGTATGGAATTAGAAAGTACTATTGGCGTAGAGAAATATACATTAGTTCAGTGAGAATCCGCAATAATAGAACGCCAGTCAGGGTCTTTTCCGTTTGGTTTCGGAAGGGACCACGAACAATTTATGGTAGATAATTAAAATTTTCTTACGTTTTTTTGTAATTTGCAAGTCAGTATCAGGTTGTATCTTGATCAAAAATGATTCGCGACTATACATAATTATAGTTATTAGAATAGAATCTTTCAAGTTAGATTTTTTCCCTAAGAACTTTTCCATAAGAAAGATGTGTTAATGATTCGAATGATTATCATTCTGTAAAGACGTACCTGTTATAGTCGCAAACCATATTTTGATCAAGATACAACCTGACACTGACCTGAAAATTGCAAAAAACCTAAGAAAATTTGAATTTCGCGGTCTATCACTGCGCATTCACCTTAAATTGTCCGTGGTCCCTGCGCATTCACCTTAAGGTAAATAAATATTAGTTAATTTTGGGACCAAGGACAATACAGACTATTTAAAAAAAAAGTGAATTGATGAGATTAAAAAAGCGTGCATCTCCGACTAGTAAATAGTTATCTGTGGAAATAAAGCACTTGTGGATTAAAATAAAGAAAAAGCACGCGTTTTTAATACACTGCATTATGGACCTAAAAGCTGTTCAATAAGAGCCACTTTACGAGCAAGTGTGTTGAAAAAACAATTATTATTATCCAATAACCAACTTGTCAGCTTTTTCTTGAACATGGGGATGGGAAGTTCCTTAGATAATTGCTTCATATTTTGCAATACATTACCAGCGTTGTGTCATCGCGCTTCTCTTTCTTTTCTATGCACTCCGACAAAGACCGCACTTTAAGTCATGCAGTCCCTTTAGAAAAGCGCCAATAAAAACAAAAATTCCTTAAATCCGGATGGTCCTACTAAAATTACGTTCTATCCTCCAAACAGATTTCAGTTCCATTTACTTGAACAGTCCGAGTTTATTCAGGTATCTTCGCTGAGACAAATGTGCTCAAGTTTCAGCATCAGACAGCCAACGAATGCGTCTATAGATCACAGGGTCTGTTTCTGTATGTTGATAAAATACTTGAAACCCTAATAACGAAAGGGTCTGCGCCTTAAACCTGTCTTTCGAGATTATAGGTGTACTTTTGTTTCGTTTTCGCATTTTACTTTCGTCCCGATTATAAAAATAACATAAGGCGCTACCTCTGAAAAGGGAACCACTTTCAGCACGAAACTCGTAACATAATATTGTCCAAGAAATAATAAAGTTATGAAGGTAAAGAAAAATCTCATAAAACTTGTGCTGTAACGTTTGCAGCCGATCTCATATCACACTACGGACCACTGAAGTGCGTCACATTGCCAAATTAATTTGATACGAAAACTAATTGTAATCTTGTAAGTTCTCAAGAGCTCGTTAAAAGTTTACATCTCAAAAAGATGAACTAAAATCATCTTATTATACCTAACTCCTAAGAGCCATGACGAGGGTCAATGAATTGGATTAAAGGATTTTAATAAGACAAATGAGGCGGGGGACAAAGTGGCCAGTTAAAGGACCGCAAGAGACATTTAATAAATTACTTCATTATTGTCGCTGTCCTTTTCCCATTACTTTTTCCACCAAAGTAATGATTGTTTTTATTGGAAACGTTCAGTAGCTTGCAATTTCAAACAGATTAAGAGACGGTTCTACTCGTAGTAGATTTCTGTTGAATATCAGGGACGAGTCATGAATTCTTAAGTTATACGACTGGGAGCACTCTTGAGTTTTGGTCAACTGATGGGACACATGCCTGTTTTCTGAGAGAGAGGCTATAAGTACCAGGCGGGCTCAAAGTGGGTTAGTAAACTACTGTAAGGATATAAATATCAGCAGCGGGATTGTCCGAAAGGGTTTCCGCTACCCCGGAACATAAAGGGCTAAGGAAGGAACACGGGTGGGTTTTAGTCAGTAAGAGTCTGACACTCCCTTCCGCTGCTCCCAGAGCGGGAGCAGCGGAAGGGAGCCCTCAAATAATAATTTTAATTTTTTTAATCAAGGATAATTTTGTAGCCAATATAAGTAACTATAATAAAATGGAAATGCATATTTATATCCTTAAAAACTTCATGCGAATAGGAAGTACGGGAACGTGACACAAATACCCCTAGATTCCGAGAGAAAATTTTGCCCGTTCCTGCCTTGAGCGGCTCATTGTGCGAAGGAGGTAAGTAAATGTGCCACATTAGGGTGAATCTTGAGAGGCTCAATTTATGATGTCCGGAGGTATAAAGTACCCGCAATATTGAAATAAAGACCCAAAGTATTTTTTTTACGTCTTATCACTATGGTATCTAATTGATGCACAATAGTTACTCTTTTCAATTTGGGTGTAATTATCGAAAAAAAAAACAAAACTTCACAAAAATTGATAACCCTGGCGCGTCCTTTACACATTTTTTAATGAAAACTACCCGAAGTCGCCAATTTATAAATGTAAAATGATCAATTTATGTAGTTTTTCAACAACTAGATTAGTATGTGTTGAAAATAAAAATATACAGTTTTTATTTTATCCCATAGTTTTACATAGAAATAGTTTTAAAGTTTTGTCCAGAGCTAAACAGTGATTCCTGTGGCGCGCTACATAACTAGACATAAATCGCTAGTGGAGCGGTCGCGAAGTGCAGTTATTCGTTCTCGTGCGAGCTCTAGGCGCGCTTAAAACGCCGTGGTGGATGGTCGCGTCTCACTTTGCCCGGGGACGAAATTACGAAGGTAAACATTTGATACCCCTGGTTTTGTTTCACTAGGTCATTGATTACCCTGACGGCATAAAAAATTGTATAAGTTTTTTCTCGGATATATCTTTACTAATCTTTTTAGGGTTCCGTTGCCAAATGGCAAAAAACGGAACCCTTATAGATTCGTCATGTCTGTCTGTCTGTCTGTCTGTCTGTCCGTCTGTCTGTCTGTCCGTCCGTATGTCACAGCCACTTTTCTCCGAAAGTATAAGGACTATACTGTTGAAACTTGGTAAGTAGATGTATTCTGTGAACCGCATTAAGATTTTCACACAAAAATAGAAAAAAAACAATACATTTTGGGGTTCCCCATACTTAGAACTGAAACGAAAAATTTTTTTTTTCGTCAAACCCATACGTGTGAGGTATCTATGGATAGGTCTTCAAAAATGATATTGAGGTTTCTTATATCATTTTTTTCTAAACTGAATAGTTTGCGCGAGAGACACTTCCAAAGTGGTAAAATGTGTGTCCCCCCCCCCCCCGTAACTTCTAAAATAAGAGAATGATAAAACTAAAAAAAATATATGATGTACAATACTATGTAAACTTCCACCGAAAATTGGTTTGAACGAGATCTAGTAAGTAGTTTTTTTTTAATACGTCATAAATCGTAAACCGCAATTTACCTTTTATTCAACCAACTAAAAAAATAAAAAAACATTTAATTTCATAAACATAAACCTTATGCATGAACCTGGATGTTACGGAACCCTCGGTGAGCGAGTCCGACTCGCTCTTGCCCGGTTTTTTGTTTATTATTATTACTAATCTTGTTATTATTGATTTAATAATCTTATTATTATTGCTTAGAACTTTTAACTTTTTACGTAATCGATAAAAAACAAACTTTTATTGATTACCTTGGTGTTGATTCCCTTGGCGTTTTTGCCAGGGTAATCAATATTTTCTAGTTCGTCTAGTACATTTTATTTGTTCATTCCAAATTGCACGGTCTGCTCAGACAGTGTTGAGTGTTTTGTTTTGCCTGATTATCTAAGTATTTATTCAAATAAGTTATAATCTGTTTGTATCGTATCTTTATGCGATTTATACCTATTGCACGCAGATATTACCAAAAAGGACCTCCGTGTACCCTCCGATGATAGCTTTTGGGCAGAACTTCCTTCAATAAATGAAAATCTGTCAACTTCTACAACTAACGCTGTATTGACAGCTCTTCACGGCGAACATTCCAGTGCTAGTGATTCTGATTTTGACTTAAATATTTTTTTGACAATAGGCAATAAAACAAGGTGATTCTGATCTGATTACTACATTTTTTTAAATTGTGTCATTCAAAGAAAGGTTCCTAATTATTAAAAAGAAAAGAGTTTTTCAATTTTTATTATTTAGTATGTATTTTTATCATTATTAGGTACTTAGGAATAAAGTGATTGATAATTAGGTGTAAAAGTGCCAATAACTGAGAACAAGAGACTGATTATTAAATAAACAGTATGTTTTATTACTTACCTTGGTTTTAATTTTGATTCCCTTGTCATCGTATTTTGATTCCCCTGGCCCAAAAAATATGTTTTCAAATATCTTTGTAATGCGTCGTTCAAAACTGACCCCTATTTGATAAATGTGTTTATAATTCGGCTAAAAATCATACTAAACTATAATTTGTAAAAAAAATAAAAATAAAAATGCGCCACGGGAATCAACTGAATATTCTCAATCTCAAGATTTACCCATTACTGTAATTGTTCAAAGTAACGAGGTTGTCGTCGACTGTGCCGCGGAATGAGAAAATATTGTTGTTGACTTTTTATACCTACGCTTGAAGTGAACATGATGATTGAAGTCGAGTTTATTTTTTCCTCATTTTGGTATGGGCTAATTATTGTCTGGTAACTTTCCTTTCAATGTTTTATTTTTTGTTTGAATCAAGCTTTGTAATTACAGTCAAAATTACCTAAAATACTTTTAAACCACTTAATTCTTAGCATAAAACTGAGATACTTTTAAACGTTTCTCGAGCAGCGCCAAAGTTCCTGAGCAAAGAATGGTATCTCGACCTTGCGGACATCAAACAATCGAATTCGTTCGCTGCCACAAAGCCAGAACCAATACATTTTATCCAATATTTTTTGTCTTCTAGTTTTTTTTATGTCACCTTTGTTCATTTTTATACAATACTAAAAATAATATTCTTGACATTTTCTTATTTTTTCTGGACTCGGGAAATTGGACCATAAAGAAACTAAATTAGCCCTGGTTGTGTTTGGTGTTGGGTGAAGACTTATTTGATTGAAAGCACTAACACTAATTTATTTCTCATACCAGATAGTATGGCACTAAGTCATCATTGCCATCTGCCTAGCCTTTTTCCAACTATGTTGGGGTATCGTATTGCCCAGTAACTGTTCATTGTGTGGCATGACACAAGTTACTCCGCCCTTCAAACACATTCATGAAATCGCAAACTAAATTCAAATTCAAGTTGAATGATTGTATTCACGTTACAATCATTCAACATTATTTTTAATTGTAGATACTTTTTGGTGTTTACAAAGCTTTGTTATTACAACTAACAGTAATTACACACATCAAAAGTGTCTAGGGATCAACATATATTTTTGCAATAACTTTTCTCCTGATTGATATTAATTAAAATTTTCTTTAAGGATTCATCAAATAAAGTGTTTTCGTTTGTCACAGTAACGATAAACCAAGTCACCTTTGCATTAATAAAGAAATTTGCCATTTTCCTAATAAAGGGATTTTTGACATTTGAACCACTAACACAAAAGTTCGAAAAAAAGACTGAAATAACAGTTTTCTTAAAAATTTTATTGGGTAACTTAAACAATTAATAATCCGTGTTTCTACCGCGAACACTAACAACACAAGAACATCGGTTTGGCATACTCAAAATGAGTTCATCCAAATCACGCTGTGGAATGGCCGCCCATGTTCGTTGCAACAACAAAAAAAGGTCTTCTTGCGACTGGATACCCTCCATATTCGGCAGAGCTCTTCTCTGTAGCATATCCCATGCATGCTCAATCGGGTTCAAGTCTGGCGACTGAGCAGGCCAGGGCAGGACATTGATGTTAGCTGCGGCGAGAGTCTGTCTTACAACTCATGCGGTGTGCGGTCGTGCATTATCATGCATTAACTGAAATAAGGGACCGATTTGCACTTGTAGAGGAACGATGACGTCTGATACAATCGTCTCAGCATAAATTTGAGCGTTGAGGTTGCCTCTGATCCAAATCAACTCAGTTCTTCCGCCGATCCAAATACCCGCCCATACCATGATGGTTCCACCACTATAAGGATGGACTTCCTGGCAGGATTTTAATCGCTGTTGGCGTCCAGGGGTTCTCCAGTGTCGTATACGTCTTGTATCCGGTCTCATACCAAAACGAGACTCATCAGAAAAGCACACGAAACGCCATTGTTCTTCTGCCCAATTTCTGTGTTCAAGAGCCCATTGATATCGAATCCTACGATTGTGCATTGCTATAGGTGGTACCCGTAGCGGTCTTCGGGAATGAAGGTTCACTTCATGCAAGCGGTTTCTGACTGTTTGGTCGCTAATTAAGTTCCCTGAAGAGTGATGAAGCCTCACGGCTAACATCATGGCGGTTATTGTTGGAGCTCTTCGAGTTAAGATTTGAATGTATCGGTCTTGTCTCCGTGTGGTGCAGCGATACCGTCCTCCATGGCGCTCAGCCACGGTACCAGTGCTTCGGTAACGTGTCCAAAGTCGACTGATAACACTCTGACTTGTATTCAGAGCTAAAGCCACAGTACGTTGCCGGGAACCAGCTTCTATCATTCCCACGGCTCTGAGCATTTCTTCCCTGCTTAAATGACGTCGCCGCTCCATAATAACGTTGGTTTTAATCAGTAGTAGGGAAACAGTAGCACTAATAATGTCTTCAATGCGTTGTATGTTTTTATAGGGAAAATATTGACAGCTGATTTTCATCTTTTACTCGAATTTGATTCACAGTTCCTGATTCAAATTATGAAATGCACCAAAAAAGATCCATATAAATTTATAAAATCATAAATTTATTACAAAGCCACATCTCAATCTCAAGAAATCCGCATAAAAATGCTTGATCCCTAGACACTTTTGATGTGTGTATATGCAGATTATTTCGTTAGTGTAGGTAAGTAATGCAAGCACATATCGGTAATCATTTTAATTAAAATCTGTTAGTTCTGTAAATTGAATAAGTAATATAACTTAATTCATTTTCCACTAGATATCTTATAATTCATTTGAAACCTTATTTTTGTCGCTGGCAATTTTTGTAATAAGTTTTAATTATAATTTTAAAACTTAACGTAAGTAATACTCGTATGTATTTATACAATCTTAGACAATAACGTCAAAAGTGACAAAATGCGAACGATATCTTCCGTTAAAGGAGAATTGAGGAATTACGTAAAAATATAGTAGAGGGATGTGTGGAGGAATAGTACTTTCCTGTCGGAGCCGACTGAGGAGGAGGACAGAGTGCAGAGGAAGGAATATCGGATGTGAACCCGCGGCGACCCTGGAAGGTTTTAATTGGATTTTCTAAACATAGGATGTCTGTTTTGTCTTTATACTGTAAATTCTATATTCGAAATATATAATTTACAGTGAAAAGGAACCAGTTTAATATAATAAGCAAAATTTTTATTAATTTAATACTTTACACCAAATTCAACCGTCATGAAAGTTCAAAAGAATCAATTTGACTAAAAAGATTAGATTTCAAATATAAACTTATTAGTTTTGCTTAAGTTTAAACACCTAATTCAAATAATTGTGTTTATCAAAACGTTGTTAGTAATTTGATTTCTATTTGCACTTTAGAAACTAATTTAGTTAATAGTGTAATATAATGCCAACTTTGAAATATTTTAATAACATAAGCGTACCTACCATTGGCATTTAATGAGCTCAACAATTTAATACTTTAATTAAATTAAAGTGTACCTGCACCACTTTTCCATTAATTAACTCACCACTGAAAGGACTAAGAGCTTTACTCTATAAAACAAATATATTCATCCGTATGTATATTCATCCATTTCCACAGTCTTTTGGCTTTTCCACACACAAGGCAGAAATTCGTTCCGTACTTATCAACTGCAGCTGAAATAGGCTGGGAGCTCACCGAGCCGTACGTAACGCTATTGAAAAACATCGACGCGTGACATGCTCGGGTTGAAGCTAAATCAAATATTGACCGTGGGAATGTCCCGGTGTGTCGCATGCATGCTGGATGGCAAACGGGATATCCACCTTAAGCCTTTTCGATTTTCACATGATCATCGATTTTATTCGTCACTCATTGTATAAAATTCTTGATTGATTGCATTTAATTTGTAGTGACTTTGTGATCCAGAGGCAGCGCGTATTTATTGATAGATTGATTACAGTAATTAATTCAACGGAAACTGTATTGTTTTCTATGAAATGAAATCTACGTAAATAAAAATAATAATATAATTTTTCTTTACGTATTTTTTTTTATACCTTCATTTTATATGTTCGACTTTATGAATTTTTGTTTTTTATGTTTGTCACCGATTTCTCCGTCAATTGTGGACCTAGTTATATAATTTTCCTTTTGTTTGAAAGGCGAGGTGGTCCCATTGTCATCAAGTTGGAATCTGATGAGAGGATCCCATGAAAATCGAGGGAAACCCTCAAATATAGGCAAACCTATAGCGATTTGGGTATTTTTTTTTTGCTCTCGAAAATCATAATTTGGTAAAGTAGAGCTGAGGATGAGGACTACAGATGGCCATCGGAACTACTCAATGATAAATATTTCACAGATTACTTTAATATGGTTGCTAAGCAATTTATGCTCGTCACATTGAAAGAAAGAAAGAAAGAAAAGAAAGAAAATACATTTATTTAGCAAAGACTAAAAGACACACAGTACACCAGTCAGTCAAATGCGAGGTAGTAGAAGGCGTATGGTGAGCTGTTGTTGAGGAATTATCCTGGTTCTTACCAAGAGAACTTCTCAACAATTAACGTCCCAGCATCGGGAAGAGCAATATTTTGTAACATGTGATGAGCAGTTGACATTAGGGTTTGAAAGGGTATGCTCTCGAGGTGGTCCCATTGTCACCAAGTCAGAATCTAAAAAGTTAAAAATAAAAACTTTTTACAAAAAAAAACAACCGGCTTCCAAAAAAAACACTACAAAGTGAAAAATAACTTTAATTTTCGGAAGTCGGTGTCAATAAACTAAAATGAACGGAACCAACAACACCGATTTCCGAAATTAAAGTTACTTTTCACTTAGTAGTGTTTTTATTGGCAGTCGGTTGTTTTTTTTTTTTAAGTTTTTGTATCAATTATTATAATTTGGATAGGACAACGAACAGCTAGTAGAATAAAACTTTGTATTGGCCACAAATATTAATCGGTCGTGACAGTTTCATTCAAAGAATACGTTGAGCGCGACTGAGATATTAAACTCTATTCATGAGATTATTGAATTAGCTATATTTTTGTCAGTAATATTTATAACATGTCCTAGTTGGCCATGCTTTCACAGCAATAGAAAAAAGTCTGTTACAAAGTGTTCATACATTTCTTAAGAAAAGATACGTATACAACAAGAGAGCCGTAAAACACTTACTTTCAGACCAAATGTCACATAATAAATATAAATTTCTCAGTAATATTTATTGTAACAACGTGATACGAACAACGGATGTTACGAATCGTTTTCATCCTTTTTAGGGTTCCGTTTCCAAATGGCAAAAAACGGAACCCTTATAGATTCGTCATGTCTGTCTGTCTGTCCGTCCGTGTGTCACAGCCACTTTTTTCCGAAACTATAAGAACTATACTGTTGAAACTTGGCAAGTAGATATATTCTGTAAACCGCATTAAGATTTTCATACAAAAATAGAAAAAAAAACAATGAATTTTGGGGGTTCCCCATACTTAGAACTGAAACTCAAATTTTTTTTTCATCAAACCCATATCTATGGATAGTTCTTCAAAAATGATATTGAGGTTTCTAATATAATTTTTTTCTAAACTGAATAGTTTGCGCGAGAGACACTTCCAAAGTGGTAAAATGTGTCCCCCCCCTGTAACTTCTAAAATAAGAGAATGATAAAACTAAAAAAAATATATGATGTACCTACATTATTACCATGTAAACTTCCATCGAAAATTGGTTTGAACGAGATCTAGTAAGTAGTTTTTTTTTAATACGTCATAAATCGTAAACTGCAATTTACCTTTCATTCAATCAACTCAAATATAAAAATAAAAAAACATTTAATTTCATAAACATAACCCTTATGCATAAACTCGGTGCGCGAGTCCGACTCGCTCTTGCCCGGTTTTTATAAGTACGCACGAGACGGATTTTCTTTTGCTTAGCTTATGGAAATCCCGCCTCTGTGTAACAAAGGCGGTTATATTTAAAGGATAAGGAACCATTTTATTATCTACAACCATTGTAATCATAGTATGTGGTCATAGCATCATTTTGGGACAAAATGTTTACTTTATCTTGTAAAATAAATTGTTTACTATGTTTTTACCTACGGTGGATACAATGTTATGGAACAAAGGTTGTTCACAGTAAAAAGGTTCCTTGTCCGTGTATGCATCTTATTGGGGCTGACTGGCCAAGATTTTCTTTAATTTTTCATAGTCACTAAATACTTCTTAAGGGGCTTCTTCTTCTTAGCGTGTCAATAGCAATCTAACGAACGGTTTGGCATATACTTTTATTGTTTCTAAAACTTGCGTTTAGGTCCTGTAAGCCCCTTAAGGCGCACGTTGCGCTCTTTCTGAACAGTGACCGAAACCGTCACACTCGGTTCGGTGACGCTAAAACGGGTACCCGTACTCGGGTCCAGTTGGAAGGTTTTTCTTCTGTGCACACAATCTTTCATTTTGTATAAAAATGTACCTACCTAATACTTGTATAACCAATACAGTTTTATTTCTTTAAAACTGTTTACTTTTATAAAGATAAACCTCGTTCAGTTGTAATACGTTTGTGAAACTCGCCCCTCAACCCGCCTCGCTCTGCCTCGTCTTAGAACAATAATTATCGGTAAAAGCCAACCGCTTGACTAATTGCCTCCGTCCGGAACTCTTCTGTTGATAAACTTCACCCGATCGTTGCGTTGTTTATAACAAGCGAGCTTGTGTGAGCACAACACAATGTGAGAGAAGTTACTAACTTTGTGGACCGGTCTGTCGGTGTGTGTGCTGTTAGACGATAAGGAAATGAGTTTAAAAGCTATTTAAGAACGTAACTGTTTTTAATCATACTTCTTCCAAGCAACTTGTAGTGAAAACCCGAATCTGACCCTTGTTCGTGTGTAAAGTACACACTAAACCTAATCTACGGGATTGGAAAAAAAAGGTTTTATTTTTATTTTTTTTATTTTAGTACATGGGGGACTTACAGCTAATAAAAACAAACACAAAAGGAAACCATAGTCACCCGAAAGCCAATTACAAATCCTCGTTTAAAGTAAAATCAGGGCTTTTAGTATTATCTAGGATCAGACTCCGTCGTTAAACCTAACGGAACCAACGGATACTTTCAGACTGAAAAAATCAGTTAATTCGGGGAATTAAAAAAAATACCAAAACACATGTCATAGTATTAACTATTTGTTTCAGAATGAGAGGTGACGAACACACTATCCACTAACATTTAATTACGTTTCATAAACTAACTAAAGGTAGCGTCGAATCCTGTTGCACATTGCGGCTACACAACGAGACTGAGACGACCGATAGGGATGATGGCGGAATTGGTACTGGCGTCCAATTTGCCGGCTCGCTTGTGTGATCGGCTTTATAGCATAGAGACAGATTTGCGTACTGCCTTGTGTACTACGGATACGTTCTTACTTTATTTTGAAGAAAATAAAACTGCTGGAAAACAGAAGCTACGTAGTAGTTTCACAGATGTCGTCGGTACGCAAAGTTCGCTACGCAACTCTATAAAACATGAAAAGATTTGATTGACCTTATAAACTGTGTTTGTACACAAACATTATTAACTAAACCCTTCATAAGTATTGGCTCAATGGTTATTCCATGGTATCATCTGCTAACAGAAAAGTAACAGGTTACTTTCAGCTAGAAATCACAAAAACCACAAGCCTCTCAGCGAGCGGTTCACGGAGCAGCAGAGCGAGCTGTACTTCCTGCAGGCGGGCGGTAACATGATGAACTACGCGGTGTGGCGCAAGCGGCCGCCGGCGCCGCAGCTGGTGGCCTTCCTTCCTTTCCTTCCTTCCTTCTTTTATTTACTTCCTTCCTTCCTGCTGCTGATCAATTTCCCGTAATAAGCAAAATTTCCCGTAAAAACAAAATTATCATTTTAATACAATAATATCAGTAGGTAGGTACTCTGAAGCTCTCTACGAGCTGTCAGGGCACCGGAAGAAATCAATTAAATCACGGTTTATCACGTATGTTCAATAATTATTCCTAGAAACAATACTACGTATTTTACATTAGTATTTTACATGTTTTTCCTTTGGCTTGTCAGTCAAATCTGACGCATAATATCCTCTAGTCTTAAACTCAGTTAATGTTTATCTCGCATTTCTTACAATTAACTTTTAACTGACTCGCGTTGCATGTAAGCACCAAATAGACTATAGTCTGTACTGCCCGTCGATTCTATTAGAATCTCATCGTGAGAAGTTGGGTGAAGTGAGATGTCATTCCATCTGACGCTAGGGATTGACACTAATGACAGCTCACTTTAAGCTCACTTCACCCGAGTTATCACGGTGAGATTTTTACAGAATAGCACTACAGCCGGTCGATTCTGTAAAAATCTCACCGTGAAAACTTAGGTGATGTGAGTTTGTTTTTGCTAGGAATTGACACTATTGACAGCTCACTCCACACTCACTTCACCTAAGTTTTCACTGTGAGAAGGTTACAGAATCGCACTGCAGTAATGCTATTCTGTAAAAATCTCACCGTGGAAACTTAGGTGAAATGATAAAGTGAGGTGTCAATACTGTCAATCCCTACCATCAGGTGAAATGACAGCTCACTTTAAGCTCACTTCACCTAAGTTATCACGGTGATATTTTTATAGAATAGCACCGCAGTACAAAGTGACTGTGCTCTTATACAGCATGATTATTTTTTCGCGATTACGATGTTGGTCTCGTGGAGAAAGTTATTCAGTTTGATGACCTGTACCACACTCGTAAATATGACCTTACCTGTCTGATACACGCTGTATATACACAGAAGCATGAAATCGTCACGCGAGTTACGTATACAGCCTCTTTGCTTTACCGAGAGAAAAGTGTTTGCAAACACTATACTCGGAAACAGAGTCTGTTGGCAATAGAGTCGAATAGGTAAGACATACAAAACCGACGCGGAACACAATTGTCCAGACTTAGCTGCTTTTTGTTCTGTTAGATCGCGGCTTTGAATATCAGCTTCCGTTTGCTCCCACTTTATCTTACCGCTATTGTTTATTCAAGTACCAGCTGAAAATTTTATTTACCATTAAGTAATGCAGGATTTTGAAGATCTTTGACACCTTCCGGCGCGGTAACGGCTGTAACCGTATTTTAAAAGTTCATGGAATGACCGTACGGTGACAGCCGTATAATTTGATACTTTCTTTACGTCAAACACGGCTACCGTAGTGCGTAAACTTTACGCTTAAAGCAATATGGTTGAGATCACGTTGATTTACTGTAAAAAACAAGTGGTGTACGAGCTCTCAATGTGTCCCATACCCACACGTAAACAGATTTCATCCACAACGCTTTATACGGATACGGCTGTAGCCGTCAACCGCCCTAGGTAAACGATTTAATTTTCTGTGATATTGGAGGTACGTTGTGACAATAGTGTGATTTTGTATGAAAAATTCTATTGTCTTTCCCTAATAAAGGACCGCGCCGGAAAGCTTAAGAAATTAAAAAACCGGCCAAGTGCGTGTCGGGCCACGCACAGTGTAGGGTTCCGTAGTAGCCCGTTATCACAATGTAGTATCTACGATTCTGTTGTTCTTTATTCTGAATACCTATTAAAAAAAAAAAATACAATTTTTAATATTTTGTTTTTCAATGCAAGTCTTTACCCGTTATAAACAAGCAACTACTTCATCTTAGTCACTTTAAAGGATTAATGCTAAGGATTTTTTATTTGGTACAAAATTATCCAGCACCCAAGTTCAACGACTATTACTGCTAAACTAATAAAGTTATCTTAACCGCTATACTTTTCCTTTAAAGTTTATGAAATGCACTATCATCGTGAATTTTTCCAGAATTTTCAAGCCAGTAGTTTAGGTTTTAGAGGGAGGGAGACGCCCTACTGGAACAAAAATTTGCACTTTAAAGTTTAATATTTCGTAAATGGAGCATTAAATCGAAAAATAATTTTAGCAACCCTCAAGTCATTTTAGAAGACCTATCCAACGATACCCCACACGATGGGGTAGACGACGACAAAATATTCATCCCCACTTCACATGTAGGGGAGCTACCCTAAAAAAATATTTTCCAAAACTTTATTTTACCACTTTATCGGCGTAATTGATATACGCACTCCTACAAAATTACAGCTTTCTAGTACTAACGGTCTCTTCGCAAAACCTCGGACAGACAGACAGACAGACGGACGTGACGAAACTATAAGGGTTCCTTGTAGGAACTACGGAACCCTAAAAAGAATAAGGTTCGAATGTTTTAACGTATTAGCCGTAACAAATCTAAAGAACATTTGGAAACATTAATACAATATTCACTTTGTATTAAACATTTCCTTAGGTTCATTTTCTGCTTAAGAGAACCAGCGAATTCTTTCTTTTGTTTCAAACTAGGACCCTTTTGAACAGACTTCTACAATCTCTTTTAAATTAAATTGACGATTTTTCCTCCAGGTGCTCGTTACCAAACTTGTTTTTTTTTTTTAATTTAGTTATCCGTTTCAGTTTTTCTCCGCGACCTTTTCAGTTGACCGAGCAAGGAGCCGACCGGCGACCGTTAGGTAGGATATTCACGATCGACTTAAACCGTTTGTTTTTGTAAGGTAGGTCATATATATAGAAATGAGAGGTAATTGTATTCATCACTATGAACAACTTTTAGTACGGGACCAAACCTGAAATCGCGAAAAAAAATCAGCTGTTTCCTACATTAATGTTCGTATAACTCGTCAAAATGTGGGAAACAACTGATTTTTTTTCGTGATTTCAGGCTTGCTCCCATGGTAAAAGTTGTTCATAGTGATGAAAACAATGACCTCCTAAGAGGTTGAACGCCAGACAGCAGACACAATAGAAAATCTATTGTTCGCGGTCACCGGTGACCGCGTTGGCAGTCAAAGCCTTAATGTTTTACCCCTGTACAGGTAGGTAAGGCTTTTAAAGATCTATGTTTTTCTATTTTAGCATTTCCTTTTACGTTTGAATATTATTAAAACTCATCATCATCTGCCTAGCCTTTTCCCAACCATATTGGGGTCGGCTTCCAGTCTAACCGGATGCAGCTGAATACCAGTATTTAATATTATTAAAACTGATAACAAAAAATATACATAGGTAAGTTTACACAATCAAAGACCATTCATTCTTAAAGTAGCAGTATTATAAATCATCGTTCGTATTTATTCAATCGTTCCATTTAGCTGTGCCGAGCGTTAAAGGACGAAATGGACAATTTGTGCGCACATAACATTTTACAGCCACACTCGTCGACAATTTTACTGGAATATCCTATGTGCGCTGCATGGGATCGGGTTTTTATTTCAATTGAAAATCTCATTCAGCAAAATATTGAATAAAAAGCGCATTGATGTGTGGAAAACTGAAAATATTAAATTCCAGCCAAACATGGACTATTTAACGAAATTCAGGTTAATTAATGGTTGTTTTCAGTTCGACTTTAGCTACGTTATTGAAACAGGTAAAATTTTATATTTGCGCTAATAAAAACATTCCGGCTATATTAAATACATTAACATTTCAGAGCAAGAGGTCCTGCCAATCCATTTCACTGACAGTTGACAATTGACATCGATATCTCCCATAAGAAAACCCTTTGGGCGCATTATGTCCAATTCGCAAAATATCCAACTGTCCAATTCTCAATTGGTCCAGTTCGCAACGTCTATCACACACGTAACCGTACACGTAAAGTTCGTTCACAGTTATTTTACTTCTGACAGCAGCGATCAAACAACAAACTTATTGTAACGAAAAGATCACAATGGCAGACTTGTCAGTGGCAGCAACCTAATTAGAATGAGAATCAAGATCCCTCTGATTTGGACCGTGATACAAAATCGTAAAATATAAAACTGTGAACGGACTGTAACGTAACCACTCGACCACCAAAACATGACGTAAATATTCAATTGTGTCATGGAAAATTTTGTAAAGCTGTCATTTATTAAATAGTTTAACCCTTAACTTGATAACGTATCTAATAATGCACACATTCTAAGAAAAAATATTTGAGAACAGTTTTGGTACTTATGTTTTTATTTCTTTTTTAAACCGTTATATGAGACCCTTGCAGTTGGTAGAAAAATAGTATTTTTCAGATCTGACAACATTTGTAGTCAGTAGATCGCAAGAAGGCGGAGCGTGCGCGTACGTCTACGAGATAATGGATTAGATAATATTACTCGCAGATTTTCCATGAGAATTTTAATCCTACTGACAGTCAGTTGAACTGACAACTGAATACCCAATGAAACGTGTGGCAGCTACGGTTCAGCAACTTTGTGAACTGTTACCAAATGAATTATAACATTTTCATTATTTTGCTGAATATCAATTAACGATTATTAAAATCAAAAATTATTCCAAATATTGTTCCTACTTATTCGGTTTCTTAAATTAATTTCTTTAGAAATTAATTTTCATGCTCGTGACGTCAGCCCTTCAACCGCACGCTTTTTTAAATGATAAATGATTTATTTTTCTGTAAGTAGGTTTTACAAACACTTTACACGCTTTTTTGTTTCAGTTCATAATAATATGCGGTCGGTAGTAATAATGTTTGAAACATTTTTGGAATTACTTTATTTAATATACTAACATACTTTCTCTATTTTATTTTAAACGAATCTAAAAATAACAAAATTAAATACTAACTTAACTAAAACTATACAGAAACTAAGAAATAGCGTCGAAAAGTGTCAACCAGCCGTTTCGAAATTTCTTTAAAAGGACCATAAGCACTCGGACCCCACGGCCCGAGGGTTTCCACCCCAAACGGCTCGAAAATATTATTTCCGATAAGGTTTATATGTTCGCCGCTTGAGGTTTTCCGCAACCGCAGCAGCAGCGCTAGCACAGTATGCCGAGCCAGGAAGATGGGATGGCGCAAGAGTATCGACACTCGTTGCGTCCCACACTAAAGGCCTACCCACCTTCCATAGAAATAAAGACATACCGTCCGGTCTCTTGCCATCGTAGCGTGCCAAGCCATTGGGTTCTAATACAGCTGAAACGCCGATGGTGACAAGCGCTCGTCGGATGATGTCATTAATGTTCGCGTGCCGCGCTAAGTGACCCGCACTTCGGCTGCAAGACAGGCCGTGGTGTCCGAGGCTGTTGCCATCTTCGCCACTTCTTCTCCCCAGAGAAGGCACTAGGAAGTGGTGTAGAGCGGACGTTTTGGGGGACTGTCTTTTGTAATTTTGTCGTTAGAAAAGTGCTGATTCTCAGGCTAGTTTGAATAAATAACTTTTGATTTTGATTTTTAATATTACTACTCCCAGCGCCCTGCAGTTCACCTGCATAAGTGTCGATCCCGTGGGAATATCAGGATAAAAAGTACCATATGTGTTATTCTGATGTATAAGCTATATTATAATAAAGTTTTATCAAAATCATGGGCCAAACATCAAATTGCAACTTTCTTAACAACTTACTTAATTATCAGCGAAGTACTCGGTCCGTCTCTGTTTGTACCGCAAACTCTTGTCATCAATGTGTTTGCTATGATCCTCTGTTATATTATTATTTGCCTTTTATGTAAGGGATAAACATGTATAGACTGCAGATCAAATTACCAAATTTCGAAAAAAATATCAACTGTCCCATACAAAACATGAATACCTACCTGACCCAAATGTACCTATCGGACGGCTGATATTTTTTTCGCGATTACGATGTTGATCCCATGGAGAAAGTTGTTCAGTTTGATGGTCACACCATTCTGATCCACGCTGAATAACCTTTTGTAAGAAAAATATTTGGGGTAGAGTATTAAAGTTTTGGCACCCTTCTGTAGTAGGTAAGCAAAAACCTATATCAAATACAACATAAATCCGATCTTTGAAAAAGGTGCGGAAAAGCCTGTCAATATGGTAAACCCTTTTCCCGCAGAAATAGCAGGTAAATGCCGTATGTATGAAGTCAACTAAAGAATTTACCATCAATCAGAATAGTGGAATAATAAAATACTTAAACTTTTAAAAGGCGAAAGGTTCCTGTATAAAAAAAGCAGAAAAAAGATCTCCACTTACTTTATAAGTAAGTTCTCAGTAAAACTACTATTCGAAATCGCCTCGAAAAAGCATCACATTTTCATGGTTTTATTAATATACTAGCTTCTGCACGCGACTTCGTCCGCGTGAAATTTCTTGTAACCCCGACCTACCCCGTCACACCGCATCGCCTGCCCGCAGTGCCACTTCGCTTAGCGTTCTTTTTGCGCTGTTGCTAAGGCTCTTAACGTAATATTAAGTACCCTATATAGCCTTTCTCAAGATGGGGCTATCAAATACAAAAAATATATTTTAAATCCGACCGGTAGTCTCAGAGATTAGCGCGTTTAAACAAACAAACTCTTCAGCTTTATCTTCTTCGTCTTTTCGTATCGGAGATACTCTTACTCGTTGTTTTTTTAATATAGTTTGTGCCCAGTAGTTAGCCACGTTGATTGCGGCATCAGTGGCATTATTTAGATCAGTCATGTCGGGCCATTTGGATACGGCCCGCGATCACAATATATCACAGATAAAAATGAATCTTTTTTTTTAGAGATTTTAGACTGCACTCAATGCCTCTACGCAGATTTAAAAAAATACGCGCGCTTTACTTAAAAGTGATTTCAAGAGTAGCGCCTGACAAGACGAGTGAGAGAGTGTTAGTTATGCTTTTCTATCTCTCTCGTGCGCGCGCGAAGTCGTCTTCTATTTCGTCCGTGCAGCTAACGCATACCTCACCCTCTTTCTTACTTTTGGTATGATTTGTAACAACTATACAGGAAAAGTTTTTAACCAGTGCGCAAATTTTGACATAATAAACTTGAATATATTTTAATAAACACGTATTTTTTGTTTTGATATGTTTCAATAGTAAAAAATTAAGTTAACGCTTACGAGACTTGTTTACTCAGAATTTTATTTTATGGACGTCGCTTGCCAGTCCGTCGACCGGTCGCCCGATTCACGCCGCGCGTCGACCGGTCGCCTGACGCGCCAGCTGCTATCAGAAGTACTGACGCGCGCGCGGACGGCGGATTATTGACCCCAGTTTAGCGCTACAATTTTTTAAGTTTAGACTGTGTAAAGTTATTTGTAAACGTAATTTTTCGTAAATTCCAATTTATCCTTCATAGTTTCATGGGCTTAGGACCATCAAAATGCAAAAAATAAATCATAATAAGTAAGAAAGTAATACGTTTTAGTCCATTCAAAATAAAACATTTAGGTATGATAGGTACTTACACATGATACAATTTGCGTCAATGTCTAATCAAAGAGAACCTAAGACACTAAGATTGTTTATAATTTCTTCTTACCTCTACATTTTATTAATCACAATAATTTTAGGTATTGTTCGAAGTGACCTCCTTTTTTAAGGCATAAACGTGCACGTTTAAATAAGTAAGCATTTAGTTTGTTTAGGACACTAACACCACTTTTTACTTCATTGAAAGCGTTAATTATTTTTTCTTTCAAGTCATCTAGGCTCTGAGCCTCTTCTACATACACACGGCATTTCACTTGTTTCCATACACCTTGGTTTGCTGCTAAAATTGTCCTCTCATTAGGGACCGTGGGATTGAGGATCCTTTGGGCTCGCATACGAGGTACGCTCTCCCTTTCGTATCTTCTTCGTGCTGCTCGTAAATTTTCATTGCTTAACAAATTCACTCGCACCATTTCATAATACTCGCGGTGAGTAAAATGAGACATTGTCACTACGCTAGTCTAGTACGCGACTACGCGGCACGCGCGCAGGTACGGCGAAGGGACATCCGACCTCCGCTTCCGCAAGTGACGTACTGCATGTGCATGCGTTTTGTTTATCAAACGCCGGCGCCGCGCCGCATGCCCCCGCACCCCCGTCTCATGCACTGGGCGTCCAGCGGCCGGCGGGCGGCCTTCGTGTTTTCATTCATGCTCATTCATAGTATTACTATTAAATTATATCCATGTCTTGCTTATTTCAAATTGGGACAAAGTGGAAAAATGAAAAAAAAATGTCATAAACTAAAAATGGAAATGTGTTCTATTGCTTACACTAAGCCACCAAAAAAAATTTGCGCACTGGTTAAAAACTTTTCCTGTATATGTATACGAAATAAATAAAGATGTTAAAATAATTTAGTATGTTTTAGTATTTAAATTTGAACCTGGCCCGCCTACACATTCTAAATCTAATATATGGCCCTCTGCAAAATTGAGTTTGACACCCCTGATTTAGATCATCCAAGGTGCAGGTGAACGGGCACATAAGACACTCCAGCAAGAGTGGCGTGGTCTGGTCAGAAACACCGCACTCGCATTGGGTGTTGGATGGTTCTGTAATCCCCCACTTAGACAAACTGTGCCTGCAGCAGCCTACTAGGGTACGCAATCGATTGAGAGCTTTCCATACACGCCACTGCAGATCACGGCTGGGAGGCAAATGATTCTGGTGTTTAACGAAGACGAGGGAGGTTTTGGATGCTTCTTTACCCACAATTTGCTTCTCTCCTTGGATGGTTTGTCCTGGATGGTCTGCGTAGAGCGTAAGAAGCTCTTTCCTTTAGCTTTATTACTAGAACAGATATAGACAAATATTTAATGTCAATGTTACTGACTGGTCCCTAGACTATCGCTACTTCTGTCAGCTCATCGCTGAGAGACGTGTATGAGGAGGGTCCTATGATATAAATATGTTTCTTATTGTTAGCTACTTTGAGATCAAACATATTGTTGCATGAAACATATGTCGGTATTGACATATATTTATTTATTTATATATGTCGGAAACGTCATTAGTACGGGAGCTGACTTGACAACGAGGCGGAAGCGCTGTGACGACAAGCTTCCATTTGACCGGAATCGGAACGCTAGCGCCATCTGGTGGCGCTTGACAGAGTCTAGCCTGAGTTCGTGGGGGGTCGACGCTGGAGGACAGCGCGACAATAACGATGTGGAGCTCTCTTGGACATTGGACATTGTACGAACAACATGTGCTCAGAAACTGTCCCGCGTTCCGTATCTGGTTGTGTCGTGTACCTAGTGTGTAATTTGCTAGCGTGATTAAATTATTCGTGAAATTATAATCTGATTTGAACTGCAACCCGTTTTTCTATTGCGCATTATCCAACACACAACCCACTGTAGCCCACTCTAATTCAAATATGGCTGATAATAACGAGACACACTATACTTTCCACGTTATATATAGTTTATTGTACGCCAAAAATACGTAACAAAAAATACGATTATCACTACAAAACATACAATGGGCGGTCTTATCGCTTTCTGCTGTCTCTTGCAGGCAACCTTGGAATGGACAGTGATATAAACAGAACTATGCTTTTTGGTTCTGAATTTGGAATCTGTGGGGTAATTGCGTAACATACATAAAATAACAATTGATTGCAATGCCTTTATATTCAGCTGTCAATTCAGCCACCTTCATTGCGTTATTTACGTGGTTAAACAGACGAATGTTTGAAACTTATGAAGCAATGGATTAGGATAATGGATTTCCTTAAAAACCATTGGATTGTGGATTGAAAATGACGCAATTAGAGTGATAATCTTTATTTTTTATAATATTTATTTAAGTTTTTTGGTAATCATGAACACGGAAACCACACTCGATGTAATATTTCTGAACAAAGTTCTATGACAGCAATACCTACAACTCGAAGTCTTATCAACATTATCGGAGCAAAGTTTGTACCCATAAGCCATAAGTTAGTAACTCAGGAGAGAAGTACAGTCAACACATTACGTGTAGAACTTATGTTGAAACTCATTCATGTTTAGTTCACAATATCGTTCGATCTCACATTCAGACCCTGAAAAAATGTGAAAACTTGGACAATGAAACACACTTCAAGATGGATTGCTCATTTCTACATTTTCGAAAAAACGATTGGCTAACTATTATGTATCTGAATAATACATTAACATTACGTAAGTATCTGTATCTAGACGGTATCAATCAATATTGAAATACACTGTTTTCAATAGGCGAGTCTATAATCTATTTGATCGAATTAATTAATAATTAATTAATCAATCAATATTGAATTATACTGTTTTCAATAGGCGAGTCTATAATCTATTTGATCTAATTAATTAATAATTAATTTATAAATCAATATTGAATTACACTGTTTTCAATAGGCGGGTCTATAATCTATTTGATCTAATAAATCAAACAAAGGATGGAATGGAATGAAGGAAAGTGGCGTGTAATTTGAAATGAAAGATGAATCGAAAAGCTGAAACAAAAAAACCTTAATTATATCTTAGTAATCAATTCTTGTTGTTGTTCTAGAAATAGCTAAATAGTCTCTCTCTTTAAACTCTCATCTACTTACCAAAACTTCCATGTCTAATCCGCGTTCTTAAAGACTAATTCATAATCATTGTTTTCTTTTTTTATAGTTTTACGGTTATTTTTTTTACTGTAACGCTAATAAACGCATTTTTATTTCTTTTTAGGGTTCCGTACCCAAAGGGTAAAAATGGGACCCTATTACTAAGACTTCGCTGTCTGTCCGTCTGTCCGTCTGTCCGTCTGTCCGTCTGTCTGTCTGTCTGTCACCAGGCTGTATCTCAAGAACCGCGATAGCTAGACAGTTGAAATTATCACAGATGATGTATTTCTGTTGCCGCTATAACAACAAATACTAAAAACAAAATAAAATAAATATTCAAGGGGGGCTCCCATACAACAAACGCGATTTTTTTGCCCTTTTTTGCTCGATATCAAAAATGGCAACAGGTAGGCATTTGAAATATTCACAAAATACTCAGTTGTATTTTAACTTTAATAATAAATAATAAAATTAAAATAAAATAAATATTTAAGGGTGGCTCCCATACAACAAACATGTATTTTTCGGCGTTTTTGCCTTGTGGTACGAAACCCTTCGTGTGCGAGTCCGACTCGCACTTGGCCAGTTATTTTATATTATTTTATTTTTTTATTTTTACAATAAAATTTTAAGAAAGCTTACAGACTAATACACGTAAATGGTAATGAAATAGTAAACAACTGACAATTGCTAATTACAAGCTTCCACATATATAATATTAATTTGAGATGGATGGCGTTTTGAGTCCAGCTTCATTGAAAACGTTCCACAGTCACTGGTTGTCGTACTGGGGGCCTAAAAAGACCACTTTGCAGAATCATAAAAGGATAACATTATGAATTTTCTATAGGACTCAAGCTCGCCAAATATAATTATATTAACACTAGCTTACACCTGCGGCTTCGCCCACGAGGCATATATGTCGATAAAAACTATCCTAGGTAAAAAATAAAATAAATAAAATAATATAGATAAAATTTGGCAAAGAGATAGATTGCATCCTGGGAAAGGTCCCAGGATGCAATCTATCTCTTTGCCAAATTTTATCGAAATCCGTTCAGCGGTTTAGGCGTGAAAAGGTAACACATACAGACAGAAAGAGTTACTTTCGTTTTTTTTTATTGTTTTAATTTTTTTTGTCTTATCTCCGTGACAAAACGGGTGACTCCCGTTCCGACTCGTTCTTGGTGCAAAGGTTAGCCATTGCCATCCAACGTGGCAATGCAGCAAGCGTTTTGGGCACCTTTGCGCCGAAAACAGTTAGGGGCGGGTTATTTGACTAGGTTGTCGTCTTGTTCTTGTCGTGACTGTTATTATTATTATATTAGTATGGATTTTATTTTCTTTACTAAGCTAACGCGGTTAACGACTAATTTGTTTGTTTGTACCTTGCCGTCGGTCCTACGTCTGATCTCTCACTGGTCTTGTCGGATTGACGTACCATCGGACTATGAGAGTAAAATAACAGAGAAGGAGATATTATAGTGCACAAGTGTGCACAATAATATATGTGATATCTCCTGCGTACCTGGCTAATCCAAATTCCGCATACCTACAGGAAGACGTAGCGTCGGAAGGCCTCCCACAAGGTGGTCCGACGACCTTGTGAAGGCCGCAGGAACCCGTTGGATGCGAAAAGCACAGAATTGGTCGAAGTGGAGGTGCTTGGGGAAGGCCTATGTTCAGCAGTGGACGTCTTTCGGCTGAAATGATGACCTGGCTAATCTGTGTTGAGATTGACCACCGTGACCGAAATCGGTTGGGAGACTATTATACCGTTCATGCCACGCGAACACCACATGGTTAGATCTCTCAGATGACGTACGCATGTACGTCACATTGTCGCAGCACGTCATCCTAGCTTTGTTTTGTATACAGCAGAGAATAATTGCGTAAATCACATGCGTTAGGTGTTCGGTAGCGCGTTTTCGACTGCGCCTATCTATTAGTTTGTAGGTACCAAAGGAAACGGAGAATTTATTACTTCCCCTACATTCAAAACCTTCGCAAAATTTACCCTATCCGTGAACTCAAATTGTACTGTTTATCATAATTAACATTTCGCAAGAATCACAACTTTGTATGACGGAAGGAATCAGACGAAGCTTAAATAGTTAATAGGATTGAGATGCGGTTGAATTATTCTCCAATTCTATAGAAGCAAAAGTTTTTTTGTTAAGGATAAGACTAGGCGCAAACGAGCCACCGGCCACAGCCACTTGTGGTCCAGCGACAAGTAGTTCACGTAGTTTTTCATGCGTGTTGCATGGATTCTTCGCAAACGTGTGGCCGATGGCGGAAACCCGCTACAGTAGTGCGCGCCACCGCAGCAGGTGGCTACAGCCACCGGTAGCTGTGGTCGTCTGCGCTTACCCTAAGTCTTATCTGTGACAGAGATAGTATCAGTGATGAGCAGTTAGAGCAGTTACTACACCTCCGATATAATAAGTTGTTTTTTTTGCGTAAAGAATTGTTTATACCTATAACTTGAGCTATCAGCTATGTTAGTGTGCAATTAGATTTACACTGTATTATAAAGAAAGAAAAAGTGTATTAAAATAAAAAAAACAGATACTCCTATAAGAAGCCAATACGCTCCTATCTCAGCATGAAGCTGCGACTTTTTAAAATAAGGGTCGCAGCGCTGCACGCTGGTGCAAAATACCTGGCATATTATTCTACCTCGCATGTGAAGTACATTGGTATTATTTACCTTCAATCTTAGTCTTGGAACACATTAGAACCCAATACACCATGGATACCTAAAAACGGGATACCTATTCCTCGAAACGCACCAACTTTGAAACGCACCAAATGAAACCTCTATCGATATAGTTTATTACAAATCCTCCATGCTCGTCTCTATGTTTCATCCATATTAATGTACTAGCTTCTGCCCGCGACTTCGTACGCGCATCCTGTTGCTTATGCCAGCGACAACGGAGTCGTCAAAATCGAAGATCTGAAACGTATGATGTCGAATTCTAAGAGCCCGGGGACGGGACGGGTTGTGGTGTCTCGCCGACACCACAACCCATTAGAATTTCCGCCTCAATGATATTTCTCTGCAGCGAGACGACTTTGAGCCGGGTCCCATTGCACAGTTTCGGCGGAGTGAGTTTCCGAAGAAGCATAATTGGGACACCGACCTTTAACTTAATGGTGTGCGCTGGTAGTCTACTTGCACTGAGGGAATTGAGAAATTCTACGGGGTAATGTGTGGCGTCGACAACAGTGTTTATTGAAGTTTAGATCACTTCATTTCCCTCAATTTCCGCGAGAATGCATTCATTTATCGCTGAAGCTTGGTCGTTTCTGGGTGTTAAAATGGCTCGTTCACACACCCAAGAATTATGTTGGTGCGGTATCCTATTGATGTCCCCGTACACCAGACGAATCAAATCTTCTAAGGTGGACACCGCTCTTCCAAGTATCTCAGGTAGAACCACCTGGCCACCGTTTACTGGTAGCGTTCCCTCACCCAATTTTAAGAGAACATCAGAAAATTCTTGGGCGTGTACATTCCCGCCAAGATGTGCTCTCATATTCATCGGCGCAACCTATGAATATGTGGCCATAAGAAAGAGTATTTCAAGAAAGCATTTACCTCATCAGCCCTAGTTCCTCGCGTCAAAACAGGCAGTGTTTGTCGGAAATCGCCGCTAAACAGAACTGTAACGCCACCCATCATTTGCTGGTTCCTGCGGATGTCCTGCAAAGTCCTGTTTACCGCCTCTACTGCTTTTCTGTTCGCCATAATGCATTCATCCCACACGATAAAACAGCAATCTTTAAGCACGCGCCCTTTGTCACTGTTGCGTGACACTCCACAAACATGTGTTTCATTACTCTCTAAATCTATGGGAATCTTAAACATTGCGTGCGCTGTTTTGCCACCAGGAAGCAATGTTGCGTCAATTCCTGACGATGCTACTGCAATGGCAATCTTGTCTTGCCTCCTGACCTCTGCGAGAATGCCAGTGGTGACAAATATTTTCCCTGTTCCACCAGGAGCATCCAAGAAACACATTTTACCTTGGCCGAGCGGAGTCAAGGATGGTGTCGAAAATTTGCTTTTGCTCTGAGGTAAACTTAGAGACATGGTCATTGACGACGTAATTTATTTCAGAGTTGTACTCTCTGTTTCCAAGCTCTTGTACATCCAGATGTTGTGGAGTCGGTAGCCCATAATCCACCAGAAAACTGCCGCAGATCGAAATGACCATATCTTGAAGTGAACTAAGGCAACTGTTTAGAACGCGCTCATCAGTTGCCTCAGTATTATCTTCAGTAGTGCGTCTCAGACCTCTTAGGAAGTCTTCGGACATAAGATGCCGATATTTCTCTCACAACAGAAGCGGATTTGCAATACCGCAGAACACCAACATGACGACAAACGGATGTCGCAAACGACTGAGATTGTCACTAATGCTGGCCTCCTCAAGTGTGTTGTCCCAGTGCTGATCACCGTCGAGAAGGTGGCGTGCTACGCCAGCAGCGCGGTATGTGGGATACTCAATGTCATCGACTGTCCTTAGAAACACAAATGATGTTGGACCCCGCACTGTGTGCAGTAACATTCGCAAATAAAAGCACTCGCCATTATTTGGGTGCACAGTGTAAACCCGTCCCAATGCGGTGTCCTTAAAAAATCCCGGAAACCCGTCCACGGCGTGTCCGCATCGACGTCGATTAAATACACCTCTTTGCTTGTCGTACGTGTAGTACGATGGCACCTCATCACCCTCCAAGGTAACCCTCGTTTCTATAGGATGAGAGCGGCACATCGGCATTCGGCACCTATAACATCACATTTTGGGAACAAAACCATAGTGCGATCTAACTCGACGCCAACGCCATCTAGTTAGAAAACGGAAACTACATATTATTTACCCAAATTAATTAAATTATATTATAATTAATTAATTATATTATTATTAATTAGCGTGGCGATTATGGCAAATCCTCCCATAATTGGTGGAGGCCTATGTCCAGTAGTGGACGTCTATCGGCTGAAGCGACAGCGAATTAAATCTATACATATAATAAAACAGTAACGAAAGAAAAACTGTACATTGTGAATTTTCGAGAAAAAATAAGTGGCTTTTGTTAGAAAAACGTAACTGATGACAAAAAGTGAATTTTTAGAATTTTTGTCTGTTTGTCTGTGTGTATGGTACAGCTTCACGCCAAAACTACTGGATAGATTGAATTGAAATTCAGCAAAAATGTTCTTAGTAAACCAAGGAAGGCTTTAGGCTACATATTATCACGCCGTATGTTATGGGAGGTAAGCAATATTGATTTTAAAATGTGTTTGTTCGTAATTGAATGCACAAAATAATTGAATGCACAAAATGACATGTTTATTTATTTATTTAGTTAAAAATAAAACTTTAACTCTGGGAACATAATAATCACGCTATTTTTATAAAGGAGCGGGGCAGTAATATTATAAATTGCAAGGGAACAGCTATTTCAACAATATGTCAACGGGGAATTTAGCGGTAAGGTCAGGCGACCGTTTACCGTACATAATGGTGCGAGTTCAAATCCCATAATATTGTTTTAAAAAATCGTAAAATTCTTTTTTTAGATTTTGCATTTTTTATGTGTATTAGGAACGATACTGTTATGAAATCTGAGAACTTCATATGTTATATCTAATTGTATGGAGAGTTTCACACCAATATTACTAAACAAATTGATTGGCGGTACAACAAGCTACACTATCATGAAGTCAAGTCAAACTTTTGGTTCTAAGCTATATCTTACCAAGCACATTTGTTGTAGGTAATTCATTTAAGTATGTAATTCTTAGTCTTGATCCTTGCTGCTGTTACCATATTTTTTTGTAATGCAAAACTAATGTTAAATTAACGACAATTTAGTTTTATTCATAATTTAATTAATTTGGGTAAATAATTTATGTAGTTTCCGATTTCTAACTAGATGGATGACGTTGGCATCGAGTTAGATCGCGCTATGGTTTTGTTCCCAAAAAGTGATGTTATAGGTGCCGATGTGCCGCTCTCATGCTATAAAAACGGGGGTTACCTTTGCTGTCTGTGTTGGTTGATGTGTTTAATTTTCCTGTTGACCTTCACAGAGTACTTTTTGATAGACTGAAATTGGCCTTTTCCAGACTCTGTGAAGGGGACAACTTTGCTAGATCACTCACCTATGATGAGGTGCCGTCGTACTACACGTACGACCAGCAAAGAGGTGTATTTAATCGACGTCGATGCGGACACGCCGTGGACGGGTTTCCGGGAATTTTTAAGGATACCGCATTGGGACGGGTTTACACTGTGCACCCAAATAATGGCGAGTGCTATTATTTGCGAATGTTACTGCACACAGTGCACAGCCCAACATCATTTGCGTTTCTAAGGACAGTCGATGACATTGAGTATCCCACATACCGCGCTGCTTGCGTAGTACGCCACCTTCTCGACGGTGATCAGCACTGGGACAACGCACTTGAGGAGGCCAGCATTAGTGACAACCTCAGTCGTTTGCGACATCTGTTTGTCGTCATGTTGGTGTTCTGCGGTATTGCAAATCCGCTTTTGTTGTGGGAGAAATATCGGCACCTTCTGTCCGAAGACTTCCTAAGAGGTCTGAGACGCACTACTGAAGATAATACTGAGACAACTGATGAGCGCGTTCTAAACAGTTGCCTTAGTTCACTTCAAGATATGGTCATTTCGATCTGCGGCAGTTCTCTGGTGGATTATGGGCTACCGACTCTACAACATCTGGATGTACAAGAGCTTGGAAACAGAGAGTACAACTCTGAAATAAATTATGATCCAAGAGCTGTGAGTACCGTCGTCAATGACCATGTCTCTAAGTTTACCTCAGAGCAAAAGCAAATTTTCGACACCATCCTTGACTCGGCTCGGCCAAGGTTAATGTTTTTCTTGGATGTTCCTGGTGGAACAGGGAGAATATTTGTCACCGCTAGCATTCTCGCAGAGGTCAGGAGGCAAGACAAGATTGCCATTGCAGTAGCATCGTCAGGAATCGCCGCAACACTGCTTCCTGGTGGCAAAACAGCGCACCCAATGTTTAAGATTCCCATAGATTTAGAGAGTAATGAAACACCTGTTTGTGGAGTGTCACGCAACAGTGACTAAGGGCGCGTGCTTAAAGATTGCTGTTTAATCGTGTGGGATGAATGCATTATGGCAAAAAGAAAAGCAGTAGAGGCGGTAAACAGGACTTTGCAGGACATCCGCAGGAACCAGCAAATGATGGGTGGCGTTACAGTTCTGTTTAGCGGCGATTTCCGACAAACGCTGCCTGTGGTGACGCGAGGAACTAGGGCTGATGAGGTGAATGTTTTGTTGAAATACTCTTTCTTATGGCCACATATTCATAGGTTGCGCTTAACGATGAATATGAGAGTACATCTTGGCGGGAATGTACACGCCCAAGAATTTTCTGATGTTCTCTTAAAATTGAGTGATCGCTACCAGTAGACGGTGGCCAGGTGGTTCTATCTGAGATACCTGGGAGAGTGTTGTCTACCTTAGAAGATTTGATTCGCCTGGTGTACGGGGACATCAATAGGATTCCGCACCAACATAATTCTTGGGTGTGTGAACGAGCCATTTTAACACCCAGAAACGACCAAGCTTCAGCGATCAATGAATGCATTCTCGTGGAAATTGAGGGAAATTGCACTTCAATAAACACTGTTGTCGACCAAGATGACGCCACACATTACCCCGTAGAATTTCTCAATTCCCTCAGTGCGAGTGGACTACCAGCGCACACCATTAAGTTAAAAGTCGGTGTCCCAATTATGCTTCTTCGGAAACTCACTCCGCCGAAACTGTGCAATGGGACCCGGCTCAAAGTCGTCTCGCTGCAGAGAAATATCATTGAGGCGGAAATTCTAACGGGTTGTGGTGGCTGACACTACAACCCGTCCCGTCCCCGGGCTCTTAGAATTCGACATCAGACGTTTCAGATCTTCGATTTTGACGACCCCGTTGTCGCTGGCATAAGCAACAGGATCCGCGTACGAAGTCGCGGGCAGAAGCTAGTTATGAATAAAACTAAATTGTTGTTAATTTAACAGACAACTACATTAGTTTTGCATTTAAAAAAAATATGGTAACAGCAGCAAGGATCAAAACTAAGAATTACATACTTAAATGAATTACCTACAACAAATGTGCTTGGTAAGATATAGCTTAGAACCAAAAGTTTGACTTTACTTCATGATAGTGCAGGTTGTTGTACCGCCAATCAATCTGTTTAGTAATATTGGTGTACATACTCCATACAATTAGATAGGACATGTGAAGTTCTCAGATTTCATAACAGTATCGTTCCTTATGCACATAAAAAATGCAAAAACTAAAAAAAAAGAATTTTACGATTTTTTAAACAATATTATGGGATTTGAACTCGCACCATTTAGTGCGGCAAACGGTCGCCTGACCTTACCGCTAAATTCCCCGTTGACATATTGTTGAAATAGCTGTTCCATTGCAATTTATAATATTACTGCCCCGCTCCTTTATAAAAATAGCGTGATTATTATGTTCCCAAAGTTAAAGTTTTATTTTTAGCTAAATAAATAAATAAACATGTCATTTTGTGCATTCAATTATTTTGTGCATTCAATTACGAACAAACACATTTTAAAATCAATATTGATTACCTCCCATAACATACGGCGTGATAATATGTAGCCTAAAGCCTTCCTTGGTTTACTAAGGACATTTTTGCTGAATTTCACTTCAATCTATCCAGTAGTTTTGGCGTGAAGACGTACCATACACACAGACAAACAGAAAAAAATTCTAAAAAGTCACTTTTTGTCATCAGTTACGTTTTTCTAACAAAAGCCACTTATTTTTTCTCGAAAATTCACAATGTACAGTTTTTCTTTCGTTACTGTTTTATTATATTGTTGCGCGCCACAATTAATGCCTGGTACATGGTGACAGTAGTTACCACTAGCGCCATCTAGTATCGAGTAGCGGAACTAGTAGTGAAGACCCTTCTAGAAATTTCGATGCAAGAACTTTCTAGAACATTCCCGAACTTTCGACATCTGGTCGATCGGGGCCTGTATGTACTCGAACATTCTAGATGTTTCTACAATGGAAGGTTCTAGAACTCTCTTTGGCGCTATATAAGGCCGAGACGCGCCACGACCGACACAGTTTGGATAAAGCGATCGAAGTGAAAGCATCGAAGCGATATTCAAGTGCGACTTAAGGCGATCAGTAGTGCAATTGTGTTTTGTAATTAGTGTGTTTGAGTTGTAATTAGTGTTGATTATTAAAGTGTCATTTTTTTGGTTATTAAATCGGCAGTTTTTATTGTCACGAACCCGAAGCTCGTAACAATTGGTGTCAGAAAAGGGGATTAAAAATCATGCCGGTTTTACCCAAAGACGACACGGAGGGTATCCGTACCCGGAGTCAACGCCAGCAGGAGACGGACCAGAGGCGATTTGGTGGAGCTACGCCACAGAGGTCGGAGGGCCAGCTACCGACCATGGAGGCCGGCCTGTCCGCAGCAGCTCCAGCATCAGCAGCACCAGATTTGGCTGCTCTGATATTGATGCTGCAGGAGCAGGCTCGCCGACAGGAGGAACAGGCTCGTCGGTTGGAGGAACAGCTCCAGCGGGACAAGGAGGAACAGGCTCGCCGACAGGAAGAGCAGATTTTCCTCATAAAGGACCTTCGCGCAACCCTCGGGAAGGACATGAAGGAGGTGAAAGAGAAGGTTACCCAGCATGACAACCGTCTGTCAGAAGCTGAAATTCAGATCAGTAAGTTTAATGACGTCATTGCTGATGTGAAGCAGGAGTTGGGTAACCTTAAACTTGAGGATAGAATCGCAGCTCCCGTAGCTACAACACCTTCGCTACGTGGATTCAAAGTGCCACCGTTCGACGGGACTTCTTCCTGGTCGGCCTACAAAATCCAATTTGAGGCTGTCATGAAGGCTAACGGGTGGAATAAAAGCCAGGCCATGACTGCTCTCACCCTAGGCCTGCGCGACCAGGCCTTAACTGTCCTGGAAGCTCTCGGTAAGGAAGTGACTTACGAGCAGCTCCTCGAGGCAATGGAGGCTCGGTATGGCGACGCTCTCCTGGAACACGTATTTCGTGCGCAGCTCAAGGATCGCGTGCAACGCAGTAACGAAAACCTACAGCAGTGGGCCCTTGAAGTGGAGAAGCTGGTTCGCAAAGCTTACCAGTCCGTACCTGCGCTTATTGATGGGAACCTGGTGCAGGCATTCATCGACGGCATCCGCGACCTTGAAGTTAGAGCTGCTGTGAGGCTCGGTCACCATGGGACGCTTAAGGACGCGTTGGCCCATGCACTGGAGGTGGAAGCTGTGCGGCAGGATCATCGTTCCCATCGCGTCAGGGAGGTTGCAGCTGCTACAGTTCGCGAACGCAATAGAAGATACTGCCCTAGGTGCTACGGCTGTGGGGAAAGGGGCCACCTTCGATCCAGTTGCCCTAAGCGAACTGCAGAAAGGGAAGATGGCTGGTCTCCAAAGGGTAGTGCGGCTAACAGCGGCGCCCAGCAGCAGCAGCAATACGACTTTGTGGTCAAACATCGCAGCGGGAAATCTCATGGCAACGCAGATGCATTGTCAAGGAGACCTTGTCCTGAAGACCGCAATCATTGTACTAGGCAAGAGTATAAGGAAGTGGTACCTGTGAGGATGCTCAGGACAGACCTCAGCAACGAGTGGAAGGAAAGCGTACAACGTGCACAGCAGGAAGATTCGGACATCAAGCCGATTCTGGAGTGGATGAAGGCCAGAGCTCCTAAGCCAAGGTGGAGCGACGTCTCAGCGATGAGTTCGATCACAAAAAGCTATTGGGCCCAATGGGACAGCTTGGTGATGCAGGATGGAGTCCTGTGCCGCAAATGGGAAAATGCTCGGGGAGACAGCTGTCATTTGCAAATGGTTGTCCCTAAAGCTCAAGAACCGGATGTTCTACAGCTGTACCATAATGATTGTTCAGGAAGCCATCTGGGAGTAAAACGGACTCTACTGAAGATACGAGAACGGTTTTACTGGGTCCACTGCCGAAACGATGTCGAGGACTGGTGTCGCAAATGTACAAGTTGTGTAGCTGTAAAGGGACCTCAGACTCGTAGTAGAGGTGCATTGAAATTGTACAATGTTGGTGCACCATGGGAGAGGATAGCCCTTGACGTTGCGGGACAGTTTCCGGAAAGTGAAAGTGGTAACAAGTATTTCATGGTTGTGATGGATTACTTCACTAAGTGGCCGGAAGTCTTCGCCGTTCCAAATCAAGAAGCTTCGACAGTTGCAGATAGATTAGTCCATGAAGTCTTCTGCCGTTTTGGAGTACCCTTGGAGATTCACAGCGATCAGGGAAGGAATTTTGAGTCCCAAATATTTCAGGAAACTTGCCGAGTAATGGGTACTCATAAAACGAGAACAACTTCTTACCACCCACAATCGGATGGAATGGTGGAACGATTTAATCAGACACTGGAGAGGTACCTAGCCAAAGTTGTGGAAAATCGGCAACGAGATTGGGACAAGCACATACAACCGTTTTTGTTGTCATATCGAAGCGCTGTTCACGAAAGTACATCGGTGACACCAGCTTTCGCAAACTTTGGAAGAGAATTACGGCTGCCTGCAGACCTGATCACCGGAATACCACCTGATGCCCCACGCAGTATAACCGAGTATGCGAACGACTTGTGGAACAAAATGAATGACATTTATGAGCACGTCAGACAATCGGGCCAGCAAATGTCTGAAAAGATGAAAACCCGTTATGACCGTAAAATGAACAATAAAGGGTTCGACGAAGGTTCACTAGTGTGGTTGCACAATCCAGTCCGCAGCAAAGGGAAATCTCCTAAGCTTCAAGCTAAATGGGACGGACCGTACCGGATTGTGACAAAGATCAATGACGTAACCTACCGGATACAGAAAGGTGCAAGAGGTACTCCTAAGATCGTCCACGTGGATCGACTGGCGCGTTATTATGGGGCCGATAATGCTCGGGACGAGCATGTTTTAGGAGGGGGCAGTGTTGCGCGCCACAATTAATGCCTGGTACATGGTGACAGTAGTTACCACTAGTGCCATCTAGTATCGAGTAGCGGAACTAGTAGTGAAGACCCTTCTAGAAATTTCGATGCAAGAACTTTCTAGAACATTCCCGAACTTTCGACATCTGGTCGATCGGGGCCTGTATGTACTCGAACATTCTAGATGTTTCTACAATGGAAGGTTCTAGAACTCTCTTTGGCGCTATATAAGGCCGAGACGCGCCACGACCGACACAGTTTGGATAAAGCGATCGAAGTGAAAGCATCGAAGCGATATTCAAGTGCGACTTAAGGCGATCAGTAGTGCAATTGTGTTTTGTAATTAGTGTGTTTGAGTTGTAATTAGTGTTGATTATTAAAGTGTCATTTTTTTGGTTATTAAATCGGCAGTTTTTATTGTCACGAACCCGAAGCTCGTAACAATATGTATAGAAGATAGATATATGTATATAGATTTCGAGGAATAAAATTATATTTTATTTATTTCGATTATTTTTTTTATTAAGGAATACTTTTGGTGCGTTTCGAGGAACACCCCTTAAAAACGACCTATTTTTTGGACTTTATTATGATTTGGACATTAATATAGTAATCCAATATTGATCTTCATACTCAACGTATTGATTGCTTGTCTATTATATTTAACCTTTTCACCGCCAAGCACTTCTATAGAAGTTCGGGATTTTCGTGCCACCAGCGCCACAACTTCTATAGAAGTTGTTCATTTTAACTATCTTATTAAAATAAATTTACTGTGATTAAAAGCTTTGTTTCATTTTATTATTTAAGATAGCACTGTCTACTACCCTGTTTTTTATTTTTCTACACAAAATAAGCCCTAGTTTGTCCTAAAATCGGCAAAAACAGAAACTCCGAATTTTGTTACTTTCCTCAGAACGCCAATCACTTCATATCAAGTCGGCCAGTGATGTGCCGTGAAAGGTTGATTTCACCATTGAAATATTTATAAATACAGAAAGTTACGAATATCGAAAACAATTTGAGGTCAATAAAATATGAACTTAGTTATCTACTTCATTACAAAGGATAGTAGATGAATTTCGACCTTCAGGTAGATGCCGATACGTAATTATAAAGTTGTTACCAATTCTTGTCGATAGTTATTTTCCCATCTCTACAAAACAATTGGTCGTCTATGCCCCTGTGCGCCACCGAGTGCCACGAACTTCTATAGAAGTTGGTCAGTGACGTCATAGGCGTGCGGCTGTCAAGGTCACTTTGGCATAGTGCAGCACAAAATCGGATTCGCGCGCACGCATCTTTCTTTCTTTCACTTGATAACAAATAGAAAAATGAGTGAAGAACTTGATTCGGACGAACTTCTTAAAATTTTGCAAGGTGTGGAATCGGACTCGGAGTATTTTGTGGAGAACATTGAACCAGAAGATAATTCTGAGGTATGTCTAACTGGATGATAATAATAATATGTTTATTCATCAAAGAGTAGGAATTCAATAAGTATGTAAAATGTTCGGCGAGCCCAGTATCTCCAGATGCACTGTAATTACAGTAGATTTAGGTACTGTTTTTGTACTCTATACACTATTATGGTAAATACAGTGTACCACTTAGATGCCACTTAGATACCTACGGTAAAAAACGTTGACTGAAGTTATTGAAAAAAACACAGGAATAAACAAAAATAGAAGAAAGAAAGACCATAGACCCCACCCCTAATCAGAATCGAATTCAACGTGCCCTCAGTGCCAATAACTTGATATGAAGTTAAAGAATGAGATCATGAAACAAATAGAGATGTACCCCATTCCTTATAGTTCTAATTGAGTTATGTATTAGTTTCTTTGATACTCATAATTTATACTGTTTTTTCTTATTAAGGATACTGTGAAATAAAACAAATCTGGAAATATTTAATCAGTTTTTATTTATATTCGTAAAATCAACTTTAAATCTTAACTTTACGCGTACAAATCTTATTCATCGATATTACGATATCCCCATCACTACTGTTTACTGTATATTTAGTTATACATTTATAGCTTGGCGCTCGGCGAGGCATTGCGTTTTGTGTACGTTGGCGGCGAAAAGGTTAAAGCTTCGTACTTTAACTAAATAAGAAGTTTCGTCTGAATCCTAGTATTTTGATATCCCAAATTCTTCCTGTCAGCGCTTAGCCACACAATAACTTAAATTCAAAAAAGGCCCTTCTGAGATAAAGGTTGATCCACGAGTTATTCCTTTCTTCACCCACAAAGACCTTTTTTGGAGAGACCATATCTTTAGGAAGAGGGTAATATATTCGGTCACAAGATTCCCCTGAGAGGACCGCAAACTTATTTATACTTGTATCTGCAGCACGCGTAGCATAAACACTTCTATCTCTACGAAGAGTAGACACATTGCTTTCTATGCAAAGTTACATTTCTTTTCTTTATTTTTGACATACCGCCTAGAAATCTTTCTACAATCTGTCATTTTGTCCTTCGTTTCTAATGATCTTTGTCTAGTTTCTTTTTTATGTAGACTATTTCAGAAGAAAGTTTTCTATTCCAAATGTCAAAATCAAACTGACAACTCTCAGTTGTCTAAGGTAGTGAAGAGATCTTGTAATCTCTAAAGACACTAGAAAACTTTCTACTCGACGGCCACAAAGTATACACGGTTATCTACAAATACCACGAAAAAAAAAACAAAATTCCCAAAATTCCACTGTCAAAGAGCCACGAATGACAGCTGGGACCCCTCCTTATAATGTGACTTAATATCAGTAAAAATTAAGAATCAAAAAGAAAAACAAATCCTATAACAAAACAAAGAATTCTGAGTCGAATTAAGTAAAAGAGTGAATTTCAAAAGTGCAGTTGACTCTTTCTACTTTGCTGTCGTCGTACTCTCTACACGGAACGTCATCTTTGTCTACTCTTCCGTCGACAAACCGGTGCTCATGCTACGCGTGCTGGCATTGTAAGGAAGGTTTTTAGACAAGAATACATCATGCAAATTAACACACCTTTACTTTAAAAATAAACTAGTTACATTTAAGAACCTTTCACTGCTTAGTTGGTCCAGTGGTCGCAAGCGCTACTGCTAAACTTGAGTTCCTGGCTTCGATTCGCGGGTCGGACCAAGTGTTATTAGGTTTTTCCTTCTGGAATTTCTCAGTAGCAGCCCAGGTAGGCCAGGCAGGACCGGTTTATGATAATAAACATAATCATCATCTGCCTAGCCTTTTCCCAACTATGTTGGGGTCGGCTTCCAGTCTAACCGGATGTAGCTGAATGATGGTAATAAACATAACTGGCTAAATGTGACTGTACTATAAGTAGGTATACGGTACACCTACTCTTCCTACCTTACTTCTCTACTGGGGCGAGCCTATTACATGAGCTGCACACAAATCCGGACTCCGGGCTACTGACAGATTCTGGCTGGCAGATTCGTCATACCTAAGTGACATTTTGAATTAAATCGGATTTATCAATATCCACATGATTATATAGAATTCAATTTAATACTGTAAGCGAGTGTATCGGTTTTATATTAAAACCTGTCTTGCTTGGTTAAGCTTAAGGTGAATGCTCCAACCAGCCCGCGAAATTCAAATTTTCTTACGTTTTTTGCAATTTGCAGGCCAGTGCTAGGTTGTATGTTGATTAAAATATTATTCGCGGCTGTAAGACATATGTAGTTACAGAATTATAATCATCAAAATCATCAATAAAACGCTCTAAGTTCATAAAGCTGTAGGAAGTACTTTTTCTGTTTTTTTTTTTGTTCTTACACCTTTATGAAGTTGGAGGGTTCCGCTTACTAATTTAATTTGCCCCTGTGTTCTGTAATGTTCCCTAAGTAAGGGGCTTCGGCATATCCCACACCTAATTTAGATTTTCAGACCAGGCTACCTTAATTTTTGGTTCTTAGATATAGTACGTTGATTGTGGAACTGTAGACGACGTTAACCCTCCCTAATCATATTACAGCACTTCACAGAAAATGGAATCACGCACCAATTGTGCCTAGCTTTGATGAACAAGCCAGTAGTAATTTGATAAATTAGCTAGATGAGGCTTTTATGTGGAACACGAAACATAACCGTTGTTAATGTTGTTAAAAATGTAAGCGTAGGCAATTTTCTGTGTTTATGTGCCTTGTCGGATACCACGTGATCATACAATCTATCTACGAGTATCTATATAAATAAAACAAAGTTGGGATAGTTACACCATTTTTAGGGTTCCGTAGTCAACTAGGAACCCTTATAGTTTCGCCATGTCTGTCTGTCCGTCCGTCTGTCTGTCTGTCCGTCCTCGCTTAATCTCTGTGACCGTTAGCACTAGAAAGCTTAAATTTTATAGGAGTACGTATATCAGTTACGCCAACAAAGTGGTAAAAAAATTTTTTGGAAAATATTTTTTTTTAGGGTAGCTCGCCTACATGTGAAGTGGGGATGAATATTTTTTCATCATCTACCCCATCGTGTGGGGTATCGTTGAATATGTCTTCTAAAAAGACTTAGGGAGGACAAATTTTTGTTCCAGTAGGGCGTCCCCCCCCTCTAAAAGCTAAACTACTAGCTTGAAAAATCTGGAAAAATTCACAATGAAAGTGCATTTTATGAACTTTAAAGGAAAAGTATAGCGGTTAAGATAACTTTATTAGTTTAGCAGTAATAGTCGTTGAACTTGGGTTGGATAATTTTGTACCAAATACAAAATCCTTAGCATTAATCCTTTAAAGTGACTAAGATGAAGTAGTTGCTTGTTTATAATGGGTAAAGACTTGCATTGAAAACCAAAATATGTTTTTTTTTTTTACCTATTCAGAATAAAGAACAACAGAATCGTATACTACATTGTGATAACGGGCTACTACGGAACCCTACACTGTGCGTGGCCCGACACGCACTTGGCCGGTTTTTAAATGTTACGTTGTTAGTAAAAAATAAATTACATGTTTTTTCAGGCAATATCTTGATAAAAGAAGGTATTTATTTTTGCATTTTACAATTTGCATTTTTGCAAATTGTAAAATGCTAATTATTGATAGATTGATAATGTCGGCAATCCCTCCGATTACGGGAATAGTTTATAATATATAGAAAGCTCAATGTTATCGATTAGTATGTAGTCGGATCAGACGTGCTACGAACCGCTACGCAGTACTACGATCCGCTACGCCACCGCGTCTTGCTACGAACGGCTACAGTCGATACGGTCGATAGTCGCTGTACAATAAATACTAAGAGCCAGTTGAATTAATCGTAAACATGTTAATTTGTTATACATTTTCTAACCTACTTAAGAATTTGTTCCTAATGTTATTTAATTGCGGAAAATGTAATTACATATGACTTCGTTCCTCACAGCTTTAAGAGCGTTTACGCCGAACGGCATTTCATACAATCTTTCAAGCCCTTATTTTTCGAAATGAATGAACCGATTTTAATGAAACTTCATACCCTTAAGCAGGACAGGATATAGACCTTTGTGGTCTAAAAAGTTAGTATAAAACATTTTCAAAATGTCTTATTTAAAAAAAGATAACTGGAAATCTCTGGAACATTTAAAATCGGTCTAATTTGGTTGTGAAACTATTTTTTGAAAATGTTTTCTACTAACTTTTTAGACCTTTGTATCCTGCTTATACATATGAAGTTTCATTAAAATAGGTTCATTCATTTCGAAAAATAAGGGCTTGAAAGTTTGTATGAAATGCCGTTCGGCGTAAACGCTCTTAACCAGACTCGCAAACTCTTTGAGAGAGTGATTGCGGGCCGCCTCGTCGGGCACCTGGTGAGGACGGGGCCGGATCTTGCGGACAGCCAGTTTGGTTTCCGCAAGGGGCGCTCGACGGTGGACGCCATCATGCGCGTGAGAGCCCTCACGACGGGGGACGCGGTGTCCCAGGGTGGGGTCGTCGTGGCGGTGTCACTCGACATCGCCAACGCGTTCAACACCCTGCCCTGGAGCACCATTGTGGAGGCACTCCGGTATCACCGGGTGCCGCCCTACCTCCGTCGAATAGTCGAGGCGTATCTGACGGAAAGAGCCGTCAGCTACCCCGGTCGCGATGGGGAGTGGAACCGGCGAGAGATGTCGTGCGGTGTCCCACAGGGATCGGTCCTGGGGCCGCCTCTGTGGAACATCGGGTATGACTGGGTGCTGCGCGCCGACCTCCCTGATGGCGTCAGCGTGGTTTGCTACGCTGACGACACGCTGGTCCTGGCGCAGGGAAGGTCGCATCAGGCGGCGGCCGACGCGATGACACGCGGGGTTGCGATAGTCGTGGAGAGGATCCGGCAGTTGGGTCTCGAGGTGGCATTGCAAAAGTCCGAGGCCATGTCGTTTCATGGGCCCCGGAACCTGCCACCATCGGGATCCCAACTAACGGTAGGAGCGGTTCACATCGGCGTCGGGATGACGATGAAATACCTGGGTCTCGTCCTCGACAGCCGGTGGAACTTCGTGGAGCATTTCCGACGTTTGGCCCCCAAACTGGAACGGGCCGGGGCCGCCTTCAAGCGGCTCTTGCCCAACCTGAAGGGGCCAAACGCCTCCTGCCAGAGGCTTTACGCGGGGGTCGTGCGGTCCATGGCCCTATACGGGGCCCCGGTGTGCGCGCGTTCACTGCGGCGGCGAGCCGCCCACTACCTGAACGCGCCCCAGAAGGTGGTAGCCATAAGGGTTATCCGGGGCTACCGCACGATCTCTGGCGAGGCGGCAAGCCTCCTTGCCGGACTGCCACCATGGGATCTGGAGGCGATAGTCCTCGCGCGCCTGTATGAGTGGCGCGCGGAGGCACTACGCCGGAGGGAGGATCCGCTTCCGCGGCAAATCGCTGCGGAGCGGACGGATCTCCGGCGCGATCTCATGGCGGCATGGAAAGAGCGACTGTCGCAACCCAGCGCAGGGCACGCCGCGATAGCGGCGATAAGACCCCTCTTTGAGGAGTGGCTAGAGAGGCGCCACGGCGCCCCCACCTACCGCCTGACGCACATGGAACACCGACACACGCCGGACACGGAAGTTTCGGGAGGTTCCTGCACATCATCAGGCGGGAGGAAACGCCCGGGTGTCACCATTGCCAGGATCACCCAGAGGACACGGTGGAGCACACGGTGGAGGTCTGCCCCGCTTGGGCGGAGCACCGCCGTGTCCTCGTAGAGGCGATCGGCAGCGACGGCGACCTCTCGCATCCGTCCCTGGTGCAAGCCATGGTCCGGGGCGAGAGGGAGTGGGAGGCAGTCACCTCCTTCTGCGAAGCAGTCATGCTAGCGAAGGAGGTGGCGGGACGGCTCAGGGAGAGAGCCTCCCGTCTCAGCCGCCGCGGGGGACGCCCCAGGCGTCGGGAACCGCGTGACGACTCCCGGCCACCGTAGGCGCGGGCCTGTGGGCGGAGAGTAATGGGTAGCTCACCGCCCGATCAGGACCAGGCCCGTGCCGGACGGCGCGTACGTGTTCCACGCGCGCCTCAAAGGGATGTCAGCATCGAGGAGGGGCCCCTTAGGGCCGAAGCCTGCCGGGTCAGCGGGATTGTCCGAAAGGGTTACCGCTGGCCCGGAACATAAAGGGCTAAGGAAGGAACACGGGTGGGTTTTAGTCAGTAAGAGTCTGACACTCCCTTCCGCTCCACCCAGAGCGGGAGGAGTCATTTGATGATTTCCCATCCGCAAAAAAAAAAAAAAAAGCCTTTCGATTAACTCTTGGTATAACCGAACTATTACCATGTAACAGCCATTTTCTTACATCGTTCTGGCCGTTCAAGATTATTTTTTGTCGGGTTTCTCATCTCAAATTCATTTAGTTATGTAAATTAAGCTTCAATTTTGTAAAAGATGAACAAGAGTCTTTTGGTCTTTATTTTGTAAGCTTATTATGCTAGCATTAGCAGGCCAAAGTTTCGTTGCCCGCAATAAATTATAATTTAACTTCAATTAATTATACTGCAGGCCCAAGCTTTTCTGAGACTGTCAGCTTATTGCTACAGGAGACTTATTATATTAAAATACGGGTAAGGTCAAGATTTTTTTTCAGAAGACCACAGAATTGTTCCAGGCCACTAAAAACTGTGTGGCCGGATCAAAATCGGAATAAACACGTTGTTACATAAATACACTCGAGAGCAATGAATCCGGGTCACTTAAAGAATGTTAAAAATCTCGGAAACTAAAAATGATAGGTTAATGCAATAAATTGTATTTAATAGACAATGTAATACTCCTTAAATGAAAGTAAAAAAAATATGAGTCACCATACATTTTATTAACACAAAATTACATAAAGAAAAAAACTGCTGATCTCTCCTTAAAACAAAAATAGGAAACATGAAATTTTTGAACTTTATTACGATTTTCTTGAATTTTAATACTTCGTATTGCCTCCTCGTGCTTCCATTACTGCGTTTACGCGGTTTGGCATGCTGTACACCAAGTTCCTTATACGATTTTGGGGAATATTCTCCCATTCCTCTGTGAGAGCAATTTTGAGCTCACGAAGCGTGATTGGGGGAGGGTTTCGTTGTTTTACGCATCTGCCTAGCTCGTCCCAAGCATGCTCGATCGGGTTGATATCCGGGCTGCGCGCTGGCCACTCCATACGAGTAATGTTCATCTCTTGAAGGTAGTCATTCACAATCCTACCTGTATGAGGTCGGGCATTGTCATGCATAAATATAGCATCCTCACCTAAATTGACCATAAATGGACCAACGTGATCATTGAGGATTTCTTCCAAATATCTTACGCTAGTTAAAGAGCCGTTTTCTATGATCACCAGCTCTGTGCGACTTTCAGAAGAAATTCCGGCCCACACAAGTACAGACCCACCACCGTAGGCTACTTTTTCTTCGATGCATGCTTGCTTGAATCTTTCCCCTGGTCTTCGATACACTCTGTGTCTTCCATCGTGCTTGTAGAGCATAAATTTTGATTCGTCGGAGAACATAACTTTTGACCAATCTTCAATACTCCAATTTACGTGGCTCTGGGCATATCTTAGTCTTGAAGTACGATGCCCACGCTCCAGTTTAGGGCCGTTTGCAGGTCTAAGGGGTTTTAAGTTAGATTCAGCAAGCCGACGTCTTACTGTCCATGCACTTGGGTTACTTCCTCCGAGGCGTCGAAACTGATTTGTGAGTTCAGTTCCTGTGAGAAAGCGATTTCGAAGCATGGTGTTCACCAAGTATCGGTCTTCTCGTGCTGTGGTACACCTGGTTCTGCCCGTTCCTGGTCTGCGTAGGTTAAAACCAGTTTCTTCGTAACGTCGGAGAACTCTTTGTACTGTTGACAGCGACACACCGACAGTCCTGGCTGTATCGCGCTGACTCCGGCCGGTTTCCAGCAATGTAAGTATTCTGGTGCATTCTTCAGGCGTAAGCGACATAATTTCAGCTTGAATAATGAACATAGAGCACTATCAACATGGTTTATGTACCCACATAAATGACAGATTACAAACAAAAGCAAAACCAAATGCTGTAATTTCGTAGTTCCATCTTCGAAAGTGGCCCTTTTTCAAATTTGATTTTTTTATGATATAACTTTACAATAACTAAGAAGTTTTAATACCTTCATTTAAGGAGTATTACATTGTCTATTAAATACAATTTATTGCATTAACCTAGCATTTTTAGTTTCCGAGATTTTTAGGATTCTTTAAGTGACCCGGATTCATTGCTCTCGAGTGTATTTAAAAAGTTCTTGTTAAAGTATTAACACCGTTCTGACCTATTTACGATTTTCAGGAATATAGTATATATATTTGCTCGATATTCACCACTATATTTACTCTGTAACTGAGACAGACAACTTAAGTCTCTATGATTTGATAAGATACTTAACCCAAGTACCCACACAAATATTTTTCTTCATTTGAATCTTTATTCTTTTAATAATAGGAGAGCTTATTTATTAAGATTCCTCGGAAGTAGGTACCTTGACATGAATTGTAGGAAAATATTGACAATAAATATAAAAGGAGACTATTACCAAAAATTTTTTCTCTGCAGCAGTTCTTATATAACGTGATATTTTGGGAAATGGTAATTTGGAAGTTTCCCTATAATTTTCAATTATTCGTAACGGTCGGCCGTCTAAACATTAAACTTGTTCGTGCTGATGGCTTTGCTTAAACATTCATAAGATTGTTTACTAAACTTTACTGTAAACGGCTATCAGGGGGGAAAACGAAAAAATTGAAATAATTATAGGTGTCGTTTGAAAGTTAAAGCGGTGTTTTCGCGGAGTTTTGACCCATTTCGTTTTTGAATAAAATCAATATTCATGACTACCGAAGATTTAAAATACCGTAACTAGGTATTGTTGGAAGCATTATGCTGTTCCCGCGTCGTTCGGTCGTTTTTATGTGACGTCATATATGACGTCATATAAAAACACCGTCGGCCCTGTTTAATATGATATGAGGTATAGGTATTTGTATTCTCATTCGCTCGCTCTTGCATCCAATGTCAATGAAGCCCCGACCAAATGAAAATGTGCGTACTAAAATCATTCCAAACATTGCATTGATATAAAAAAGGTTGCTAAAATTTGTTTGGGTAGTGAAATTTTGGCAAAATCTTTTGCAAAACGGCAGGATCTCCTGTTTACAGCTTTTATTCTTTTCTGTTTCGTTTGTTGTCATCTGACACCAATTTATTGCACAACAATACGATGTCCTCGCGCGACCACCATTGCTTTATTTCCTGACACGGAAAGTGAGTCCAGACAAAGTTTGTTTTCTGCTAGAAAACATTATTCCAGGATTATAGCCATCCATTATCCAACCTTATTCCAATAGTAGTAAAGGTGATGATGACCAAACGTAGCTACAACGGAAGATGAAACGTATGTTAGTAACAGATTTCTATCACGTCTATCGCTAATTCGGCATTTTATTGATAACTGCCGAGACAAATAGTTAAAGCAGCTTTTTATTTATAACCCGACTGCGTCAGAAGGAGGCTTATGTTTTTCGAGTGTATGTATGTATATTTATTTGGCACGCTCTGTAGCCAAAACAGCTTGATCGATTTCAGCTTGAGAGGTGCCGTTAGATTCGTCTTAATTGTGAGAGTGAAACTGGGTATATCGAAATTGAAAAAAATAAAATCGCCGATTTTTGGCGCAATATTATGTCTTCAAAAATTTTTTTTAACTTTTGATCTGTCTATCCGTTGTCCGATCTGTTGTTCCGGATAATCTCCGAACATAAACGGCTGGACCGATTTTGATAGAATTTGGTATGGGGATACTTTGAACCCTAGAAAAAAACATAAGCTACTTTTATCGATATATCACGCGGGAGAAGCCGCAGGCGGAAGCTAGTAACAGAATAAAACTTTGTAATACCAGATCTGGATCTGTAATATGGTTATCTAGTTGCCGGAGATAAACTTCCTTGTTATTATTTTTTTCCCACACTAACATTCACTATAATAACTCTGAAGTATATAACGATACAAGAACTTTATTTAAAATATGATACCTATCACAAAGTAAATCGTTCATACACATACTAAGAAGATATTTAAATTTATAATTAGAGTGCTAATATAGTTATTTCCATGTTAACTCCCCTTATTCCCTCATTTATATCAGTGGAATTTCTCGTGTTTATCCAAAATTGCTTTCTGTAATTAGATTTACACCTAACGCTCCTTTCTTAATAAACACGAGTATAAGATTCTCTAATTAAAATTAGCGTCTATTTGCTTTAATTATTAACAACGTATAACAGGCACTTAACGAAGAATTAAAAGGTGACAACATAATATTTACAATGTACAAGACGACTTTTGATTCGATTAATACCTACATTTTGGTGCGATGGCATTCGTGATAAAGGGTAATCCGTACGACTGCGAGTGCCAAAGTACTCCTTTGACTCGGATAGCCTTTGACACAAAGTGCACATTGCATAAGACCAAATTTGTTTGTCTTTAAGGAGATTTACTGTACCCCACTCTTCTAGTAATAAAGATTTCAAATTTAAAAAAACAATATATTTACAGAAAATGTTTTGTATTTACCGTTAGCTGTGCTAAAAAGTTGAACAATATCAAAAATTCCGAATGGGTATTCGGAATTTAAATGTAATATTTACTCGACTACGCTTTGATAAAAATGGAGGCTTATAAATATTTTACTGATAAAATATACCTTAGGGACCGCTGGCCAACTTTTCATCCTTTGTGCCGCTAACTTCCTGAAACACAAAGCTGAACCCAAAACTCGTTACTCACACAATAGGCTTTCAACACAATATAAAACGCTACAAAATTATTTGCAATAAACCAACAAATTACAAAACAACAACACAGCTCGCCGACACTACTGTCGGCGAGTAAGTTATGACATTGTAAATTAGTCGGATGTCAACGTTGTCCATTAGACGGAGTGAGGAGATTAGAAGCGAGAGCTTGATGAATTGCTAGCACTTGGCGGAGAAACCATTGATGACTTAAGGTTGGGATTACTTTATGAGTCTCTCCATAAAGTAATCCCAACCTTAAGTCATCAATAAAATCAACTTCAAAGGAACAAATAAAATCAACTGTCTCCATTGGAGACAGCTGATTTTATTTGTTCTTTTCGTCGAACTCAAGTCGAAAAATACACATAAACATTTGTGTAGGTGTGCGTAAACAAATGTTTATTCAAAAAAAAATTTTCACAAAAAAAAAACAACCGACTTCCAAAAAAAAACACTACAAATTGAAAAATAACTTTAATTTCGGAAGTCGGTGTCTTTGGTTCCGCATTTTCGTTTATTGACACCGACTTCCGAAATTAAAGTTATTTTTCAATTTGTAGTGTTTTTTTTTGGAAGTCGGTTGTTTTTTTTTTGTGAAAATTTTTTTTTGAATAAACATTTGTTTACGCACACCTACACAAATGTTTATGGAAGTCGGTTGTTTTTTTTTGTAAAAATGTTTTTATTTTTCACTTTTTAGTGGGTCAGTTTGTAATTTATCTAAGTTACAATAGCCTAATGCCAACTGTTCATCACCTTTTACAAAATATTGCTTTTCCCGATGCTGGGACGTTAATTGTTGAGGAGTTCTCCCGGTAAGAACCAGGAGAACTCCTCAACAATCACTCATCATACGCATTGTGACGAGCATAAATTGCTTAGCAACTATATTAAAGTAATTGAATCGCAACCCGTGAAATATTTGTCATTGAGTTGTTCCGGTGGCCATCTGTGGTCTTCATTATCAGCTCCACTTTACCAAATGATGATTTCCGAGAGCAAATGCTCAAGTTACTTTAAAAAATACCCAAATCGCTATAGTTTTGCCTATAAAACTTGAGGGTTTCCCTCGATTTCCATGGGATCCTCTCATGAGATTCCAACTTGATGATAATGAGACCACCTCGAGAGTATACCCTTTCAAATAAAAAAAGAACTTCTGGAATCGGTCCAGCCGTCTTCGAGTAATCGGTGAACATACATAAGGCAGCTACTGTAAACTGTTGAGTAGTTCCCTTAACTGTCCTTCGTCTTCATCATCAGACCCTTAATGACAGTCACAACCTATCTAGGTGTAATGTTCACATCAATACAAATTAATCAAGCCCAAACACAAGGTAACTGCTGTAAATCGTTGAGGGTTGTTTTAATGCACTACAATTTAATGAGGGCCTGGAGTCGATCTGATGATGGAGCCGAAAGACAGTCGAGGGGACTCCTCAACGATTTACAGCAGTTACCTTGTGTTTGGGCTTGATTAATTTGTATTGATATGAACTTTACACCTAGGTGGGTTGTGACTGTCATTAGGGGTCTGATGATGAAGACAAAGGACAGTTAAGGGAACTCCTCAATAGTTTACAGTAGCTATCTTATGTATGTTCACCGATTACTGGAAGACGGCTGGGCCGATTCCAAAATTTATTTGTTTATTTGAAAGGGTATACTCTTGAGGTGGTCCCATTATCATCAAGTTGGAATCTGATGAGAGGTTCTCATGGAAATCGAGGGAAACCCAGAAATTTTATAGGCAAAATTATAGCGATTTGGGTATTTTTTAAAGTAACTTGAGCATTTGATCTCTGAAATCATCATTTGGTAAAGTGGAGCTGATGATGAAGACCACAGATGGCCATCGGAACTACTCAATGACAAATATTTCACGGGTTGTGATGCGATTCGATTACTTTAATAATATGGTTGCTAAGCAATTTATGCTCGTCACAATGCGTATGGTGAGTGATTGTTGAGGAGTTCTCCTGGTTCTTACCGGGAGAACTCCTCAACAATTAACGTCCCAGCATCCATCAAGAAAAGCAATATTTTGTAAAAGGTGATGAACAGTTGGCATTAGGCTATTGTAACTTAGATAAATTACAAATTCACCCACTAAAAAGTGAAAAATAAAAACATTTTTACAAAAAAAAACAACCGACTTCCAAAAAAAAACACTACAAATTGAGAAATAACTTTAATTTTGGAAGTCGGTGTCGATAAACGAAAATGCGTAACCAAAGACACCGACTTCCGAAATTAAAGTTATTTTTCAATTTGTAGTGTTTTTTTTTGGAAGTCGGTTGTTTCTTTTTTTGTAAAAATGTTTTCTCATGAACGCGTAGAGGTATTAAATTGAAATTCATATCAAAAACTCAAGTATATTATCATATAGAAGTTTGATTTTATTACAGCTTAAAGGTATCCCTTTAAGCTGTAATAAAATCAAACTTCTATGTCAACGAAATAAAAAGAAACAGCAATTTAAGCCGCATATTTTCAAACTCACAACTACTCGCAAGGGAATCAAAACCTAAAGGGTACTTCCAGTCGACCTAGAATCTTGAAATTTGGCATGAAGCAATGTTTTATAGCACTTATAAAGGAAACATTGCGAAAACCTTAAGAAGTATTATCTCGAATGAACACTAAAGGGTACTCTGTTAAAGCACTTGATGTGGTTTCTGGAGCACCAAATCCGCAAGCTGCTAGAAAGCCTTGCAATCTGTAAATGCAACAATGCTAATGCTAATGCAAGCTACAATGCAGACCTACGGTCTTCCTAAGAACTTGTTTTTACGAGTAGGTGCACGTTATAAGGTAACTGTGAGTATTGACACTACGAATGGCTTTGTGAATGGTACTACTGGAACATTGAAGGCTAGATTATGGTCGACACAAGTAGACAAGTGGAAAGCGGCCTTTACGTATTTGGGTTATGTTCGATAAAAGTACAGAGAGAAGAACATGTCAAGTGACTTCTCGGAAACATCGTCAATATCTCAATTCGTATTGGACGCCATTAGATGCTGTCACTTATACTGTAAAAAATCTTCAAATCTGGTAGTGCAGCGTACTCAGTTTCCAACAGTACCAGCTGAAGGTATGACAATTCACAAGTGGCAAGGTGCAACCTTAGAAAAAGTTGTGGTTCATATTTCTAAAAATGTAAAAGATCGATGTTGTATGTAGCTTGTTCTAGATCAACGTTATCGTCTGGACTATTTTTAGTCGTGAATTCAGGTATATTTATACCTCCCTCTGAAATATTAGAATCGAGTGCTGTAAGTATAGAAAAGAAAAGACTAGAGCAAAATAAATTGGTACCATATTTTAAATGTTTGCAAACACCTGAAGATAATGCAGTTCAAATTGTATTTCATATCGTGCAATTATTGCGCAAACATTTTTCAGACGTCAACATAGATCCTATTATTCATTCCTCCCATGCAGCATTGTTTGTTGAAACCTGGGGGTGTCGTAGAAACACTTTTGAACTTGATGGGTTTTATGAGGTGTGCAGAGTAGATGGTCCAGCTATATCTAATGCAAATCCAGGTTGGGGATCTGTCGCGTATGTATGTCGCAATCTTAAGGATGCCGTGACAGATGGATCATGTAAAAAATATTATTTAAATAACCCAAGCGCTGCAAACGGCCATTATGATTGCATTTTGAAATGTTTAATGTCAAAGTGATAACTGTTTGTAGGTCACCACAATGTCCAATTAATGTTGCAATAGAACGCATAAATACAACAATATACAGCAGCAACCTCAATAGGTATACTTCATGTTCTCGTCCGATTGTTGTGGGAGACTTCAATATCGATTTTAGAATGAATCCTCAAGGAATTTCCACATATTTTTCATCCATAAACATGTTTCCGTTAATAAACACTAGCACTACATGAAGTAGTACAACTATAGATGACGTTTTTTTCGAACTTCATTGTTCAATGTGGTACTATTCATAACTTTTTCAGTCACCATTTACAGATCTGGTTCAAATTTAATACTTAATGAGTATTTTTGTACCAGATTTCTAAATAGTGACTAAAAACTTTGTAAATAAATAACTTTGATAAAAAAAACTTGCCATCATTCATCAGCAGACTTTTACAAGGCTGCTGCAAGGCTAGTGTAGGTATTTCAGTAATACTATAAAATAAATGATAAGTGTTTTTATAAAATAAAGGATTACTGAAACGATAAAGAGACCTTTGTCTTTAATTTATGCTCCTCCAGCTTTCCATATTGTAATGTTATGGATTTCATTTTGCAATAAAAATACCATAAATATGACTTGATTGTCGTGATGGGTGAACCATTACTTATATACCTACAGGTTTGTACGGAACCCTCGGTGCGCGAGTCCGACTCGCACTTGATAGTTTTTTTTTTAAATTTGGCACACAAAAGAAAGAATATCTACGAACAAAACAAATATCGCAATCAATGAAACATGAAACCGTTTAGTGGTTTTAAGGCATCCCTTTGAATTTGATACAGTACAGAAATAATTGCCTTTATTACCTATAGGACGAATATTATTGTTACGAAAGCAACATTTACCAACATTTAGAGACGTAGCTGCAGAGGCAGTAGGTACTCGAATAAATATATTCTGCTTATAACTTTGAACTTTGACTGTCATTCGTGGATCTACGACAGTTGTTACGGGTCGTCAGTAGCCCGAAAGTCTGACAACCAGTCTTACCAAGGCAGTCGCTCCATGTAAAATACTGATGGTCAGCATCCAGTTATACTGGAAGCCGACCCCAACATAGTTGGGAAAAGGCTAGGCTGATAATGATGGTAATGATATAACTTTGAACATAATTCCGTCCATATCTAAGTATTTATGTTACTTACCTTAAACTAACAATAGCGATTGGATTTCATACTAATGTTGAATTTAATATTAACACCACACGTAAGATTCCCTCTTCACACACATCTCTCTACATCACAAGACTTACACACGAGTGAGCTGATAATACAATTTCCTTGCAATATGCGAGAGACACCGACGATGTGTGACGTCACATAACAATATACTGAATTGCTGTATTTGCAAGTGTTAACTACTTGGTGGAGTAGGTTAGTGCTGCACAAGTTTGAGTATACGTCATCGACGTTCGTCGGAAGCATGCTGTCAACTTGTTGAAGCATTTTGAATACTACAAAATAGTATGTTTGTTTTGTAAACAAGTGCATCATATTATTTCAAGAGTCTTTTAAACTCAAAGCAAAATCATCCTACCACATATCTTTGCCCATAAATTCAGTTTGAGTTTTCTGAAATAACGAGATGGAGCATTTTTCTTTTAAAATCTTCAATGGTTCTAACAATTTAAGAAAAGGAAGGTGTATGGGAAAATAAGTGTCTCGCTTCATAGAGTTGTTGATCGCTCCGAGGCGAAGATTCACATCTGCATTTAATTGCACTCCTTAGCAGTGAATAACTTAGTAGTGATATTCAACTTTGTACAAAAATTTATTTCTTACTACAGCACATTAAAGCGGTTTCATTAAGACTTACATATATACAGTAAGAAGAAATACTTGTAAAACAGTAAAAGACAAAACAGTAACAGTCACAAACGATTATCCACTGAATATGAGAGTGGACTTATAAATCGAGGACAAAAGAAAACAGCGCACTAATTGGGCTATGAGTCAGAGGGACGATATTATGCGGCAGTGTTGAGCAGAGGAAGAGATAACAAGCCATGAGGAGGATTTGTTGTGCGTGAGAGCCTTTCGATTAACACTTGGTTTAACCGAACTATTACCATGTAAAAGCCATTTTCTTACATCGTTCTGGCCGTTCAAAATTATTTTTTTGTCGGGTTTCTCATCTGAAATTCATTTAGTTACGGAAATTAAGCTTCCATTTTGTAAAAGATGAACAAGAGTATTTTGGGTAATTTATTTTGTAAGCTTATTATGCTAGCATTATCAGGCCAAGATTTCGTTGCCCGCAATAAATTATAATTTAACTTCAATTAACAAGCTTTTCTGAGACTGTCAGCTTATTGCTACCGGAGACTTATTGTATTACAATAAGTGTAAGGTCAATATTTTTTTTCAGAAGACCACAGAATTGTTCCTGGCCACAAAAGACTGTGTGGCCGGATCAAAATCGGAATAAACACGTAGTTACATAAATACTTAAAAAGTTCTTGTTTAAGTATTAACACCGTTCTGACCTATTTACGATTTTCAATAATATAGTATATGTATTTGCTCAATATTCACCACTAAAATTATTAACTCTGTAACTGAGACAGAAAACTTTAAAGTCTCTATGATTTGATTAGATACTTTACCCAAGTACCCACACTAATATTTTTCTTCATTTGAATCTTTATTCTTTTAATAATAGGTGAGCTTATTTATTAAGATTCTTCGGAAGTAGGTACCTTGAAATTAATTGTAGGAAAATGTTGACAATAATCATAAAAGGAGATTATTTCATGAAATTTTTGCTCTGCAGCAGTTCTTATACAACGTGATATTTTAGGAAATGGTAATTTGAAAGTTTCCCTATAATTTTCAATTACTTCTATAGGTCGACCGTCTAAACTTTTCGTAAAAAGTAGTGTTACAGCCAAATTAGACCGATTTTGAATAGTCCACAGAAACTGAAAATTTACCAGTTATCTTTTTTTAAATAAGATATTTCGAAAATGTTCGTATATAACTTTTTAGACCTTTGTATCCTGCTTATGAGTATGAAGTTTCATTAAATTCGATTCATTCATTTCAAAAAACAAGGGCTTGAAAGTTTGTATGAAATGCCGCATGTCGTAAATGCTCTTAAGTTGATTTCAGAGTGACTAGCACTACTGAAAAAGTTATAAAAATGTTTGAAGTTGTAGCGTAAACTGACATTTATTGTGTAGGATGTGACCTCTCAAGCTCCGCTAATGAGACACAATTGATTTTCTATTTTATCGTATTATATAGGATACGCGCGGAGCTTTTCCATAAACTCATATTTGTTTACATTTTTGGCAAATACATCGCGAATGCAGATTAGATTAATTGCGGTTCCACTCTGACGTTAACATTGATAAGCACCACACATTCCTATTAATGTGCACTACATACATTTACTTGTGCTACTATCTCATACAGAACATCTACATATTCAAATTATAACTAAACCTTACTGCTGACCGTCCTCTTGTATAATATGTTTGTTGTTTCTTGAGGTAACCGAGACACTACTAAGAGCCTGAGCACGCAAGGTTAGCTCCCACCACAATGTTTATAACTTCACAGTATTCGGTATCCACAAGAATTACCAACATAATTATAGTGTTAATGCATTTTTCTATTTCATTATTCAAGAGAAGTAGCAGCAGACTGCGAAACACAGGAAGTATTTTCTTTTCAGAGACGTTATATAACGTCTCTGAAAAGAAAATATTATGTGTATGAACAATATTAAACATATAAGCTGTCATGGCCTCACCAATCTATTTAAAAAGCCTTAGTACTAAATTAATTAGAGGTAATCATTGAAAATAATTTCATTCATAATTGTAAACAATAAATAATGATCCTATGTTGTGGTAAAACATGTAATTAAGGCCACCTCACTTGTTAGTAGGTGTACAAACAGTGATTGAGTAATTAATTAAATAACAACATTATATTCTATATGGAGTACTATTCATAATTAAAATTAATATGGTTCTTCGTCGGAGGCTATCACAGTGATTCATTAATTAATCTTTCAGTCACGCTGTAATAACAACGTGAATATTTTAACCACTGGGCTTTCATGTTAATTAGGTAAAGCCTTCCTTTTTAATCCGCGTATAATATTCAGTAATATTGGTACAAGTGTTGAGCCACTTAAAATCACGTGGTTACACGGTAATGCTGAAACATCTTGAAACCAGTGAAGTCAAAACCACTAACCGTACCCGTCGCAAATAACTGCCTGCCGATTCCGCAACCGTTCTCCCCTGCCTGATACAATGTAATGAACCTCACAGTCGCGCGCCACACTTACATCGGCGACACATGCAGCTGGTATTACAAGTCTCTACAGACATTAGTATGCAGCGTTAATTATGGTGTATTATTAGATTAATTTAGATCTTGACGAGACTGTTCAACTGGTGAGCAATTAAATCTTAAGCAATTTTGTTTGAGAGTCGCGTTGAGGGCTCTTGATGCACAAGACCGAAATAAATTGCGTCGCATGATTGGGAAGCCGACCCCGCGTAACGGGGAAAGGCGAGGCCAAAGAAGATGAAAGAAGAAACTAGAACTGAAGCTTGGAGTGCTTATATATGATTTGTCAGCGGCACTGCCTGTAAAAAAGAATTACAACGAGTCTTTGATACTCACTGAATATTTAGCAGGTTGCCGAATTTTCTTTAGATTCCGAATTGAACTGAAGACATTTTAGTTACAAGGTTTTATAAGCGACTTGTTCGACTAGCTCTTGAGTTTTGGTTTTACCTAACATCCCACTATAGTCATATCATAAAGTGCGATAAATTATCCCTGTATTTTTTAAAGTGGTATTTGCGCTGTTTTCTCAAAACGAAGTGCTCTTCCTTAGCGACGTAAAAAAAATCAGCAAAGTAATTCTACTGACGGATGCTCATTGTGTGATGCAGTGACGTCATCCGCCACACTCACTAACTTTTCGTATGATTTGTTTATGTGGGTGTCCTAAGAACGCAATATAATCAGATTGTCTTCCTTGTTGAATCCTTCCTACCTTCCTTTCGTAGCAGAAAATAAAATATTTTACATAATGCAGAAGAGTAGGAGGATTTCTATGGCGCTTATAAATATTTTCACACATATCCAGGTGCACAAAGACGACCGTTGTTGACGAGTTGAGTCACGTGGATGCGATCCGAAGTTTGTTTTATTGAAACTCTTCTTGGTTTCAGAGTATATAGGATATTGAGGCATAACGTAAGTAGCATACAAAACAACTTTATAAAATGGTTTGTGTAACAATAATTAACAATTTTCTTTGTCTAAAGCCTTTGATTGTAGACATGAGACAAGATGTTCATGAAGTCGTGATAAATGAAAGATCTTCTTACTGGACGGATGGTGGAGTCATCTGCTATAGTAGCATTGGCATTGTGTATTGAAATACATATAAACGCAGAAGCTTGGATTCTGAAATCTCATTTCGCATATTTATTGTATGGAAATCTATTGAACTGTAAACATCTCGAGCAAAACCCACTAGAAATGCCCTCAGATGGAAGAAGAATGGATCACTTTATATCTCAAGGGATGTTGTGTGATGTGAACACAGAGAAAAGGTGATTCGGTTAACTGTAATGTTATGTAGGTACGAACAATAGTGTGTTTTAGATTTAACGTTTAATATAATTATAATATTAGAATATTATTTGTTGGATAATGGCATCTATCACATTTACGAAGCTTGAGACCGACAAAGAAGTACCTAATTTGACTAGATACTGTGTTTACAAAGAAACAATAGTCTTAACTTGTCAAAATCACTTAAATGTTATTACTATAAATGATTAAGTAATATTTGATTGTACTTGTAGTATATCTTAGATTTTATTTTGTAATTTAATATAATAGGCTGTTTCAAACGATTGGCACAATACTGTCATTTGATGTTGATATTATTTTTAATGATGTCTAAGAAATACGAATTAACTCTTATTAAATTGCTTAATTACCTTATAATGTTTTAAAACGGTTTCACTAAATAAGATTCATTTACCTGTGTTAGAAGATATTAAGCCAAAATATATGATGATCTGTGATTGGTTCAAAATGGCGGCAGATGTTTGACCTAAAAGACGTTGGTATGTAGGATATAAAAAGGATTGTAATGACTATCAAGTCAGTTGTTGTTCGATAGATGTTCAGTTGATAAGTACTAGTGCCGTTATTATGTGGAATATGTCTACCAGGTGTCATGTAAGTTAATTGATATTATTATCTTGATTATTATTGCTGATAACTATGTTGTTCTGTATTTGTTAAAATATGGCGAATATGGCTATTGTTTTAAAGTGTATGTATAATGGAATATTCCTAGCTATTGTTATTATGTTGCTATTATTCTGAGTTCTTTGGACCATTGTGCAAGAGATAGAATTAATTGTTTATAATTTGTAATAACGATAATTTATGAGAATGTTTTAATACTGCTTCCAAGGAGTTTCTTGTCCTTCTTCTCCTTGATGACCTAGATTTGGAACGGACGACTAGCTTTCTCATTAATTACTGACAAACGTAAATTAAATGTGTAGCCTTATCTTTCTGTGCTTTATTTCATAAAATCCTTTCCCTACATACACACCATATTCATGGGTAGGTACTTCACACACATTAAATAACTAGTAACCATTCTGATATTCAAAGCTTTATTTTTGGGTAATATACATACATACTTATAGATAGTTTATATGGTTAATTCCTTACAAGTGCAATGTTGTTCAAACAATATGTGTATGAGAGATAGAGATTTTTATGTTATATTTTTGTCGAAATCAGGCGTTGAAACGAAAAACGATCTATATTCAGACTGTTACTATACAATTTTTCATGTCCAACTACCATCTATAAAATATTACGACAAACGTCAAACAATACAATGTATTGTGTCGGCTAAACTTCTGACAGTAAGCCGGTCGGAATTGATTGTACTGAAAGACATCATACAAAATCTTTTGTTCATTGAATGTTTACTGAACTAAAAGCTGACTAAAGCCACAGTTCTGAATTCGTTTGAAATTGTGTTCATTCACAAAGAAAAGGCGTTTTTGTTGGGTATACGATAGGCTGATTTTTTTTTTGAAAAGTATGTAATGACACTTACTGGCTATAACCAAAGCCTGAAGCATCAAATCGACAACTGAATTTCTCCGTAACATCTTATTGATTCAATTTGCTCATCATCATCGCAATTTATGTTCAAGAGGGAATCCGAGGACAATAGTTTAATTATTACGATATTGAGTTATTGCTGTGTTATTGTAACAACGTAATCAAAATTGTTATAGAATAAGCCATGTTTCACAATCACTATATTGAATGACTTTTGACGGTAGTGTCATTGATGGTAGTGTCATACTATCATCAAAGGTGATCGCTTTCAGCAAATTTTGCCAAAATTATTAATGACTAAGGAATTCAAGTTTCATTTCAAAATACAATACATTTACTAAAGGCTGCATGTGACTTACTTTCATCTTCCCCACAGAATTGAAAACCTCACCACGAAGCACTATCAGTAAGTTCTGTGTTTGTACGTTTCTGCCTTCGTGAACTCTACCATTGGGTTAACAAACGTACGACAGACCCTCGAGACTGACCCGTTAGCAGTCGTGTGTAGTGAGAGACGATGAGGAAACAAAGTTTTAGTAATCAAACTGCAGAACAAAAACCGGGCAAGAGCGAGTCGGACTCGCGCACCGAGGGTTTCGTAACATCCGGGTTTATGCATAAGGTTTATGTTTATGACATTAAATGTTTTTTAGGGTTCCGTTGCCAAATGGCAAAAAACGGAACCCTTATAGATTCGTCATGTCTGTCTGTCTGTCTGTCTCTCTGTCTGTCCGTCTGTCTGTCTGTCCGTCCGTCCGTATGTCACAGTCACTTTTTTCCGAAACTATAAGAACTATACTGTTGAAACTTGGTAAGTAGATGTGTTCTATGAACCGCATTAAGATTTTCACACAAAAATAGAAAAAAAAAACAATAAATTTTGGGGTTCCCCATACTTAGAACTGAAACTAAAAAAATATTTTTTTCGTCAAACCCATACGTGTGAGGTATCTATAGATAGGTCTTCAAAAATGATATTGAGGTTTCTTATATCATTTTTTTCTAAACTGAATAGTTTGCGCGAGAGACACTTCCAAAGTGGTAAAATGTGTGTCCCCCCCTGTAACTTCTAAAATAAGAGAATGATAAAACTAAAAAAAATATATGACGTACAATACCATGTAAACTTCCACCGAAAATTGGTTTGAAAGAGATCTAGTAAGTAGTTTTTTTTTTAATACGTTATAAATCGTAAACCGCAATTTACCTTTTATTCAACCAACTCAAATATAAAAAAAAAAAACATTTAATTTTCATAAACATAAACCTTATGCGTAAACCCGGATGTTACGGAACCCTCGGTGAGCGAGTCCGACTCGCTCTTGCCCGGTTTTTTATTAAGATAAGATAAGATAAGATAAATTTATTTGCCCAAACATGTGCACACATACAAGAATAAAAATAAAAACTTGCATGCAGGATGACATAAAATCAAAGAAACAGTTCAGAGACATGTTTGCCACATACTATGGCGTGCAAATATTATGTTTGTTAAAAAATTAATAACACATGAACATAAAACATGGTACTTAGTTACATAAAGTCCAGTCATTGTATTTATACGTCGGAGCACAGATGATAACATTGGTATGTTTTATTTTTTGTAAGGTCATCCTTATAGATAGTACCAGCTGGAAATAGTCGTTTGTTGTGTTGAAGTCTTCGTCCCCTATTAAAATGATACAAAAATCTTTGTACGTAAAATTTTTAAGTCTGGATTCTATGTCACGTAACAACTGTTCGGTTTTACAGTCCGGTATTAAATAATGGCAAATTTTATCTGAATGTTTACTGAGCGTAGTTTCTGCAATATCCCTTATTTTGTTCTTGTTGTTGGCACTCAAAATGCAGATAGGTATTACAGTCGGTCGTCACTACTTGTAATCATTGTTTAGGCTTAGGGTTTTTTATTATAGTTTTAGTTTCATTTTGACCTTCTGCTTTTGAAGATAAACTTGGTTCAGCTTTCCTCGCGCCCAATTTTTCATTTGTTTCGTGGTTTTGAGATGTTTCATGGGTCGTAGCGTTAGATATAGATATTGTAGGGGTTATATCACACTGTGTTGCCTGGTGGCTAGACCGTTTTTGACCTTTATGCATGGACATGTCATCTTTGCTTAGAGTAGACCTCCTAGCTTTACTCTTCCTGACATGACTTGGTGTCATATTTGTGGTATCTGATAGACTAAGGGTTTTATAAGTTTCAATTACTTTCAAGCTTTTGCTCAGGTCAGTCTTCAAGCGAAAGTTCTCAGTATTTAAATTCTCGATTTCTAGGTGAGCACTTGTCAATTGGTTTGTGAGTTCAAATATCTTCTCGTTTAATTCAATTACTGTTTGACTATCGTTGAGAGACGTGTTCGGGAGGCTTGTCATGGTAGTATCAAAAAGATGTGATCCGTTTCTTGAAAGGTCGTCAAGTGAGCTTGCTCGTTGGGGTTTGTTGTTACGATATGTAATATTTTGTTCGAGATCCATGTTAAATATTTAGAAAAAATAAAAAAATGTGCTTCGTGTATCGGAACGTAATCAAAGCGAAATCCTAAAAGACTTGTGTCCAGGTTTGGTAGTTGTCGGTAGTTCGATTTCCGAACGAAAATTATTCTGTCAGTGATTACGTGCTGATTTGTGATTGGATATGAATAATCAGCTGTCCTTTGTTGACATTGAAAAAATACTGTTTTCAAATTCACAACTGCCCGTCGAAGATATTAGTTGATCAAGTGAGCGATTTAACCATGGAAATCTCAATAATTTAAAAATTTATTTGAAAGCCAACCTGGTATTATGATGTTGTTGGTAAATCATCCATTGTATTCCATGTTCACTGCTTAATATGGTCTTGCACTGTTGCTTTCTTATTTCATGAGAAACAAGGTTTTTAACTTCGATAACACTGTTACTGATACTACTCCAAATGTGGGATACACTTGTGTATTTAAATTGTGCGTGGAACAAGTAAAACAATTATTATTTATAAAACTTTCACGGAGCGATGTTGACACTCGTAGGCGACGTTCCGTTTTCCCCTTATTTTTGAGTTGATTGAATGAATGGTAAATTGTGGTTTACGATTTATGACGTATTAAAAAAAACTACTTACTAGATCTCGTTCAAACCAATTTTCAGTGGTAGTTTACATGGTAATGTACATCATATATTTTTTTTAGTTTTATCATTCTCTTATTTTAGAAGTTACAGGGGGGGACACACACATTTTACCACTTTGGAAGTGTCTCTCGCGCAAACTATTCAGTTTAGAAAAAAATGATATTAGAAACCTCAATATCATTTTTGAAGACCTATCCATAGATACCACACATATGGGTTTGATGAAAAAAAATTTTTGAGTTTCAGTTCTAAGTATCTATAGGGAACCCCAAAATTTATTGTTTTTTTTTTTCTATTTTTGTGTGAAAATCTTAATGCGGTTTACAGAATACATGTACTTACCAAGTTTCAACAGTATAGTTCTTATAGTTTCGGAAAAAAAGGGGCTGTGATATACGGACGGACAGACAGACGAACGGACAGACAGACATGACGAATCTATAAGGGTTCCGTTTTTGCCATTTGGCTACGGAACCCTAAAAACGGATTTATACAATATATAACAATCAACTTCATTTGTTTTCTAATGCGTTTACCGTCTCTTCGTTTTTTTCTCGATTGATAATTTTCGACTGATAAGTCTTGCCCAAATACAGTACTTATATAGTATATAGGTAGGTACTGTATTGTTTATAGTATAAAGAATTATTGTGCTTACAACAAAATTATTATAAGTAAAAAGGACACTTATAATATCATTGACTTACAATGTACGATTTGTCAAAGATCTCTATATTCTACTATATTCTTCTTTATAGAATTCATTCCGATTCTTTTGACAGCTGTCATTTCCAGTTCACTTGTAAAATTCACAATATTCACGTCAGAATTTCAATAAACGTAAATGAAAAACTTCGAAGTCTCTATTTCTATCTGGTTCGTATTTTCTTTTAGTCATAAATACCTATAAAATCTGTCAACAGTAAAGTAAAGCTGGTTTCGTAAAAATGTGAGCACACAGTGAGGTGTAGTTTAATTGTAAATGGTTATAAATTATGCACAGAGCGAAGGTGTAGTTTTTGCATGCTTTACTGTATTGTTCGCAACGCTATGTCTTGACTTTTTATTTGGTCTGAGTTTTTTTCGGGAATTAATAGCAAAAGTCTTTTTGTTTTTCTTTTCTTTGTGAAAGTTATTTATTTGGTAGGCGCCTGAATTACGCGAAATTTGGTTTGTGGATTAGGCTTAGCTGATTTTAATATTGTTTACGAAAATATAAACCAATGCAACAATGAAAATCCAGCAATGTTGCTACAAATCCAGTACGCCCATAATGTGCGTTTTCAAATTACACACTAAAGTTTATTTATGAACATGCGGCTTTACATCAAGCTATACATAACCAAGTATAAGCTGACTGATAAGTTATTTAATTGTACGAAAAACCTATACAATCTTAGGTCAGCTATAACTGGAAATGTATAGCTTGAAGTTTCGCCCTGCTTAATGTAATGATGCGCCTCTCCATTTAAATAACAGCCAGTGTATTTAACAATATAATAATTAATTCTAAGGATACTTTATGGAAACGGATAAAAGCACCAATTATTATCAGTTAATGTTTTAATGCGGGAAAGGGATGATGATAATTTAATGCTTTAAACAGCCTTCATTATAAATTCAATTTGCTACACAATACAACAAATGAGCCTATCACATACAAATACGGGGTAACACATAAACTGCGGGATGACGCCACAGTTAAATGACACCCTCTCCAGCGCGGGTGCGCGTCGCGTCACATTTAATAGTCATTCACATTCTTACTGCAGATGATATGAACACAAGGACGCGTGAAAGTGATAGATATGGCAACATGTTACACGCGTGAGAGCTTGTCGTTGGGATTTCACATTTCTCTCTGCAAGGTAAATAAATATGGGAGTTTATTCTTTTGTCTCTTTGAAGTCTTGTAAAATTCTCGTTCAAAGGTTTGTATTTTAAAGGCATGCGAAGCTCTGAAAATGAACAAGGCGTGTCCTCTTTCCAGTTTCTATGAAAAAAGTATATTTTATCGTAATCTGCGAAAATGTGTACCTACCTTGGTTTATTTTAAAAATAAATACGATGCTCATATGTATTTAGAAAATACCCAAACAGTGTTGTTGTTGTGTTCCATTGAAACAAAATATTATATTTCTTATTGTATTCATCATCCGATCACCTCACATCGTGTGTCGCGTCGGTGACGAATAAATACCGCTGTGTGAAGTCACACAGCGGTATTTATTACCGGAACGGATCAGTTTCCGCTACAACACGTCGGGTATCTCGGGGTACTTACATATTTATCATACTTACTCGTATTATATAGCTTACACTTCTTGTTTTTGAAAGAGCGGAGTCTCCTAATACAGGCATCTTTTGCTTAAAAGGAGGCTCCAGTCTCAAATTTTGGTGTACGTTTAAGGTTATCAAATAAACTATTTTTATTATTTTTATTATTATTATTATTAGACTTCTTTGTGCGGATGGTATTCTCATGAATCTATAGATCTGTCTCATGTGCCCGATATGGTCAAGGCAGGTTTGTATCTTATGTGAAACGTCAATATCTTTTACACAAATAATGTCTTTATATCTAGATTGCAAACGCGTATGGAAAACTAACTCCTTTTCTATCAAGAGTGATCATTAATAAGACAATATTGTTCGCTATAAAGAATATAAATTTGATGATAACCTTGGCGTACAACAACAAAGAAACCATAGATATAAAGATTGAGCCATAAGACTTCATAATTATTCAGTAAGTACCTAATAACAAATTCTTTAGCAATATTCATAGAAGGTTGCGATTGGAAGCGTCTAATAATAATATCCCCTAACTCTGGCTCCTTTGATTTATCGAGTAATGAAAGGAGGGAAATATTTATTGATGATTTTTGAAAAATTTGCCTCAAGCCGAAAAATCAAGAAGAGCGGCGGAATTTTCTAATATCAACTTGGCAAAATTGATTTTGGGGACGTACAAAATTTTATAATTTTTTGAAGAAATGAATTATCATAATGATATCTGACGAATGTGTTTCGATTATATTTGTCTAGTATCCTCAAACTTCATCAAAACATAATAATTTAATTTGAACATAACAACTTAATGAACACCACGTATATTAAAATCAAGATAAATACAACTTTACTTTAACTAAATCTAAAACTAACAAAATTAAATCTTAACTAAAACTATACAGAAACTAAAAAATAGCGTCGAAAAATTCATCCGCATCGATGTCGACTGGTAATGTACCCAAGAGACTGGCGGCATTACCACGTTGTATGGCGAAACGTCATTGACTAATTACTTAAAGGGCATTTATAACTTTATATTAAAAAAAATCCACAACCGATATTATCTTGACAGTATCTATAACACAAAGGAAAGTTTTATGCCTCCTGATGTCAACACAAAATTGACTTGTCGGATAGGAAACTTCCACCATCAGAGAGCTAGCTCGTGTCTAGATCCCGATATCGAGATTGTATAACAAACTATCCAACTAAATGCGAACAGTCTACTTACCCAGATAATATCAAATCTTGTGCAACTTTAACAATCGTCTCTCTATTCTTATGTCAGATACGATTCCAAGTAGGTACCTAGGTAGGTAAGCTTTAATTTCCTTCTAAAAATACCTAAATATTGTTTCTTGCATAAATCATACACTGCATAAATCGGTTACAAATAAAGTTTATTGAACTCTTCGATTTCTGAGCTTTGTCGGTACCTACCGACTTTGTTTTGAAGATTTTACGGTTTTTTTTATTGGCTTATACACCCAAAGTTCCGTTAAAAATAGCAAGGAAAACGAATCTCCGTTGGCTCATAACTTTTTAATGGGTTTTTATTTTACTATTCTGTTTCCGTACACACAAAATTAATAATAAGACAAAATGATATCATGTTTAACTTTGGATGCACTTACACAATGTCAAACAGTGGAGTAATACTCTCCCGACATTTGTATGGAAAATTTTCCACTAAAAATACGTTCTATCCTCCAAACAGATTTTCAGTTCCATTTTTTTGAACAGTCTGGATTTATTCGGGTAGCCTCGCTGAGACAAATGTGCTCAAGTTTTAGCATTAAACTGCCACTGTACGCGTCTGTACATCTCTGGGACTTTTTCTGAATGTTGATAAAATACATGAAACCATAATAACAAAAAGGTCTGCCTCATAAACCTGTCCTTCGAGATTTTAGGTGTCCTTTTGTTTCTTTTTCCTAAACTTTTTAGCATAAGTTTTAGTCTTATTTCTCTTTTCCTCGTTGGTAGGCAGGTACTTGATTTACTTATCTCGGTAGGGTATTTTACGTAAAAAATTGGTAAGATACTCTTTACTTACGTATTTTGTTCCTACGTTACAGGAACAGATAAGATAAATAGGACGAAGAATCCAACAAGAAGAAAATCAAAATTTGTGTAACGTATCATCAAAAAATAGATTCCAGGAACTCAAATCAAATTCTGAAACTGTCATACTATGTAGCTAAAAATATTTCACGTTCGCCGCAGTCGACACAACACTGCATTTTATGACGGGCGTGTCTCAGAGACTGCGCACTTATATACCTCTCCGCACATACGTATCCTACTCTGTACAAATTATACATAGGTTATACATATGTAGCTAAGTGGATTTGTATTCTTGTAAATTATAGAGGTTTTTGAAGAAAATTCAAGATATTATTGTTTATGTAGGAAGAATATTATTAGTCCTCTTGAACGCAAACTAAGTAAGTAAAAAGCGAGTTTTTGAAAAACGATTATAATTATTATTTTAGGGACCTTGTCAAATCGAATGAAAATTACATTACATTTTCATTCGATATGGCAAGACCCTAAAACAACATAAGGCGCAATCTCTGAAAAGGTAACCACTTTGGAACGAATCCCTAACACAAAATAGTCCAAAGAATAATAAAGTTATAAAGATGAGAAAATTTTCTTATAAAACTTGTGCTGTAAGTGCTGCAACGTTTTCAGCCAGTCTAATATCGCTACACGGAACTCTGAAACACGTAACATCGCCAAATTAATTTGATCCCTTTGTAATCTTGTACAGGAGCTCACATAAAGCTTTTACCATAAAAAGATGAACCAAAATCATCTTTTAAAACTTGAGGGTCGATGAATTGGATTAAAGTATTTAAAATGACAAACGAGGCAGACGTTACTCATGAAGTGGACAGTTAAAGTACCGCAAGGGTCATCTAATAAATGACTTCACTTAAGCCTCTGTATTTTTCTCATAAAAATAATGATTGCTTTTTATTAAAAACCGGCCAAGTGCGTGTCAGACCATGCCCAATGATGGGTTCCGTAGTTGGAATGAATTTATCCCAAGAACAAACTTAATATTGTAGTTGAAAAATCGTATTCTACCATACATTGCAACTGCAAATGTGTTATTCTTAAATGTCAATACTGTGTATACAAAACCACGGCCCACATCATTCACATCATTATCTTAATAAGAAAACTAATTATTATTATTAAGTTTATCGATTATTACTTGTAAAGCCTACTTAGCTGTGATAGTTTTCCTTTTAACTTTGTTATTTAAACTGCTACCATGATTTTTTTCACATACCCAAAAACAACCATTTAGCTAGCAGGGGGACACTTGACTATAACTAAAAATAGCACTTTATGGCTTAATATTTCACAAACGGATCCCTGAATGGAAAAATTGTTTTCAAAAACCCGCAATATTTTTGAAAGTTTTATCCACGATTCCCCGAAAAAATAAACATCACCACCAGAGCCTCAGAGCTAAGCTGCGGACGGACAGACGGACATAGCGAAACTATAAGAGTTCCTTGTTGACTACGGAACCCTAAAAACATTCTGTAGCTTGCAATCCCAAATACAAAGATAGATTTAAAAGAAAATTGGTCAGGAGTGATCGAACAAGGTCATCAAAGTTTAGTTTTATGACTAGGACTTCTGCATGAGTTACGATTTTACCGTGCTAATAATGTCTGAATAAGTATATAATATTAACAACAGTTTATCTTGTTGCAGGCTCGTGATGCGGCGCTTGCTCAGTATCACTCTCTTGAGCATCGCCGCAGAGCAAGCGCACGCGCAGTGGCGCGACAGCGAGCACCAGGGACCACAAACTTGCGGTGGATACTTGAAGGCTCCCGTGGGCACCATAACGACACCAAACTTCCCTAACCCTGTCCCCGTCCCGATAAAGTGTAAATGGATAATAGAACACGACATAGTGAATGGGACTATATCGATATACTTTACTCAGCAGTACACTACCAGTGGGTTGACGTTCACTGAGTACATGTACTATGACGAGTCTTACAAGTTGGGCCAGAGGAGAGCACTCACCGTCACCGACGAGATTATCACCAGGATCAAGTGGCTTCAGGTATGTTTTCTTATTATATTTTTTCTTTTCTTTTTAAAGGGCAGAGGTCTTCCCATTATTATGTACTAGCTATACTATATACCCATCCCTTATTGAAATAACACTGATGTTACCGAGGCTAAGTCTTTTAGTAAAATAAATATTTACTTACTTATGCCAAGTTGATCTTTACGTAAAACTATTTGGGCACTTTCCCCAGTCTAAGAACGGAGTGGAACGGAGGACCTATATGTTACAAACTCGTACACAATATTATAATAATATCACAATATACAATATTTCTTACATTTTGTTATAATTCTTAGTTTTTTACCGGACTTATTAGGGGTTATGATTTTAACAGGCTATGAATGTATGTATGTTCATCTGTTCCCTCAGAACTCCTACACTACTCGTCGTATTTTGACAAACGAAGTATCGTTGGAAGCGTTATGTTGTTCCGCTAGTTATAGGCTAGTTATTATAAAGTACATATCAAAAGTCAAAATATATGGCTTGGCCGTTTCGTTACTACGAGAACCATTTATAACAGTACTAGCTTCTGCCCGCGACTTCGTCCGCGTGAAATTCGTACTTTCCTCTTATAATTTCGAAAAGGTATGTTTATGATTTTTATCATTTATTTAGATATAAATAAGTATTCGGGCCAATTTTTTAGTTTAGCTCAAAGGGATCAGATTTTTCAAATAAACTGTATCCAAGCTTTTTACCCCCCAGGAGAGTAATTTTGAAAAATCGTTTGGGTTGTGTTCATAACTTGACTCAAAGACCCATACCCATTTTCGAGTTAATGGAAGCAAGCAGTAGAATTTTCCACCTTCGTAGGAGTAAATTTTTGAAAAACCCTAAATCACTTTTTTTTAAGTATTTTTTGTTTTAGTAGTACCGAGTTTCGTGTTAATCCGACAGCGGGTTAAATATTTATCTTTATTATTTACTGACCCAAATATTGCCAAGTTTCTAATTTATTAACCAAATGAATAAGATTTTTCATATAAACTGTATCCCCTCATTTTATCCCCATAGGGGTGGAATTTCTAAACATAATCTAGATTATTTATACCAATTTTCCATTTAATCAAGCCTCGTAATAAAATTCTGCCCTGTGAAATTGACTACCCCTCTTCACCCCATTAGCGGTAGATTTTCGAAAAACCCTAAACCACTTTATTATTTATTTTGGTCTTAGAAAGGTACTGAGTTTCGAGTTAATTGGACCGCGCTTTAAAATTTTCCATACTAAATTTGACACCCCCAATCTCCCCTTTGGGTTAGTTTAGAATTCCAAAAAAATTCGAACTTTATAATTATTTGTGCCAAGTTTCAAGTCCAAATTTATTTGTACCATTTTTTTTGAGTTTATCAAGGCACTCATTAAAATCCCCTTATAAATCGAATTACCACTTTTTGTCCCGTCAGGGGTCAATAATTTTCAAAAACCCCATACACTTACTCTTGATTCTTCATCTGCCTAGCCTTTTCCCAACTATGTTGGGGTCGGCTTCCAGTCCAACGGGATGCAGCTGAGTACCAGTATTTTACATGGAGTGACTGCCTATCTGACCTCCACAACCCGAATACGATACCCCTTGATAAGACTGGTTGTCAAACTTTCGGGCTTCTGACCACCCCTAGCGACTGTCAAAGATCCACAAATGACAGCCGGGACCAACGGCTTAGCGTGCTTTCTGAGGCACGGAGAGGTCACGGTATGTAAAGATGCACACCTATCCACAGGCGAACCGCGGCAAGCGTAGCCTGCGTAACCTGATCGATCGATCTGTGCGGCTGTTATTATTTATTATTTTCTGTCAAAAGTATTAATAATGAGTTTCGAGTAAATCGGACAGCGCGTTAAAATTCTTCCACACAAACTTTAACACCCCAACACAAGGGGTGTTGGGGTGTTTTGATAAACAAATAATGATAAACTTTATTACTTGCTTAGGCAAGTATTCTTGCCAAGTTTATTAACCAAATGAATAAGATTTTTCTTATAAACTGTATCCCTGTTTTATTTTTTCAGGGGTGGAATTTCGTAAAATTGTTTGGGATGTGTTCATTACTCGACTCAAAGATAGTTTGTACCAATTTTCGAGTTAATCAAGCCACGCAGTAAAGTCTTCCCCTATAAAATTAACTTTTCACCCCGTTAGGGGTAAATTTTCGAAAAACGATGATACATGTTATTCTTTATTTTCGGTCATAAGTATAAATACTGAGTTTCGAGTTAATCGGACCACGCGTTAAAATTCTTCCATACAAACTTTGACACCTCCCAATCCCCCTTCAGGGGGTAGTTTAAAAAAAAAGGCAAACTTCATAATTTATTTAGATAAGTATTCGTGCCAAGTTTCATGGTTATTAACTCAAGGAATAAGATTTTTCATACAAACAAAATCCCCTCTTTTCAGCCCTTAAAGGTTAAATTTCCAAAAACCCCTTCTTAGTGGATATCTACTCTTCACAAAGAACACACCCTCCAAAATTAATTTCTCTACCCAGCAGTACCGACCAGCGTTTTAGGTTGTGCGTTGATATAACAGTCAGTCAGGACAAAATTTTATCCCCCTTTTCACCCCCTTAATGGATGAAATTCTAACAACACCGTTGTGTTAGCTTCCAATCATAAGCCTAGATAATAAATTTTGTGTTTTTTACGTCGAAAATTAATGACTTTCTATACACAACTTCATCCCCCTTTTTAACCCTTCGGGGGTGGAATTATCAAAAACGCTGAGACACGTGTAAATTAATTTTCAATTGTCAGCCTAAATACAAAATTAGAAGATCCTAACTTCAAAACTGTCGGACTTTCATATAAACTTCCATCCCCTATTTTAACCTTTTAGGGGTTGAATTCCCAAAAATCTTTTCTTAGTGGATACTTACACTTCACAAAGAACACACCTTCTAAGTTTCAAGTCTCTAGGTCCAGCGGTTTGGGCTGTGCTTTGATATATCAGTCAGTCAGTCAATCAGTCAGTCAGGACTTTGAATTTTATATATTTAGATGAGAGTTTTTCACCTTACGCTCATGTGAATGTAACGAAATGGCCAAGCCACATATTTTGACTAAGGTGTAGAGTTGTTTCAATTTCAGGAGTAAAAGTCCATAACAATATGAGAGTTTTTCACCTTACGCTCATGTGAATTTAGCGAAATGGCCAAGCCATATATTATGACTATGGTGTAGGGTTTGCGAAGTTAGGCCTTGTAGAGTTAGGGCGTGTAGAGTTAGAAGCTTGGCTCTACATGAGATCTGATTACTTTTTGACAATGCGAGCTACATGGTCTCGTCTTGGCAACATTTAAAATGAAATTTTTTTGTGGGATTTCATTTCTTTTTGTAAGTTGCTTATGATAAGTTGCTTAGTATTTTTTCTGTTGTTCATTTTTTCTTTCTTTTTTTGGGGTGTATACTTGTACATCAGAGGTGCCTTTTTTCATAGCCCATTCTCTATCTTTGCCTTTATTCTTTGTTGGCTTACTGTTTACAATAAGCGATAGATCAGGGCGAAACTTGGCTCTTAGGCGATTATATGCCATAAGAAGAATGTACTTCTATAATTTTCAGATATTAAGCATGAAATTAAGTTTGTATGGGAAAACCGAAACAAATCATTCCTTAATTTAAAGGGTAGGGGATGATTTACTAAAAATCCTGAAATACATATCTTATTATTTATAACAAGGAAAGTCTCATACAAACTTTCACCCGTTAGTTTAAGAGGGGTAAAAGTTTCAAGTCTTAAGATTTTTTTGTTGTTTGTGTACTATTACTAGCTTACATACCAAATTTCAGCTTTCTAGGACTTCAGGAAGAACCTTAAGAATATGGATGATCATCAGTGAGTCAGTGAATCAGTGACGAAATCGGGGTATTTTAAATATCAATAAAAACTAAAGTATAGGAGCTATGTATTTGAAACTTTATAGGTTTAATAACCACTGACATCATATCCCGAAAATTTTGTTTATCTAGTATAATCCAAACCCAAGTTAAGAAGGTTCAAAAGTTTCTTTGTTTTCATTATGACTTGTGTGTCAACCGTTTGTTGCTGGGCGTAGCACATATATCACTCCGCTGTTCAAATATATTCATAAAACCACATACCTACTATGTAAATGGAAACTGAAGGTACATACATTGCCATTGCACTCATTAGAACATTATATTCTAATTTAATAAATCCAAAGCAGCGTGGCAAATCATCAACAATAGTAAGCTGATTAAAGAACCTATCCTAAAAATTATGAATCAAAATGTGACAGTAACGGATCCTAAAAATATTGCAACATCGTTTAATGACTTCTTTGTTGACCAGGTACAAAATGTAACGAGTGACACACCTCACGTAATTTTTGACATAATTAACAATTCAAATTCAATGTTTATGTCACCGATAGTACCAAATGATATATTAATAGCAATCAAATCACTGAAAAATACAAAAAGTTGTGGTTACGATGAGATTACTACCAGTGTTGTTAAATTTGTTAGTGAAGTGATTGCAGAGCCTCTAAGTCATATTGTAAATGTTAGTATTGAATCTGGTATATTTCCTAATAGCCTAAAAACAGTAGTAATAAAACCTCTTCATAAAAAGAATAATAGGGAAGACATGTCCAACTATAGACCAGTAGCATTGGTCCCCATATTTTCTAAGATATTTGAAAAGATTATATATCATGCATTGGAAAGATTTTTAAATAAATATAATATATTAAGCGAAGAACAAATGGGTTTTAGAAAAAATAAAAATATTAATATGGCAATATATAATCTCCTAATAAATATAATGATAAACGTTGACAATAAAATTCCTGTATGTGCAATATTGACTGATATGACTAAGGCATTCGACTATGTAAACCATGACGTCCTTCTAAAGAAGCTTTACGCCTATGGTATAAGAGGAAATATTCTAAATCTGATAAAATCATACCTAGAAGGCCGACTGCAGTACACAGAAATAACGAGATTATGCCCTAAAACTAAACGCGAACTTAAATATATTTCGGGTTGTAGAGAGGTAAAATATGGCGTACCACAAGGTAGCGTTCTGGGACCCCCGTTATTTCTCCTATTCATTAATGATTTGCCCCGTCAAACACATCATCCCATGGTTTTGTTTGCGGATGACAGTACGGCAATCGTATAAAATGTTCAGACTTAAAAAAATATGAAAGTGATATAAATAACACATTAAAGCGCATTATTACCTGGCTCAATGTAAATCACTTAATTATAAATCTATACAAAACGAAAGTAATGCATTTTTACCAACGGATCAGTCCCCCAAATATAAATGTTAGTCATGATGGGGAAAAAGTTGACTCAACAAGCATAGCGAAATTCCTAGGGATCTGGATCGACAGTAATCTGACTTGGAAACCTCATTCGGAGGACGTATGTAAGAAATTGAGCAAATCAGCATATGTACTGTACAATTTATCGCATAAAGTAAGCAAAACTACTCTTCTCACGGCTTATCATGGCTTGGTGGCATCGATTCTAAGGTTCGGAATAATATTCTGGGGCAACTGTAGCGAAAGGGAGGTGATATTCAAAGCCCAAAAACGTTGCATAAGATCAATGTCAAGTTTAAAATCTACAGATAGCTGTGAGCTTGTGTTTAGGTCTCTAAAAATACTAACCTTCCCATCGCTGTACATATTGGAAGTGTCCATTTTTGTTAGGTCGAATTTAAATTTATTTCCGTCACTTGTCGACATTAGATCAAGGTCAGGCCCTTTAAGACTACAATACAAGTTCTTATTACATACGGAAAAATATAATACAGCACTATTAAGAAAAAATATAATGTCAATGGGGCCCATCATTTATAATAAAATTCCACATAATCTCAAAGAACACCCCACACGCATATTTAAAACTAAATTGACTGAATTACTATTACAAAAATGCTACTACTCTGTAAATGACTTCTTGAATGACAAAGATTTATAACTGTACCTTGACTTTTTTCTTGTAATTGACATTTTAATTAAACACCTTTTTGCAATAATTTATAATTTGTTAACTTAATTTATAATGTAATGACTTTTTATACGACATATTATTTATGTGAATTAATTTTTGATGTCTTGTTATTTTAATGTCAATGTAATGTTAACCAATATTTTTGCACGCCGTAAGGTAGAATGTAGCGGAAACATTGTATTCTGTACCATCTCAAACCTGTACCTACATTGTTGGCAAATAAATATTTCTGATTCTGATTCTGATTCTGATTCTAATCTTGTGGTTCTAGAAATATATAGTCGTAGTTAGTATTGACTCTAATTACTCCCATGTGAAATAATTATATTTGCGGGCATTTATTTCTTTCACATTATTGAGTTTGATCACATCAGAAGGCCAATTCTCGTAACAAAAAAACGTTCACATTCAAGTCGCAGTGCCTCAAAAGTTCCAAAATGTCACAAAAGGTATTCTACTAAACCAAAAAAGTATGTCAAACGTAACGTTTACTGCAATGATATTGCGACTAGACCGAAAACAAAAAATTTACCAAAACGGTATTCTGCTAAAGTTTCGACATGACATTTAAAAAATTATTGGTATTCCACTAAAAATAAAAATGTCAAAACTGACGTAAGCATGAGATTATTTGTACACCGGACTGTGACAAATAATTTTAGCTTCTGCATAGTTAAAAGCGTATAAAATTTACATTTCCCGCCTTTTTGTATCGATTTCAGTAAGATTCGATATAAACTCCACAGAATACGAATTGCTATAATGTCAAATAACGGAATTACAAGAAGTTAGTCAAAAGCAACATTTCACAAATCGGATTGGAGGCTTTGTGAAGAAATATTGTTATAATGGCAGATTTAGCCATTTATGAAAAATTTCTGGAGCACGCGCGGGTTACGACGACCCTTCTAAATCGCCGACAAAATGCAGCTCTTCTTAAAATGGATTGTTTTATACTGCCCTTCAAGATACAGGATTCTCCTAGTTTGAAGGGCAGGGGTCTTCTCAAATGTAATAGCCATTCCCAACCCCTATTGAATTAACACTGATGTTACCTAGGCTAAGTCTTTTGGTAAATAAATAATTACTTACTTACTTTCTTGTTAAAGTAGTGTTGTAACACTTTTAACTTATTGGTTCTAGATAGACACTGTCATCTATTACTATAGAGGTTTTGGGTACTCTATACCCCTGCCCTCGGTGAAATACATACAATCTTCTATTCACATTTTAGGTTTTCAATAGGTACACCTCTGCCTAACCCTTCAGGGATTTAAAGGTGTGATATTTACTTCAATTGTATTAAGTAGTACTTACCTATATAATAAAATATAAGAGGACCCTAGAAGAGGATACCTTAGTATACATTTTACTAAAATAAAACAATAGTGGTATGAAAAATACTTTAATAAATTAACAATTCTCATCTTAAATTATTAAAACACGAATATAAACATAATAGTTAATTAGGCTTTTTTTCATTCATTCATTTAGGTTTGCGACTAATTAGTGTTGATGGTAGCTGCGGAGGGGCAAACCATGTCTCCTGTTTTATAGAATCACCATCCACTTAAGACCCACTTGGAACAACTCCACCAGGCTGAAAAGGAAAATTTGTGGTTTTTAGTAAGTCAAATCATCATCATCATCTGTCTAGCCTTTTCCCAAATATGTACTATGTTGGGGTTCGCTTCCAGTCTAACCGGATGCAGCTGAATACCAGTATTTTACATGGAGCTACTGCCTATCTGACCTCCACAACCCAGTTAGTTACTGGGTAATAAACCCCTTGGTAAGACTGGTTGTCAGACTTTCAGGCTTCTGACTACCCCGTCATTGTTTAATTTGAGTACTATTATAATAATAAAATAATTGTTTCAGGTAGCGCAGGCTATCCCTTAAAAAATCAACATTGAAGATACCACAAGTGGACACAGATCCCGATACCTTTTTCCCTTTATGCAAAGTTTTTGTGTTATTTAAATGTTATAATATAGTATGTTTTCCTTTTGTATTTCTTTATAATTATATTATATGAATGACTTGATTTTTTTATTGCATGTACAAAAAATTCATACTTTACCTCTATGGGACACCAATAAATAGTCTTTCGACAGCATCAGCAAGCCTCCCAAGGTTCTGCACAATTAATTTGCTGTATCAGCTGTGACATGTTGCATCTCCACCTGAGGTAAAACTCTCCGAGCCTCATCTAGTACAGCCAGAGGGCGACCTAAAAAACGTAATAAAAATACCATACTTAATCGTTATCAATAGTCATCATAAGTCTTAACCGCAATATGAATAGCTGTAGGGTTAGAAAAATCCACTCACTGCGGTATCTCGCTTGCAGAGTTCGAGCACTGTTGTAGCATCGGCAGGGCTAGGGTTTAGTGCTGACGCACGAGTCTGGACAGAACATGGGGCTGCAGTGATCTCGAAAATCGATCGGCTCAGTGATCGCTCAACACCGACAGCGCTTCCACTTTGACTGTAGAAAGTTGAGCAGTTTGTTCCATTGTATCTCAGGCACTAGCTGCATGTCTTTCCATTCCTACAAAATATTACGTACATTTGAATACATTTGCACAGCATGATAATTAAATAATGATTTAAGTCAAACAATTATACACTTACTTTGTATTAAAACGATCTTTCTCGCACGAAATACTTGTTATAAACTACACAGTCTCTACACACGATATTGTTAAGTTATTGTTTGATTCAGTTTGATGTTGACAATGTGGTGCGTTCCGAGTTGCGATGTAATCGATTTGAGTGTGCTTAAAAACTAAAGACTAACTAGTCGCTATAAATCGTAGGTATGCGCTTACACTCACCTAAATCGTAAACAATTTAGGTATTAGTGCGGTCGGGACCTTCCAATAGCACTAAACCGGAATCTAACAGCTCTAACTTCAATTACGTCTTTCGATTTCCTACAAATTGAATAGTGTATAAAGCGCTTAATTCGGAATGCGGCCTGGCGATTACCAATTACGTTCCATGTTAGCTTTCTAGCCGATTTTTTCTTTTAATGATTTTGTATTTTCAAAGATATTTAATAACAAACGGGAAATGAAAATACTATGAGCATACACTTAATCAAGCAAACTAATAAAGACATTAAACAAATCAGAAAATAAGGTTGATAAAAATTAAAGTATCACAATATAGTCTGCGTACATTGAACTAACATTAAAATATGTTTAATTTCGTAAACGAGAACAAAGTTGACTATACTGCAATGATATTGCGACTTGAATGTGAACAAACCGAATTTTAAGATTAGTAGAATACCGTTTTTTGATCTATTCACAATATCATCGCAATCCGGTGTCATGTTTTTCACATTGTACGTTAATTAGTAGAATTGACCTTCTGGTGTACAACAAAGTTGGGAAAAAGCTTGGCCGATGTTGTCAGCGGTAATAGTTTTGTTAATTGAATTGATTTTAGTCCACTATCTTATTTATTTAAAACCAAATTTGCCACAGACTAGTTTGTCGGTTTAGTTTTCCACCATAATCTTACAAAATCATATACCGGCAGATATATTATCACGAGTTCTGTTGAACATAAAGGCTAAATATTGCTTTTACTAATATTATTGAAATGCAGAGAGCAAATGTAATTTCTTGATAAACAAGAGTGGAGAGCAAATGTAATTTCTTGATATCCTCAGGATAAACACAGAGGAATTATTGTCGGATGTGAGCTCGCGGTGACCGAGGACGATTTTAATTAGATTTTTTATACTTAGGATGTTTGTTTTCTCAGGACAGAGGCAAACAATTTCCTATAACGAAAGTAGAATTCAAAATATAAAGGAATAAGCAAAGTATGATAAAGGTATTATTATTGAATTAATATTTAAGTTGAAACTGAATAATGAAAATTCAAATGAATCAACTTGAATAAGAAGACTGGATTTCAAATAGAAACTTATTAGTTGTGCTCAAGTTTACAAGTAATAAAATAATAGTCTTTATTAAAATGCCATTACTAATTGGATTTCTGTTTGCACTTTGGAAACTAATTTAATGAATAATGTATTCAGTATAATGGCAACTTTGAAATATTTTACAGAACAAAAGCGTGCTGTTGACACTTATTTTAATGGGCTTAACAATGTTATACTACACTCAAATTAAAATGTGCCAACATTTTAAGCTTAACCCCGAAATTACTAACAGTTTAATTCCACATTAACGAGTATATCAAATTTTCATACATTTTCACAGCCTTTTTAACCGACTTCAAAAAAGGAGGAGGTTCTCAATTCGACGGTATGTTTTTTTTTTTTGTGTGTTTGTTACGCGATTACTCCGCCAAATGTGAACCGATTTTCAAAATTCTTTTTTTTCTCTCGAGGTGGTCCCATTATCATCAAGTTGGAATCTGATGAGAGGATCCCATGGAAATCGAGGGAAACCCTCAAATTTTATAGGCAAAGCTATAACGATTTGGGTATTTTTTAAAATAACTTGAGCATTTGCTTTCGGAAATCGTCATTTGGTAAAGTGGAGCTGATGAAGAAGACCACAGATGGCCATTGGAACTACTCAATGACAAATATTTCACGGGTTGCGATTCGATTACTTTAATATGGTTGCTAAGCAATTTATGCTCGTCACAATGCGTATGGTGAGTGGTTGTTGAGGAATTCTCCTGGTTCTTACCAGGAGAACTCCTCAACAATTAACAACCCAACATCAATAATGCAATATTTTGTAACAAGTGATGAGCAGTTGACATTAGACTATTGTAACCTAGATAAATTACAAACGGACCCATTAAAAAGTGAAAAATAAAAACTTTTTACAAAAAAAAAACAACCGACTTCCAAAAATAATACTAAAAATTGAAAAATTACTTTAATTTCGGAAGTCGGTGTCAATAAACGAAAATACGGAACCAAAGACTTTTTTTTTTTTGTTGAATAGGTAGTCCTTATTCAACAAAAAAAAAAAAAAGAGTTTTCAATGGTACTAGACAGTCTAGACACTGGGGTTAGCAAAGGATATGTGACATTAGGCCCTATGAATCGCAGACAGGTTTTGATTTAGACTAAGTTCTCATATATTTTTAATTTTTTTTATTTAATTTTTATTTATTATGAATGACATTAATGTACTTAATATAATAATAATAATGAAAATATCTTGCATGATTAAAATTCACATGCCATACTAAGGCTAAATAGAATATAAGACCAAATAATGTAACAATGGAACCACCGATTGTATTTACTCTATTTAAATGTGAATAAATGAATTTGAATTTTGAATTTTTTGAAGACACCGACTTCCGAAATTAAAGTTATTTTTCAATTTTTAGTATTATTTTTGGAAGTCGGTTGTTTTTTTTTTGTAAAAAGTTTTGGCATTTCCACACACGAAGTAGAAATCCGCTCCATATCAAATGCAGCTGAAATAGGCTGGGAGCTCACCGAGCCGTACGTAACGCTATTGAAAAACATCGACACACGACACGCTCGGGTTGAAGCCAAATCAAATATTGACCGCGGGAATGTCCCGATGCATGCGACAAACGTAGATAGGCAATATATAACCTAAAACCTTTTACCGGTGTTCAATCTTCAATATAACGAATCAATTTTAACCGTATAGTTCGGAAGTGGCCCCGATTAGACCCGAACACACGAACCTCCGCCGGCTCGGTACCGGGTCCCATCGGATCCAAGAATGTCGATATATGACACCCTGCATTGATTATGTAAATATTTATTATGCTGCCCAGTAAATCTTATAAATGTGCGTTAATTAAGAAAGTTAGATAAAAACTCCGATGTTAACGCCATTAAATATTTCATACTAGCTGACCGCGGACTTCGGACCTCCTCAGAATTAATCTTCATTTTTTTTCGTGAATTTTTCTGTTTCTATAGCTATTTTGCTATTCAGGGCGGAGACAAATCCACGAATCAAAGATTATAAAAATCGGTCCAGCCGTTCTTGAATGGCCACTAACCCAACATTGTTTTTTTTTATGTAGAAGATATGATGTGACAAGTTTATTATTTTCCTATAATAAATTTAAATTTGTAAATGCGATAATCGCCATTTTTATGGATAGTCAGCATTAAGAAGTGTCACGTCGCAACACAATTTTTTGTAATTTTTATCAAGATTGATCATGTTTTATGAAGTTTATGTATGAGAAACGGTAAAATTAAGAATACAGAGAGAATGACAATATTTTTATTTTTCCTTTTTGCATATTTTCAGCAAGAGATTAGGTTGTTTATGTACGTATTTTCAGCGAATTGAAGATACCTACCTTTTGGATAGGTGTAGTAATACCTATATTTTATACAACTTTTGCAGAGTCAAAACATTTATTTGAAATAAATGCTTTGACTTTGACATATTTTTCTTAATAAATTCGAATGCTGAAAGTTGATGTAATTTCTTGAATTTCATGATGTTATTCGCAACATGCCGCCGCCGAGTCAGCTGATATGTCATAATTACGTCAAAATCTAGTCGAGCGGAATGGTTAAATGTCACTCGTTACAAAAATTAAATTATAAATTTAAAAAACCCCCGACACAAAAATTATCTGTTTTAGTCTCGTTACCTAGATTCTTTAAGTTGGGGGTTTTTAAATTATTTTGATCCTTTTCCAATTACTTACATTTAATTTTATAAATAATAAAATTTAAATAATAAATTTTGTGTCGAAGGTTTTTTAAATTTTTTATTTAATGTTTTTTTTAGGGACTCCTTAATATTGTATTTCATTTCTTTTATTTTCTTGCGTTTTAAGATTCAGGTAATTTGGTGTTTAATCAGGTTTTTTATCCGTCAAAACATAATTATTAATTTATAGTTGAAGAATGTTTTTTTTTGTTTTATTATATCCTTTTTCTAGTTCTTCCTTTAGTTATTCAACTTTCGTACAAGTATTTCATAGCGTTTAGATATCTTAGGTATTTCAGATCTAGTTTATAAAATGGGACTGCGACACTATCTAATGTAGAAATAGTAGGTATTTCTACATCAGATAGTGTCGCAGTCCCATTTTTAAGTACGATTATTCCATTCGTAATAAAAATAGTCAAACTTAGTGGTCGTAGGTACCAGTCATCACTCCACTTTCCTCATCATTCTAGAGCATTGATCTGACAAAAAAATATTTTTAAGTTTTTAGTTTTCATTTCGTTAGTTAATATTCCTCATTCCCTTTCAATATAGTGTACATTTTTCTACTTGTCAAGCCCTTGCATTTGATACCTATATTGAAGGAGTTGTGAAAAAAATATATAATTCGCCATTTTGTGGTGGCGGCCATCTTGGATTTGAAATTTATCATAGTGTATATTATTCTACGATTCAAGCCCTTTCATTTGATGCCCATATAAAAAATATGTAATCCGCCATTTTGTGGCGGCGGTCATCTTGGACCGATTTTCATCAAACATAGCTAAGAACACTCCCGACTAATTCACCTTTCAAACAAAAACAAACAAAATCAAAATCGGTTCATCCGTTCGGGAGCTACGATGTCACAGACAGACACACACACACACAGACACGTCAAACTTATAACACCCCGTCGTTTTTGCGTAATGATAGAAACGGTTGAATTTTAATTGATCCTATAGTGCCCTTGTGAAGCAATCGCAGTAAATTGATGGTGCAATGTCACATGTTGTTCAGAGAACGGTGACTACTTTTATTGATAGGTTAATTGCTATTTGTGACGTCAATAGAATATAAATCTAATTTGAGTAATGCCATTACTCTCGCCACAACTGAACGACAATTTTTATTATAAAATGATGGTTGCATCGTGTTAGAAAATTCCCCCTTTAAAGTGTAACGCTTTCCATTAGCTCAGTTTTGTTATTTTTCTAGCACAAGCTTCGGGTTTCAGAGACGTGACGGGAATAGTAATCACCTCTCACAGACTATCATAATTCATTGATACGAAGCCTTTGCGTGTGCTAATGTATGTACTTATTTGCTCACACTTGGCTGGCCAAGTGGTGAAAAAGAAAAAGAAAGAAAATACATTTATTTGCGACAAACATGACGCATCATAAAAAAAAAATGGTGCCGGTGTCAACATTCCAATGTCTGGACATTGGATCGTGTTTCAAGGCAAATTGTAGGTATCTGTGCCACAGCAAAATCCGATAAAAAGTGTTAATAAAATAATTATTAGTAAAAAAAAATTGTAAATTGGCCATAACACTTTATTTCGGACCACACGTTCACGTCATAAATATAACTTTTTCAATAAATTTATTGTAACAACGTGATATGAACATTCGAACAATGAGAGTGTTACGAATCGTTTATTTCTTTTTGCAAGCTTTTTATGAACATGCTTCGTTCGCACCTATGTATTTCCGGTTGCTCTGAAAAAAAAAGTGGATGTTTGTCATAATTTTTTTGTCCCTGTGGCTCGTGATTAAGTACCTAATAACACGCGGGTCGATCGATCAGGTTAAGCTATGCTTGCCTAAGTCGGTCAGTGGATGGCTGACCATCTTTATATTAAGTAATGACAGCAGCACGGGTCGATGGATTAGGTTAAGCTACGCTTGCCTAGGTCGGTCCGTGGATGGGTGACCATCTTTACATACTGAAACCCCTCCGTGCCTCGGAAAGCACGTTAAGCCGTTCGTCCCGGCCGTAATTTGTACATCTTTGACAGTCGTTACAGGTAAGTAGTCAGAAGCCCGAAAATCTGACTACCAGACTTACCAAGGGATATCTTACCTAGTGACTGGGTTGTCGAGGTCAAATGGTACCTATTTAGCTGCACCCGGTCAGACTGGAAGCCGACCCCAAAATAGTTGGGAAAAGGCTAGGCAGATGATGAGATTTCATATGCATGATTCGCACTCACATAATATTATAAGCAACACCTAAATGCCGCTTGGCTAGTTGCCCCCGTACGGAACACAATTTGTTGTAAACTTCAACGTAATGCTTTGTTTGTATCAAGTGAGCCTGTTCGAGAACAACACAATGTGAGGGAAGTTACTAACTTTGTGGACTAGCCTGACGGATTGCTGTTAAAGGCTGAGGAAATGAGTTTAAAAACTAAGACTGAAAACATTAAGGTGCTACCTTGAAAATAAATCGTAGCGATTGATCTACTAAGCGAGCGAAAGTGATGCAATTACTTTTGAAACGCAAAAGAAGAGAGATGGCTATAATGTGCGTGCGCTCTGAATTAAACGACGTATGTGCCAAAACGAATTAACTCCTTTTGTAACAAATTAAATTTAAAACTACTTTGAGTAAACTTTGATATGATAATTCTCTATGTTTTAATTTAAAGTAAATTGCATTGAATAACTCTTTAGCGTGATGTCGAAAAAAGTAAAACAATAGATATAACTTTGCAATTTTTTCGTATCGAGAAAAATTCATTGAATCGTGTATTCCTTTTACATGATACTAGACCAAAGAGTCAAAATACATATACCAAAATGTTAAATCCATAATCTACATAGGTAGGTACTTATCAAGTTAGTAGCACTCAACCGGATTTCGGGAATTCGCAAAAATGATTAAGGTGAAATGAGGTCTTTCAGAATTAGGTACGTACCTAGGATCAGACAGAATACGTCGTTAACCTAATGGAAAGTAAAAGCGGGTTATTAGATCCAGCACCTGGGCAATCTCTTTCTGTATAAGTAAATAGACCTTGTTAGCTCAGACCAAATAAAAAACCAAGACAGAGGGCTATCAACAGTAAAATGAAGCTGGTTTCGTAAACATGTGTGCACGTAGTGAATGTTGTAAATGTGTGCGTGTGAGCGTGTATGCACAGAGCGGAGGTGTAGTTTTGGCATGCTTCATTATATTGTTCGCAGAGCTAGTCTTGACTTTTTGTTTGGTCTGAGATTGTTAGTTGGTTGGTACAATACTTCCAGAAAGAGAAATTAGTTGATTGGACCTAAAGAATTTCATGGAATGTTTGTACTTGGTATGTAATCTAAATAATTTAAGTAGGTATTTCTTTCAAAATGAGAGGGCGATATATCTAACACTTAACGCGCACAATCTAATAAGTTATGTTCCGTAATCTAGCTCTAAGTAGCATCGAACCAAACAAACGACTGGCTCTTCCTAATGTCGGTTTGTAGGTAATCAGCTCCTGTTGCACAATGCGGCTACACAACAAGGCTTAGACGACCGATAGGGATGATGGCGGGATTGGCACTGGTGTCCAATTTGCCGGCTCGCTTGTGTGATCGGCTTTGCAGCAAAGAGGCAGCGTGTGTGATCTGAATGTACTGGATAAACTAGTATAGTATTTTTTTTTACTATTACTTTTCATGTCAAGAAGTATACACACACGCTGTGATGTGTGCGTGAAAACGAGTAGCGTCAGCACGTAACACACTCACATTTCCGACTTCGCCATCGTCTCGGATGGTACAGATAGTGCCATCCACGAAGACGCGCCCCACTCTTCTTCCTAATCGCCAGTGGTTATCGCTAGTTAATTCCTCTAGTGTTTTATTTTTTTCGATACACACTAATTACCAAGTAATAAGTAATTAGGGTGTATCGACAAAACTAAAACACTATAGGATTGTTGTTGTTGTTGGATTGTTGTTTTATTTTGTTAATTTCTTGTTTTAGTTATTAAGTACTAACATAGGCTAAATAAAATTGTTACTAACACAGTGGACCATCGTTGTCTGATAAATAAATTATTATTATTATTATTATTGTTGCACACTTGTACGTGCAGGAGCTCTCGGTACAGATAGTGCCATCCACGAAGACGCGCCCCACTCTTTTTCCTAATGCCTACAATTAGGAAAAAGAGTGGGGCGCGTCTTCGTGGATGGCACTATCTGTACCGAGAGCTCCTGCACTTACACACACATTCACAGCTTGTTTGTACACTTGGTAATAGATAAAAGATCTGTTCTGTGGTAACCACAAGTACAAGCGCGCAACGACTGTGAAAGTATTACCTTACGTTACACAACTATTAGGTATTTACCAATGAAATTGCCGTTTTGTATGAAAACATTTAAACGAACTTTTTTCATGTATTTTTTATTTGTATTAATCGAAGTAATCACCCATGCAATCAATGCATCTTTGCCAACACAGTGGCAGTTTATTGATGCCCTTCTTAAAGAAATCAGCTGGACGGGAGGCAACAAATTCTTCAAAGGCATTTTGTACTGCCTCTCGGGTATTGAATTTTTTTCCCGCCAAGAAGTTAACCAAATTCTGGAAAAAGTAGTAGTCTGTAGGCGCGGGGCGGATGACGGAGAGCTTCCAACCCCAGTTCTTGCAACTTGGAGACCGTCTGCTGTGCAGTATGAGGTCGCGCGTTATCGTGCAGGAGCAGTGGAGATGAGCGATTGACCAATGCTGGTTGGAGATGTGCCAGCTTCTCCATCATTGTGTTCAGTTCTTCACAGTGCACATCTGCAGTAATGCTCACCCCGTTTGGTAAGAAGCTGTGATGAGTCACACCGGCGCTAGATCACCAAACAGTGACCATCAATTTCTAGGGGTAAGTTTTCGTTTAGCATTGTTTAGGTGCTGAACCAGGATCCAACCAACTTGCTGAGCGCTTACGGTTATCAAACAGAATCCATTTTTCATCGCAGGTAACAATGCGGTTCAAAATTCCTTCATTTGTGTATCTGTTGAGCAGTGCAAGGCACGTCTCGACACGTACTTCGCGCTGGCGATCATTGAGTTCGTGGGGCACACATTTGTCAAGCTTTTTTACCTTGCCAATTTGACGCAAATGGACCAATATTGTTTTGACGCTAACGTCGAAAGCTGCTGCTAATTCAGCCGTAGATTGTGTATCATCAGCTTCCACAATCGCCTTTAATTCGTCATTGTCGACCAAAGTCTTCGGACGAACGCGAGGTTCATTTTTCAGGTTGAAATTTTCAGAACGGAAGCGAGCAAACCAATAACAGGTGGTGCGTTGGTTTGTAGTGTTAGCTCCGTAAACGTCGTTGATGTTGCGTGCCGCTTGTGCCGCGTTGCTGCCACGACGGTCCTCAAATTCCATAATTCCTCGAATTTTTAACGTATCCATGATGACGAAAAAGATTGAAATTCAATGAAAATGTAACACTAATCAATAAACAAATGACTACTTTTGGAAAAAAAATCCATGTTTTTAAAATAAAATTAATTTGAAATTAGAATTCTTAGCAAAACAAAAATTATTTTGATTTGAAATGGCCAGTACTGCAGAACGGCAATTTCATAGGTAAAGACCTATTATAACAGAAGGTCAATTCTACTAATTAACGTGCAATGTGAAAAACATGACACCGGAATGCGATGATATTGTGAATAAATCAAAAAACGGTATTCTACTAATCTTAAAATTCGGTTTGTTCACATTCAAGTCGCAATATCATTGCAGTTTAGTCAACTTTGTTCTCGTTTACGAAATTAAACATATTTTAATGTTGGTTCAATGTACGGAGACTATATTGTAATACATAGTGATACTTTAATTTTTATCAACCTTATTTTCTGATTTGTTTAATGTATTTATTAGTTTGCTTGATTAAGTGTACGCTCATAGTATTTTCATTTCCCGTTTGTTATTAAATATCTTTGAAAATACAAAATCATTAAAAGAAAAAATCGGCTAGAAAGCTAACATGGAACGTAGAATAGAACGCCAGGCCGCATTCCGAATTAAGCGCTTTATACACTATTCAGTTTGTAGGAAATCGAAAGATGTAATTGAAGTTAGAGCTGTTAGATTCCGGTTTAGTGCGATTGGAAGGTCCCGACCGCACTAATATCTAAATTGTTTACGATTTAGGTGAGTGTAATCGCATTTCAACGATTTATAGCGACTAGTTAGTCTTTAGTTTTTAAGCACACTCAAATCGTTTACATCGCAACTCGGAACGCACCACATTGTCAACATCAAACTGAATCAAACACTCTTGACTTCTTGAGTATTAATGTTCTGTGATCAAACAATAACTTAACAATATCGTGTGTAGTTTTTATCAAGTATTTCGTGCGAGAAAGGTCGTTTTAATACAAAGTAAGTGTATAATTGTTTGACTTAAATCATTATTTAATTATCATGCTGTGCAAATGTATTCAAATGTACGTAATATTTTGTAGGAATGGAAAGACGTGCAGCTAGTGTCTGAGATACAATGGAACAAACTGCTCAACTTTCTACAAAGTGGAAGCGCTGTCGGTGTTGAGCGATCACTGAGCCGATCGATTTTCGAGATCACTGCAGCCCCATGTTCTGTCCAGACTCGTGCGTCAGCACCAAACCCTAGCCCTGCCGATGCTACAACAGTGCTCGAACTCTGCAAGCGAGATACCGCAGTGAGTGGATTTTTCTAACCCTACAGCTATTCATATTGCGGTTAAGACTTATAATGACTATTGATAACGATTAAGTATGGTATTTATATTACGTTTTTTAGGTCGCCCTCTGGCTGTACTAGATGAGGCTCGGAGAGTTTTACCTCAGGTGGAGATGCAACATGTCACAGCTGATACAGCAAATTAATAGTGCAGAGCCTTGGGAGGCTTGCTGATGCTGTCGAAAGACTATTTATTGGTGTCCCATAGAGGTAAAGTATGAATTTTTTGTACATGCAATAAAAAAATCAAGTCATTCATATAATATAATTATAAAGAAATACAAAGGAAAACATACTATATTATAACATTTAAATAACACAAAAACTTTGCATAAAGGGAAAAAGGTATCGGGATCTGTGTCCACTTTTGGTATCTTCAATGTTCATTTTTTAAGGGATAGCCTGCGCTACCTGAAACAATTATTTTATTATTATAATAGTACTCAAATTAAACAATGACGGGGTAGTCAGAAGCCTGAAAGTCTGACAACCAGTCTTACCAAGGGGTTTATTACCCAGTAACTAACTGGGTTGTGAAGGTCAGATAGGCAGTAGCTCCATGTAAAATACTGGTATTCAGCTGCATCCGGTTAGACTGGAAGCGAACCCCAACATAGTACATATTTGGGAAAAGGCTAGACAGATGATGATGATGATTTGACTTACTAAAAACCACAAATTTTCCTTTTCAGCCTGGTGGAGTTGTTCCAAGTGGGTCTTAAGTGGATGGTGATTCTATAAAACAGGAGACATGGTTTGCCCTTCCGAGGCTACCATCAACACTAATTAGTCGCAAACCTAAATGAATTAATGAAAAAAAGCCTAATTAACTATTATGTTTATGTTCGTGTTTTAATAATTTAAGATGAGAATTGTTAATTTATTAAAGTATTTTTCATACCACTATTGTTTTATTTTAGTAAAATGTATACTAAGGTATCCTCTTCTAGGGTCCTCTTATATTTTATTATATAGGTAAGTACTACTTAATACAATTGAAGTAAATATCACACCTTTAAATCCCTGAAGGGTTAGGCAGAGGTGTACCTATTGAAAACCTAAAATGTGAATAGAAGATTGTATGTATTTCACCGAGGGCAGGGGTATAGAGTACCCAAAACCTCTATAGTAATAGATGACAGTGTCTATCTAGAACCAATAAGTTAAAAGTGTTACAACACTACTTTTACAAGAAAGTAAGTAAGTAATTATTTATTTACCAAAAGACTTAGCCTAGGTAACATCAGTGTTAATTCAATAGGGGTTGGGAATGGCTATTACATTTGAGAAGACCCCTGCCCTTCAAACTAGGAGAATCCTGTATCTTGAAGGGCAGTGTAAAACAATCCTTTTACTTGCCTTGGGTTTAGTACTTATGCCATCGCGGCGGGTACAAATTAATGTACGGCTCGTGGATGAGGTCGCGACACACTTATTTAGCCTGTCTATACCAACAAATTCGAGATCCGGCATTTCGAACGCTATGTCCATTTTCCGAAGAGCTGCATTTTGTCGGCGATATAAAAGGGTCGTCGTAACCCGCGCGTGCTCCAGAAATTTTTCATAAATGGCTAAATCTGCCATTATAACAATATTTCTTCACAAAGCCTCCAATCCGATTTGTGAAATGTTGCTTTTGACTAACTTCTTGTAATTCAGTTATTTGACATTATAGCAATTCGTATTCTGTGGAGTTTATATCGAATCTTACTGAAATCGATACAAAAAGGCGGGAAATGTAAATTTTATACGCTTTTAACTATGCAGAAGCTAAAATTATTTGTCACAGTCCGGTGTACAAATAATCTCATGCTTACGTCAGTTTTGACATTTTTATTTTTAGTGGAATACCAATAATATTTTAAATGTCATGTCGAAACTTTAGCAGAATACCGTTTTGGTACATTTTTTGTTTTCGGTCTAGTCGCAATATCATTGCAGTAAACGTTACGTTTGACATACTTTTTTGGTTTAGTAGAATACCTTTTGTGACATTTTGGAACTTTTGAGGCACTGCGACTTGAATGTGAACGTTTTTTTTTTACGAGAATTGGCCTTCAGGTTAGTTCTCAGCTAGGAATGCAACGATGAATTTGTCCCAGATACAGCTGCTGACCAAAATCCTGAATTTACAAAGTTTTATTTTCGTACTTAAACATCGGTAAGCACACAACAGCGTTATTGCTGTCACGTCCGAATCCTATTGTTTGTAGCATTTGACCCTAAACCGAGGGATGAAATCGTAAACCCTAAAAATACATGCGGGCGCGAGATATACAGCCTCTTTGCTTTACCGGGACCAAAAGTGTTTGCAAACAGCACTCGGAAACAGAGCCTGGTGACAATAGAGTCAGTACAGTACATACTGCACCGATGCGGAACACTATTGTCCAGGTTTAGCTGCTTTTTGTTCTGTTAGTTCACTGCTTTAAGTATTGGCTTCTGTTTGCACCCACTTGATTTTACCGCTATTGTTTATTCAGGCACCAGCTGAATATTTTATTTATCGCTGACTTTTTCAGGTGTTTGTGGTATTTGCGGTAAAACGAAGTATAAGGTCGAGGTTATGAATTATATTGTAGTTTAAAAACACCTAGCGATTGAAAACCAATGTTCATTTACGACAAATTATATTCCACGAAATGAAACACAAGCCTATAGCTAAATTCCTCAATTATACTTTCGCTGAAGCAATTTTTTTTCTTTTGCCTTTCGACCAGACTTATAAATTAAATTGACCCTGAAATAGAAGGGCAATATAGTTAATAGTTTTAGTTAAGTTAAGATATAATTTTGTTATATTTATTAATTAATGATGTCGTCGTTTCAGCCGATAGACGTCCACTGCTGGACATAGGCCTCCCCCAATTTTGGGAGGGGTTTGCCATAATCGCCACGCTTGGCAGGCGGGTTGGCGATCGCAGTATGGTATGATGGTGGAATAAATAGAGAACGCTGCTGCCCATTCTCCGGTAAGACCCTTAGTCGCCTTTTACGACACCCACGGGAAGTAAGGGGAAGTAAAGAAGAAGTAAAAGAAAGAATGAAGTAAAGAAAAGATAAAAGTAATGATGAAGTACGGGAAGTAATGATGTATTAATTGTTATTTCGTCGTTTCAGCCGATAGACGTCCACTGCTGGACATAGGCCTCCCCCAATTTTGGGAGGGTTTGCCATAATCGCCACGCTTGGCAGGCGGGTTGGCGATCGCAGTATGGTATGGTGGTGAAATACACAGAGAACGAATTGTTATTTACTTACATATTATTTAATTCTAAACTCCTAAAATGTTTCTACTAAAATATTTACGGCCTGATTAAGGGCAATATTACCTCCAAATTCTTATTTACAAACGAAGTGATTTTTTATTACTGTTCACACATACATTCAAATCCTACGAACACACTACGACGCGCGACGTCGTCGTCAACTAGTGACGCGGTACGGCGCGGGAACCGAGAGGCAACAGCATCGCGGCAGAGCATCGTCCGACACGACCGCGCTCGGACATACCTACTTATTAGAGTGCTATCATTGTGAACCACCTAATAAACCTTTTTATAATAGGTACAGTCCGCTTGCTTTACTTCGATCTGGACCTAGACAATTACTTAGTTATCCGTTTTAGTTTCTTTCTATTGTAGCGTGGCGTGGGTGTGACAGGGGTCGAGCGGCCGATACCGTCGTCTTTTGACTTCTGGCACCGTCTGGTACCGACTGTGAAGGAAGCAGTTGGCGGATAAGAGCGGGGCATACTTAAAATTATTGAAGTTTCCATGGTTGAGTTTTCATTTAGTTATATGATGCGAGGCCGCAGGAATCCGCTGGAGGCGAGAAGCAAAAAACCGGTCGAAGTGGCGATGCCTTTGTCCAGCAATGGACGTCTCTCGGCTGAAATGATGATATGATGCGAAAATGTCAGCGAAATTAATCTTATAACTGCTAGTAACTAACAAAAGTGGTAGAATTGTATAGAAGCAAAATCTACTATAACTATGCCTATTAGATCTAATTTACAAGGTTATTTGTATTTGACCCATTTTAAAGTTATTTAAACAAACAATGTGCAGGTTTCCAGTGAAGTCAATGCATAATACATTGCTACCTACATAAATACGATTCGGATCTCACGTTTTCGTAATTTTCAAGTCAAGAGTGGATTATGAAATAATGCTACTGTAGCGACTGGGCCTATCACTGTATCTTACAAAACTGCCAAAGACTGTCGTTGTTCTGTATAACCTTTTTAAATCATATGACACTCCGCCCTTTCTTGTTACTTACGTCGATAAAATGTACTTAACAAAGTTAATTATTGTTGTTGGTGTGTAACTCATTTTGTGACCCTTTTTCAATTAAAGTTTCTGGAAAGCGACCTTTGCCCGCTCACACGTCGCACTATTTACAAGCTTTTTATTAACGTTTACTTTGCAGAAATAAAACAGTTTTATGTTAGTACCTACGTATGTTTGTAAGGTACCTTTTCTCTGCGAGGGCTTTGTTTGAGTCAGTCCATTGCTTTTTATTATTTTTGTAGTAAGTTGTAACAAGATGGAAAGAGTGGATGGATGTCTTTGACCAGGAGCGGAACAGAACAGGCCAGAAAAAAAAATATGATGTAACATGGTTCTTTATTTTGTGTTGTTTTTTCGACCATGAAGGCCGTGGCCGTCGTAACTTATAGAAAAGACATTTTACTTAAAAAAGAAACATATATATCTGTGTTTTTTTATTTAACTTTTCCGATTTCCTAACTACGCAAAACAAAGTAATCTAACAACAAAAGATATACCTACCTAAGTAATTCTCCTCATTCAAATCCCATTTAATGTAAATCTAACAGTATAAATCATCGTTCGTACTATATTCAATCGTTCCATTTAGCTGTGCCGAGCGTTAGAGGACGAAATGGACAATTTGTGTGCACATAACATTTTACAGCCACACTCGTCGACAATTTTACTGGAATATTCTATGGCGCTAAATGGAATCGGAATTTATATTTCAATTGAAAAAGTCAGGTTTTTAAAGTAACAATTTGCCCTAAACCTTTTTGGTGCGAGGACAACAGAAAATGTTACATACCAGTCAAACATGGATTGTTTATCGAAAGAATCGCTATACGGGATTTTGAAGTGTTTTCTTACAAGCTATATTTTTGCTACTAAAAACATTTTCGTGATGAAAATAATGTTTAGCCATTAAAGCCGCATAACATTAACGTTACAAAGTAAGCTGACCTTGCCGATCGATTTGACTGACAGTTAAATATACTTCATAACAAGTCTAGCGAACACTCAAATCACACGTCACCGACCACCGACATATGACGGCAATTGTTTCTAGGAAAATTTAAAGCCTTTATTGATTGAATGGAATAATTATCGCAAATTTTCCATGGAAATTTTATCCTGCTGTCGGTCGTTCGAACTGACAATTGAATACCCAACGAAACGTGGCAGGTTCACAGCAACGCTTCAGTAAGGTTATGTAGTGTTTTAAATTAATTTTAACGGGTCAATAACTTAATAAATTTTTCAGTGATTATTAAAATCGAAAGTGATTGTATTCGGTCCGATAAAATTTAGTAGGTTTACAAATTAATATTTAGAATGATCATTAAGTCACATAAATAACCCTTCGATTGCACACATAATTATGGATGTGTGCGATTGAAGAGTTTTAAAAAAAAAGGTACATTATAAGCTGAACGGTAGATAGCAATATGTTTAAAACATTGATGACATTGCTTTAATGAATGTGTAAAAGTAACTCATGTCCCACTCATGTAAAGATACCTACAGGATAATATTTGGTGGTAAATTAATATTTCATTTTTTTTTTTATTATTAAATTATATAGTATAGTTCCCGGGATATAGTTAAATCCTCCTTCCATCCATGGTTGTTTTATTAAGTGTATTTTACGAGTAAAGCAGAACTTCCTTTATTCGCATGACGAGGACTTAAGATGAAAACCAACAAACAACAAATTTCTGTTTGGGTAGGTGGTTGGGTACAAAATATAAGCGAAAATACTTAGACGTGGGTCTAAGTATTTTAAGCTCACTCCATCGTCGACTTTGTCTCTGTCACCTCTGACCTAGACTAGAGTCAAGAGCAAAAACATATAAAAATAAAAAAATGTACAGTTTAAACCACTATACCTAGCATACTCATCCTATAATGTTCCCCACTAATGGGCACAGGCCTCCCCTCTTCGAGAGTGGGCTGTAATCTACCACGCAGGTGCAGTGCGGATTGGTAGATGTCATATGTTTTCGAATTTTTGGTTCTAGGACACGCCGGTTTCCTTCACCGTTTTGAGAGCAGATGTGATGAAATATTTAATTTAAGAAGTAAAGCGCCTGGCTGGGTTCAAACCTACAAGTCATAATTCGGGGCTGTTACCACTCGGCCGCCACTCCTCATACTTTACCTTGACACAAACATTGCAATTGCTTAGTTTAGAATAAATATAAATTTACTGTAAAAGGTGCTAATAAATGATTTTGTCGAAAATCAATCCCTGTTTGGGTAAAAAGTGCTTCAGGTTGCAACAATAGCAAAGGACTTGTGAAGAAATCCTCATGGAAACCCTTAGTCTTGGGAGAACAGGGGGTATGTGCAACTCCTATAGACTAAAACCCCACGGTTTCTTTTACTACCCTGAGTCGGGTATAGGTACCTACATTAGTATTTTTCATCCAACAGAATAATCTTAGCATTTGAAACACCATTGACTAAAGTGTATGTTCTGAACCTCCATATATTTACTTAAAAAGGGTTTTACTAATTAACTTAACATTCCTGCTTTAAAGAGAAAATCATTTGAATTATATTATCGCTTACAAATTCCACACTGGTTCATATTAAGCAGCTGGAAAGAGATAGGTTTACGTAATACGTATTGCACTTCTGTGTTCGGGTCGTGTTTATTCACTGTCAGAGATGCTCCGGTCCAGTGGGTTGACTTGTGAAATGTATAGATTTATATTAACAGCTAGCCGACTGCTGCTGGCTTATCTTTCATTATTAGTATGATATACTACGTATTTTGATAGATACTGGAAATAAATACATTAAACACAAACAGGTGTACAAATAAATTTACGCGCGGCCTCGCTAAAATTGGATGGAGTGGAGCATCTGTCCTGGGACGGCGTAGGCTAGAAAAAAACTGGAGAAATAACTGGTTGTGATATAGATTGTGCAACTGAGGTAGCAACATTTTATTAGAGTCAAGTAAAACATTTTTACTTACCTAATTTAAAAACTACCTCCATATCATCAAAATCTCATGCAATCATTTTTTCACCTAGTAGTTGTGACTGTTCCTAACCTACCCTAGGCTGATAAAATTTTCGTTTTTCCTAATTATGTTACTTATTAGTGTTTAGGTCGGTTCCCCCTAAGGGGGAAGAGCCGCACCCCGCCGCCGTGCGGCTCTGTAGAGCTCGTCTCCAGACTGGATACTCTTCCACTGATTGAAATGAATTCCAAATATAAAGAAGTCCAATGCCTTGTCTCATCAATAGACCAAGGAAAGGGTTGAAAGTAATGCTAAGTAAGACTTAGGAATTCATAGTTATGAACATAGATTGAATGTGCTTTTAGAAAGTTAGTAGTAATAGAGGGATCCAAGGTATATAATTACTATTAAGTTGTGAGTAACCCATACGCTAGCGTAACAGGTATTTGATCAGTCCTTACTCACACGATGACCTCACATCTATACCTGGAGTACTCAGAGCAAGACTTCCATATAGTGACGCAAGCGGCTTTTCAGCAGCATTGCGTCGGCATCATGCTCTTTTGGAGACATGGTCCCTAGCAGTTCTTTCGAACTGATAAACGTGACGAAGCGGCTTTTCCTGCGGCAACCGAGCGACCATCCTTGTCTGACTACGGAGCGGCTAGTTCCAGCGGCATTACGTCGGCATCATGCTCTTTTGGAGACATGGTCCCTATCAGTCCTTGGACTGGATATGATGTGGTCACCCTAACTTCTGGAAGTTCACCCTTTGCACAACAAGCATATCTGCAAGACACGTGTTCATGTCAGTCTGACCGAATTATTGGTCTGAGATAAAGAATACAACATTCAAGAATTACTAGATAATAGACTTGAGATTCGAAACTCACGAACCATTATTTAATAGAGTTTTGAATAATCTCTCATATAGCACTGTTATTGGCCAGAGGCACCGAATACAATGTCCAGGAATTATAGTACTAGAATTTAATAGAGTAGAGAATAACAAATTATGAATTACTAATTAATAGAGTCGTGGAACAACTCTCTTGAAGATCTACCACTTCCTAGTGTTTGGGCTGGGGAGAAGAAGTGGCACAACAAACTCCCCAGCAACACGTCTCTGTCTGATTAGTTATATAACTTTAATATCTCTATCAGCCTAGGATAATTATTATAATGAAGGACTCACCCAGTCACACCAGCAAACACACACACTCATCACTTTTACTAGATTAGTCTAACCTAATCTGGTCTTAAACCCAACTATATTTAACTTAAAACCTAATATTCGCTATCTCGCGACAGTCCCCTTGGACACGCGCTCAAAATAATGAATTCCCAAGAAGTGTTTTGCCTTGTCCCGACTTAGGAGCTGGGGAACAAGGGGGGATACAAGAAAACAATTTCAATATAAAATAAGGTTGGGAATTCATTGGTAAGGTGATTAAGGAAAGGAAATCTGCTTTTCTTTTGTTTATGAACGTTACAAGACTTGAGAGGAATACGAAAGGGTAATTGACACGTAACGCTTGCGTCGGAGAATACATTGTTTTTAGTTACGTTACTGAAAGTTCTTACAATAATCTAGTAACCCACCCCAGCGACCGACGCGACGTAGGGACATGGCCACTTTATAACAGCGGTTACGTCGTACGTGTGCTGCCAGTCCTACTTCTAAAGTGCATAGGCCCTAGAGAGGGCCTGCTACGTTCCAACAGGACACGTTCCCTATACTCAAGCATGCCTTACTCAATCCTAAGGTAAAGGACTGCGAAGTGTCTCTACCATTGAGCGAGACAGGTTTCCAGAAGTGCTGGACGCGTACTGTAATAATAACCCCTTAGAACGGCCTACTCACCCTTTACTAAGACAATACAAAACTAGCGCAAGCGTACCGCATCGTCAGTCGGTAGCAGAATTCCTTACGAATTGCCTTGCTATACGCCGAAGTGGTTATTTTAAATCGTCACTTCACACTTCCCTTAATCTACCCAAGTTGGGGATGTTTGCAGTGTAATCGGCAGTCGTGCAATCATTCTTGTCTACCTAGCTATCTGGCAACGACGCGTTTCCACTGGGCATCCAAATTATGTGTCTCGCAAATTTTTTTTTTTTTTGTATCAGTAAGAGGCACATAGGCCGGGTGTGATTTAACGAGACACAATTTCTAACGTTCCTTAGAACGGCTATCAAACCAGTTAGGGGTACTTGGTGAAGCCTACCCCCGCTCCCGGGAAGTGTGCGTACATCAAGTACAATGTAAGATATCCTGCAGTTAGTCAGTCCATAGGAGAAGGTAGCCATCACTAACGTTTGATTGGTTTGTGTCCGTAAACATGAACACCAGAATAAAAGGTAACACTATAATTCAAAATGGCCCTAACGAGTTGTAAGTTCGGTTCAGCCTTCCATAAGCGGTGTGACCGCCGTCAGTGTCAAGTTTTGGTTGTCTACTGTCGGTTGGTAAATGTCAAACCCCATAGAAGGCTTTCTCCGAGTCCCTAAAACCAAACGCATGCGTAGGATACCTCGAATTAGTCATTAAAAGGAACAAGGATGGATAAAATACTCAACACTCACCCAATCCAATCGTTCACAAACACTCACTGAGATTCACGCGCCTTTCACGCTACTTGCATTATAGTAGACTAATATATCCTAGTCTAAAACAACAATTATTATTTAACGTATTAAATGACACTCTCGCTCTCACGATCCCTAAATCAGGTACACAGTTTCATTGCTATTGCCTAAGGTCTAACTCTGCTTATCTAGCCTACGTCAACCACTCAGTCTCGTGGTCTCCTAGTGTTCACTCAATCTCTTAACTCAACTAGCCTGGACTCGCAAGTCCGTCTCCTAAAGCGGGTCGACCCCGACTGCCCCTCCGTCTTCGTTATTATTTCTCACATCCTATACCACCATACTTACAGCCCAAATTCCCACACTTTTGCAACATCTGTTTATCGCCTTTTTTGTACAATTTCTTAATTGTTTCAAGGGTCCGTTTTGGGTTTGGGTCCTTCTTAGAATTCGTACAAAATACTGCATTTCAAGTGACATAAAATATTGGTTTCCACTGATGGCTGGCACAAGTACCAGTCTGTTGTCCATAAAATAGAGAATATATGTGTCTCCAAGTGACGGCGCCAAGTGCCGGTTTTAAAATAAATATATAATATTTTGTTATTAAATAGGTGTAAGTGACAGACAGTCACATAGTCACGTCACGTTTATTATGATGACACTTATAAAATGAACTGTCTTCTATTATTTTTGCGCGATTAAACAAAACGATTGTCTAGTGTGTAGTGAATGGAGCGGTAACTGGCTGTAACAATATTTCGGAGAACCCTTTTACATTTTCATTCTTGATACTATAGCATTTCTCGGTAGGTATGTACTTATAAAGGGACAATAATTAAGGGCTGAGAGAGGCATAATGAAGAGGACGGCTGGGTTACTGCTCCTGAGTTTATTCCGTCATAATATTTTTACGTAAGTAGATATTGTGTTGGTGACGATTAAAATGAAAGGATGGAAAATGAAATTCAATTTGACTAATGAATAATGAATGTAGCGTAAATTCAGCTGCATAAGCTTAAACGGTAAGCCACCCCAAAATAGGTAGTTGGAAAAAGAATAGGTAGGTGATGCCACATTTTTTTGGGTGGGAAATCATCAAATAACTTCTCCCGCTCTGGGCGGGAGGGCGTGTCAGTCTTTTAACCCACCCGTGTTCCTTTAGTTGCCTGTGCCAGGGGCCACGGTATCTCTTTCTAACAACCCGCAACCGTGTTCGGTGAGGACCTGGGTTAGGCGGAAGGTGAGGACGCTGTGGCGCCTTTCCAGCTACTCCTTAAAGAGGGGATTTATCGCCGCAATTGTGGCGTGCCCAGCACTGGGTTGCGACAGTCGCATTCTCCATGTCGAAATGAGATCCCGCCGGAGCTCTGTCCGTGATTTCTAGCGGCAGCGGAGTTACGCCCCGACGCTTTGCCTCCTCGCGCCACTCCCATCTGTAGGCGAGGACTTTCGAAATCCAGATCCCATCGGCAATCCGGCAAGGAGGCTCGCCGCCTCATCGGAGAGCGTGCGGTGTCCCCGGACTAGCCATGATGCCCTCTGAAAGCGTTCAACCGCCGCGGGCTGGTCGCCGCCTCAAGGAACGCGCCCACACCGGAGCCTTGTAAAGGGCCATGGACCGCTCGACCCCCGCGTAAGGCAGGTGATGCCTATTCTTTGCCCAACTATGTCGGGGTCGGCTTAGTATATAATGATTCTACTAGTAGTAAAGGCACAGTTAAGGGTAAAATCAACCTAACATATAACTTACAGCCAGCTAAACGAACAAAACCAAACCGAAATACTCATTTGTAATTCCTAACTCCGGTCCCCAGCGGCTGCCCCCACTAATAAAATAAAGAAGTTAAACAATTATGCAAACCTGCTATCTACACACGGTGCCTTCGTCAGGAGAGGAAATTCAGAAACTTTATTCACGATTATTTAACCACGTTCTTTCGAAAACTTTTTATTAAATGTAATTTCGGCGCAAGGTCGTCGAACGTACCTAAACCTCTTACTGTCGATGTGTTTGCTTTACGTTTCTGTTATATTGGCTTTTTATTAAACATATTTGGAAAGCAGATTAACTTAAGTACTTAATAAATTTCGTATGAAGGCTTTTTTACAAAAAATATGTGAGATAACTGTATCTCACATATTTTTTGTAAAAAAGCCCCTTACCTTACCTTACCTTAAGTACCTTAGTCAAAATATCAGAAGGCCAATTCTCGTAAAAAAAAAACGTTCACATTCAAGTCGCAGTGCCTCAAAAGTTCCAAAATGTCACAAAAGGTATTCTACTAAACCAAAAAAGTATGTCAAACGTAACGTTTACTGCAATGATATTGCGACTAGACCGAAAACAAAAAATGTACCAAAACGGTATTCTGCTAAAGTTTCGACATGACATTTAAAATATTATTGGTATTCCACTAAAAATAAAAATGTCAAAACTGACGTAAGCATGAGATTATTTGTACACCGGACTGTGACAAATAATTTTAGCTTCTGCATAGTTAAAAGCGTATAAAATTTACATTTCCCGCCTAATTGTATCGATTTCAGTAAGATTCGATATAAACTTCACAGAATACGAATTGCTATAATGTCAAATAACGGAATTACAAGAAGTTAGTCAAAAGCAACATTTCACAAATCGGATTGGAGGCTTTGTGAAGAAATATTGTTATAATGGCAGATTTAGCCATTTATGAAAAATTTCTGGAGCACGCGCGGGTTACGACGACCCTTTTATATCGCCGACAAAATGCAGCTCTTCGGAAAATGGACATAGCGTTCGAAATGCCGGATCTCGAATTTGTTGGTATAGACAGGCTAAATAAGTGTGTGTCGCGACCTCATCCACGAGCCGTACATTAATTTGTACCCGCCGCGATGGCATAAGTACTAAACCCAAGGCAAGTAAAAGGATTGTTTTACAAGATACAGGATTCTTCTAGTTTGAAGGGCAGGGGTCTTCTCAAATGTAATAGCCATTCCCAACCCCTATTGAATTAACACTGATGTTACCTAGGCTAAGTCTTTTGGTAAATAAATAATTACTTACTTACTTTCTTGTAAAAGTAGTGTTGTAACACTTTTAACTTATTGATTCTAGATAGACACTGTCATCTATTACTATAGAGGTTTTGGGTACTCTATACCCCTGCCCTCGGTGAAATACATACAATCTTCTATTCACATTTTAGGTTTTCAATAGGTACACCTCTGCCTAACCCCTCAGGGATTTAAAGGTTATTATTATTAATAATATTATTATTTACTTCAATTGTATTAAGTAGTACTTACCTATATAATAAAATATAAGAGAACCCTAGAAGAGGATACCTTAGTATACATTTTACTAAAATAAAACAATAGTGGTATGAAAAATACTTTAATAAATTAACAATTCTCATCTTAAATTATTAAAACACGAATATAAACATAATAGTTAATTAGGCTTTTTTTCATTCATTCATTTAGGTTTGCGACTAATTAGTGTTGATGGTAGCTGCGGAGCGGCAAACCATGTCTCCTGCTTTATAGAATCACCATCCACTTAAGACCCACTTGGAACAACTCCACCAGGCTGAAAAGGAAAATTTGTGGTTTTTAGTAAGTCAAATCATCATCATCATCTGTCTAGCCTTTTCCCAAATATGTACTATGTTGGGGTTCGCTTCCAGTCTAACCGGATGCAGCTGAATACCAGTATTTTACATGGAGCTACTGCCTATCTGACCTCCACAACCCAGTTAGTTACTGGGTAATAAACCCCTTGGTAAGATTGGTTGTCAGACTTTCAGGCTTCTGACTACCCCGTCATTGTTTAATTTGAGTACTATTATAATAATAAAATAATTGTTTCAGGTAGCGCAGGCTATCCCTTAAAAAATCAAATTTGAAGATACCACAAGTGGACACAGATCCCGATACCTTTTTCCCTTTATGCAAAGTTTTTGTGTTATTTAAATGTTATAATATAGTATGTTTTCCTTTGTATTTCTTTATAATTATATTATATGAATGACTTGATTTTTTTATTGCATGTACAAAAAATTCATACTTTACCTCTATGGGACACCAATAAATAGTCTTTCGACAGCATCAGCAAGCCTCCCAAGGTTCTGCACTATTAATTTGCTGTATCAGCTGTGACATGTTGCATCTCCACCTGAGGTAAAACTCTCCGAGCCTCATCTAGTACAGCCAGAGGGCGACCTAAAAAACGTAATAAAAATACCATACTTAATCGTTATCAATAGTCATCATAAGTCTTAACCGCAATATGAATAGCTGTAGGGTTAGAAAAATCCACTCACTGCGGTATCTCGCTTGCAGAGTTCGAGCACTGTTGTAGCATCGGCAGGGCTAGGGTTTGGTGCTGACGCACGAGTCTGGACAGAACATGGGGCTGCAGTGATCTCGAAAATCGATCGGCTCAGTGATCGCTCAATACCGACAGCGCTTCCACTTTGACTGTAGAAAGTTGAGCAGTTTGTTCCATTGTATCTCAGGCACTAGCTGCACGTCTTTCCATTCCTACAAAATATTACGTACATTTGAATACATTTGCACAGCATGATAATTAAATAATGATTTAAGTCAAACAATTATACACTTACTTTGTATTAAAACGATCTTTCTCGCACGAAATACTTGTTATAAACTACACACGATATTGTTAAGTTATTGTTTGATTCAGTTTGATGTTGACAATGTGGTGCGTTCCAAGTTGCGATGTAATCGATTTGAGTGTGCTTAAAAACTAAAGACTAACTAGTCGCTATAAATCGTAGGGATGCGATTACACTCAGCTAAATCGTAAACAATTTAGGTATTAGTGCGGTCGGGACCTTCCAATCGCACTAAACCTGAATCTAACAGCTCTAACTTCAATTACATCTTTCGATTTCCTACAAATTGAATAGTGTATAAAGCACTTAATTCGGAATGCGGCCTGGCGATTACCAATTACGTTCCATGTTAGCTTTCTAGCCGATTTTTTCTTTAAATGATTTTGTATTTTCAAAGATATTTAATAACAAACGGGAAATGAAAATACTATGAGCATACACTTAATCAAGCAAACTAATAAAGACATTAAATTAATCAGAAAATAAGGTTGATAAAAATGAAAGTATCACAATATAGTCTGCGTACATTGAACCAACATTAAAATATGTTTAATTTCGTAAACGAGAACAAAGTTGACTATACTGCAATGATATTGCGACTTGAATGTGAACAAACCGAATTTTAAGATTAGTAGAATACCGTTTTTTGATCTATTCACAATATCATCGCATTCCGGTGTCATGTTTTTCACATTGCACGTTAATTAGTAGAATTGACCTTCTGGTTTGGCCGTTTCGTTACTACAAGAACCATTAACAGTATGAGAGTTTTTCACCTTACGCTCATGTGAATGTAGCGAAATGGCCAAGCCATATTATTTTGACTTAGGTGTAGAGTTTGCGAAGTCAGGCCTTGTAGAGTTAGAAGCTTGGCTCTACATGAGATCTGATTACTTTTTGACAGTGCGAGCTACATGGTCTCGTCTTGGCAACATTTAACATGAAATGTTTTTGTGGGATTTCATTTCTTTTTGTAAGTTGCTTATGATATTTATACGAGTATTTTTGCTGTTGTTCATTTTTTCTTTCTTTTTTTGGGGTTTATTTATAACAAGGACCCCCTATATAAATTTTCAGACCTCTAGCATCAAAATTTACGGATTTTTTTTTTTTTTTTTGGTGTGGTAAAAGTTTCAAGTTTTAATATTTTTTTGTTGTTTGTGTACTATTACTAGCTTACATACCAAATTTCAGCTTTCTAGGACTTCAGGAAGTACCTTAAGAATTTTGATGATCATCAGTCAGTGAGTCAGTGACGAAATCGGGGTATTTTAGATATCAATAAAATCTAAAGTATAAGAGCTATGCAATTGAAACTTTATAGGTTTAATAAGTCAACCACTGGCATCATATTCCGAAAATTTTGTTTATCTGGTATAATCCAAACCCAAGTTAAGAGGGTTCAAAAATACGACGAAGTGCTTCGAGAAAAGGTATAAGATAACTGTATCTCACATATTTTTTGTAAAAAAGCCCCTTACCTTACCTTACCTTAAGTACCTTAGTCAAAATATCTGGTTTGGCCGTTTCGTTACTACAAGAACCATTAACAGTATGAGAGTTTTTCACCTTACGCTCATGTGAATGTAGCGAAATGGCCAAGCCATATTATTTTGACTTAGGTGTAGAGTTTGCGAAGTCAGGCCTTGTAGAGTTAGAAGCTTGGCTCTACATGAGATCTGATTACTTTTTGACAGTGCGAGCTACATGGTCTCGTCTTGGCAACATTTAACATGAAATGTTTTTGTGGGATTTCATTTCTTTTTGTAAGTTGCTTATGATATTTATACGAGTATTTTTGCTGTTGTTCATTTTTTCTTTCTTTTTTTGGGGTTTATTTATAACAAGGACCCCCTATATAAATTTTCAGACCTCTAGCATCAAAATTTACGGATTTTTTTTTTTTTTTTTGGTGTGGTAAAAGTTTCAAGTTTTAATATTTTTTTGTTGTTTGTGTACTATTACTAGCTTACATACCAAATTTCAGCTTTCTAGGACTTCAGGAAGTACCTTAAGAATTTTGATGATCATCAGTCAGTGAGTCAGTGACGAAATCGGGGTATTTTAGATATCAATAAAATCTAAAGTATAAGAGCTATGCAATTGAAACTTTATAGGTTTAATAAGTCAACCACTGGCATCATATTCCGAAAATTTTGTTTATCTGGTATAATCCAAACCCAAGTTAAGAGGGTTCAAAAATACGACGAAGTGCTTCGAGAAAAGGTAGGTAGTGCCCTTGCGCTTCGCTTGGCTGGTCTTGACGGGGGCACTCCCGTGCCCCCAGATTTGTAAAAATTTCAACTGTTGAAATTTGAATTTTCAGGCTGTAGCCTGGTGACAGACAGAGGGACGGACAGCGAAGTCTTAGTAATAGGGTTCCGTTTTCCTTTGGGTACGGAACCCTAAAAATGGTGAAAGGTTCCTGTATAAATATTGCATACTGTTTAAAAATCAATATTTACTTTGGAAGTACTTACATTCTCGGTAAAAAACATTTATAGTCGCTTAACACAATGGTTTCTTATTGTTTCACACTTTCATATAAAATGTCACGTCGTATCAAACACATGTGGGTGTGTTGGAGATACCTACTTGTACCTACCACCAGAAAATGCGTTTTTGGAAAACAACCAAACCAAACCAACGCTTATTCCTACTACTTTGAAATCGGATTTATTTCTCATGATATTTGTACGATATTTACCTCGCTTAACTTAGTTTTGTGTTAAATTACTCAATCGGAATCCTCATTCGATAATGAATAAGTGTCGAAATTAAGTTAGGACGAGTATGACATGACTTTCGTCGTAACTCAAAGTCCTTGACATTGTCGAGACAAAGTTTGTTTAATCAGTATTAGTTAGTAACTTAGCAGAGAAGAACCTTAATCATATTACATATAGAACGTATGTTGACTTAACCTCATTCAACTTTAGTTTACAAATTGTCGTTCGATCTTACATTAACCCTTAACTACTAGGTATACTTAATGTGAAAACTTATGTACTAAAACACACTCCAAGACGGATGTTAACCTACTAAACTTTTCAAAGAACCATTGTCTAACCATTAAGATAATTACAAACAGCACATAATTAATTATGTATGTTTACTGTTCACTATTATGTCAATCTGTAAGTGGTATCAATAATTAAAATAGAACCTTACCCAGTTTATTATAGGAGACAGTCTTTGATCTATTTTGCCCAACAAAGGACGGTAGACAATGATGAGTAAGTAGAAATGTGCGATCAATCGAAATGCTCAGGTTAACTATTTTTATAACTAAGGAAGGGATTCCTGTTATTGTGCCCGAAACAGCTTATTACATCCGCAATTGTTATATCGTCGTAAATTACATAAAATATTTTCTATTTTTAATGCCATTGACAAACAATATAATATCACCAGCAGTAATTTTGCTCAATTCACTTGACATCCAAGTCATATATGATAAAAATTAAAATGTATGCATGTGTTACCTCACCTACAGATCCAAATAGGACTCCCCACACGGTCGGTCCTGGTTGAACCGAACTAACAGAACCAGGCTCTAGTTCATTTGGTAAAACAATATTGATTTAAAGCCATACATTCGGAAAACTGATTTCAAGCAAAATACTGTACCTATGTTTTAAATACAAACAGGTACTAAATTCAAAACAGGAACGTAGCAGCACTTTAAAATAATATAACTGTCAGTGTGCGTTTGTTAAAAGTTAGTTTGTCCTATTCAATATAACGTAGTGATCGCCACCGCGTTGTGATCTCATAATTGAACATATGTAGGTACCTCACAATCGTTTGTCAGTTGTAGGTATGTGGCGGCAGACAGACAGCTGACATGGGTTCAACCTAGCTTTGTTTTGTAACCTACTGCGGAGAATGATTCTGTTAATTAAGCGCTGACTGTGACATTCTCTTCGTTTTTACAATTAAGATAAACTATGAGTATTTTTCAAGTTACATAAATGGATACTTGCGAAAGTATACTAAATGGCTCTAGTAAACTTTCGCAAGTATCCATTTATGTAACTTTACCCCATCAGTGCTGTTTATCATAATTAACAGTTTGCGGGTATCATGACTTCGTCTGACGGAAGGGATCATCCGAAGCTCTAGTAGTAATAGGATTGTTGTAGTTGAATAATTCGCAAGTTTGCTTATCATATTAATAAAAAAATAAAGGCAAAAGTTTTGTTTGTAAAGGATTCACTCTTAAATCAGTATATCTGTGTTTGTGGTCACCACAAACACGAACTCAAAGCAATTATTTCAATTAAACCAATCACAGGCACTTTTGAACCGTCAAGGAGTCGGTCAGTCAGGAAGATGCAGCTAGTTGCCCATTCCAAAGCGTAGTAGGTACCTATGGAGAAAAACGGGCAAGAAACTCCACGGAAACTCTCCTAATTGTGGTGTTCGACAGTCAAAGTAATTTTCTAAGTTTTGCATGAAGAAATAATTACCCTATTACTTGAGCTGCCAGCTTAGTCAGTGCAATAGCAATTAGATTTAGATCGTATTATATTACTACGCCTGTGGCGTACATTGGTATATTCACATTCAAAACCCAGTCCTGAATGCATAACGTATATCCGTCTATTCTTAATGGAACACATTTGAACCTAATTCACCATTGATAAATGATAAATGATAAATGATTTTATTTTTGTAAGTAGGTTTGTACAAACACTTTTACACGTCAATCATGTTTTTTTTAAACTAGATGAGGTCGGTCATTGATATAGATAACCTAATTGATCTCCGTACACAACATATTAATTGAATCTAATTGTTATCTGCCCGTCGTCATGGAAGAAGTCTTCTGGCCGCAGGACGCAGGACGCAGGACGTGGTGTTCCGTCGCTTCCGCAGACAAGTACCACAGGACAGCACAAGAATACTATCACACTAATATTATAAAGACGAAAGTTTGTGAGTGTGTACACACACACAAACAAACATATAAACACATACACATGTGTTTATATGTTTGTTCAAATCAAATGTCTGAAAGTTCGAATTTGCACGACTAAGTAGATACCTACAATAATCACACATTATTCGTCCAAAGGAGGCAGGTATATTCCTATAAGTACAGACGAAAGCACATCAAAAACTATCAATTTTTTCCATTCAACCTTGAACCTTAAGCTGTAGCGTTAAAGTTTAAAATCTATTAAAGAAATTTGACAGATTGTAGTAGCTTGATGTGCTGGCGTCTGTACTTTACATATTCAAAGGTAGAGTAACTACTACAGCCTTATACGGTCATCAAACTTTGAAACTCTCAGAATAATTTAAATATTTAGCTTTCGTTAGTTTTACACGTCCCGTTACTAAACTATAAGTTCACAATAATTGAAACAAAACGAACTTCGCTGTTCTTCGCTTACAGTGGCTGGCCTTATAATAGCTTAATTTATGTCTGCATAAGTCCTTTTATAGATCGATAGTACTTTCGTTTAATCCCCGTCTATAGTAGGTAGGAACTAGTCATGTATAGAAAATAGAACCTTCCGTAAATAACACAGTAAAATTTGGCTGAACTGAAAATCTTTACAACGATACAATACACACACTTTGAACCGGCGCCATGACACTCGTTTATATTTAATTTGTAAAGAAGTATTTTAAATAGAATTGATTGGATCCTGGGGTGATCCTTGGGATCTAATTAGAAAAAGCGGAACAAAGTTTTGGCCTGATTTCCTTTTAAGTTGTCCTGTCTGATTTACTAAGGAAAGAGGCAACTTGGTCGCCGACCCTCTTTTCATGAGTCAGTTAAAACCATAGATATCCGATATCCGTGGTTAAAATGTACAATGAGTAAGAATCATGCTATGGCAGCTTGGAACATCACACAGAACACTATTACTCCTAGCGCCCCTAGCGACCAAATAGCAAAACGAAAAATACTGTGATACAATACAAAAATATTTAGTGATGATACCGGGAGATGTTGTGACGAACAAACACATACATAAAATAATTGTCTCAAAATATTGGACATTAAACAACAAAAATAAAAATTAAGCCTAAACCAAGTGTAACAAGTCTATGTGATTTGTTAAACGCTTCTAAAAGGTGTTTTTTTTTCATTTAAATAATGGGAATTTGTTATTGTTGCATTGGTGATTTTGCTTTTGCAATAAAATTAAATTCTCGTTATTTCGCTAGTGAGCATAGGCACTATTTATAGTTTGGACCCATAATATTATTATTGTGAATACTGAACTGACCACTGAGTGCAGTTCCATCATGTCTCAAAACTCTTGTTGTGTATGTACAGACTGCAGCACATCAATGTAAACTTTATACATATCTATAACTACGACGCGCTGTATAGTGTTAGAAAGAAAGTATCCTTGGTATGATTGGTGGAGTTTTCAACGTTTCTAAAATCACCCAATCGCAACCATACTAATAATTGGCAGCCAATTATCATGTTCACGACTACTAAAAAAAAAACCAAGGCGAGGGTGGATGAATAAAAAGAAATATCGCGCATCAGTAACATTTTAAAGTTTTCTACTGTTAATATCTAAATTCCATGATTCATTATCTAAATAGCTGGTTGTGATTGTGCGATAATGAACTTTATGAAAATGTGACATATGGTTTAAATTCTTTAGAATATTGCGCGTATCATCCCAACTAAGGTCAAATTTCAAAACATATTACAAGAGTTGGGTTGGTCTCATGGTCACTAAGGCAGCTCGATAATCATCGTTATCTGCGTTCGAAACCAGGAGAAACATAGATACAGCTTTTTGTTAGCAATGTTTTGTTTTTAATTAAATATTATGTTTTTTTTCTTTTTTTTTTTAACGAACGAAGTCGGGAAATATCTTTTTAAATGGGTAGTTTGTATAGAAATGAAACAAAATCATTGCAAGTAATAAAAATGTTTATTATTTCAATTAAAGTAAGATAAAGTAACTAAATGCTCATAGTTCAAAATTATTACATTTTATAATATCATATCCAAACCTAACCATTTATAAACATTTAAAAAAAGTCATTGCTAATGCTTGGAAGTTTGTTATCGATTGTTGTTGTTGTTATGTTTTACAGATTTATAGCTAAGTATAATTATGTGTAGTGAATCAACATGTTATTTAAATAGAAAAATGCATTTCCATTTATAACAATAACATCACCACATAATCTGCAACATTAGCCATTAATGGTTTAGCATTCATTCAATTGAGCATTTACTTACATAGTGTGTTTTAAAATACTTATAAGTAGATTAGTTAGTAGCGGAGTGGCGCACCGTCTTCTTCTTTAGCTTTTGTAAGCGGCTACGCATACCGCACACCATGTTCCAACACAAATCTTTTCTTCTCATGTGCTCCCATGTCGATGACACGATCTCAGCCAAATTGTTTTTATTTCGCACTTCGGATTTGTCCCAATTTAAAAAGATTTGACCCCATAGGTTTTCTATAAGTATGGTTCAAATCGGGAGTTTTAGATGGCCAGCAAATAATAGTTAAACCTTCTTGAGCAGCTAACCAATTCTTCACAATGCCTGCACGGTGGATCGGGCAGTTATCTTGCACGAAGTAAATATCAGTGTTAGGATAGATAAGCAATTCGCACAGTCGGCAGCATGATGTCACGCAGAATCTCCAAATACTGACTAATATTATAGACAACATCCAGCCAGCAATGTTTTGTATAGTCATTAAGTTGCGACATGACGCTTTGATTTCACCAAATTCATTAAAAATGCTTTTCACGATTTACTTCAAACGTTTTAGAAATGTTTGTGCGCCGCAGTCGCTGTTTAGGCGTAGGTAGACTGACTTTTGTCACTTAGATCAATTTAATATCCATCTACCCCACGAAGTAAACTTTTACTTCGACCTACTCATTTGAGGACTTATAGTTTTTTTTAATTTACCCACTTGTTTTTGCCGTGTTACTTAAAAGCTTTTCAACTTTAACGACAAGAAGATAATGATTAAAATGGCTTAACAAGATATGCCGACTTGACTAAGACAATGTTGGTCACCGACTGTACGCACTGCAGCACGAAACATTACAAGTAAGGACAGACAAAAAGCTATATATCTCTTTCGCACGATTCTCGCTGTTGTTGCTCATAACGCGTTCAAGGTCAAAGTGGGGTAGACTGCAGCACATCAATGTAAACTTTATACATATCTATAACTACGACGCGCTGTATAGTGTTAGAAAGAAAGTATCCTTGGTATGATTGGTGGAGTTTTCAACGTTTCTAAAATCATCCAATCGCAACCATACTAATAATTGGCAGCCAATTATCATGTTCACGACTACTAAAAAAAAAACCAAGGCGAGGGTGGATGAATAAAAAGAAATATCGCGCATCAGTAACATTTTAAAGTTGTCTACTGTTAATATCTAAATTCCATGATTCATTATCTAAATAGCTGGTTGTGATTGTGCGATAATGAACTTTATGAAAATGTGCCATATGGTTTAAATTCTTTAGAATATTGCGCGTATCATCCCAACTAAGGTCAAATTTCAAAACATATTACAAGAGTTGGGTTGGTCTCATGGTCACTAAGGCAGCTCGATAATCATCGTTATCTGCGTTCGAAACCAGGAGAAACATAGATACAGCTTTTTGTTAGCAATGTTTTGTTTTTAATTAAATATTATGTTTTTTTTTCTTTTTTTTTTTAACGAACGAAGTCGGGAAATATCTTTTTAAATGGGTAGTTTGTATAGAAATGAAACAAAATCATTGCAAGTAATAAAAATGTTTATTATTTCATTAAAGTAAGATAAAGTAACTAAATGCTCATAGTTCAAAATTATTACATTTTATAATATCGCACACCTAGATGAAGGGTAGCACAACTCAAAATAATCCAAAATCGAGTTATTGCAATTATCGGAATCAGCGCCGAAAACTACATAAACTCCAAAGACACCTGTGTACAAACTTCATTCCTAAAAAACTAGATAAAAACTAGATAAAAATATTGAACAATGATTTAGTCACGATTACTAATATAACACGAAAAAAAATAACAAAAAATGTATACGTGTATTTGAAGGTAAGTAATTGATCAAATTAATATCTTAGTAAAATAATATACAACCTCATCCAACAATCATTTAAATCGGTCAAATAGAAAACGAGTAAAACGTTTTTTGCTGTTCCTGAAAAAAGAGGTATTTTGAGTTGTGCTACTCTTTATCTAGGTGTGCGATATCATATCCAAACCTAACCATTTATAAACATTTAAAAAAAGTCATTGCTAATGCTTGAAAGTTTGTTATCGATTGTTGTTGTTGTTATGTTTTACAGATTTATAGCTAAGTATAATTATGTGTAGTGAATCAACATGTTATTTAAATAGAAAAATGCATTTCCATTTATAACAATAACATCACCACATAATCTGCAACATTAGCCATTAATGGTTTAGCATTCATTCAATTGAGCATTTACTTACATAGTGTGTTTTAAAATACTTATAAGTAGATTAGTTAGTAGCGGAGTGGCGCACCGTCTTCTTCTTTAGCTTTTGTAAGCGGCTACGCATACCGCACACCATGTTCCAACACAAATCTTCTCTTCTCATGTGCTCCCATGTCGATGACACGATCTCAGCCAAATTGTTTTTATTTCGCACTTCGGATTTGTCCCAATTTAAAAAGATTTGACCCCATAAGTTTTCTATAAGTAAGTCGGGCAGTTATCTTGCACGAAGTAAATATCAGTGTTAGGATAGATAAGCAATTCGCACAGTCGGCAGCATGATGTCACGCAGAATCTCCAAATACTGACTAATATTATAGACAACATCCAGCCAGCAATGTTTTGTATAGTCATTAAGTTGCGACATGACGCTTTGATTTCACCAAATTCATTAAAAATGCTTTTCACGATTTACTTCAAACGTTTTAGAAATGTTTGTGCGCCGCAGTCGCTGTTTAGGCGTAGGTAGACTGACTTTTGTCACTTAGATCAATTTAATATCCATCTACCCCACGAAGTAAACTTTTACTTCGACCTACTCATTTGAGGACTTGTAGTTTTTTTTTTAATTTACCCACTTGTTTTTGCCGTGTTACTTAAAAGCTTTTCAACTTTAACGACAAGAAGATAATGATTAAAATGGCTTAACAAGATATGCCGACTTGACTAAGACAATGTTGGTCACCGACTGTACGCACTGCAGCACGAAACATTACAAGTAAGGACAGACAAAAAGCTATATATCTCTTTCGCACGATTCTCGCTGTTGTTGCTCATAACGCGTTCAAGGTCAAAGTGGGGTAAGTTGATGTGCTGGCAACTGGATGGCATACCTGGATGTCTAGTGACTAGGAAAGAAAAGTGCTGATTCTCAGCCTACATGATTTTGATTTTAATATGTTAGTAAATGTTTAATTTGTATGTATTTGTGTGTTTTTTATAAGAATAAACAGTTTGTTTATCATTAATATTCCGAGTACATTCATTCATACTCCTATTCCTAATGCAAGTAAAAATCTGGAATTTTTACATTGTCGTATAAATTATTGTTTACTACTACTTAGTGTGTTTTAAATAATTATGTAATTGTTAAAAAAACATTAATAGGTAGTAAACAATAATTTATACGACAATGTAGAAATTCCAACACAATTAATATAATAGAGCTCCATCTACCATATATATCCGTGACTATTACTAGAGCTCCATCTACCATCTTCAGCCGTAACTAATAGTTTTGGATACTCGTCAACTAGATGGCGAATTGTGCTGTCAACACAAAATGAAGAGAGCTTCCTGTCTATTACACCGCATTATATTGTAGTCTTTGGTAAGAATATACCCAGTGGTTGT